>RSEF01000009.1:17626992-17656446 GCA_003993805.1 Himantopus leucocephalus
TTTTTTTTTTTTTTTTTTGCCTTTCCATTGCTTTTGAGCAATGCCGTGTCCGGAGCTGCCAAGGAGCCACTGGACCAAATCTCCGGAGGATTTCACCGGGTCCCCAGGGCAGCTGAGGGAGGATGGGCAGCAGCACACCCCAAAATTCAGCTGCAGGGAGCAAAACCCACCCGTGGCCACGAATTACTCCTGGGGACTTTTCTCCATGCTGGTGCAACAGCCATCCTCGCTGCCACGCCGCACCGCTTAGCATCACCCCACGATGCTGCAGCCGCGACGGGATCTCCGTGCTTAAAAGAGGTTTCCAAATATAACCAGCCCCTCGCCTCCCCCCACCCTCCCCTTCCAACTTTCTGGGAAAATCCCTTTCTGCCTAAAATTATCCAGATGTGCTTTACAGCTCGAGGGGAGCTTGTGGGAAAAATACGAGGTTCGCTGGATGAGACGTTTCCTGAAGCGTGGGGCTGGGGGCTGGTTCCACTTTGGAGCAGACCCGCACTGCTCACGCGCCCGCCGCTGCCAGAGCTGGGCTTAGTTAGGCCAGATCGGTTTTATCCCTTAATGAGAACTAGGGAATGAGGGCTTTTTTTTTTCTTTTTTTTTTTNTTTTTTTTTTTTTTTTTTTTTTTTTTTCTTTTTTTAATGCATACTGTGTGTTGGGGAAAGGAGGAAAGAGATTTACTAACAAGACTGGTGCTTCCTAGCGCTCCGGCTCTGTACGCGTCTTTAATGGGTTATGAAGAGTTTATCAGCGCAGCCGTATCGCCCCAAGACCCCGCACCCCGAAGAGCATCCCAAGGACCTGGCGCCGGCACCCCAATCCAGGGACGAAATTTGGGGCTGAGTGGTGTGAAGCACCCTGTTTTTCCCTGGGAGAGTGGCCCGACGGACTGAGACGATTTGGGGGCTGCGCGCCCTGGGCAGCCTCCAACCCATGAACGCAATTTCGGTGGCGATGAACCAGCGGTGGGTGCAGACTTCTGGGCAGGGGCTTCACATAAATCGTAGCAATTTGCTGCCTCTGCCACTCTCAATTCTGTCTAATTATACCGAGGGTAGCATCTGACATTAATTTGTTACAGTATTTGTGTACGGAGCACTAGACATTTTGGGGACGGATTTAAGAGCAGCCTTCAGATCCTTTGCCCTTGCAATCTGCTGCGAGATGCAAACAGCAGCGTTTGGCCGTCTGGTTACCTGTCTACACTGGAAAAACACTTATTTTGAAGTGCTAAATACTATTATTTTTATCTGCAATCATTTTACAGATGCAAAATTAGAGGCTGCATTCAAGCATCTTTGGGGGGGGAAAAAAAGAAAAAAAAAAAAAGGAAATATTGGTCCTCTTTGCTCCTAACTGCCCTTTTCAGTCTCTGAGCTGTAAAATAAGATTGACAGCAACTTCAAGACACTGGCAGCAAAGCGCAGCCCGGGTCACAAGCCCACGGAGCACTCTGGAGGGGCGGATGACGGGGAACCAGGCTGAGGAGTAGCCGGTGTGGACTGAGCCGTGCGGTGTCAGGTGTTTAACCAGCCTGCCAGAGCTCTTTGAGGATATTACTGCTCTGCTAGATAAGAGAAATTCAAGGGATGTGCTATACTTAGAGTTTCAAAACATACTTGGCATCAGTGCAGATCAAAGCCGAATGGTGCAGGCAGCATCCCGGAATAGAAGGCGAAAGAAGGAAAAGATTTGGAATTTACTGGGAGGGAAAAAAAAAAAATACGCTGAAACCAACCGCACGAGGCTGCTGAGCTAAAAATAGCAAAGAAGGTATTAGCAGCAGCTCCGCGCTCAGACTGACACTCGGCTCCGCTCCCCCAGCGTGGGGAGAAACCTCCCACCCAAGCCAGGGATGCGCAAGGAAACCACAGCCAGTCCCAGGAGACTCCGCTGCCCCAGTCTAGCTCCCAGTCGAAACCAGTGAGGATCAGGAGGGTTTCGGCAAGCCCCAGCAGGGCATGCTCTGTGTCAGCCTGTCCCCCCGGGCAGCCCGTCCTGTCCCACCATGTCAGGTTGTCTGCATCCCACCGGCAGCTGTTTCCAATCCCATAAACTGGAACAGTGCTGCTTTGTCAGCTCCTGCGCCAGCGGCCGGCCGTGACCTGGGGCTTTTGCACAATCCTGCTCTCCCCGGGGACGCGGCTGTCCCCTTAGCGTCGGGTGACACGCGTGCCCTCCCTGTGGTAGCACCCCGCTCCGCTCACAGCACTGCAGGGATGTGGAGAGCTGAGATGCCGCACACCGGCTGCTTCCTCGGCCCTTCCTCCTCCTCACCACAGCCTTGTGCGCATGGTGCCAGTGACAAATCCGTCCCTTGCCACCAGGCCAGCGGCACCAGGAACACATCTCCCGCCAACCCAGGGGGTACCAGGGAGGGCAGGGCGACACCCCCCGCCCATCCCTGTGTGCCTATGTGGTACCCCCGGTCAGGGCTGTGTTTTAGGACAAGCTCTCCATGCGATGCTGAGGCAGCAAGGAGGATGCACGCCCTCCATACGCGCTCCCAGAGCACGCAGGGTATATCACAAACCTGCGGCAGAGCTGGGGGTGCCGGGGGGACCCCTCTGCAGCATCAGCCCCAGCCTGCAGGGTGACAGGGCTCAGCTGGGGGAGACCAAAGCCGGGGAAAGCCCCACGGAGGGACACCTGCGGGTGGTGGAGGGGTGGGGGCTCCTATAAACAGCTCACATGTCTCCAGCTGTGTGGTGAGGTGTTTTCTTGTCGAGCAGTAAGGTCTGGGCTGGAAGTGAAGGAGGAGCTTGTCTTCTACCTGCTTCTCCTGTCCCTCTCCTGCTTGTGGGTTCAAAGGGTGAAAGCCATCCTACCCTCCCTGGGGGAGGAGTATTTCTGAAGCACCTCAAGCCATGGAACCCTCCTCTACGTTAGTGCTAATTTGATTTCAAGCTAATTGCAGCCCTGTGAAGGGTGGGGTCAGGCAGGCAGTCCCTGCCACACAGGACCCCTGAGCTCCTGCCGCGCTCTAGGGGAAGAGCCTGCTGGAGCAGGGGGCTGGTGCCCCCATGGATCCCGGCAAATCCCACGGTGGCTGGGAAAGGGCTGGGTCCTGCTCCCCTGCAGTGATGCAAACACCTCCCCAAAAAGGGCTGGTTCCTGGGGTGACAGCGTGTGCCTTGGGATACCCAACCAGGTGCTCCCGAGGATGGACATCTCAGGGTACTGTGGAGCCGGTCCCCATCCCGGGGGCTGACAGCTCGCCCTGCCACGTGCTTGGCACCCGGGGCTGGAGCGCAGCAGCGTGTTTCACCGGGGTGCAGGCTGGGTGCCGGGGTGCGTGCCGGGAGCCAGCCGGCCCGGCCCCACCACGCGCCGCCAGGTTTCCTCTCGGCCGTGCCAGACTGTTCCCTGCCAGCTGAGTTTGAGGTGAGGCATTAACACTGGTATCTCTGTTAATATTGCTATAAAGCAATAAAGGTAACTTGATTGCGGAAAGGCAGGGAGACCAGCGGGTTTGGAGCCGTTCCACAGCACTGCTATTAGAGAGCTCGAAATGAGAGTTATTAAATTACTGCCAGGTACTGCCGGCTTTTCCTAACAGGGAGACTTCGGCTTGGCTTGGAAACTTAAGCTCTGGCTTGTTCAGGTTAATTAAAAGAGAGCTGGACATCTTCCAGAGCCTCACTTCTCATTTGTGATGGCTGCCACCTCCCTGCCAGGGCCTGGGCACAGTGTGACGTGGGCACCCGTACAGTGTCACCCTGCCGGGGGATGCTCGCGGGGGCATTGGGCATCTGCACCAGGTGGGGATGGCAAGCTGGGGAGCTGGGGCTTGATGTCCCACAGGATAGTGACCTGAGTGTC
Organism: Himantopus leucocephalus; assembly: GCA_003993805.1. Classification (NCBI taxonomy): domain Eukaryota; kingdom Metazoa; phylum Chordata; class Aves; order Charadriiformes; family Recurvirostridae; genus Himantopus; species Himantopus leucocephalus. The sequence continues at coordinate 17,630,816 of RSEF01000009.1, forward strand.
ACCAACAGTCCCCGGGTGCCTTGGCACCATCCATCCTAGGATGCTGTCCCCAGACCCATGGAGCTGCAGGGCTAGGGCCAGGACCAGGACCCCCACCCTTTTCACCAGGAATGGGCTTTGGGAGCCCAACAGAGGCAGCAGCCAGAGGCTTTCGTGGTGCTCACCATAACAGCTGCTGCTCTGCCCTTGCCCATCGCTCCTGGTCCCTGGCAAATTCCTGGTTCCTTTGTAGGGAAACAGAGGGTGAAGAGAGCACAGCGAGGGGCAGCTGTGGGGAGGTGGGGGGCAAGAGGGCACACGAGGCCCTCTCTGCCCACCCCTCCTGTTGCATTGCTCTTGGCATCTGTGGTCAGGCGTGTTCTAGTTGCTGCACAACTGGCACTTTTTTAAGGATTCATGGTGTCCAGGGAGGGGGGGGGTGAGGGGGGGCCGGGTTTGCCCGAGGAGGCAGCAGGGATGGCTTTGGTGGGGACTGTCTTCTCTGGGGTGAAGCAATTTTCCGTTCCGCTGTGCTCAGCCGTCCTGGCTGCTGCTTTGACTCCTGCATCGACCTCTGCGGGGATTTTCCTGCTGCCTCACTGGGTGATGTAAATTTTTCAGCAGCCCCCTCCCCTCGCCCTGGAGCAGATCACCTGCAGAGTGGCCTTTGTGGGGCCGGGAGGTGCAGGCAGGTGGCTGTGCTGCCTGGCCCCCCTGGGCTGGGAACGGCACGCAAAGGGGCCAGGGGGGCTCAGGGCTGCACTGACCCTCCCTCCTCCCTGCCTGGCTTTGATTCCCCAGCTGCCGGGGAGGGAGAAGGGAGTTTACCCAGCGCTCAGGCTGTAAGAGCTCCCACCGCTCTCCCCCCGGCACGGCTCACTCCTGCTCCACCTCACCTCCGAGCAGTGGAGGAGCGGGGTCCCTGTGAGGAAATGGGGCTGAGCTGGCTCCCCCCTGGTTTGCCACACCGTCCCTGGGGAAATGAAAAGCAGCCGGGGATGTGCAGTGGCAGCAGGATGCATCCTGTTGCCCATCGAGCACCCCAGGGAGGAGGACATGGGATGACCCCCAGGTCAGGCTGCCATAGTGGGGAAGGATCCTGTCCCCATCCCCTCCCCAAAAACAGCTTTGGGAGAGCAAGGAAGACCCCCAACCCTGTGACTCCTCCACCCAGCTCCAAATTTCCAGGTGGCAGAGCAGTGCCTGGATTTGGGATCAACGCTTCCCAGAGGGCTGGGACCAGCTGTCCTGCCTCTGGCCATGCTGCGAGGTCCCCGGCAGGACCACGGGTGCTGGGGGGCAGTGGGTGAAGCAGGGTGATGTATCTCCTTGCTAGCACCCAGCAACCCGCAGCACCCTGCCCCAACTGGGTGCTTGGGCCAGTCTGGCAGAGGCGCGGGCAAATACCACTCACAGCTCTGTTAGTGACTCAACCCCCCGAAATGCTTTTTGGACTCATTTTCCCAGAGAGAGTTTAATGGGGTTTGTCGTGCCAAAACCCCAAGCTATGCCTCACTTTCATCCCCTAATGCAAGCCATATATCAAGAGACACTAACGGAGCAGAGAGGGTTTCTGACAAGGGGATCCTGGGAACAATCAGCCAGTACCCCCCCACCCCCCCCACCCCCAGCCTGTGCCCCCCTGTTTTGTGCATTCCTGGTAATGTAAATAGAGAGGGAGCGCTCGCAGCCCTCCTCGGACCCGAGGAGCCCGTCTGGGGACGGCGCCAGCAGCCCTGCCGGCAGTCTGCTCTCGGGGGCTTTGGCCGGTACCGTTTGAAGTGTCTCAAGTATCAGCGTTGGCGTTGTGTCCTCAGGGAGAGCGTCCCCGAGGCCAGCCATGCCCCGCACGCATCCCTGTCCCGTGCATACAGCAGTTCAGAGGGGAGGGGGGCTCCAGCTCAGCCTAATTTGTCCTTTTTCTCCCCAGAAAAGCCACCCCTCCTGTCCCCCCCTGCCAGAACAGCCTTCCTCCTATCGAGCTGTGAGATGAGGATGGAGGGTGCAGCCCTGGCACCGGCAGCGTCCCGAGGGGGCTTTGGGGCCCTTTGGCTGCTGACCAGTGGGTCTGCCTCCTTCCCCAAGCCCCCCAGGGTGCCTCCATCCCCTGGCTCTTGCAGAGGGGAGAGATGCAGTTTCCTTGCCCCGGCAAGGTGAGGATGGCCGCAGCAGCGGGTTGGGGCTTTTGCACCGTATTTCAGGCAGCATCAGGCACTAGGGAGCTCACGATGGTTTGGCACCAGGCACCGTCTCCAGGGTCAGCCTGGAAAGGGGAAATCATGGGTGGGTTCCCTTTTTGTGGTCCTTTCTGAGGCATGGGGAAACCTGGAAGACTAACTACCTAACTGTTCTTAATTTAAATGGCTGTGCATTAGCTTTCTGTGCTTGTTAGCAACGTGGGTTTTGGTGCTCCTGGCCGATGGTGGCCAAGTATGGCACCATGTCGCCTTGGAGGGGACCTGCAAGCCAGCCTGGATGTGCGGTTTTGTTGCCATGTGCTTTGCTCACCATCCTAGGAGAAACCCAAACTCACCCCAGGCAGGGCTGGGGAGCCCCAACCGGGTGCACCTCATCCTTCTAAGGGGGAAAAAAAATTACCAAACTAAAGCACCTCCCAGGGGAGAGTTTCCCAAACAAATCCTGGGCCTTGGCTCACCGCACAGCAATGAGAAAGCTCCTGGAGGTTTTCCTTCAGCTCATCTAGAGGAGGATCCCCAGCAACATGGCAGCCAGGGTGAGGGACGGGGCAGCTGAGGTGCCACTGGTGTTGGTCCCTGGCCCCGAGGCTGCAGCTGGAGGAGCAGTCACAGCTGGGAACATCTGGATGCAAAGGAGGAGGTGCAGGCAAAGGGGATGCCGGGGAGGCTCGTGCTGGTTCGTGTGCCGGGAGTGGGATAGGCGCTGGCTGAGGTGTCCTCAGGGATGCCCCAGGCCAGCAGGAGAAATCCCTGAGCCGAGTGCCCCGGGACAGGCTGCGGAGCCAAGGGCTTGGGTGAGCAGGGGCAGCCCCTGGGACCACACGTGCCTGGGGGAGGCTTCGAGAAGAGAAGGAGTTGGAAAGGTAGCAAGTGAGCGAGTGGGCTCAGGATGAGGAGGAGAGACCCTGGTGGGCACAGGGGTCCAGGGTCCTTGGGTCTTCCTGGTCCCCAGCCCAGCCCTGACAGAGAACTGGGGGAATGGGGCTGCTCCCCTTGCCCCCCCCTAACAAGGCCACAAGCAGGGGCAAGAGAGAGGACACCCCCAAAGCGGGGCAGGGGTGTGCTCCTTCTGGGGTTAGGTCCTCTTCCATCTCTGTTGGGTGTTGGTAATTCAACGAAGGGCTGGGGAGAGGAGGAGGACTGTGACGTCCCACGCACAGCTATCACATAAGGAACACAGGCAAGCTTGCTCGTGGCTGCAATCAAAGTGCTTGCGGGGTGGGGAATGGCACTGTACCAACTCACGGCTGAACCAAAGCCACTACGAGGAAATGGCACCCCCACGCTGGTGAGGGACATCCCCGTGGGAGTGCGGACTCCCTGTCCCTGCAGGAGCAATCCCCAGGGACCTGCCACCACGCCACCATCGCTTGGGGTGCCCACGGCCCTTCTCCTCTCCCATGCACCCAGGGGGTTCTGCGATGGAGCCGGCGATGATGGGTGGCCCTGGGGGGACCTCAGGGAATGCGTGGGGGCTGAGGGCATCTGCGAGGGTTTTATTTGCCGGGACCAGCCCTCCGTGGCTCTGGGGTTTATGAGGCAGCTGAAGCGGCTGCTTCCTCATGGGCTGCAGCAATAAAGCTTGCCGGGGGGTCAGAGGTGATACCGACTGCTCTTAAGTGGGCAAAACTGGTGGTCTGGGATGGAAACTGAACTTCTTGAGCCATAATCAGAACCAGTGGGGTTAAATTCCGACGGCTAAATACCGAGGACTTAGCCTAAACATCTCTCCTGTCTTGCTCCGTCTGTCCCAAACAGGACCCTGCAGAGTGTGGTTGTTTGGGCAAGGTCAGGCTGCCGGCGTGCTGAGGTTTGTGTGCTGCCTTGAGATCAGGCATTGCCGGGGCCACCAAGTTTCCTCCATCTCGGTGCGCTGTTGCACTGGGTAAATACCTCTGCAGCGCTTGGGAAATTCGGAGAGACCTGCAAATGGATGCAGAGTTAAGCAGCTGCCGGTTTCAGGGCTCTCCAAAGCACCAGGGTGAGGTTGATGCTGGAAACCTGAGCCCTGTAATTGTATTTTTCTGCCCGAGTGATATCTGAAGGGTTGGTTGGTTTGTTTGCGTGTTTGTTTGTAGTAAACTATCAAAGGAGGCCTCGGCGGTGATGCACACCGCTTCTAAAAAAGGGCCTGCCCCGGAGCCAGCACCAGCCCTTCTCCAGGTCGAGCCACTACACGTCCCCATAAGCATAACTCGTCCTACCGGTGGCAGCTCTGGAGGCACGCCAGCATTCCCACAGGAGTGGGGGATTGCCTGCCATGCCTGAAAACAGGCTCCAGCATCGCTGAGCACTTCCAGGAGAGCCCCAGGAAGGGCTTTCTGCAGGGAGCAAGCGGTGGCTGTGGAAGGACGTGGCCAGAATATAGCCATGGAGAGGCAGGGGGAGTGGGGGAGTCGACAGGAGCAGGGCTGAGCAGATGCACCTTCAAATTTCCTCAGTTGTGGAAAGCCAACAGAGACACAGCACCCCTGAAAAAGACAGTAAAGAAATGTGAACATGGCTGTGCATCTCAAGGTCCTTTTGCTGACCACAGCGCAGTTCACCAAGGAGACCTGGCTGGACCTTTCATGGGCCAGTTTCTCTGTTGGCCAACCCAACGGGGAGGTAGGAAAGCCCTCGGCGGCATCCACCACACAAAGCCAACCCCATCCCGGTGTCTGTCCAGGCACCTCCACCTCGCCAGATCCTGGTTTCTACCTCCAGCCTGTGGGAACAGGGTCACTACTCCCTGTGGCAGGAGGTTAGCAGAGGGCCGGGCGGGCTGCTGAGCGTTAGCATCGGTGTGGTTTATTACACTCATTAATGATGTGGAGAAGGCAGCGTGTTAGCAAAAACGTGACATATTTAGGTTAGTTAAGGCTGAAGGACTCCGCTGCTGTGGGAAAGGATTGCACGAAGATATATGACATTCACCATGGGCCCGTGTGAGATGATGCATCTTGGATAGACTAATCAAGATAATTCACATATATTGTCCTAAATTAATTATAGCCACTAAGTACAAGCCCAACACGTCAATGCAGACAGCTCAATTAAGAGCTCTTATTCAATATATGCTGATGGTCAAAAGAGCAAAGGAAAGATTACAATGGGCAGAGATCATGGAGCAAAGCGGTAGAAATATTGCAGTATCGCTGCTTAAATCAACACAGCTCGGCCAGCACGTGGAGGGGAGGAGGGCGAGGGTGGTGGAGACGGGGCAGCGTGGTGAGGGGCTAAAAAGGCACAAAGAGGGACCTGCTTCAGCCCTCCCTTCCTGACAGCTCCTGAAAAATGGAAGAGTTCAAATGTATGCAGCAGATTTTTAAAGAACAAGGGAGAAGGGGGGGGAAAAAGAGCTATTTTAAAAAGCAAGTGCTATTTGGGTGGAGCAGGAGCAGCGGTTCCCGTCCGTGTGGGGCAGTGAAGGGCACAGCACCTGTGAGCTGGGAAGGGGAGGAGGATGCGCCCAGCTCTGTATACAGCGGGTGAGACCAGGAGCAGATACTGCATCCCAGCTTGAGAAAGGACGTGGAAAAATCAGTGAGAGCTCAGGAATATGGGAAACTGCCTTTGAGTGGGAGGTGGAAGCAGGCCCCTGTCTATTTAGTCTATCGCAGGCGAGGTTAGGATGTGACTCCATCGCAGTCAGCACGTACCTCCATGGGGAAGGGATTTCTTTCAGTCAAAAACACGTAATGAAACCCAGCAGCGGGGGGCTGGAGCGGGTCTCGCACCGCAGCAGGAACTCAACGGAGGCCGGGAGAGCTCTCCATCCCCATCCCCTCACAGCCGAGGGGCTCCCCACAGCCTCCCTCCGGTCGGGTTCCCTTTCCCCCGGGTGCTGTGGTGCTCAGCGGGGGACCCCGGCACCAGGCTCCCTGTGCCTGGGACGAAAGGTTTCGTGCCCGAACCCAGCAGCGGCTGCGGGAAATCCTCAGGCTGATTTTCCCTCCTGCAAGACTCCGGCCAGCATCATGCAATCTGTTTTCATTCCTATTTCATGAGATGTGAATAATTAATGAGAAACACAATGCGGGGAGGATAAGATGAATAGATATAGATATATATATGTATACTCACACACATATATATAGTGTTAAAAAGAATTAAGGCTCAAATATATGGGGGATTGTGATTCGGCAGCTGTGAAAATGTGGGGCAGAGAGCAGGTGCAAGGGGGAGAGTCCTAAAAGGCAGATGGAGGGGTTTTGAGGGATATAGAGGATGGAATGCAGGTGTTGTCTCCTATGGAGGGAAAGGCACAAGTAGGCTGTCCTGCAGAGCCCCTGGGGTCCGGCAGCGGCAACCCCCAGCCCTCCTGCCTGGCCCGGGAGCTCGCTGCAGGCAGAGGCATCTCCCCCAGCTCCTTCCCCGCAGACGTGCAGGGCTGCGCTCCTCCAAGGAAAGGGCAATGCCAAGGGCGGCTCCTGCGTCACGCCGGGGAAGGGGCGAGATCCCGGTGGGCGCCCACACTGCGGTGGGAGGCAAAGCCCAAGGAAGGATGAGAAACAGGATCTCTGCACCCCAGTTTTGCAGCCCTGACAAAACCGCCCTCCTCCACCTCTCGGCAGCAGCCCAAGCCCTGCGCGGCCACCGCTGCTGCTGCTGCTGCTGCTGCTGCTGCTGCAGGGTTGAGCCTCTTGCACACACGAAGGCTGTGTTGTGTGCAGATGTGTGAAATCAAGAGATTCTCTCTCCAGCTACGTGGCAAAGCCCATCACCTGCTGCATCAGGCCTCCCAGTCACCAGCCAGGCCTGATGAGTGCTAATTGGCAGTAATTACACCTCCTGCCTCCACTGTCCCAGAAAGCCCTTTGCAATCGGCTGCTGCAAGAAGAGGGTTGGTGAACTCCTGCCCCACTTTGGGTGTTGGAGCCAGCCCTGTGGAGGGGTGAATCCCCCAGCATCGCCCCAGCCTGGGGGACAGGGACAGGGATAGGGATGGGGAAGGCTGCTGCTACCTTCTCACGGTCCCAACTCCCTGCAACTGGGCACTGGAGCTGTGGGGAACCGACTGGATTCCTGGGAGCAGGACCTTCACAGCAGTGCTGCCCTGCTGAGCTAATCTGGAGTGATCTGGCAGTGCTTTGGCTGCTGCTTTTCCAGCCCGGAGCTGAGCCATGGCCAGACGGAGGTAGGGAAAGGGGTGGACGCGGGGGACAGGGAGTGCCTCAAAGGTGGCTGGTGGTGTGGCTACAGGCAATGGCTCCTGAGCTCAGGCATCAGCGTGATCACACCTTCACTTGCTCAGGTCGTGGGGAGCCTGGGAGTCTCCCGTGGCCGTGGCTCGTGTTGCATGAAATGAATTTGTATGTTCTCTGTACCCCAGCAGGAGTCAGCCCCCATGGACCACCCTGACCCAACGGGGGCAATTTAGTCTCTGTAACAGGAACGTTTGTGCTGGCACAGGGTGTGGGGTGCCCATGCAGGGACAGCAGAGATGCACGGACACACTCACTGTCACCTGCACCCCAGCCAGCCCCTGTGTCCTGGTGGCACTTTGTGTCCTGGTGGCACTTTGAGCAAAGCACCCAGCGGTGCAGAGGGGCTCCGGTAACCCCCTCGGCTGCACGTTCCTCAGGCAAAGACCGTGGGCCCGCAGCCCCAGCTGTAAGCGGTGCCGCGCGGTGGCTTCGTGGTGGGACACAGACCATGGCTGCCCCTCCTGACAGCCCAAGAGTGGGGCGTTTTCCTCCTCCCCACCCTGGTTTTCCAGCTTTTGAGTCTGCTTCACCCCAAAAACACCCTCATAAAAATAACCCTGCTGGAGTCCTCCTCTCCACAGTACCTGCCACCTTCCCTGCCACTTCATGCCCCCGTCACCGCAGCAGGGACCGGGTGCCGGGCTGGCATTGCCAGCAGGACAAGGTTTGCCCCCCCCCTGGGTTCTGGGGTTGGGGGCAGGCAGGGGCACCCGGCGGCCGGTCCGGCCCATCCTGCCTTTTATCCACAGAGTCGATGGCTCCTGTTTCCCAGGTCTAATTTATCACCTCGCTTTTTATAAATGGGTCATTTCCCATCCCCAGCCTGAGAGACAATTGCGACGGGCCCTGGCACTGCGCCACGAGCTCCTTTCAACTTCATAGTGAGTTCATCAAAGGCCCGAGACGCCATTTCCCCAAACAGTAAAAGTGTCAGAGAAAGAGGCGTGTTGGGAAGCCTCGGTGACAGCCAAGTGCTTAATTAGCGGTAATGCAGAGTTTACGGCCTCCCCCCTGGCCCCTTGTTTCTGGGAAGGGCGTGAAGGGTGAGGCAGGTCTCTCTGCTGCTCGGTGACCCGTGATGTCTCCCAGCGATGCAGCGCTGGTGGAGGGCACAGGGACGTCCCAGCCTGGCTGCTGCGGGAAGATGAGGAGAACTTTCCCCATGCAGTGCTGGCCTGAGAGCATCCCCATCCCTGGGTGCTCCTCATGCCACAGACCGCCCTAGCACCCATGGGTGCCCTGGCATCCACAGGCACCCTCCAGTTCCCAGCTGCTGGGTGACCGGGGAGGATGTGGGAATCCCCGGTGTGGGGTCAGCAGCAGAAATGCTGTTTCCCACCCAGCCGTCCTCATCCCAGTCGCAATCTCTTGGCTCCTGCAATGCCTTGCAGCCCCCTGAGACCTGGTGCCAGGGCACCGGGCTGCGTACTGCAGTCTCATCCCTTTTGTTCCTCTCTTCTCTGCACTAATCCTCTCTCTTTTCCTCCAGAAATCACCTTCCTGCCCATCACGCTCCCTGCTTCTCTCCGGGCTATTTTTACCGTATGGTGATGGAGCAGCCGGAGCCGATCATGGTGACTTCGGCGTTCAAAGGCAGAGTGTAAACATTAACAGAGCTGACAGCATTATGATATTGGCATTCATCTCTCCCACCGCTTCCCTAATACAGCCTAACATCATCTGGGATTTCTAGCTACAACGGTACATTTAGCAGGGGCTTCTCACTGCCTCCCGCAGCCGCCAGACCCATCCTCTCACCCCTGACCTCACCAAGGGACAAATTTTCCATCAGAGGTTGCCAAATACAGGTAAGGAAATGAAGAGATTTAGCGATGTAGTGCTTCATCCGCCCCATGCACGGGCACCTGTGGCTCCCTGGGGAACAGATCACCGTGGGGAGCGCTGCCGCCACTGCAAAGCCAGAGGTACAGGGAGTGAGCGGAGAGGGCTCCTCCATCACTTGGCCAGCAAAGTATGACATCCCACTCTAGAATGAAGCTGGCCCCAGCCGGAGCACATCCGTGCCTTGCTTTCCCACCTGTGAGGGTGCCACGTTACCCCTCCCAGGACACACATGTGGTCGATAGGGATGAGCAAGGTAATGGTGTGATTCCGTGGCACTGCTTGCTATCCATGTTCTTCGTCCCCCTGGGGGCCAGAGCAGCGCTGAGCTGATATAAAGCAGATATAAAGCTGATTTTCATTAAGGAGCAGTGTCGGAGGAGTGCCGGGTCTCGTCATGGGGCCCCGCGCGCACCCAGCGGGGCTGCGACGCCGGCGGCTCTGCCCGCTCCCTAGGCGCGTGCCCCACGCCGGGTGATGGATGGCGTCTCCCCACCACCATCCCATGGCACACAGGCAGACCTGGCCCAGATCCGCCCCGGGACAGGACGACAGCTGTGATTGACCGAGTCCCCTCGTGCAGGACCGTGCCACCCCACGCACAGGACATTCCTACCCAGAGGAGCCTGCGGAGGGACCTGGCAGCTCCCCGGCACGTCCCACCTGGCCACGGTTCCCCACTTGGCCTCCCTGGCCTCAAGTTTCCCGAGTGCCGGGCTCTCCCCCCGCCACCCTCCTCGGCACGGCTGGGGCCTTGCAGCTACAACCAGGAAACTATAAAACTTTACAGAGTGCGGCTGGAGAGAAACAGGAATTGCTGCAGTGACTGCCAGAAGGGCCAGCGTTAGATTCACAAGATTTTCCAGGGCTTGGACTCGCCAGGAAGGGATTTATCCACCTAGGCGGAGCTGTAAAAACTAAAATTAAATTCTTCATCTTGGAAAGGGAGGGGGGAGAGAAAGAAGAAAATGCTTGACCTCCCCCTACATGCTCTGCTGGAGGCCAGGGACCGGGGGTGTATGTGGGGCACCCACGGCTGCACCTGCCGAGCCCCTGGCTGAGGGGTCCCTGTCACCCCGGGGGTCCCTGCCCCAAACCCTGCGAGTGGGTGCTGCTTGTCCTGTGCCCTGCGCCCCTCCAGCCTGACCTTTGCCTTCAGGGCATCATTCAGGAGTCCCTGTGGGTGCCAAGGGGGAGGTTTGGGTTCAGCGTCCCCTCCCCAGTCCCTGTCCCCATTCCCCATGGCTCCATCCCACGTGCTGCCACCCTCGCTGCAGGCAAGGATGGCACCGGGTGCAGCGTGGGGGCATTTTGGGACGCCAGCAAGGGGTTAGCAGGGATGTTCCTGACAGCCCAGCCTGACAGCATCTTAGCAGCTCGGGGGGGTGGTGGGGGGTGGTTTTGGTGGTGTTTTTGAGTCTGGTAAGCAGTTAGGAGGAAGAAAACACGCTGGCCTGTGGGCTTTGGGGATGCGCCACGGAAACACAGGTAGCCATTGTGGGGGACAAAGCGGTGCTTGGCTGGGTCAGGAGCTGCCATTTTCTGATGGGGTGCAGCTGATTTGGGGGCTGCGCCCAGCCCCTGTCTCTAGGTCAGCCGAGCCACGGGGGCCTCCCCTGCCTTGTACCGGGGCCAAGGGGACCGGACCAAAGGAGAGCAGGTCCTCTCCTGTGCTTGGTCTGGGGACATTTTGGGACCGGGGCTACCCAGACACTTAGCGCAGTCCCAGGTGCACCTCTCTGCCCGTCTGCTTTCCCTGCCCTCTCCTCCACTGCTGGCGCGGAGCAGGCAGGTCCTCCCTCACCGCCCTGCTCCTCCCCATCCCACCAGGCTCCCGCGGAGGTGGCAGGCAGGGGCACGCCAGGGTCACCCAGCCACGGGCCCGCCGAACCAGCCCCGGCACCCACGGGCTGCTGGAGCAACACGTCCTGCATTCCTCTACCCCTCCTCACCAGGTTTTCCCCAAAATAAAGGTGCACACAAATGCTCTTAGCCAAAGCCCACGCTGCTGCCGGCTTTGGGGGCCATTTTCCACATCGGGGGAGCCAGGATGGCTGGTACAGCATCCCAGCCAGCGTGCGGTGGAGAGGGCTGGGCTGTGAGCGGCTCTTTTTAGGAATATAGCACTCACAAGGTGATAAATCTTACGTTGTTGGTCTCTGTGCAACAAGCCGAGTTCCCGGAGCCTCGCCACTGAGCGGCATGGGAAAGCATCCTGCCACGGCTAGGGAGAAGCTGGGCTGCTCCTCAGACGTGTGGAGGCAAGGATCAAACGAGGCTCGCTTGGAAAACCCAGCAAAAATGTGCCAGAGGACACGATGGATGTCCGGGCCAAGCCAAAGCTGCAGCTCTGCCGTCGCTGGCTCCTGGGGCGAGCTGGGCTGTGCCGGGGCCCTGGCAGCCCTGTCTGCCCGGCCGTTGGAGCGGAGCGCGGCGTGCCAGCAATTTGTTTTGTACTCATGCTTTTGGGCTGGAAAAAGCCAAGGGAAACCTGCAGACGAGAAGTTCACGTGCAAAATCCCGTCGGCTGAGTGCCTGGCTGCTGGCGGCAGCGCTGCAGCGCTGGTGTCCTGCCCTGCCGGGACACCCAGGTGCCACTTTGCAGATGGGCTTGGCAGCATTTTTCATTTTATTTCACTTTTTTTTTGCCTGTAACGGATTTTACACCAAATGCACGGAAGCACTGCTGCGAAAGTATGTATCGGGGAATGCTCTTTTGTCGCTTATTCTGGTTTTCTTTCTATTTTTTGCCTGTTACTGCCAGTGCAGGCTCTTAAAATAACTGGCTACTTTAAACTTCGTCCTTTTGTTCCCTGGCTGAGCACTGCTGGATGCCAGCTGGAGAGGGAGGGAGGTGAAGTGTCAGGGCCCTGCGGAGAGTTTTAAAGGAGGTTTGTGTTAATGGGGACAGCGTGTTGCACCCCGGGTCCTTTGAGCTGCCCTCTCCCTCGCTGCCAGCCGGGCTCCGCGCCGTGGGTTTTCCCAGGGAAGCACTGAGTTTGCAGGTTCCCAGCTGGCCCCCGCATCACCACCCAAACCTCATCCAGGCTCCAAGGGGACAGCCGTGGGTCTGCGCCCCAGCTTTGCCGCCTGACGGTGGGTCCCCCCCTAGTACCACATCCCCCGGGGATTCCTGCCGGTCCCTACGCCTGCAGACCCCTGCCCGCAGGGCTGCCCCTGTCCCACCCCTCGCACCGTCCGCTTTGTAGCAAACTTTTTGAACAGTGAAAGCTCCTGAGCACTGGAGGGGAGGTGGGGGACAGAGGCCGCATGGCTCCCTTGACCCCAGTTAGTGTGGGAAAGGGCCGCAGCAAAACAGGTTAGGAACTGGGAGCCGGCCCCAGGGGAAGCTATAGCTAAGCCGGGCTTATCCCTCCCGAGCCGAGCACCGGGGCAGCGGATGCAAATCCCAAGCAGGCTGGGCGCTGCCTGGCACCTCTCCCAGGGCGTTCGCACCATCGTCCTTGGGCGCCCCGGGAATGCGCTGTGGCGGGGAGAGGGGATCCCTGCAGCCCGGGGGAACGGGGCGGGGGGGCACAGCCGGCCGGGGTGCTGCCAGCGGGCTGAGCTCCACCGCCCGCAGGGCAGCGGGGCTGGGTCAGAGCCCGGCTTGGAAGCGCAAAGTTGGAGGCTTGTGCTATGCCTGGGCACGTCCCCGCTTTGTTTATTCCGACAGCTTATTATTTTGTTTGACTATTTATTCCTGGCTGCCTTTTTCTCACGGTGGCTGTGTTTATTTAGCACGGCTAGCCTGGAGCCCGCCAGGCTCTCGCGCTGCCGGCGAGCAGAGCCGTAACCCCGGTGCGGCAAGTGCAGCGAAGGGAGCCCCACGCTGAGGTTTCCCCAGTGCCTGGCGGGGTGTTTGCAATGGGTGGGATGGTGTTTCAAAGGGACAGTGGACAGAGGACAAGAGGGTACAGGAGGGTGGTCATGCATGCTTGGTGCTGTTGATGGGCTTTGGCACCTGCGTGCATTCCCACCATCACTCCTGTGGGTCCGGGGCGGCTGTGCCGAGCGGAGAAACCCTGGGCAGGGATGAGACAAGTTTGGAAAGCATGAGGGAAAGCCCACAAAGTGATGCGACCCCATGCTGTCAGTGATGCTCCTGGGCGACCCCATCCCCACCAGCCCCCCCAAGGTTCCAAGTGGTCTCAGAGCCTCTCCCCCTGCCGTACCAGGGCGATGAAGAGATGCCAGCACGCCGTCAGCCCTCCTCCCGGCTCTGGCTCAACCCTCCGTTCCCAGGCCCCACGCAGCATCTCCTGTGGTGGCGGCCCCTGAGGACCCTAAACGCTGGGTCCTCTCCATGTTGAGTATGCGGCTGCGGCTGGGGGCCGGGGAGCCATGGCAACCCGGCAAGGATGGGGGTTGCCATGGCGACAGGAGGCGCAGCTTCCGGAGCCAGCTTTGGGCGAAGGATGCTCCAAGTGGGGTGGGAGGCAGGACCAGGGTACCCCCAGGGCTGGGGGATGCCAAAGCCTCGGCTCAGGGGCTGGGAAAGACCCTCTGCTCCGAGAGCTGCCCCTGGCCTGCAGCGCCTGGAGGGGGTGGGCAGGTGGTGGCTGGAGGGGTCCAGGCCCTGAACTTGGCCCTGCCGCAGCCCCGCTGTGCCCACTGCCACCGTCACCTCCAGCTGCTCCCAGGCAGCCCCGGTGGGACACAGTGCCTGCATGCTCGGCCCGGGGGAGTGATCAGGTCTGTGGGACATGCAGGGTCAAGCAAGGCCTCTTGGCTTTTTTTAGCCAGGGGGGTCTGCTCAGCATCTCTGCATGCTTCAGATATGAGCATGAACCCCAAATATCTTGTCACCCTGGTTGGGGGTCACTACCCCCACTTGGGAATGGCTCTGTGGGGTCGGGCTGGGATACAAGATGGGATACAGCTCCTAAATCTACTAAGTGTCTGGTCAGCAAAGGTGCCCAAGCAGGCGGTGGGGCTGGGTGAGGACCCCCACCATGGGGCATCACCGGTTGATGTCCCTGCCTTGGCTCCCCCCAGCCCCCTGGCCACCCACTCGTGAGCGTGTCCCACCATGCCCTGTCCTGCCGTGCCCCGTCCTGCCGCGGGGCTGGGAGGCAGCGAGGGGAAGGGGGTGATGGGAGGAGGCGGGAGGAAACGGACCTCCCAGCTGGGAAGCATGCGGGAGAGTGACATTTGCCAGACACCGATGCTGCTTTTGATAAAGAGTGGGGGGCAGTTTGCTGCCCGCAGGCGCCCACGTTTCCCACACCTCCCGGCAGCTGGGGCTGAACCTCGTCCCCCAGCCCTGGAGCCTTTGCCTCCCGCCTCCCCCAGTGCTGTCCTGGCAGAGATGGAGCCGCATGAGGCTGGACGCCTCCTTTCCATTTTGGACCTGGTGGGCTGCAGAGCAGGGGGGAAAAGGGCACAAACACTGATTTTATTTTTTTTTTTTTTGATGTAGCATTTGCCAGCATCTGATGAGAAAGGGCTAATACAGAAGAGGACAGTGTCACCTGGACAGCATCTGCACGGTTGCAACATGCACCCTGTGGCAAACGGACAGGGCTGGCTCCGCAAACGCACAAACCTCATTGGATTTTTCCCAAGGGCTCATCCCCAGTGCAGGAATCAGCCCAGAAGCTGGGTTTCCAGCCGTCCTTCCTCCTCACGGTGCCTCCCAGGGCTCCGGCACCTGGCAGGCTGGGCCCTTTCCCCCTGCAGAAATGGTGGCTGAGCTCTCCTGCAAGCGCGCGCAGGCAAACGGGGCCGACGCGGCCGCTGGCAGGAGCTTGCAGCGATTCCACCCTGAAGCTTGTGGCTGGGCTTTATATCCTAAGCCTGCTTCAAACTTTGCACTGGGAGAAGTGATTTGTCTGCAAATGTTATGTGGTTAAAATAAATGCAGGGAATTTTAATCCTGGGAATTTGGAAAGTAGGAGATTTAAAATAACAAAACCCTTTCATACGGCACTTAATCTGAAATTAGCTGGGTTTTAAGTTTTACGGCGGTAGCTGATCATTCCTCGGCCACCTCCTGCTCAGCGTNGGGGGGGGGGGGGCCCAGATCCCTGGAGTGGGGGGCAGCGGGGGCTGCAGGATGGGGTGTCCCGGCCATGCCGTGCCGCACCGTGCCAGGGCGGTGCCAGAGCAGTGACGGCACTCTTTTTTTGTTGACATGGAATGGATCTCCCACAGCTACTTAAGGTTTTAATTGCCCTGTGATTAAAGTTTTCATTACTAAGCAATTAGCACCTGAAATTTTAAGTGCTGAAGTGTTTAACTGCATCCTGAAGCTGCCAGAGGTGAGGGGTGGTGGATGTGGGTGGGACAGGAGAGGGTTTTGAAGTGGGGACTAGGAGTGGCGGGAGGTGGCCGCCTCGCCAGGGTGCAGCCGGTCTGGCATGGGCACCACCGGCCGCCCCGATCCCGTTGGCAGTGCCAAGTGCCCAGCAGCGTGGGGAGGAGCGCCCGGAGGGGTGAGCGCCCAGGGATCCTGGGAAGGAGACAGGCTGGAGCCAGCACTGACCCGGCGGGAGACGCGCCGGCTGGGTGAGCTGGCACAAAGCAGTGCTCCCTGCCCTGGGAACGGGGCGGCAGGGACCCCCGGGGCCCCCCTTGTGCCAAGGATGGCATGGGGGACCCCCCAGCAGCCACACGGCTGCCCCAGGTGCCTGCTCAGGTGTTGCCCCTCTGGGTGCTGCCCTTCGGACAGGGGACACGGAGATGCCACCTGATGCCACAACAGCCCCGCTGCGGCGGTACCCAGGCCAGAAATGGGGGGGGATCCCCTCACCCCAGCTTCCTGCATCCCCAGCACAGCTTCGCTCCCGGTGAGCAGGCAACAGAAGCCTCTCGCAGGGATTTTTCTCCCATCCACTCGGTGCCACCCATCAAACACACGTCCTCCGATCTATCTGGTTGCGATGCGCGCCCCGGGGCTGGCTGCCTGGTGAGGAATGCACTCCCTTCTGTTTGTTTTAAAACTCCTGCTGGGTAATTTCATTTGATGCCCCTTAGATCTTCTGAGAAAATAGGAATAATTGTTCCCTAATCACCTTCTCTTTATTAAGTTGCAGCTGAGGTTGCCGCATGCAAACGAGGTGAGGGGCGGTGGCTGGGCGCAGCGGGCAGGGTGCGTGGGTGCACCCCTGTGCATGGCCGTGGTCTGACACACACCGTGCGTGTGCCGGTGTGATGTGGAGCCATCACCGGAGCGCATCAGGGCTGTGTTTGGAAACAGAGTGAAAGTCAGGCCTGTTCCAGACAGATGGAGTCTCTGGGTGGGAAATTTCTCATGGAGAGAGGGCTGGGCTGGGAGGTTTGTCCTCTGAACATCCATGGCCGTTGCTGGCTTTTGGGGGTTTTCCTTTCATCTCTTTTCAGCAGGTCCTGCCATCCTGCCACTCCCCGTCTGCGTGGGAATGCCTCCCGGGGACACCGCAGGCACCACAGCTCTGTGGTGCAGGCTGGAGGGCTGTTCGAAGGCAGAGCATCGCTAACTCAAGACAGGCTCCCCTGCGTGCCCCACAGCCCCACGTTTCACTTCTCAGCCCATCCCTGCCCACATCATGCCAACACGGTCCCTGTTGCAGCCCCGTCCAGCTCCAGCCATCACCCCGAGGTACCGGGGAGGTGTCGGTGGAGGGGACTAGCGCTGGCTGCATGTGTGCAGGGACACTGCAGGGCTGGGGGATGCCCCAGTTTCTACGAGCGTGCGTGTCCCCCAGCTACAACAGCACCCCGTCCCCTGGGGACCGCAGCAGTGCCGTCCTCAGCACCGAGTCCTTGCACAAGCCGGCGGGTTGGCGTTACGGAGCCAGCCCCTGCCAGCAAATACCATACAGTTACCACAGTTATTTCCTATTGTGCAGGCGCCGGAGCCCTGCCAGCGCTGGTCCCCAGGCTGCGCGCCGGCTGTGACACCCAGGCAGCAACCCGCAGCTCCCCGGTTAGCTACCTGTGCTGCTCCTGGCCGGGCCCCGACACCCTCAGCCCCCGGCCGGGACCTCGGTGCTGCGCCTGCCGGTACCGGGGGAGCGTGAGCTCCCGGGGAAAGGTCGACTGGCAGCACCAGCCCGGTGGGAGCAAGCGGGGGCTCATTAATTACAGCACACGGGGACAGAGGGGATTATATGGAGCATCCTCCCCCTGCCCGCGCCTCTCCGCTCCCTGCTCCAGTTTCTCGTCCTTTTCTGAAATAAATTCCTTTCGGGCTGAAATTTGCCAGGCATGGCTTGGCTCCAAGGGGAATTCTTGGGGAAAGTTTAAGTAAAATTGGTTCAGCCATTTTTAAGTTATTCAAGTGTGAATAAGCAATTTCCCCATGTGCTCCGTTCAGAAATTTTGTGCTTGGGTAACTCAGACCTCTGGAATCACAGAATAAACGAGGTTTCTGCGTCTCGCTAAGCCAGCAGGCTCTGGCTGCAGGAGTTGATATGGCATCTCCAGCGGGGAGGATTTCCCGGGAGTGACTTCGCAGGGAGACAGCAAATCTTCCCACCCTGAGTCTGGCCCATGCTTAATTTTCTCAGAGTCTCTATCAGCCCCCACTGCTCTCCTTCCCTGCTGGCACAGCATCGTACCCTGGCATACGTGTTAATCGTGACAGCTTCGCCACTCACTTCTCCGTTGCTCACCTCCTTGAGTGACAGCGTGTCCAAACCAACAACTTCTGCTTCTCTGCTCAAACTTTGGTATTTTCCGCCAGGGCAACCCCCTTTCTGCTGCTTTGCTCCCCAACCACAGCCTTTTACCTGGCGAGTGCAACACCCCGCTTGCTGCTTCTCCTATCCCTTGCAGAGATTTATCACATTCACATGTCATGTCCCATCTTAAATTAGCACGCTGCCTCTCTCGAGCATGGCTTTTCCCTTTGGGAACTGTGCCCAGTGGTGCCAGGGCACTGCAGTAGCCCTCGGGGCACGGCATCCTGGCAAGGTTCCCCGCAGCTCCCAGGGATTGCCAGCATTCCTGCAACAGGAATCAGTCATGTCCAAATTTTCAGCGGTCCAAGCAGAGCCCATGCCTGTGTTGATGTCTCTGGCTGGGGCTTGGGAAGCCAGATCCTTCTGGGACAAGGAAGGAAAATGCCTGTCCATGGCCCTGGTGGGTTTGCGCAGCAGAAGGAGGAGATACGGGCACGTTCTGCATTCATCCACACAGCAGAGAGGTCGATCACAGCCAGCCTGGATAACCTCCCGAATTCTTGCTCCTACCGGGAGCCGTGGGGAAGGTGGTCGTGAGCGTGGGCCGGTGGCCACCCTGCTGCGCCGGCGCGTGGATGGGGCTGCAGCTGCACGGCGAGGGAGTTTCTGGGGCAGGTTTCTGGGGCGGGGAGCGCTGCAGCGACATGCCGCTTGCAGATGGCAGGCGGCCGCGGCAGGGGTAGCCCAGATGGCCGTGCCACGGGGGCAAGGCTGCCGGGGGGGATGCACCCAGCCATGCACCCCCACCCTACCCTGGACTTGCCGGAGCTCCCGGCCACCCTGGGGACCAGGGGCATCAAAATGCTCCAAAATCACAGACTCGGGAGATTTTTGCTCAGCCCTCAGACAAGGCCCAGCCTCCCCAGACATCCGAGGAGGAAATTTGTGGTGCAGCCCGAAGGGCCAGGACAGGTCACAGCCCGTGTCCCGTGCTCGGCACCGTGGGAATGTGGCTGTCCTGAAGGATGTGGACATCATGATGCCGGCTCCAGACACGGGGACAGCGTGTGCGCACCATGCTGAGGGAGCAGAGTCTGGCCCACACAGGGCCCCAGAACCTCCCTGTGGCCATGGGGGGAGAGAATGGGGGGAGGACTGAGGCGCTCACAGGCTGGAGGCTGTGACCGCGTGCATGGTAGCTGGCATCATTTCTGATGAGGAGGGTGGTGAGGAAGGCACACTGGGGGTGGGAGAAGGGGGAGCGGGGGCGGGGTCACTGCAGGGTGTGCACTGTATGGTGTCACCCTGGTCGGGATCCCAGTGCTCAGCCCTGTCACCGGGGTGGGAATCACAGTGTAGTGGGGACAGGATGGGATGGGTGAGATGGGATGGGATGCATGGGATGAGCTGGGACAGTATGGGGTGAGATGGGTGGTACACGGTGGGATGCATGAGATTGGGATGGATGGGATGGGATGGGGTGGAATGGGATGGTGATGGGTGGCACAGGTAAATCAGGCTGTCAGTTGCGGGTCACAGAGGGGCCCACGGGCCCTTCAACACCCACACTAACAGGCTCACACACTCATCCGCACTCGGTGGGGGGCAGGGCGGGGCGGGGCGGGCCTGGGGCTGCGGGGCAGGCCGGGAGCGCGGCCCCTTTAAGAGCCCAGTTCCGCGGGCGGCCGCTGGGTGGGGCGCGCTCCCCGCCCTGCACCTCCCGCGCCGGGGGGCGGGGCCACCGGGGGCGCGCCGGGCAGCGCCCGCCCCCTCCAATTCATCTTTCCGCGGAGGCTCCGCCCCCCGTCCCGCCGTCGCCCAATGGGCGCCGCGCTCGCCGTCGCCAGGGGCGCCGGGTTGCCAGGGGCGGGCTGATTGGCGGGCCGGCCCCGCCCCGCGCGGCTCAGCGGCGGCAGCGGCGGCGGCGGCGCCAGAGCGCGAGCGTGGCGCGGCGGCGAGAGGAGCCGCGCGTGGCGCCGAGCTCGGGACTGCCCGGCGGGGCCGCCCGCACCGCCCCCCGCCATGGCCGCGGCCCGCCCGGGGGCCCCCCCGCCGCCGCCGCCGCTGCTCCCCCTCCTGCTGCTCCTGCTGCTCCCCGGCGGCCGCCGCGCTCTGGAGGGTGAGTACCGGGCGGGCGGGCGTGCCCTCCCGCCGCACCGGGGCCCGTGCGATCCGCGCGCACACACACGCGCACCCTCCAGGGTGTCCCCGGCCCACCGGGCCTCGTCGGTGTCTGCAGCCGGCTCGGCTCGGTTCGGTTCGACTCGTCGTGCCGCGGACGCCCGGTTGTCCCCGCGGGGAGCTCGCCGCCGCAGCGCGCCCCAGCCCCGCTGCCGCCGCTTGAGCCGCCCTCAGTAGGTTTCAGAGTCAACGCCCCGTGGAACCGAGCCCGGCGCGGCCGAGGCGCGGCCGGCGGCCGCTGGCAGGGAGCGGCGCCTCGTTGGATACTCGGTTCACGTTCCGAGGCTTTTCGCCACGACCGAGAGGGCTGGAAAATTAATATTTCTTTCAGTGGAAGCTCGCGGCGTGCCAGAACTGGTGGGGCCGCCGGAGGAGTGTCCGTGTGCCGTGTCCGGCTCCGTCCCTTCCCCGGCAAGACTCGCCGCGCCCGCTGCCTTAACCCTCCAGGCTCCGGCGTGGGACCGCCGGGGCGAGTGGCCACGCGTGTCGCATCCATCCCCGAGCGGGGCTGCGCTCCGCGGCTCGCCCGCCCCCGCGGGCGGGGGAGAGAACGCGGGGAGGAGGGCGACCCCGCCGCGCTCCGGTGGAGTTGGGGATGAAAGGAGGGTTAATTGTTTCCCCCTCGGAGGGTGAATCCCGCTCCGCGGGGCAGCGCCGTCGCCCCCCCCCCGCCCCGCCTCGGTTTTGAGCGAGAAAAGCGGGTTTTGGCCCCGCTGGGGGACCGGGGGGTCCCGGAGCGGGCGAGGCGGGTCGCACCGGGNGCGGGGGGGGGGGGGTCCGGGCGGGCTTTTGTCTGGGCACAAAGTGTACGGGGCTCCGGCCGGGAGCGCCGGGGGCGGCGACGCTCCGGTGTCCGGTAACCGAACCCGCTGCCGGAGCGGCGGGAGGGGGCTGGGGAGGGAGGGGAAGGGAGAAACCCCGGGCGGAGAGGAGCTGTCGGTGCCGCCGCCCGGCCGGGGGGGGCTTTTGTGTGCTCGGAGGCAGTTTTTTTTGTGCTCGGGCTTCCGCCACCGTCGCCCCGCGGTGCGGGGTTTGGGCTGCAGCACCGGGGGTGACCGTGGGCAGGAGCCCTGTTTTGGGGGGGGGGTGGGCGGGCGCGTTTCCTCCGGCTTTGGGCTCTGTAGAAAGTTTGGGGGGTTGCTCGTTGCCCCTGTTTCTTCCTGCGATTTTTTTTTTTTCCTTTAAAAGGGGAAAAAAAATTTAAAAAATCAGCCTCCTTTGTACGCCGTAGGAAGCGCGGGCCTGCTCGGTCCGTGAGCTCCGGGCTGAGCGGGAGCCCCACGGGCAGGCGGGGAAGGGAGAAGCCTGCCTGCACCCACCCCACTCGGGATGGGGGCTGCTGGGGAGCGCCGAGCCCTGAGGAGCCCTGGAGGGGTGCAGGAGGATGAAGTTGTGGGCAGGGAGGGCTTGTTGGCGGGGCCCCCACGCCTGCGGGCAGCCCCTCACAACCCGCTTCCCATCAGCGGTTTGGGAAACCGGGAAGGAAAGCCGGCGTGGGGGCTGGAGGCACCGGTGAGCATCGCCCCGGGGACTGTCCCCGGGGAGAGAGGGAGCCCCGGTCTCTCTCCCGCCGCTGCCCGGGCATGGAGCGGCGCGAAGAGCCGGATGGAGGGGAAAATAAACGGCTCCCGCTGAGGAGTCGCTGAGTTTTCTCGGCTTCCCGAATGTGCGGAAGGGTCAGGGGCCGAACGCGCTGCCCGAGGAGGTCAGGGCCCGTCTGGGTGCCAGCCCCACAGGACCGCTGCGGGGCTGGCTGGCAGCCGCCCAGCATTTTTGGGGCTGGCCTCGATTCCCTTGGGATTTTCTTTTTCTTTATTTTTTTTTTTTCCCCTTCGCTGTCGTCCAGGCTGGAGGGAAAGTTGCAGCTGGGCCAGGAGAGGTTTCTGCCTTGCCCAGCGTTAGGAAGCCGTGGCTCGCGTCGGGGCGAGCGAGCTCCCGCGCTTCTGCTGCGCTGGGCATTTCTGGCCGCTCGCGCCGCCGCTTCCTGACGGGGACCAGCACGTTCGTGCGGTTACTGTAAATCTAGCATGCACATTCGTTCGGGTGTTTTAGTGCTGATCATAAATCTGGCGTGGCCATAAATCTGTGCGCACGTCCTGCAGACGACAACGGTAGCGAGCGGTCCCCAGACCTGGCCACCTTGCCGTCCCCTCGGAGGGGACAACAGGCTGGGCTTGCGGCCGGTGCCCGGCTGTGAGGGCAGGGGGCTTCGGGGCTGGACGGCGCTGCTCGTTCCCGGGGGGATGGCGGGGAGTTGGGTTTCTTTACAAGGCCCCACGGGGGTGGAGGGGAAAAGCCGCGCTCGGCAGCAGCTCAGTGAGGGCTTTGTGCTGCCGAGGAGAAAATGGTTTCTCTCCAGATCCTGTAAGTGCGCTGGGTCTGTTTGAAGTCACAATGTGTTTTTCTTCTCCGGTTCAGCAGTCCCCAGGCCGGCTGCAGAAGGAATGCTCTATCCGGGGGCAACAGCGGATCCTTTCTCCGGCGCAGGGGTTGGAGCCGAGGAGTTTGTCCCGGCGGGGCTGTGGGAGCAGAGGCCCTGTGGGGAGCGGACGCAGTGGAACGGCGTGGGGGACGTGCTGCGTTCGAGGCCCTTGCCGACCGTCCGGGGGTAAACCCCAAGCTTCAAAACACCTTGGCCTGAGGGAGCATGGACGGCCGCAGGCTCGATCTGCCCATTGCCGCGGGGGTGTGGGGGGGCTGGGACCGGGACCCGCTCTCCCAAGGACCCGCTCTCCCAGGCAGCTCCGGCCGTGAGCAGCCTCTCTGGGCACGGGACTCTCTTTAAAGTTGGGTTTTCCCACGTGCTTCCCCACGAACCCCCGTGCAGAGGCACCGCATTGCTCTGTGTAGCCGTGAGCCGACTCGGGCTCTAGCGAAATACCCAAATTCCCCCAAAGCATGAGGATTTCTTGGGGGGGGATTCTCCTCATCTGGGCTCTGCCCACTGGCAGCTCCCAGACCCCCGCCGGGCGTTACGCAGGCTGACCACGCTCCTCTCTGCATCGCCAAACCCCCGCTTAATTGACCCCTGTACTGGAACTGCCAGGTATTTTCTTGGCAGGGAGATTTGCTTTCCGTTTAATTACTTTTCACTGAAATAGCATGTTTCTCGGCGGGGCGATGGGGGGAAGTTAGCCGTGCTGTTTTATTGATGCTTGGGGTAGGGCTGCGAGGGAAAGCGGGTCGTGGGGCTCTCCGCAGTGCTCTCTGGATTCATTAAATCGCCCGTTCCTCACTAAAAACTCCTATTTGAGGAAGCCTGCCCCGTCCGTGCTCCCGAGGCGGGGAGGAGAAGGGCTTTCCCTTTGTGTCAAGCGGAGCATGTGGAGAGCCAGGGAGAGGGAAAACTTGCAGCACCGGCATCCGTTTGCAGCCCCGCGTTTCTGCCCGGCGTATGGCTCAGCTGCGGCTGCGGGGCCGTGCCCGCCCGGCCCTCGCGATTGGGAATAGCGGCCTCTGGTTTTTAAGGAATGAACCGAAACTCCTTGTTTTGTTGTGATGACTTATTGCGAGAGATATTTGGGGAAACCAGTTTGTTGCATTTTCTTTCCGTGAGCCGTTCGCCGCTGCCACTGGAGCAGGGGAGCTTGGCGTTTAATTAAAACAGCCCGAGCAATCTGAATCACAGACTTGCATGTTTTTAAAATTGTAGCTGTTCCTGTTGTGCTGAGTCAAACTGGTTTGTCGGGATTAAGCGTCTCCGCCTGGGAGCAGCGCTGGGGGAAGGGTGCCGGGGCGGCCCCAGGGTCGGGATCCCCGTTCCCGGCTGGCAGGGGTGGTGAGGTGGGTGCCAGCCTCCCCCAGAGGAGACCCCCAGGAAAGGGGGACTGTCCCCATGGGCCATGGTGGAGAGGGTGGCTGCCATCGCCCTGTGCTTCCCCGGGGTTGAAGCCATTAACGAGTTGGCATCGCTTCTGGAACGGGCGCGTTCCCAAGCAAAGTGCGTGGGGGGATGGTGGGGATGAAGGTGCCCCTCCACGGCCAGGGAGCCAGGCATGGCCTGGAGCCCCCCGNAGCCCCCCAGGGACTGGCTGCCATCTTGAAGGCCAGGCAAGCCCTTGCAGTGGTGCTCCCACCCGGCTGGAACAGTCCCATTTGAATTTGTGTTTTGGTTTTTTTGTTTGGTTGGGGTTTTTTTGTTGTTGTTGTTGCTCAAAAACCAGTCCTGTGCTCTGGCTGGGGCGGGGCTGGTGGCAGGGCACGGGCCGTCCCCTCACAGAGCCAAGCCCCGTGCAGACCCTGTGGGGAACCCAGCGGAAGCCATTTTGTGGGGCGGGTGGGCGGCCTGCCCGCAGAGGGCCAGCCCTGCTGCTCTTGGCGAGGCCTCGTCCTCACACGCTGGGGCTTCAGCATCACCTGCCCTCGGCATGGCCATTAAGGCCTTGTGGGGCCGTCGAGTCCTTGTGGGGCCGAGCTCAGGAGTGGGGCTGCGTCCCCGTTCCTGCATGGCCGCCATTTCCAGAGGGGCTGCAGCCCTCCCCTGGCGCCTGCTTTCCCCTCAGCGCAGCCGAGCCCTCCGGTGCTCCCCGAGGCGGGAGGGAGCGAGCCCAGAGCCGGCTTCGCATGGCCGCCCCTCTGAAGAGGGAAGGGAGCCATCTTGGGAAGAGGCAGGAGCGCGGCGGCAGGGCCGAGCGCCGGCCCCATGGCTGCTCTCTGCACGCGTGCCAGCGCGTGNAATCTTTCCGGGGGGGGGGGGGGGGGGGGGGGGGATTGCTGTGGGGGTCTTTTTTATTTTATTTTTGCCTGTCGCTAAGCTCCGTGCTGCTGGGGCCTGGTGTTTCTCACGCATGTGGCAGGAGCTGTTGACAAACACCTGTTTCCCGGCCCCCTCCCCAGGAATGCCCCGGGGGGCCCCGCGGGGGCTGCCATGCCGGGGGGGAGGGTGGGCAGCAGGGACGCCCCCTCCCAGAGGAGCCCTTTCCCAGGGCTTTCCTCCCCGCCGGCAGCTGCGGGGGAGATTTGGGCCTCCCTGTTCCGCTCCGAGGTGTGGCTGTCGTGCAGGGCTGCCGAAACCTGTCCCGGGGAGGGGACACCAGGCTCCCCCTGCTCCCGGCCAGTCCCGCTCGTCCCTTGGGGCGCTCAGCCGCCTGCCCGGTGAGGGCTGGGNGGGGTCCCCGGGGGGGGGGGGGGGGGGGGGGGGGGGGGCGCCGGGGGGGGGGGGGGGGGGGGGGGGCTCGGCAGGCGCGCACGCACACGCGGCGTGCGATCCAAGGCCTTTTTTTATTAATGAGAAAAATGTGCAGGGCTTGAACGATCGCCAGGAACAGATTTATTCTAGTTCCCCAGAAATTAAACTGAAATGAAGGAGCGAGTCAGCCCGGCCCGGCACCCCCTCCTGACTCTGTGCTTGTTTTAACTCTGGAAGAATCTGACTTTGGGGGTGGGGGAGGCAGGGAAGGGGAGGGGGGATATTTGGGTTTAAGCAGTTCCAGATGGGCTCGGTGCTTGAGGAGAGCCGAGGAAGCGAGCGGAGAGCAGCGCGGAGATTTGGGTAACTGCCCCAGGCAGGAGAGAGGAGGGAGATCTTGGCAGAAAGTCCCGCTCCCCTCTGCCGGGATGGGATGGAGCTTGGCAGCCGAGCCGCCCTGTCTGTGGGGCGAACCTTTGGATGTGCAGCGAGTAACCTTTTTTGGGGA
>RSEF01000009.1:17656546-17678480 GCA_003993805.1 Himantopus leucocephalus
TTTTTTTTCAAAAAAAATATCATTACTCTTTCTCTGGGCTCTTTCCAAAAGTACAACCTGGAAAAAAAAAAAATTGAGCTGGAGGGGGGAGAGAGGGGCCCTTTGGATCTCAGCCTGCCGCAAATGGCTGCCCTGCGGAGGCAGGCCTGCAGCACCGACCGCGTTCCCTTCCTTCCCCCGGGGACTTTGGGGCTCTCCATCCGCCCATGCCAGCCCGGCTCAGCCTTATGGCCCCATGGGGACACGGCCCATGAAGCCACAGCCACAGGGCGATGNGATGGCCCCATGGGGACACCTGGCCCATGAAGCCACAGCCACAGGGCGATGGGGCCATGGAGGAAGGCGGCGGGCTCGTTGCCCTCATAGCAGAGGCTGGAAACAAAGGCAGCTTNAACGAAGGCAGCTTTGCGGGCCGATTTACTGCCTGTGTCCCCGGTCGATGGCATTCGTGGCTCGAACAGGTCTGGTGTCTTCCGATCGGATGAGTTATTTCTGTGGCAGCGGAGGGTGGCTGCGTGGCCGTTCCTGCTGGGGACAGTGACCTATAAATCTCTCCTGCCTGCCTGGCAGGGCTGGTCACATTGTCCCCATGGCGGGGAGCTGCAGCAGGCAGTCCCTTCCCCTGGGCCAGGCAGGGACATGCCCGTCCCAAGCAGACAGCAGTCGTTTTATGGCCTGCAGCGTGTCTGGCAGCAGGCAGGGCTGGGGGGCTGTCTGTGGGGTCTGTCCGTTCCACTCACCCACAGCCTGGCAGAGCAGAAGTGGTTTTCCCCCCCTGGATGAACCGAAGCAGCGAGTACCGGGGCACATCCACCTCGTGGGCAGGGATGGCAGCTCTTCCCCGGCTGAGCTGACCCTGGCGTGGCACACGGGGCTCTGACATCCGAAATCCCCGCGGTATTAATAGAACAGTAATTGCAGTGCAGGGCTGGACTCGGGCAGCTGGCTCGCGTCCTCTCCCGGCGTCAGTACGGCCTTTCTGCAGGACCTGGCAGGGCTCGGGCAGCGGGCTGCACGTGTCCTTGGCGTGCGATTGCAGGGCAGGAGCCTGCCATCCTGCAAAAGCCCCAGGCTTGGAGTACCGTGCTTTGGAGGGGGATGCAGGGTGGGTGCCAGCTTGGCACGGCACAGCCCTGCTCGCAAAATGGCAGAAATCTGCCCTCCCTGGCTGGAGCCGGTGCGTGACCGGGAGGAAGTGAGCGCCCGTCCCTCCCTACATCCCGGGCGCTGCCACTTGATCTGCTTTTCGCAGAGCTGGCACCTGTCCTCTCTCACATTCTTCAGTCTGTCTCACAGCCATCAGGAAACAGCTCCTGGCGAGGAGCACGCGGCCGGAAAACCCTCTTCAGCCAGTTAGCGACCGGCGGGTGGGCGACAGGGCAGGGCTGGAGGGAGGGAGCGCTCCCATCCCCCTCCGTCCTGTGTGCCACGCAGCTCCCGGTCACTGGGGAGCTGGATCTGCCCATCCAGAAGGTGCAGGGCATTGGGGTCGGATGAGGGAACTGTGAGGGAGATGCAGCCAGCCGATGGCTCAGAGTCACGGGGCCATCTCCACGCGTGAGGTTATTATACCCTGGTGCAGGTGTGGGATTGGGAAATAGAGGATGCATCCTTGGAGCATCCTTGGAATTGGCATCTTGGCCTCTGCTGCAAGCTTATTGTGGTACCGGGACCAGTGGTGGTGCCAGGACCAGTGGTGCTGCCCATCCTTGGCCGGGCTCTCCGGGGCAGGGACTGTGTGCGTGCGTGTGTGGTGTGTACAAAGGGGCCTTAATCTCAGTTGGGGCCTCTAGGCCCTGCCATAATGCAGAAATAATGAGTCTATTATTAAGTGCCCACAGTACTTCTTCACTCCGGTGGCTCGCCTCCAGCAGCAGGCAGAACCTGCCCCGCTTGAAGTGGATGTGTCATCATTTGCCTCAGCAAATCCGATCCCCTTTGATGATGGGCCAAACGCCCTTGGCACGAAGGGCCACAGCTGTGATACAGGCCCCATTTTTTTTCTTCCCCCCCCTTTCCCTTTGTTCCCAGTTCATTGGCAAGTCATCGGTTCGCCCCAGACCTGGGGCAAGTACGCATTGGTGGGCATGGGCGGTCTGAGTAGCCCCCGGAGAGGGATGGCGTTGGGGGCTGGCTCCCACGGCAGCCCTGCGTCTCCCCCCTCGGCGCTGGGGAGCAGCAGGCTCCCTGCTCGGCGTAGGGACAGGTTCCCAGCGTGGGCGGCGATAGGGAGAGCTCCAGCCCTTCCCTTGGGCTGAACCGCACCGCCTGGCCTGCCTGGCCCGACAGCCGGGGAGAGCGAGGGTGGGACCCAGCACAGCCCCCCGGCCTTACGCCGGACACCCGGGCAGCCGGACGTGCAGGAGGGGTCCCTGGGAGAGCCGGGATTCCCCAGGGAGAGCGGGGGTGTGTGGGCTGTGCGGTGTGCCGGCAGTGCTGCCGGCCCGGTCCCTGCAGAGGGAGCTGGCAGACAGCATCTGCCAGCACCTTCACCAGGCTCCCAAACCCCATGCCGGGCACCTCCACCGTGGGTACCCACCGGCCCACCCTGGGTGCTGCCAGCCCCGTGGGTGCCCTGCCTGCCTCCCTGCCTGGCTGCAGTCTTCCTCGCTGTTCTCCTGGCTCTGAGCTGCATCAGCAAGAGCTTCCCCTCCCCACAGTGCAGCTCAAGCACAAGGGGCTAAATTTTCAGCCAAGTGCCAAAACCTCCCAGCACGACAGCTCCAAAGCTGCCATCCATGGCATGCCCCATCCACAGAGCTCTGCCTTGGGCTGAGCAGGACAGGAGTGCTTTGCCCTCTCAGGCAGCTTGTGCGAGTCCCCTGGCCTTGGAGCGAGGCCATTCCCTGCCTGGGAGGAGGACAGCCATGGGGTTTAGCTGGAGTGAGAGGGGGAAGGACCCTCCCGGAGGAGGAGGAGGGGTCCGGGTGGGCGGCACGCTCCGGGAAAACACGTCGCAGGGTCTTCCAGACCTGGCGCGCGCACAGGGCGCTCTGTGTGGCTCGGCTTTTGTGTACGCGAAACACTCGTCAGCGGGAAAAGTGCAACCTCAGGTTCTCTCCCACAGGCAGCTCTTTGTTCCCAGATAAAGGACCTTACACCAAAGGCCCTTTGTGCCATTGCTCAGAACGGTGCCGGGATTAATTGTACCGATAGGTGCTTGAATGGGGAGCACGGAAGGCCACTCGCTCCTGCCGTAATTATCTTCAAAACCGAGGAGGAAATTAAAATATGCGGTGAGATGCCCCTTTTGGTGGCTTTTTGACTAGCAGGCAGTCACCAAGATTGAAAGTGCGTCCCTAAACAAGCTGCCTTTCCTTCCAGAGGAGCACGGCACAGCAGCAAGGGGGGAGAGGCATCCGGCACCATCATGAGCAGCCACCACAGTGGAAGCCAAGCCACGTCCTGGGGCAAATGGCCCAGCCATCGATGCTCTCTACAGGAGCCTGGCAGGGGGTGAGTGGCCCAGTTCGGCAGTATGGCCAGGCCGGGCCACTCGCCCCATGCTGGGCTCCTGCAGACACAGTGCCATGGTGTGCATAGCTTCCGGAGAGCATGGGCACGTTGCAGAACAGGTTCCTCTGTTTGCGGTGAGGCTGCGTGGGCGTCTTTACTAACTTTCCTCCCTTGCCTTCTCTCAGGATGCTCTGGACTTGAGCAAGTTGCCTTCTCCCCATCGGGGCGAGGAGCTGGCGTCCTACCTTGCCAGCGCATCCTGATAAAAGCCCCATGTTCAAAGGCAAGAGCGTTAAAATCAGAGCCAGTTGGTGAAGACGATTGAGTCTTCCCCAGCGGCTTCATCTTGAAAGAATTTTGATTTCTCCCCCCACTTTCTGGCTCAGCCGTCGCAGCCGCGTGGGTCTGCCGCTCAGCAGTGCGAGACGGGATCTCTGGGCCTCTTAGAGGGGGGAGTTCAAACGTTTTCGCTGGCCTCAGACCGTGTACACTGCATTCCTGAGCCCCTGTGCGGGGAGGAAGAGGTCCCCAGCTCCAGATGGGTCCTCGCCAGGTCTTCAAACACCCAGCGAATTGCTGGGGACTCTGCAGACGTGACAGGAGGGCTGCTGGCAGGGGACCCCTGTTCTTTGCAGCTTGGGGTGTCAGGGCAGGGAGGAGGCAGCCGGAATGATGCTCACAGCCCCATCTGAGGAGTGAGGCTCTTTCTCTGCTCCAGGATCCCACTCTGCCATGGAAGTATCGCTTTTATGCGGGTTTGACCATGCCCTGCTGCACTCACTGAGCGTAGCGAGGCTCCAGCTGCATCCCTTGTTTTTGCCCAGCTAAAGGTAAGGAGAGGACAACTCCCCAGTGCTGCAGACAGTGATAAAGCAAGCCTTAGGGTGACTTCCCCAAGCTGGCGAAATTGGGAGCCAATTTCCCGTTGACTAATGGGACCAGGCTCTCGCTGTGGCGCGCTGGATTGAGGTGGCTTTGACTCACTGCTCGGCCAGCCCTGACGCTGTTCACGTCCCTCCAAAGCACCTGCAAACCCAAAGTGAGCCAGGAAGCCACGGGTGCTGCCTCTGAGCCCACCTCTGGCACCCTGTGCTGGAGGGAGAGAGCAGCCAGTGACTCCTGAACCACTGAAACCCAGTGCTTGCCCATCTCCTCAGCCCTGGACGCTAGCACATGCCCTTTCATGGGGAGGCAACGCTTAGTGTGCCCCAGTGTGTGCTGGAGAAAGGAGGCAGATTCAGTGCCAGGCCGCCACAACATCTCTGTGGCAGTTTTAAGGGCAGAGAGGTGGTTTCTGCGTCTTGGCTGTGGCTGGCTCGGCTCAGCATGTGGCTACCATCCCCAGGACCATGCAGTGCAGCAGCCCGCAGGGCCGTCTGCCCGTGACCTTCGCAGTGGTGGGCTGCAAGGGACTGGGGAGCCCTGCTGACCCCAGCTGGCCCCGCTCGCTCCTGTGGCTGCAGGAAGCCCCCGCTGCCCTCCGCGCTCAGCCCGTTTCCTTTAGCTGAGTTGCTCAGTGATTTTATTTTTATTATTTCCCCTCCCCGCTCTTTCTGTGTGGTTTATGTGGCTCTTGCACCAGCGGCTGGCTTGGCTCTGTCAGGTTTTTTTTCCCTCCGCTGCCGGTCAGATGGCAGATGCTGCCAAATTAGGATGCAGGCAGTAAGCCTCCTGTCCGAGCCATGTCCCTGCCCCAGGCCGGCACTGGTGAGGAAGGGCGCTGCTGGAGGGGACGGCTGCCCGTGTGCCCTGTCCTGGGGCCGGGCATGGCAAGGGCTGCCTGCATGGAGGCTGCTGGCGTGCGGGGGAGTTCCCACACACCCTGGGCAGGTTTGGGGAGCAAAGCTCCCCTCCTGCCCCAGGAGCAGGGATGCCCGCATGGCCAGGTCCGGCCTGGCTCTGCCGTGGCTGGCCACAGGATCCTCGTGCTGCCTCGTTCACAGGCACACCCTGCCACCCAGATCCCCATCTCCTGGCCTGACTCAGCACCACAGCAGCTCATCCGCACCGGCACCGGCCATGAGCACACAGGGCACCCCTTTCCAGCCCTCCTGCAGAAACACCCACCCAGCTGCCTGCGCCGGGAGCGGGGCCCTTCACTGGCCGGACCCACACCGGGTCTCTGTGCTGGGACTTGGCAGCCCAGCGCACTGTCAGCACTGCGCGCACGCTTGGCTCTGCTCCGCCGCCAGCGCGGCGTGCCTGGGCCCTCGCCGGCACCGCTGTGCCCTTATTAGGGCAGCCAGCGCGGGGCCCGTCCCTTGGAGAGGTGCGGGTGGCCCCGCTCCGCAACCTGCTCCCCCATGGTCCAGCACCGTCTGCCTTCCCCGGGAGCCACCCCGGTGTAGGGGTCTGGGGAGCATGGCAGCGTCTCGGGGAAGTCTCGTGGCCATGCGGAGCTGCGTGCCGGCCCCTGCCAGCGGTCGGTAGCTGATGCTGTGGGGAAGGGGAGGGGAGAGGGATGGTCGTTTGGTGCATTCCCTGGGCAGGCAGTGCTTTGGGACCAGGCAGAGGCTGCCCCATGGGGGCCTAGCCCCGTCCTGTGCCCCGGCCCTCCTGGTGTCCTCGTCCTGAGTCCCCCTGATTACCCCTTTGGTGGGGGGCTCCTTCCTTCTCTCCCTTTGTTATTGCTGGGTGCCCCTTAGTTTGTGGTTTTGAGAAACAGCAAATAACTACTGCCCAATAATCACTTCTGCACTCCTCCTGTTTGCAAAGAAAAGCCAGTGTCAGTTTGTCTTTCCTGTTGTAGATGCTGCCCCCCGACCCTCTTCCAGCTGGGGACCTGGCACCATGAGTGGTCTTCCTCTCTCTGTCCCCAGTACCATGTGTGCTTCCAGTGCCACCAGCCCGTGATGGGACTGCTTTTGTGTTTGCTCCATGCAAACAGCCTGGGTGAGAGGCAGGCTTGTCGGCTGGGCTGGGATCCTGGCAAACAGCAAGGCGGGTCAGAGAGCCCACATGTCCCCAGATGTGCTTGTTTACCTGTGCTGTGGTGGCACTCATGGCCCATGCTCCTGGCCCGTCCGTGGGTGCTGGCTCAGGAGCTGCTGGCGGGTCTCCCCAGGGTGGGACACGGGAGGAAGGTGTTTACTTCCAGCCGGGCTTTATCCGAAACCCTGCGACGCGTGAACATTTCCTTCCTCCTCCGTGCTTCCTCCCTGGCTGGGTCAGCCTGTGGTTTTCCTGGGGTGGAAAGAAAGAAGCTGAGGCTGCCTCTCGCTTCTGGGGCTGAGCCGTGGTGCCCGGCACAGCCGAGCTGCCCCGGCATGTCCTGTGCCCCAGCCGTCGAGAGCGAGCAGCTCCCAGCCCGCTCTGGCAGCTGGAAAGCCGTAGCTCCCTGCCCTGCATCTCAGGGCTGGGTGGGCTGAGGAAGGGATGGATGGACAGATAGCCCTTTGAGGAGCTGTGCAGGGTCTGGGATGGGCCCGTGCCTGCAGCTGGGGAGGGGGGATGCGCTTAGCAGGGATGCATTTTGGAGCTGGTCCTGGGGCTGGCACCAGAGCCCTGCTGAGCACCCTGGGGTCTGCAGGGGGCTGTTGCCCAGCTCTGGTGTTTGCACTCCCCCTTGCCCCAACCGCCCCCTGGGCAGGAGAGGGGCCGGAGGATCCCAGGGTTGCCTGCTCCCCTCCAGACAGCCTACGGGGCCATCCCTGGAGTGGGGGTCGCAGAGCCAGCAGCCCACAGAGGGGCCATTGGCACTGGCCCTGGAGCATGTTGTCGTTCTGTCCTTGCATTTCGCTCCTGTTTTTCACGCATGGTGCTTGTGCGGAGCCGTGCGGCTCTGCCTGGGATTAGGGACAGCTGCCTGCAATTGCAGCTCTTCCCAGACAAGCGTCTCGCTCCCCCAAGGCTGGGGCTGGGGCTGTTTGGGGAATGCTGCCGGGGTGGTTTGTCTTGTAGTCTGCTCCAGGAATGTTGGCCAGACGGTCAAATTCTTCTCCCCTCTTGTAAAATGAGTGATGTGGGGCGTCTCTGGGAGAGCAGCCTGCCAGTCCCTCCTCCTCTGGATAAACCTGCCTGGCCCGCACCGCCCTGTCATGGGAACGGGCCCTTTCAACCCCAGCCACAGTAAATACGCGCCCTGCCAAAGCGGAGGGGGAGGGCGCCCAGTCTCCCTCCTCTGGCACCCCTCTGCACTGGCTGGGGGGCATGGCTGGCCACACCGGTGGCCGGGGGTGGCAGCCTGTCCCCGTCCCCCCCTTGCCACCTGGCCAGCTCCTCATCCTGTTGCTTCCCTGCTCCAGCTTGGCTCTCCGGGGACGCCTCGCTCTTCCTGTTCTCCTGACGGGAGAAGAGAAATCTGGAGTCTGTCTGCGCCACTCCCCCCTCCTCCCACCACATCTCACCCCCCAAGTTGCTGTTTTCCACAGAAATGTCAGGCTCGGCTCTCCTCTCCCCCACTCCTCCTGTTTTTTTTTTTTCCCTCTAATCTTGGCCTTCATCTCCAATTACTTCTTTCTCTCCTCCCTCTCCCTCCAGAGACCCTGATGGACACGAAGTGGGTGACCTCTGAGTTGGCATGGACAACTCATCCGGAGACGGGGGTAAGTCTGGAGCCAACCCCGGTCCTGACCTCCAAAGGGTACAGCTGGCCCCAGCCCCACAGGAATCAGGGCTGCTCGCCAGCGCCTTCACAGAGCTGGCTGCATCTTCCCTCTTCCCTCCCATGCTCATCCTCTTGCCTCATGAAACCATCTCCTCTGGACTCCATGCCAGCAGAGCAGGAGCACCATGGCCCCTGGCCTGGGTTGCTCTTAGTCACTTTGATGACCAGGAGGGTTGTGACAGGTGAAGGTGCAGCTTGCTTGTCTTCCCTGTTGGCTGTTGTCTGGTCCCCCCCACCCCGTGCCATTTGTGGTGTGTCCGTGGCACTAATCTCCCTGGCTGGGGATCTAACCTGCTCCCTCTCACTTGCAGTGGGAAGAAGTCAGCGGTTACGACGAGGCCATGAACCCCATCCGCACCTACCAGGTGTGCAATGTGCGGGAGGCCAACCAGAACAACTGGCTTCGCACCAGGTTCATCCAGCGCCAGGACGTCCAGCGCGTCTATGTGGAGCTGAAGTTTACCGTGCGGGACTGCAACAGC
The DNA here is from genome assembly GCA_003993805.1 of Himantopus leucocephalus. Lineage (NCBI taxonomy): Eukaryota > Metazoa > Chordata > Aves > Charadriiformes > Recurvirostridae > Himantopus > Himantopus leucocephalus. Next base: position 17,665,091 of record RSEF01000009.1, read on the forward strand.
ATCCCCAACATCCCTGGCTCCTGCAAAGAGACCTTCAACCTCTTCTATTACGAGTCGGATACAGATTCTGCCTCTGCAAACAGCCCTTTCTGGATGGAGAACCCCTATATCAAAGTGGATACAATTGCCCCAGACGAGAGCTTCTCTAAGCTGGAGTCTGGCCGCGTGAACACCAAGGTGCGCAGCTTTGGCCCTCTTTCCAAGAATGGCTTTTACCTGGCTTTCCAGGACCTGGGAGCCTGCATGTCCCTCATCTCCGTCCGGGCTTTCTACAAGAAATGCTCCAACACTATTGCTGGCTTTGCTGTCTTCCCGGAGACTTTAACGGGGGCTGAGCCCACTTCTCTGGTCATCGCACCGGGCACCTGCATCCCCAATGCAGTGGAGGTGTCCGTACCCCTGAAGCTATACTGCAATGGTGATGGCGAGTGGATGGTACCCGTGGGAGCATGTACGTGTGCTGCTGGATATGAGCCGACCATGAAGGATACCCAGTGCCAAGGTATGTGCATGGCAGAGTGACCGTGGCTCTTGTGCCTGCGGACGCGTTGATGCAGAGGAGGAGGTTTTGTGTTGAGCTCGGTCTGTTTTCGGAGGCTTGGGAGCTGGGCAGGCCCCCCGAGGAGGGCGCGGAGTGGTATCTCAGAGGACTGGTCTGCAGTTTTGACTCAGCATCTGGAAGCCTTAAAGCCTTCATGGTCCAGACTGGCGCGATGCCTGCTGTGACACGCTGGTTAGCATCCTTTGTGGGATGCATCTCCTCACCAGGAGCTATGGCTCAAGGCATGGTCCTCAGCAGGGATCCAGCACGTTGAAACCCCTGAGCATTACCAAAACCTCCCTCTCGCCCGTGCTGCTGTGTCCAGCGTCTCCCGTCTCTCCCTCCTGTGGTGCTCGTGGCTGGTGCAAGCGATTGTTCCTGACAAGCATGATTTCATGCTGCTTGTGCGGAGGCACTCGGAAACCCCGGTGGTGAGAAGGGCCCCGCTGCGCTGGCTGCCAGAGAAGCCATGCGGATGCATGCTCCCCCTGCCAGCACTGAGGGCTTGCAGCGGGGAGGGTGGGGAGCGGCACAAAGGCAGGGGAGACAGAGCTCCCCATCCCTGTTCGGAGGGGAGGGAAGAGCATCCTGCACACGAAGATTTTTGGGTATGGAGAGCCGCCCTGGGTGGCAAGATAGCCTTGTGTGGGTTCTGCTGCTGCTGTGCTCTCCCACGACAGCTTTGGTGTTGCTGTTCCACCCCAGGTTGGGCGTGTTGATAAGGAAAAATCTGCCTGGATTGATGTTGCTTTTTCTTGGGGTGATTTTTGTCCTTGGGAGCCGTCTCTGGCACGCAGGACCCTACCCTGGGTTTGTTCGGGTTTAGGGCAGAAAGGTCTCTGCTCCCCTTGGCTGGAGGCATTGCTCAGGGAGCGGGACGCCGGCTGGGCCCCCAGCACTGGATGCCTCATGCTTGTCGATGACGGGATGCTTGGCGCCAGCCCTCTGCTCTTGGCAGGGGCCGTGCGATTTGGGACAGCCCGTGACATGGGGCTTGGGCCAGGCTGGCCTCTCCGCTGGCTTTGGGAGCAGTATAGCTGTCGGCCGTGCTGCTGCGGCTGGTCAGGGATTGCTCAGCTTCTACAGGGCCACGGCTGTGCTGGGGGACCAGAGCTTCCAGCACCATCACTGCCAGCACAGCTCTGACTTTGGGGGCAGGTTGCTTGTGCCCTGGCCCCTTCCATCAGCGAGCAGCTGATCTGGCTACTCCTGGGGCAGACAGACAGCAACATCCGTCGCTGAGCAAGGAGCCTATGCTTAAAAGTGTACATTGGGGTCCCTGCTCAGGACCTGGTTTCCTTATTGCTTGGGCTGGGAGATCTTAGACCGTATGGGGTGTTTGCTCTTTCCCAGTGGGGTTTGAGTACAAAGTGACACCGTTTCAAGCCAGCATCCAGGCTGTGTCCACAAGTGGGGCATCCTGAGGCAGGAACAAGGGCTCCTCAGGTTGGGCTCATGGCATTGCTGCAACCTGGGGTGAGGTTCCCTCTCTGCATCCCCCCAGCCAGGCAGACGCCCTCGCAGCAGCTCTCCCAGAGCCTTTGGTTTTCCCCCCCCTAAAGCCTCAGCTTCTTCCCCAGCGTGCAGGGAAGCCGCGCTGAGCCGCGGGCACGTCTCCATCCGGCAGCCTGCCCTCTCGCTGGGCAGAAGCGGCAGTGTCCTCACGTTTCTCTGGGAAAGTTGTGCTGCGCTTGTACGATCAGATTTTTCCGCCATATGATCGTGTGTTTTAAGTGGAAACAGCTGAAGAAGGGCTGGGAGAAGCTGGAGCCTCAGCTCCCTTTTCTGCTCTGGGCTGGATGTTCCCTTACTCCGTTTCGGCAGCCCAGCACCGCTGAGAAGGATCTCTGCGCCCGCGGCATGGGGAGAGAAGTGCGGATGCGGCCCCGCGGAGCTGGGGTTTTGGCGTTCCCGCCCCGGGGAGCCCACCGAGCCTTCACCGCACAGGCAAGGAACACTCCGGAGTGCCAGATGGCATTTTAATAAATAACAATACCCAGTTACTGCTTAGATGGGATAAGCCCTGTTGTAAATCTCCCCCTTTCCCCAGACTTTCAGTGGCCTTTGAAGATCTCCTCCTCCTCCTCTTTATCTCCATCCAGAGCCAGGATTAGACCTCGCATTCAGACCTGTTACAATGCAGCTTGTATCCCGGTCCCTCGGGAGCCGAGGGCTCATCCCGCCCGGCTGAAGGCAGTTTCTTTGGCATGCTTTGTAATGCGATACGCCAGGCTGGTATCTGGCGCTCTAGTCCTGAGTTGCCACAGCATTGATTTGGCATCTCATTCTCAGCCTCATTATCTTTATTTAATTAGCACACGGCCCTTCTGGGGGTTGTGCCGCTTCCCACACACTCTCCGCCATGCAGAGCTGCAGAGGCAGCTCTTGCAGGAGGAAGAGGAGCTGCTGGCTGGGGAGGGAGACGAAGGCTCTTTTGCCCCTTCGCAGCCTGAGCCCTGCAGCCCCCTGCCCCGTCCCTCCTCTGTTTGGTTTGCAAACACCCGAATAATTTAGGGGATTTGCTGTCAAGGCGCTCCCCGTGTTGCACAGGCAGGCGGTGGGAGTTTCCTTCGAGCGGCGCGGGGCTCCCAGCACAGAGCAGCTCGACGTGCGGCACCTCCCCGAAAACGCTCCTGGGCGTGTGCTCCCTGCGCCGGACTCACCGGGGTTCGCACCCCTTGTGTTGCCGGCTTCACCCAAAGACAGAAAGGTTTAGGGTCTTGCTGGCATCTGTGCCAGGGTTGGCCACAAGCCCCCTCCTCTCATGGCCCTCAGTGCCCATGGGGGGGTCCTGGAGAGGGGCGATGGTGCCCCCAGAGCCTCCACCCCGCTCGGGACGGGGGCTGAGTCTGTGTGGTGCAGTTGATGGACACTCAAACCATAAAAGCACCTGGGGAGGCAGTGTGCAGCTTGACGCCGCGCTCTCCTCGCACCCATTTCTTACCCTTTTTGGTGTCCCTTTCCTGCTCTCACCAGGCACTGTATATTTGAGCGCAGTCCTTAGGCGACAGCGGGTCAGGCTGGGGCCAAAATCTGGATTTTGGCAAAAATAAATTTCCTTTGCAATCAGTGACTAATGGAAACATCACACCGAATTAAAAAAAAAAAAATATGCCAAGCAAGCATTGCACTTGCCAACTGTTTGCAGCTTTGCATTGCAACACAGGCTTGCTGCATGAAACCCAGGAAGTGAAACTGCCTGCTATTAATTGCCCGCGCTTCCAGATCAAAGGCAGCTCAGCAGCCCGGGTAGGGGAGAGCTGCCGGGTTTACAGCCAGGCAGCTCCACAATGGGTTACTTGTAACACGGTCGAGGAAATCTGCCCTTGCCATCCTGCTTGTGACCCGCTGTGGCTCGAGAGGCAGCTTTGCTTATGGAATTTTTTTTTTTTCCCCTTTTTTTTTTAAAAAAAAAAAAAAAAATTGGTTTCCCGCCTGTTCTTTGGATGCCACTGTTCAAACCCCTGAGGGCTTTTTCCCTTCTCTTCCCTTCAAATTTAGTCCATTCACTTTTGGACTGCGCTAGCGTGAAATATTTCCACCCAAAGGGTGATTTTTTTAAAGAAAAAAAAAATCTAAGTGCCTTTTAAGAGTGACTTAAAAAGAGAGTTACCGCCTTGGCTGTAGCCGGTCTGTTGCTTCCACAGCTCTAATCCATCTGCAGCCGCTTACGAAAGCGGGAAGGGAGCGAGCCGTGCAGGTTCGTAAAGCACAGATCGTCCCAGGCAAACTCGAATGCTGCCTTTAAAGAAATTACAGGGTTGCTGGACAAAGGGATGTGATCAGTTTAATTTATCTAGGCTCAAGCAAGGCGTTCTGCTTCAGTCCTACAGGGAGAGAAATAGCTGGAAGGACGCTGCCCACACTGGAATAGCGTCGCATGGATGGGAAAGCAGTGGAGACCTGAAACAGGGTAGTTCAGGGCTGGTATTCCCTGATGTGCTGTGGGCTATCCCTCCGTCCCTCCTTTTCCCAGGGGAGGGGACTGCAAAGTTTTGAGGATGCACGCGGGGTTCGTTGCTGCTTGCCCGCATCCCATGCAGTAATGGAGGCTGCCTGCGGTATGAGTCACTGCTCTCTGCTGCTGCCAGGAGGGTTTTATTTCGGTGTTTTTACGGTTCCCTCCCTTGGACTTTATTCACTGGGGTGGGGATTGTATTTGGGAAGAGTGCCCTCCTCTTCCCCCAGCCCTGTGCTGTGGCTCTGTGAGGCAGGATCGGGTCCCGGAGGTGGGCAACTGATGAAAATCCCAGAGGAGCTGCCAGAAGCAGCCGGACGGACGGCTGTGGATGCCGTGCCATGCCGTGCTGGGTGCACGATGCCCCTTAGAGGGTGCAGGGGCAGTTTTGCAGCAGCCCCAGGGCTGCCTTACTGGCCCCCTCCCTCCCACATAAATCCCTCGGCAGCCGATCCCTGCTGTCAGGCCGGGCTGCGTCTCCCTCCCATCAAACCAGCAGCTCCTCTTCAGACCGGGGAGCTCCGCTTCGGTTCCCTGACCTGTTATCCTGTGGCTGTCAGCGACTGTCATGTTCTCCCCGGAGGTGACCGCAGCCCGGCACCAGGAGATGCGATCTGTGTGCGGAAGGTTCAGGGTTGTTATTTTATTTGAGGACACTTCAGCAGGAAAAGTGCTTATGCAAACCTCTTGGTGGGGAGAGGGGAGCCTGGCTCCCTGGCTCCGGCTGGATAGAGTCACGTTCCCGCTACGGAGCTCCCGGGCTCGTTCCCCGGCGTGCCGGCCAAGACAGTGGTTGTTGTACAGGCAGTTTCTTGCAGAGAAGAGATGACACAGCGGCTTATCCACCGGGGACCTGGGATCAGCTTTCAGCTCAGTTACAGCCTTCAAATGTGGCGGCTGAGAGCTGTCACGCTGCCACCGAGGTCTTTATGCTCTGATTTATTAAGCAGGGCTGGAAACTTAAACACTGGAGTGCATCTGGGCCTTGGTCCCTCTCCCGCTCTTCCCTGCTTAACAGGGCTGAGACGTGGCTCGTCCCTCTCCTTCTGGGGTGGCATGAGGGTGTGGAGAAATTACCTTCATCCCTTGTGCCTGCGCTGGGCACTCCTGCGGGGTGGCAGGCAGCTGACCAAGGATGGTTCTGCCTGTCCCGTGTCCGGGAGCATGGGAGACACCATCTCCTCTGTGACCGTAACCCACCAGGCACCAGCTGGTGCTGACTGTGCAGGAGGCCAAGCACCATCATCCCTCCTGCATCCTTTGCAGAGCACCTGGCTGTCCCCGGCCACCATGCCACACTTGGGCTGTGGGCTTCGCATGAGCCCTGGTTGCTCCAGCTTTGCTCTCCCCCAACAAGCCTGTTATTTCAGGGGGTTTTGTCCCTGATGGATCTGGGCTCCTGTCCATAACCGAAGCATGTTTGGCAGCTTTCTGAGCCCAGAGCGTTCCTGTCCAAGAGGTTTCAGTCATCTCATTCCTCAACAATCTGGTTCCTTATGTGTGGATCTGCATCCACCCAGTTTGAACCGCCCGGGACTCCGGCTGGGGTGGGTCAGCCTGTGCTGAGGCTGCTCAGCTACCTCTGGGCATCTGCTGTCCACAGCTTTGCATTTCTTGGTGGCGAGGGTGGCCCAGGCTGAGGGGACAGGAGCCCTGGACCTGCTGGCCGGGGGTTTCCATCGCTCGCAGAGGATCAGGTCTGCATGCTCCTCTGTCCTCCAGCCTGCGCAGTCGGGATGGGCTAAGCTTTCCTTTCCAAAGGGAAGGCCCAGAGGCTGGGTGAACTCAGGTCAAGGAGCTGGAGCGAGTCGAGCCATGTGGCTGGTCCTGTTCTGACCAAGGAGGAGTCTCCTTGCCAGAAGGCTCGTGCCCCAGGAGCGGGAAGCAGCTCCTGCTGCCCATCTGGGCATGCAGTCTGCAATTCTCCCCTTGGCAGTGGGGTGCCTCCCCTGGTGATGGGGCTGCTCACACGTCCCCTTGCCCAGCAGCACCATGATGGATGGTGGCTTCTCTGGAACTGCTGGTGCCTGGGCAAACTGGGGGGCCAGGACGGCACCCCGGAGCTGTGTGTGAGTCCCTGCAGGGCCAGCCCAGCAGCGTGTGACTCAGCAGCACTCCACGCCCCACACGTGGGGCTTCAACCAGCCGGAAAACTTCCACGGAGAGGGTGTCAGGAGATTCCTCATAGCAGGAAACTTCCTCTTGGAGCCCTGGGAAACCTCCTCCTGTTTACGGGATGATGTGTGACAGGCGTGGGAGGTAGGACAGGGCTGCCGGGAGGGTTATGCACCCTCTGGAGCTGCCCTAACCCCAACAGAGCAAGGAGGATGCACCTTCCTCCAGGGTCGTCAGTGCTGATGCCACCCCGGCCATGGCAAATGGGGTGATGCTAAAGCAGAGCCAGCACAGGCAGGTCTCTTGCCACTTTGGCCAGCTGCAAATGCAGAGCACAGGACCCACTTCCTTGGGGCAGCACTGCGATAAATCAGTCTATTTCGAGGTGTGGGTTGAGTTCCTGAGGCTGCACTGCCCCTTGGCTCAAGTGCTGTTAATCCTTTCACGTGCCCCTTGTTACGACTAAACGCCCTGCAGTGCCAGCCGGGCCGGATCCCAGGACTTGTGGCTCCTTGAAGGACCCTGATCGGAAGCGGGGGTGGGAGGTGGCAGCGATGCTGAAGCACTCTTTAGCCAAGGACCTGCAGGAATGTTTTAATCTCGCTCGGCGCTCCACTTGAGCCAGCCTCAGGAGGTGCCACCACCCCGGGGCTGAGAAGTGGCTGAAGAGCCCAAGGCGGAGGGTTTGGGGCTGAGTGGCCGTGTTTGGGGCTGCAGAGGCCTCTCATGGGGGCTGCTGTGGGCGGGTCTGAGGGATCCTTTCCTTCCCAGTTTTATTTCCCTGGGGAACGGATCACTGACCCTGTGGAGGGTGCTGGGTGTGGAAACCAGCAGAGGAAGGGGGAGTTAATGTACGACAAAGCCCTTGGGAAGTTCAATGAAGAAACAAAATGGGGGTCTGATCCCCATACAACTGCTGGCGACCAGCTCTTCCTATCTTCCAGCTGCCCCAGGTCTGACACCGCAGCACAACATCTCCTGGGCAGAGCTGTGCCTGCGCTGGTGGGCCCATACCCTGTGACAGCAGCATGCACTCTCCTGCCCTGCCCAACCTGGGGCACCGCATCCCTGGACATGGCTGATGGCAGCGGAAAAGTGGCTTGTGGTCCTCAAGCCACTGATTGGAGATTTGGCATGGAGTGAGGAAGGAGTCTGCCCAGCCTTGCGGGGAACAGTGGATGTTTTCTGGATGCACTTAGTAACTGGGGTTTGTTTTTTCTTCCTCCAGCGTGTGGCCTGGGAACCTTCAAGTCTAAGCAGGGGGAAGGTCCCTGCTCTCCCTGCCCTCCCAACAGCCGAACCACCTCTGGAGCAGCAACGGTCTGCACGTGTCGAAACGGCTTTTTCCGGGCGGACACAGACCCCGCAGACAGCGCCTGCACCAGTGAGTCCTGCCCTGGGCGAGGAGGGGAGGTGTGGAGGCAGCAGGGGTCTGTGCTCGGGGTGGGGGGAAATGTGCTGCGTCCACGCTGGAGTTGAGCCAGGCATGGGGGCACACCATCCCTGACCCTCAACTTCTCCCCGCAGGTGTCCCCTCTGCCCCTCGCAGCGTCATCTCCAACGTGAACGAGACGTCGCTGGTGCTGGAGTGGAGCGAGCCGCAGGACACGGGCGGGCGGGACGACCTGCTCTACAACGTCATCTGCAAGAAGTGCAGCGTGGAGCGGCGCCTGTGCACCCGCTGCGACGACAACGTGGAGTTCGTGCCACGCCAGCTCGGCCTCACTGAGCGTCGCATCTACATCAGCAACCTGATGGCCCACACCCAGTACACCTTCGAAATCCAGGCCGTGAATGGCATCTCCAACAAGAGCCCTTACCCTCCTCATTTCGCCTCCGTCAACATCACCACCAACCAGGCAGGTCAGTGGAGCTGCTGGAGACCAGTGGCTGGCTCTCCGCCACAGAGCGGAGTGGGGATTTCTTGCTGACAGCCTTGGAGGCTGCAGTCCTTTGTGCTGCTGCGTTACTGGCTCTCTGTGCCTGCATCTAATCCCCTGGGTAAATTCTCCTCTCCGTTTAACGCGTGTCCCTGGAGGAGATGAGATCAGAGCGCGTGCAAGCAGAGAAGGGCAGGGTTGGCAGATGCTCCGGAGAGCTCTGGATCTCCTAGACCTACCCCAGAGATGTTGTGCCTGCTGCGAAGGGAGGAGGAAGGAAATGAGATTTCTCCCCTGTGGGCCTGGGAAGGTTCAGCACCAGCCCAAACCTTCGCAGCCAGCCGAGTGCTCTGCCATTCTCTCCTTACTCCTGCTCTGGCCCGGCTCCAGCATGCTGGTAATCTCCAGCCGCTGCGCTCTGATCTGATTTCACGGGTCTCGGTGGGGTGGAGCATGGAGCTCCTGGTGAGTGGAGGAGGGGAGGGAGCCCTCGTTTGGGCTGGCAGGGCCCTTCCCTGGACCAGTTTGCAGCTAGGCATGGGGCAAAGTCTTACCTTGATGCTATTTCCAAGGGTCCTCTTGATCCCTTATCACCTTGGCTGCAAGACGGTGAGATCGAACCTCCCTACAGAGATTTGTGGGAGGCCAGTCTCAAAGCTTTGCCATCCCTTTCCACTGGGGTTATCCGAGCAGGTCCCAGGCAGAGAGTCCCCCAAACTGATGCAGGATGGTGGAGGGGGGAACCTGGCTCACAGATGGCTCATTCCTCCCCTGCCCTCTTTCCTAGCCCCGTCTGCCGTGCCTACGATGCACCTGCACAGCAGCACCGGGAACAGCATGACGCTGTCGTGGACTCCCCCGGAGAGACCCAATGGCATCATTCTTGACTATGAGATCAAGTACTCGGAGAAGGTAAAGCAGCCTTTCCCCTCCTCTAACCCTTCCAGCAAAAAGGGTCCCTGCAGAGGTGGTGCCCAGGGTATGGAGGGGCAGCAAAGGGGTGATCACTTCACAGAGGTGACACCCACATGTCTCCCCTATAGCAAGGCCAGAGCGATGGCATCGCCAACACAGTCACCAGCCAGAAGAACTCTGTGCGGCTGGACGGGCTGAAGGCCAATGCTCGGTATATGGTGCAGGTCCGGGCACGGACGGTGGCTGGATATGGCCGCTACAGCCTCCCCACGGAGTTTCAGACAACTGCAGAGGATGGTAGGTACCAGGACTGGGCTGCCTGTGTCCCCCAGCCCTCCTATGCCTGCTCCTTCCCCAGCCTGACTTCCAATTCCTGCCTCTCCCTCTGTCAGGCTCCACCAGCAAGACTTTCCAGGAGCTGCCTCTCATTGTGGGTTCAGCCACTGCGGGGCTGCTATTCGTCATCGTTGTGGTGATCATCGCTATCGTCTGCTTCAGGTACTGGCTTTGGAGGGGCGGGGGGCGGGTCAGAACTGGGTTTGGGCATTGCTCGTGTCTGCCCCAGAGCTTTCCCCCTTGACTGTGGGTAGAGCTCTGGCAGCTCCAATCTGAGAGCGAAGGACTGGACCTGCTGCACATGGGTACCAGAGCGCACGTCCTGTGGGAGGACTGTGCATCTCTGCTTCCCCAGCACCAGCTGTGGCTCTGCCCAGGCTCCTGCCATCCTCTCTCAGCACAACTAGGCCATCTTCTCCCATCGCACCTCGGGCAGAGGGATGGCTCTGCTCACAGGCTGCCGGAGGGGAAGCTCTCTGGCAGACTGTCTATGCTGGGATTTGGAAGCTGGCAGTGAATGTCTTTGCCCCATCAGGAAAGGGATGGTTACTGAACACCTCCTCTCGTCTCCTTTGGGCAGGAAGCAACGCAACAGCACGGACCCCGAGTACACTGAGAAGCTGCAGCAATACGGTGAGTGTGAGAGCCCAGCAAATGGGCTCTGCCTGCCCTCTCCCAACTCCTGCCCTGTGCGCAAGTGACGGGGCAGCCTTCGCTAGCCAGGGACCGGGAAGGATGGCCTGACAGCCAGCCAAGCTGCCTCAGCACCTGTCCACCCGTGTTGTGTCCCTCCCGGTGATGACTCCTCTGCCCTTGCAGTCACCCCTGGGATGAAGGTCTACATTGACCCCTTCACCTACGAGGACCCCAATGAAGCCGTCCGAGAATTCGCCAAAGAGATTGACATCTCCTGTGTCAAAATAGAGGAGGTCATTGGAGCAGGTAAGTCCCAGGGCTGGGCACAGCAGCTGCTGCGACCACTGCCTCTCACCCTGCCGCGTGGCTCACCATGCTGCCCCCTTCTCCCCTCCCCACCGCAGGGGAGTTCGGTGAGGTGTGCCGCGGGCGCCTGAAGCTGCCTGGCCGCCGTGAGATCTTCGTGGCCATCAAGACGCTGAAAGTGGGCTACACAGAGCGGCAGCGGCGGGACTTCCTGAGTGAGGCCAGCATCATGGGCCAGTTTGACCACCCCAACATCATCCACCTGGAGGGTGTGGTGACCAAGAGCCGCCCTGTCATGATCATCACGGAGTTCATGGAGAACTGCGCGCTCGACTCCTTCCTCCGGGTAAGCGACCATCCCCTCCTGCTGTGGGCTGGGGGCTGCAGCACATGGGGGACAGCAGCTCTGAGCTCTCCTCTATCCATCTGCATTGTCGTGCTGGTATCCCTGCGGCTAAGCTGCGCGTAGACCTGGTGGGGTGGGGGAAGAGAAGTGGCTCTAGGGACAACGAAGGTGGTGATAGCATGTTGGGATCCTTCCCCAGTCCATTTCGGGTGTTGCAAACCCCTCTGCTCTCTCCTCTGGCAGCTGAATGATGGGCAGTTCACAGTCATCCAGCTGGTGGGAATGCTGCGAGGCATTGCCGCTGGCATGAAGTACCTTTCGGAAATGAACTACGTGCACCGGGATCTGGCTGCCCGCAACATCCTGGTCAACAGCAACTTGGTCTGCAAAGTGTCTGACTTTGGGCTCTCTCGCTTCCTGGAGGACGACCCGGCTGACCCCACCTACACCAGCTCCCTGGTATGGGACACTCAGGGGGTATCCACTGATCCAGGGGTGGGGTGAGACACCCCAAGTATGTGCTAAATAATGGAGCTGTGTATCCCTGTAGGGGGGCAAGATCCCGATCAGATGGACGGCTCCTGAGGCCATTGCCTACCGCAAATTTACTTCAGCCAGCGATGTGTGGAGCTATGGCATCGTCATGTGGGAAGTGATGTCCTACGGGGAGCGACCCTACTGGGACATGTCCAACCAGGATGTAAGTGCTCCCTGGGGAGTGGGGAGCTGTGGGCCACCCATGGAGGCCTGGGTGGCTCACAGCCTGCCTTTGCATGTCTCTCCCCAGGTGATCAACGCAGTGGAGCAGGATTACCGCCTGCCACCCCCCATGGACTGCCCCACAGCACTGCACCAGCTGATGCTGGACTGCTGGGTGCGGGACCGCAACCTGCGGCCCAAGTTTGCACAGATCGTCAACACGCTGGACAAGCTCATCCGCAATGCTGCCAGCCTGAAAGTCATCGCCAGTGTCCAGTCTGGGTCAGTGGCATCCCTGCCTCCAGCCAGGACTTCCCCCAAGCCTGGGGAATGCTGGGGGGGTTGGGACTAGAGATGTGGGAGGGCAGGGATAAGAAATTTCCCCCAATTCCAGTTACATCTCTCTGTTCCCTGCTCCCTGTGACCTGTGGCTCTCTTGCCCTTCAGCATCTCCCAGCCGCTCCTGGACCGCACTGTCCCAGATTACACCACCTTCACCACCGTGGGAGACTGGCTGGACGCCATCAAAATGGGACGGTACAAGGAGAACTTTGTCAATGCTGGCTTTGCCTCCTTCGACCTGGTGGCGCAGATGACTGCAGAGTAAGTCCCTGCTTGCGGAGGAGGGAGAGGGCTGGGGAACATCATCCCTCGCCTCTCTGGCAGCCAGCTCCTCCCACCTGCACATCTGGAGAACTGAGCTGTGCTATGGGGTTTTCCCAAATGGGTTAAGGTCTGGGATTCAGCATCCAGTCCCCTGTGGTGTAAGAGGGACCCAGAGCTTGGCAGAGGGCTGTAATGAAGATGGGTCCCTTGGCAGCAGCTATATGGAGCAGGGCCACGTGCTGGTATTGCTGCTGGCAGGGGGCTGAGTCTTCACCTTCTCTTTGCAGAGACCTGCTGAGGATAGGGGTGACGCTAGCAGGACACCAGAAGAAGATCCTGAGCAGTATTCAGGACATGAGGCTGCAGATGAACCAGACGCTCCCGGTGCAGGTTTGACCGCAGGGGACTCTGCATTGGAACGGACCGAGGGAACCTGCCAACCAGGTTCAGTTTGCGGTGCAGCCCGGCTTCCCGTTTCCCCCTTCACACGGCGCTCCTCTGCCTCGGACGGTCGCCTGGGACAGGACGGGATGGGCCGCCCTTACCTGGATCGGAGGCACTCGTGCCGAGAGGGAGCCCAGCTTTTCGTCCCGTGTCCTGGAGCGGCGAGGCAGCAACGCATCTTCATATTGAAGATGGATTATGGGACAGAGATGGCACATCCCGCTTCCCGCTCTGTCTCGGTGCTCATTGGTTTGAAGAGTTGTTCTGCTTCTTGGATTTCTTTTCACCCCGTTTTCCCCCCAAGTCCTCACTTCCCATCCCTCCCCGAGGCCACAGACTGTTGACCCGTCCACTGAGTCCGTCAGACATGTCCGAAGCCTTCCCTAACTCTGGTCCCCGCGTGGAAGCAGCCGGGGGAGGCCGAGCCGGCTACAGGGCCGGGGCCATCGGCCCCAGACAATCACTCCTCTCCTCCAGCCCTGGCGGCCCCTCCGCACGTGGGTCTGCACTGGAACGTGTCCGAAGGGAAGGCTTCGCTCCCTTTCTTGGCTTTGCACGCCAGAACCCAAACCCCATGAGATTTACTATGCAGGGAGTTAGGCAAAAAA
>RSEF01000009.1:17678580-17693037 GCA_003993805.1 Himantopus leucocephalus
AGCAGGTGGCCAAATAAGCGTCAGAGCCCACTTTGGGCTCGCTAACCCCCTCAGCCCCCCCTGGCTGGAAGCGCTGTGGGGCTCAGGGGCCCTTGCTCCCCCAGTCCCGGTGCTGCAAGGTTCCTGCTGCTGCAAGGTTTGGGGTCCCACCAGCCCCGGTGCCTCCCAGGCATCCCCACCTCAACCCTCCATCCTGGCCTTGCTTTGCTTTGCGGGGGCGGGGGGATTGTTCTACCCATTTTAAACAGCAAACCTGCAATAATCCCCTTCTCCCAGCCTTCTCCATGCCCACCCTGCTCCCATGGGGCAGGATGCAGCATCCCTGCAGTCGCCCCCCAGTCTCAGCCCCCCCCTGCGCTGCCCAGTTTGCACCCAGGGCTGCACCCAGCGGCTCTTCACGTGCTGTACCTGCCACCTCCCTTTTTATACGGATATGTACAGGGGGAAAGCTGCGTTCGATGGTGAAAAAGCAAATGCAACAGCGAAAAACAGCAGCAAGGGAAATTAATGCGAGCGTGCGTTTGTAAAAATATTTTTTAACGGAAAGACTTTTTTTCAATTAAATTATTTAAGGAATTTTATGGAGGTCTGCGGTGCCTGCGTGGTTCTTGGGGGGGCTCTGGGTGGCGGGGAGCCCTGCGCTGGGTGGGCGCCGGTGTGTTCGGGCACTGGGGTGTGGAAAAGTGGGTCCATGGCAGTAAGCGGGAGGCGCTTGGCGCCACACGGGTGCAAGCCCAGCCCAAACCTCCTCAAAGATGCTCCCCACCACCTCCCAGGGCAGCCGGTGGGCAAGGACCTTTGGGGGACAGCGGGGAGCCGGCGACGCTCCCTGAGCCACCAGCCCTCGGGTGCTGCTGTGGGGACACCCTGGAGCAGTGGGGATGGGGACAGCATGGGGTGGCCTTTGGGGAGCGTGGTGGCCAGGCTGGGGTGGGGGGGCAGGCAGACCCTGCCTGCACTCTGCCTGCACCCCGCGCTTCCCCCCTCCCAGCCTGTGCAAAAGAGCCTTTTGTGCTGCTGAGGTTTTTTTCCCCCCTTTTAATTCCTAACCAGGAGATTAAGGGAAGACAAAGGCTACGATTGTTCCCGCTCTGCAGAGAGCTGGAAAGTTCGGGGAGGGGGGGACCGTCCCTTTCCAGACAGGCCCAGAGGAGGGGGACGCGCGACCCAGGTGGAGGGGCCGGGACGAGGCGGGGAAATCCTGGGAACGGCGGTGGGGGGTCCCGGGGGCACGGCTGGGGCGAAGGCACACCGAGTGCTAACGGGGACCCCGCTGGGGTGGGCTGGGGGCTCAGGGCTCCGGCGGGAGGGTGGGAGGCTCTCCCCGGCAGAGGAGGAGGAGGAAGGCTGGGGATGATGGGTTGGCCGGCTCGCCGGCTGCTTGGCGTTTTCCCTGCTAACTCTTGGCTGACACCAAGGCGACTTGGCAGGGAGAGGATCCCGCAGCCCCGTCAGCCGCCTGGGGCCGGCGCAGCTGGAAGGGATCACAGCTCGGCATGGCTCGGCACAGCGCGGTCGCAAGCCGGCAGGCCAGCCCAGGGCACGGGGCAGCGGGGACACGGGCATCCTCCCGCAGATCCCGCCGTGCCTCGTCCCCATCGCCACCCTGCGCCCACGGGAATCACCGGCACAGTGGTGCCGGGGGCCGCATCCTGCACCCATGCTCGGCCAGGGACAGGATGGACGCCAGCAAGGCGGGTTGTTGCCTTGTGGCCGGAGCCGGGGACACACCATGGCTGTCCCCGCTGTGCAAGGGACGGGACCCGGCGAGTTTTCCCATGCTCGCAGGGAGCCATGAGACACCCACGAACGCCCTGGCTCTGCTCCTTCTGTTTCCCGTTAAGATTATTTATTGGTAATTTTTAAGACCACTTACAGACTCTGTTCACGTGCCAGGACCCTACGCGGCTTTTTCCCAGGGCTTTTTTTTTTTATTAAAAAAAAGAAAGAAAGAAAGAAATTGTTTTAATCATTTTCTTCCCACTCCTTCCTTCCAGTGTCCTTTGGTAGGTAGCGGGGGGCTTGCACATGGTGCAGCACCCGTCCTCCCTGCCCACCACTGCCGGGGCTGCATCCTCGCCCCCTCAAGCAGGGCTGAGTGTCCCCAGAGGGGGGACCATGGGGGACAAGACTCCCCTCCGCAGTGCCCAGCATCCCTGTGCCAGGAGCTGCCAGCCAGCCTGGGATGCTCCCAAAAAGGGGAGCTGGGGGCTGCCTGGGGGAGCAGGAGGCGACTCTCCCCCAGATGCCTGGGAGCTGACATCGTCTTTGGCAGTGCACATCCAGCAAGCGAATGCGCCTGCATTAATCACCCCGCGCCCGCCCGCCTTGTTTGAGGAGCACAATCCAACCCGGCGCTGGACCGGGAGGTGAAAAGCAACTTCAGGTTATTAAACAAGACCAGGGCAATGCCTCAACCAGATGCAGCGATCCGGTGTTGGGTCTGCAGGACGAAATCAGAGGGAAAATCATAGCAGCCTTGCTGGTAGGACTGGGGCGGGTGCCGGGGGCTGCATCGCTCCCCCCGCAGGCCACCCCAGCTGGAAACATTGGCTCCTTTGGAAATGAGGGGAGCAAAGGGACTGCTGCGTGTCCGGGAGCGAGGGGTAGAGATGTCCCGGTCCCTGCCAGGTTGTCTTGCCCGGGTTTCGCTGGCCGTCACCCCCGCCCATCCCTGGGTGACTGGTCAGTGCAGACCACCCCGTGCCCCACACGGTGGCATCGCCCACACCGCTGCCCACCCAGCCCCTCCTGCCACCCAAATCTGGCCTCTCCCAGAGACCCCTTTGGCCGCAGCCCAACCGGCTGCTGAGCCCCCGTATTGCCCCCGCTCCCGCTTTGATCTCGAAGCCGGGGACGGTATGACGGCCGGGGGGCCGCCCCGGGTGTCAGACAGGTTCAGCCACACATTTCTGGCTAATGAGAAATTTCCTCTCGGGTTTTTTTTTAGCTCCGGTATCGCTACCGCACCTCTGCCTCCGCCGGGGCGGGCTGAGTCACGGGGGTGTGCGGGCCACCTCCCGGCACGCTCGCTTCGCCCGCTGGCCCGGTGCTTGCCGGGCCCTGGCAGCACCCCCTCCCCACCCCTTCCCCAGGGGATGGCGTGACCGGGAGCCCGGCAAAACCAAAACTCCGATGACCCATCCTGGTGCAAGAGCCAGACGCCCCAGAGTGATACCCTGAACCCAGGCGCTGCCCCGAAGCCGGGGTGGATGGGATGGAGCCCAGGGAGGGGGTCGGCGTGGCGGTTGGGGGGGGGTATGGGTGCTGCACCCCACTGTACCCCACTCCACCCTGCCGCCCCAGCTCTCCCAGTCCGTGCTCGGGGGAACCGCAGCTCCGGGCGGCTGGGGAAGTTCAAAGGGAAGGGAAAAAGCAGAAGTCACCACTCTGCGTGAGGGTTTGGGCTCGGCTCCCCACCACCCACAGCCTGCAGTCATTTCGTGCCATTAACGGGTTTCCTCGCTCTGAACTCGCTAATGAGCCAGTGTGGGAAGCAGCAGGGGCCAAGGGCCCCCAAACTGGGGCAGTGGAGGGGGGCTGGCGGCTCCTCCTAACATAGCACATGGTGGGGGGGTGACATCCCCACCACCCACCCTGGTGCCCCATGGCGTCCCACCTGCGCTTGGGGCTGCCCAGCCAGTCCCGCTGACCCCCAGCACATCACCGTCACCCCAGCAGCCCCATGCTGGTGCCCCAAGAGAAGGGTGCCCCATGCCACCATACCCCAGGGTGGCTCATCCTCTGCCACCTCCCTCGGCACAGGTTTCCCCCATCCCACCGTCCCCATAGTCACCCAGGCGGGGAGCCAGGACTGCACCCCAGGAGGACAAAGCTGAAACCATGACCCATCCCAGTTGTGGTGAGTCAGGCTGTGATGGTCGGCTTGTGCCGGAAAGCACCTTCCAGCACCATCCCCATCCCTGTCCCTGTCCCCATCCTGCAATGCCACGGCACAGAAGGACCCCATGGGAGCCACCGATGGAGAGGAGGGAGGCCAAAAGCTCCAGGGAGGTGGTGGGTGTTTCTGTCCATAGCTGAGCCGTGCGGGAAGGGGAGCAGGAGGATGAGCCAAGCTCAGGGCAGGAGTACCGGGGCGAAAGCACCGAAGTGTTTAGGCTGGCGTCATCAGCCCTGTGCAAACCAACTTGCAGGACCACGCAGGGATGGGGGAGAGCTTGGCAGAGGGATGGGGAGAGCCCATCCTGCACGAGCCCCAGCTCTGGGGCTCATGGGGTCGAGGACCCAGGTGATGGACCTGTGGCACAGCAGGTCTGGGGGCTGGTATGGAGCAGGGACTGTCCCCAACAGAATGACGGTGGCCGTGCCGTGGTCCCAGCCCATGTTCCCTTGTCTCCTTGGGCCCAGGCAGAAGGCAGGGGACGGGGTGCGCTGGCACTGGCGGGGGCGCGGGCTCCTGTTCACACGCTCCCGGCGGATGGGCGGTGGGTGATGGACAAGGCACGTCCCAGCCTCCGCGCCGAGATAATCCCGTCCTTGCCAGCACCGCCGGCCCGCAGCCGGCATTTATCTCACGCCAGGGCTGACGTCACCCTCCAAGACCCTGGCCAAGGCGGCCTCGCTGCTCCTCCCGGCTTTTCCCAGGGATGAGGGGCTTCGGGCCCCCTGCCCCGGGCTGCGAGCAGGTGGATTTACGACCACAGCCGTGCTCCGGCATCCAGGGGACAGGAGAGGCAACGGGGCCTTTATGGCTTTAATACACCTTTCTGACAGTGAAGTTTAAATGGCCTCATAAACCCCCCCATCGCCCACCCCCAGCAGAAGGCAGTGGTTTATTAGGGCTGTAATTCTTCTCCTGGCATTTCATCAGTGTCCTTTTAATCTCCACTCGGGTTGCTTTTTTTTTATTATTTCTGGTTAATACCGGCAGCTGTAAATGCTGTTATGGATGGCCTTGTGCAGGGACCCTCCGGAGGGGGACTGGGTGCTGGGGCAGGGATGGGATGCAGCAACGGGGTGCTGGCAGCTGGGACAGCCTGGTCCCCGTCGAGGGGTCACACTGGTGAAGAAGAGCCAAATTTTTCTGCTCCAAGCACATCCCTCCTCTGCAGAGCGGGCCCAGGCAGGATGCGGCCGCAGTGGAAGGAAAGCCTTCCCAGGAAACCTTGGGATTTCGGCTGCAGAGCCGGCCAGGAGCTAATCCTTTGTGCCAGGCTTTCCACTTTCATCTCATTAACTCCCACTCTCTGTGCTGCTGCCCTCTCAGTTTTTCTGGCGGGGAGATAAGTCTCCGTGCTCGGTGCGGTGAATCCTCCGTGCCTGCTCACCCGATGCTCCCGGTCGCGCTGACGCTGGCAGGCAGCTTCCATCCAATTACAGTGGGGTGAAGCTCATTTTAATTGCATAGAGCAACTGGGATTACGCAGACTTTATCTCCTAATTCCCTCTTTATCTCTTAACTTCACACTCTTGCCGCTTGCACTGAAGGCAGGACAGCTTGTGCCGGCGTTTGCAATTTCTGAAGTAGCCTTTCCCCGTGCGCCACCCCCTTGCCCAGGTGAGACTGGCCCCAAAATCCCTCAAAATGCTCCAAAATGACAGTGCTGGGGAACCCTCCGTGTCCCATGGAGCCAGGACGAGCTGCCGGCCACCAGGACATCCCCGCAGCACTGGGGGGTCAAGCCCACCTGGCGGGGGATGGCACCCGTGGCATCGGCTGCTTGGGGAGGAAGGCTAGACCTCGAGCTGGTGTCCTCAGCAAAGGCCACGTGTCACCTGGAAAGCAGACGCTTTCCAGGAGCGGCTGGGATGGGCACAGCATGGGGAAGGGGCTTTTCCCCTTAAGACTCCGTGACCCTCCAGGCAGCCCGGCGGGCGCTCAGCACCACTGCTGGGGCTGCTGCAGGGCTCCAGGGGTCCCAGCGAGACGGGGACGGGGTGTTTGCCGTCGCAAACAAAAAAGAAAGATGCACTCTGGAGACAGCGAGCATCTCAGCCAGCTCCTTG
This sequence comes from Himantopus leucocephalus, assembly GCA_003993805.1. NCBI lineage: Eukaryota > Metazoa > Chordata > Aves > Charadriiformes > Recurvirostridae > Himantopus > Himantopus leucocephalus. Next base: position 17,684,548 of record RSEF01000009.1, read on the forward strand.
GGGACTCTTGAGGACCCTTTATCTGCCCCGTGCACTTAACCTGGATGACTGCTGCTGCAGGGTTCTGGGGGCTTGTCAGTGGAGTCAAAAGGCGTTTTGTGATCTCTCTGGGTACCAATAGCACCCAGGGGTGCCTGCGCCCCCCTACGAAGGGCTATCCCATCATCCCTCCCCGCAGCAGGAGCAGCACAGAGCCACAGTGCTCTGCCTTTCTCACCCTTTTTTATTCAACCCCCTGAGATATCCCTCAGTGCCCAGGGCTGGGTGGTTTGGGCATCCAGCAACACCCACTTCTGCGTGCAGACATGTCCACCCCGACCCAGAACGAGCTCTTGAGATAACAAGATAGCCGGAGGCTGCCCCGGCCAGGGGCACTTGGCAGGGCTGGCCCCGATAACAAGCCAGCAGCTGGTCCCCTCTCCCTGAGACAGTATTTCCCTGTTGGTTTGATGTCCCTTGGCGTCATGGATAGCCGGGTGCTGGGCTCACCCGTGCTGCAGGTGGGTAAACTGAGGCAGCAGGGCAGGAGGCAAGTGTCCGGCTTAGCAAGCTCTGCATCAGCGCAGCTGGGTGCTAATTAGCTGCCATTAGCACACGCTAATTAATCTAATTCCGATGACCCACAATTCCGGAGCGTGAGAGCTGCTCCTCGCCCTTTGCCATCGCTGTGCACGGCTCTGCCCACGCCATGGCCGGTGGCAGCAGGGAGGGGATGGACCGGGGAGCCACTGATGCCAGTGCTGGTGCCACCCAGCAGACGTGCCCTCCCCGGGCTCAGCCATGCCCGGTGGCACGCTCCCGGCCGCCTCTCCCCGGGCACTGCCGACACAAGCCGGACCCAGCCCATCAGGCATTTCGGGTGCCGGGAGAGCCGCGCTATACCTGTCAGCTTTTATTGCTGGAGTGCCCCAAGCAACCATCCCCTTGGCCTCCCACCGGCTGCGCCCCCCCCCTCTCCGAGCACCGTGCATGGGGGGCCGGGCATGCTGGGGGGGGCAGGGTGCTTTGGCGCAGGGGCTATGGCAGCGAAAGGGTGTCTCTTAATCCGGCGGCAGCTGCGGGGCCCAGGCTTGCTTGTTCAAGGGATATGGCAGCTCGGTCAACAATCCCCCCGTCCCGTTTCGGGGGGGATTAGCAGCCCCCCGGGGAGTGAAGGGGCCCACATGAATATTGGGCGGGTGGGAATGTGGCCCTGCAGAAACAAAGCTGGCCGGGGAGGTGGTGGGGAGCGGGCACCCACCATCTCTGGGCGTCCCTGAGGTGGAGGACAGGGGCTTGGGGACCGTCCCTGTCCCCATCCCGCTCTCACACCCCACGGTGCTGACAGGAGGGAGCTCTGGTTATCATCCCATGCCGCCCTGGTGCGATAACCCCTGCCAGCGTCGGGGCAGATGGCAGCCCCCCCCACACCCCCCCTCGACCTCCTGTCCACCCCCATGTCCCACCGCCCGGAGCCCTGGAGGGAGGTGGCATGGGAAGCACCCAAACACCAACACCTGGGAGCTCCCAGCAAACCCGGGCAAGGGTGTAATTAGTCCTCGTTTGCCACAGGGTGGCCAGCTGGGGTGAAATCCAGGCTGAAGGAGGCCATGGAGTATAAGGTCAGCTCGGCCAGGAGGGGAGCTGGGCTGCCTGGAACTCCCCTGGGACTGTGGGAGCTTCCCCTGCTGCTCCTGCACAGGGGCAGCCCCAGCAACCCCAAAACACCCATGGGTTCAAACTGGGAGGCTCTGGCTTGTGTCTGAGCAGCAGGTAGGATCTGGTGGGTGGACGAGGATTTGTGTTGGTGGTATCACATCCCACATTTCCCATGTGTTCAGCACCCCTCCATCCCCTCTGTGTCCTGCTGTGCCCCATGCTGGGTCCCAGCATGGGGACCCTCCAGCCTCCCTTTGCCCAGTATTTGGGGTTACCAGTGTGCAAGGTCTGGGTGAGCAGCCCTTGGTGTTTGCTGAGCAGCTTCAAGCTGAGCCCCAGGGCTTTGTCTGCCCCAGGGCTTGTCTCCATGGGGAGCAGAAACCCTCCCTGGGGCATCTCCCTGGGGGGCTGTGGGGGTCCCCAGGGTGAGTGCAGGTCCCTCGGGGCTGTGAAGGCAGGAGAGACCGGGGTGTGCACCCAGGGAGAGGTCCCCAGTAGTGGTGACGCTTGGGGAATGCGTGCCCACCTGAGGGGACATGTGTTGGGTGCATGTATGGGTACATGCACACGTGTAGCTGGGTGCTCCTGCGGGCTCCCCCAGTGCCCCCCACCCGCCCTGTTCCCTTCAGGTGCTGAGTGGGGGCCGTTTTTCTGCTCCGTTAGCCACGGCTGTGCCGGCACATAATGACATGGTAATTGCAAGCAGAGGCCTGGCCACACGCACTGCCCGGCTCGCCGGCCAGCCCTCGCCGCACCCGGGTTACCCACTGCCCGGGGGGTCCCACCATCCACTCCCCTCACCCGCCCGGGGGACCCCTGCATCCGGCTCCATCGGAGGTCTGCCCCGGTGGCAATGTGGGGGGGAAGCCCCCCAGCAGGCTGCTGTCACCTCCTCGCCTGGGAGCTGGGAAACCTGTCCTTCCCCGTGGTGTTTACACGGGTAAGAGGGGTCCTTCGCTGCTGCACATCGCATTTTCTGCTTGGTCACTTCCATCTGTGTCCCTGCATAATGATTTTTTCTGCTACATTAATTTAACACACTGCAGCGAGCCGAGGCGCTGGGACCCCGGGCTGCTTAATTGTGTCAAAGGAAAGGCTCCCCGCTCCCGCTTTCATCGGCGGCTGGGGCTGCTGCAGGGTGGGTGTCCCCGCAGGGGGGTGGGAATGGGTCTCGGGGTGGTCGTAGGGTCTGGAGGGAGGAGGTGGTGGAAGGGTGTGGGGTGTCACAGGGGCTGCCATGGCCCCCCCCCCCGTTCCATCCTGTCCCAGGGCAGGCAGCAGGTTCTGGCTCAGGGCATCACTGGGGGCTGTGGGGTGAGGGTGGAGGGTCCTGGGCACCCTAAAACATCCCTTCCAGAGAGGTTGGCACCATGGGGCATCCCGCCTCGTCCCTGTGGATGCTGCAGCAGGATGGCGGTGGCACGTCCCAGTGCCCGATGCGTTGCCTGGAGCCGGCCGGCCCCGCACCCCGGGACGGTGGGAGCCGGAGGGTTAAGTGCTGTGTTTGTGTTGGCTGAATGTGGCGGGAGCCGAACAAGGCCCCCACAAATGGAGGTGAAGGGCTGCCCAGACGGGATGTGACAGCCCGATTTCAGGGCTGTCAGCCCCGGCATGGTGGGCATTGAGCGGGGACATTCCTCCCCACCGCTCCCCGCTCCCCTGGCTGCCGCGCTGAGGCTGCCGACAAAGGCGATGGGCAGCCCCTGCCCACCTCAGCCCCACCATCTGGGGTGCCATGGGGCATCTATGGGGCACTGCCAGGCCCGGGGCTGGGCTCCGTGCCCGGCTTTCCCCCCCCGGCACAGCACGGTGCTCGGGAAGCCCCTGGCTGGAGGGGGATGCCGGGAGCCCCCCTCATCCTCCCCGCCGGCGGCCCCGCCATAAGTGGCCTCCAGTATTTGCAAACATTGTGGCGAGGGGCTGGGAAGGTCTCGGCCCACCCCAGCGGGCGCCTTTGTGCCGTGCGGACCCCCGGGGGCTCATTTCCATCCCGCCCGGGCGCTCGCCCCGCTCCTTTCAGCGCCACCGGGCCTTGCTCCCCGCTCCGCTGGCATGCCGGAGCCCGGCAGAAGCGGTGCCAAGCACACAGCTGTGCCCCAGCACTGCACGGTTCCCATCCTGGGGGGCTCACGCCGACGTCACCGGCATGCCATGCCATTATGTGTGCCACTGCCTCACGGGGTAGTTGCTGAGCCTGTCCCTCCAAAGCCCACCCAGGGTCCCCATGTCTGTGCACGCTTGCACAGGTGTGTGTGTGTGTGTGCACACTTGTGCACGCGCTGCCACGCTCAGAGGTGTGTGCGGCCGAGCATGCACCTCCTGCATGCACAGCTGCATGGGTGCGCGCACTTGTGCGCACCCACTGTGGCTTCCTCTTCCCTTGCACACCCACCCGCACTAACTCCAGCCGTGCGTGCCCCACCGTGCACACTCCCTGCCCTCAGGCTCCCCCCAGATCCCCCCAGCCCAGCTGAGCGAGGTGCCCTGGGCTGGCCGGCAGCTCTGCCCAGCCTGCCACAGCCGGTCCCCACGGCACGGGGATGCCATGAGTGGCTCTGGGCTCCCCACGGCTCCCAGCCCCCTCTCCGTGTACCCAGCTGTGCGGTCACCCTGTCCCCTCTGATGCATTTTAGGAGGCCACCGCAGCCACATCCCCCATCAAACCACAGGGACGCAGCCCGGTGCGGCACAGCCGGATCTCAGGCAGCGCCCGTTGGCTAGCACCGGTGGGTTTATGGCCCTGCTCAACGGCTGCAGATCAATGCCAAGCCCCATTTTATTTGCTTTTGGAGTTATAAAGGTGAATTAACCCAGCTGCGCCTTTGCAACCGCTCTCCTCTGCTGCCAGGTGCAGGGCAGAGGGGACGGGCAGGGGACAGCGGGATACGGTGCCCATCCCTCGCCTTGCCGGGGAGTGCCTGAGGGAACGGGTGTTGCTCTTTTCTCGTACTTTTTGTGGCCAGTAAATCTCTTCGGGGGCCCCCGGCGGTGACCTCTTCCCAGGCGCAGCCGCTAAACCCTTTGTAATAGGATTTTGTGGCAGAACCGGCAAATTAGGGGCGAAGTGAATGTGTTAAGCTGCTGGTTTCTTTCTGGCGGGTTCCCCCTCCCCGGCCCACGCCGGCCGGAGCCTGAACAAAGGCGAGGAGCTCTGCTTTTATCTTCAGCCCTTAGAAGTTGGAGCTGTACAGGGCTGTGTGTCCACACATCCCCCGCCCCCCAAACAGGCAGTTTGGGACAGGGATGGGGACAGGGACCGGCAGAGCCTAGGGCTGCGGGGAAGGAGCGTGGGAGGAACTGGCTGCGAGCGAGTTGTGCCACCGCATTGGCTGTGGGGGCAAATTTGGGGAAGGGGGACAAAAGGGCCCATCTCCAGGCCAGAGAGATGTGGTACCAAGGGGTTCCCTGGCGTGGGACCCCGCAGATCCCCTCAGCATCCGAGCTGGGACGCAGCACTGGGAGGGCAACTAGGATGGGGCAACAGCTGGGGCTGCCCCGGCACGGGGACGGTCCCTGGGTGATGCCAGGGGGACACGGTAGGAGGACCGGCCTCTGCTCCAGAGTTAATATTGTTCCAGCACGAGGACTTCATTAACGCCAGCAAATACAAAGCCATAAATACTCATTAATTCCTTGCATTGCTGATGGCCTTGGGAGCCAGTGTACCCCCCCCCAACCCTGTGCCCCCATCCACCCGGGGACCCTTCACCAGCCGTGTCCCCAGGGAGGGCAGGGGGTGCTGGGTGTCCCTCGGTGGACAGCAGTGGGCAACCCCCACCCTGGGGCACGGCTGCCCCCCCACCCCCTCCGGAGGTCTCCTTTCAGGGGTGCCCCACCAGCCCCCCCCCAACTTAGGGTGATGGTTGGTCCCCTGGGACCACCCCACGGCCCCGGGCAGCTCTCGGCACCCTCAGGCAGGAGAGAAACACCCCAGGGCTGGATGGGGAGGGTGCTACTTTGGCACCCCAAAATACCCCAAATGCGGGCAGGGAGCAGGCAGGGGACAGTGTGGTACCCCCGGGGCCCCCGCAAGGGCCTGATTTATTGCTGTCTCCTGAAGGATGCCATTAAGGGAGCGGCCGGAGCGGGGAGCGCAGCTGCTGGAGCAGATCAGCGCCTGATTAATGTTGGGCAACTTGTTATATTGTCAGATAATTATCCCCAAACTGTATGACTTTTCTGCTAAGTGGCAGCGCTTAATTGCGTTTTTAATTACACCGCCATCACGGCAGCCCCTCCGCGCAGGAGGCAGGGATGCCGGGAGTCGGGCAGGAGCGGGGTAGGGGGCCCGGGACCCCTTGCAGAGGGCATGGCGGGGGCATCCCCCCCCCCCCCCAGGAGCACCCCCCCCCCCNTGTGGGGCACTCAGCTGTGGGACCCCGAAGCCGTGCAGGCAGCGAGGTTTCGGGATGACCCTCATTGGTGCTTGCCGAGGCAGCAGGCGCACCGGGTGCAGGAAAAAGTGGGGTGAAGCAGGGTGCTCCCCCACCCGCCGCAGGCGTCAAGGGCTTGTCATCCCCTGTGGCCCCCCCCCGGCCCCATCCGGCTGGGGGCAGCCCGGGGTCCGGCTTCCCCTCGCAGGCAGGGACGGGTCACGGGTCAATGCATTTAAAATTCCTCCTGGCTCTTAAACTCGGGAGAGCGGCCGGGGGGGCAGCGGCTGCGTGGGGAGCACCCGCCGGCACCCCGGGCAGGGGGCACGCGTGGGCGGGCAGGAGCGGGCGTCTGTGGCTGTATATGTGTGTGTGCACTTATAGGGCTGTGCATATGTGCACGGGGGATGGCACGTGTGTGTGCATGCACACGGGTGAGTGCGCAACGTGTACACGTACGTGCATGCCATGGATTCATGTGTGTGCACTCACAAGGGCTGCGTGCACATGCACGGGTGCCTATGTGTGCACACTTACGTGCCTGCATGATGTGTACATCTGCATGTGTTTGTGTACACGTATAGATGTACGCGTGTATGCATATGTGCACGTGTGTGCAAACGTAGAGGTACGTGTGTGCACGTGAGTCCATGTGTGGGAGCGTATGTGCTTGGGGGGTGGGTGTCAGTGCTGTGTGTAGGGGTGTGTACATGTGACTGTCTGTGTGTGCAAACGTGACTGCATGTGCAAATGTGCGTGCATGGCTGCATGCCTGTGCGGGTGCAGGGATGCCCCTGTGCCCACCCAGCCAGCTCTGGTGGCCGCAGTGAGCCCCGGCTCTGTCCCCTGGCCCCAGCCATGCCGGACCTCACAGGGACCCTCCCCGGGGTGACCCCACGGGGGCAGCCCTGCGCAGGGGGTGGCAGTGGGGACAGGACCCCCCGGGGCGTTAGGTGCAGGAGGCACCTGCGGGTCACAGCAGCCCCTCTCCCCTGTCCCTCCCTGGGACATCGCTCCCAACACTGCGAGAGGGGCACAGCCCGGCATGCCCCCAGGACCCCCAGCACTGCCGGAGTGCTGGACCCCCACGGGGCTCAGCTGTCCCCCCCAGGGCCGTGGGGCAGCCAGGGCTGTCCCTACCAGGGGACAGGGTGCTGTGGCCAGGCAGCCCCCACAGCGCAGCCCTCCCCACCGGCCGGACGCCGGGCAGCACCAGGAGGAAATCCAGGCGTTATCGGGTGGCTGGCTGCAGCCCTTGCCTCGGCCGCGGCCTCTGGCCCGAAATTTCCTGGTGTGGCCATCACAACAGCGTTACTCTGGGCTTTGCCTTCTCCATTGGGGGGTGTGTGTGTGTGTGTGGCACCGAGCTGGCAGGAGACGCGGCTTCCCCCTGACCTGTGGTGTTGAGGAGATGGGGTGGATCAGGCCCCCCAGGTCCCTGTCACACCAGCAGAGAGGAAGAAACATGGTTTTTGATGGGGAAGGAGCCTGTCCTGAGCCCCACCTTGGTGCTCACCCCCACTCACACAGGATGCATGGACTGGGGCGAGCATCGGGGCTTGGGGGAGGCAGGGAATAAGCCTCCTGAAACACATCCTGACCCCCAACAGCCCCCTTGCCAGCCCCTCTTATCTTCGTGGCAGCCGGATGGGGTCTCACCAGAAAAGAGGCCAAAATTTCAAGGAAAAAATGTAAATAAAGGTCCCTGTCTCGCCTGTCCCCGTTATCTCAGGAATCCGGAGCGCGCTGGCCCCTTCTCCGAGCTGTATTTTATCCCAGCCGTCGCCGCTGGCTGCGGACCAAGGCAGTGACAATGGAGATGGAGGGAGGGTGCACTTTGGGACCCGCTGCTCGGACCCTGGGACCAGGGGAGGAACAGCACCCTGGAATGGGGACACCTTCCCACCCCACGGCACCCGGGGTCATGGGATGGGCAGGAGGGCTTGGTGCCCTGGCCCTCACCACACGCCACCCAGCCATGGGGACACCAGGATGGGGACACTTTTGGGTCCCTGTCACCCACCTGGAGTCCCTGAGCAGCAGGGTGGGGGCTCGGCCTCTTCCCCTCCCTGCTCCGAGATCAGCTGCTAATGATGTCTCCCGACCTGCTCGAAAAGAGTGTAAATTATTCAGCTCCTCATCAGGGCAATTAAATTAACTCGTCATTGCGGGCCATGAATATTTCAGGGGGGCAGGGGCTGGGGAGCCGCAAGGGGGGCAGCGGGGCTGGGGCTGAGCCCCATCCCTTGGCCGGGAGGTGCAGCGAGCGTGTCAGTTCTCAGCCCATGGGGACCGAAGGTGGCAGGGAGAAGGGGTTGGGGGCGTGGGGGGGGAGGCAGGNGCGGGGACCGAAGGTGGCAGGGAGAAGGGGTTGGGGAGGGGGGGGTGTCTCAGGGAGAGGGGCTTCCAGATGGGTTCCCAGCGGTCTGGGTCCCACACCCGGCCCTGCCGTCACCCTGTCTGCCCTGGTTACTTCCAC
>RSEF01000009.1:17706190-17724850 GCA_003993805.1 Himantopus leucocephalus
GAGGGCACATGGGGTGTCGGGGGGTTGGTGTACAGAAGGATGGGGCTGGGGTGTGTGTTGTGCAAGGATGTGGGGTTGCAGGGGGGAACGGTGGGGGTCACGGTGTAGGCAGGGCTCCAGGGGACAGAACAGGGAGGCAGCAAGAAAGTGGGGGATCGGGTGCAAGGGTTTGGGGGCGGTGGGCACAGAGAGGTGGGTTTGGGGGGCAGAGGGGCAGTGGTTGTAGGCCCCCAGTCCAGCAGGTCCAATCCCCTCTGCCATGCCCAGAATCCCCCTGGGTCCCGCTGCGGGTCCGCATCCTGCACCAGGGCCAGACGCTGCGGGAGGTCCGCGCCAACATCACCCTGGAGGTAAAGCCGTCTGTTCCCTCAGGTGCCCCCACAGCCGTGGTGCCCACCGCGCCAGGGCTGAACCGTGGCACCGTGCTCCCCCCTGGCAGGACCCCGACTTCGCGGAGGTGCTGAGCGAGCTATCTGCCCGCGAGCTGCAGTGGCTGGTGCAGGGTCAGCTCCGCATCGTGGCCGAGACGGAGGGCCGGCACGCACGCCAGCTGGCGGGCACCATCACCACCCGCCGCAGCTGTGACAGTGAGCATGGGGCAGGCACCCTGGGGCGCAGAGGGGGTGGCCATGACCCCCCACGCCAACCTCACACACCCCCTCCTCGTGCTTCTCTGCCCGGACTGAAGCCATCCAAAGTGTGCTGTGCGGAGCGGACGCCTTGCTGCCGACCAAGACGGGGGCTGTGGGCTCAGCCAAGCTGGCGCTGCATGAGAACGGCACCCTGGAGTACCAGGTAAGGGGGGGGGCACCCGTCTCACTCCTGGGGGTCCCAGTGGTGTTTCCCTCCCCCGGTGCTGCCCCTCAGCACCCTGCCCGCAGGTGCAGGTTGTGGGCACCGCCAGCGAGGTGGTGGGCATCACGCTGGAGACCAAACCCCGGCGGAAGAGCAAGAGGAACGTCCTGTTCGACATGACGCCCAGCTACAAGAACGGGCTGGTGAGCGCTGAGTGGCACTCGGGGGGGATGGCACGGGGCCTTTAGGTGAGTCCCCATCCCAACCCACATGGTCTCCTACTGGTGGCAGGCCTGGGGGACCTGGCAGAGCCCCAGCGCCCGCGATGCCCACATGCTGCTGCAGAATGAGCTCTTCCTCAACGTGGCCACCAAGGACTGGGTGGAGGGCGAGCTGCGGGGCCAAGTCATCTCCCTGCCCTACAGCGGGCTACTCGCACGCTACACAGGTACCCGGGGGCACCGGGGGTGGTAATGGGGGGCAGTGGGGCAGCCCCCCACCCCACCCCCCTGCCACCTCCCATGTCCCCTGTCTGTGCACAGAGATGCCCGTGGCGCTGGCAGGGCAGCTGGTGTCCCCCCCGGTGGGCAGCGGGGCCGGGGGGCACGCCTGGCTCTCACTGGATGAGCACTGCCACCTGCACTACGAGATCTCGGTGGCGGGGCTGGGCCGCCCGACCGACGGCACTGTCAGCGCTCACCTCCATGGGGTGGCCGAGCTGGGCGAGATGGGCACCCGTCCCCACCAGCACAAGCGCCTGCTCAAGGGTTTCTACAGCACTGAGGTGAGGCGGGCAACCAGTCAGGGCAACCCATGGTGGGGGCCAGGCCAGCCTTCATGGCCCCCCCCCGGTGTCTCTCTCACCCTGGCAGGCTCAGGGGGTGGTGAAGGACCTGGATGCTGACCTGCTGCAGCACCTGGCTCAGGGCACCGCTTTCCTGCAAGTCAGCACCAAAGCCCACCCTCATGGGGAGATGCGGGGACGGGTAGGTCCCCACCTGGGCAGGACACCCCTACCCATCCCCACCACCACCCAGGGTCCCCAGCTGGGTAGCACTGCCCAGGGTGGGAAGGGCACAGGATGGAGGGCATGCCATGGCATCAATCCCAACATCCCGTCGTGATGTGTACTGTGGTTGTGGGTGCTTCCTCCACCAGCCTTGACCTTGGAGGGCAGCCAGGCACCAGCACGGGAGGTGGGGTCCCCTGGCAGTGCCAACCCTGCTGCCCATTGCCCCCCTTCAGGTGCACATCCCCAACCGCTGCCATGCAGGAGGGACCCGCCTGGCCCCGGGGGAGGCCCCGGGGGATGCTGAGCTCTCCGAGGGCACCAAGACCAGGGACATAGAGCAGCTGAAGAAGGACCCCAACTCCTGCTTCTTTGAGGGGCAGCACCGGGCGCACGGCACCCGCTGGGCACCTGACTATGACAAGAAGTGCTCCATCTGCAGCTGCCAGGTACAGGCCAGGGGGGACATGGTAGGGGGGTCAGCACCCATCAGTAGTGCCCCCCCCTGTAACGACCCCATACCTGCTTCCCCCAGAAGCGCACAGTGATCTGCGACCCCATCCTGTGTCAGCCCCTCAACTGTACCCGCCAGGTGCACCCTGAGGACATGTGCTGCCCCATCTGCGAAGGTACCTGGGGGCTGGGGGGGGTCCCAGGCAGGGGGCTAGCGGAGCAGCTGTGTTCCCTGTGGGAACAAGGTGAGGGGTCCCTCTCTGAGCCTCAGCACCCCCTCATGGCATTCCTCTTGCTTGCAGAGAAGAAGACGGGGCAGGAGGAGCAGAAGCTGGAGCGGGCACGGGACAGTAGCGAGGGTGAGTCCCAGGGGACACAGGCTGAGGGGACAGCTCTGCCCCCCTGACCTCCTCAGAACCCCCATGGGGGCTGCGCTCACCTCTTCCTCCTCTTCCTCTCCCAGGCTGCTACTTCGATGGGGACAAGACATGGCGAGGCTCTGGCACCCGCTGGCACCCTGTCGTGCCCCCCTTTGGCCTCATCAAATGTGCCATTTGCACCTGCAAGGTGAGTGCGGGTCCCAGCCCCCCAACCTGGTCTGGTGGCAGAGCTGCCCCAGCTCTGCCCATGGTGTGCCCATGCAGGGCAGGACACACCTCAGGCACTGGGCACTGTAGCAGGGGCTCAAACCGTGGAGCGGGGCACGTGCCTTGTACCGACTGTCCCGTGCCCCCCCCCATGAGCCCTGTGCATTCCCCGCAGGGCACCACGGGCGAAGTGCACTGTGAGAAGGTGCAGTGCCCGCGGCTCACCTGTGCCAACCCTGTGCGTGCCAGCCCCTCCGACTGCTGCAAGCAGTGCCCAGGTACCCGCACCCCTCTCCTGCCCGGCACGGCCCCTGCATGCCACCACTGCCAATGCCACGGGGTGGCCCTGCCGCGGGCGAGCAGCTTCCCAGTGCCCTTTCCTGCAGCCCCGGAGAAGAGTGTCCCTGAGCTGGCCGACACCATGCAGGCAGACGGGCCACGGGCATGCCGCTTCGGGCGCCGCTGGTACCTCAACAACGAGAGCTGGCATCCCTCTGTGCCACCGTTCGGAGAAATGAAGTGTATCCTGTGCTGGTGTGTGGTGAGTGTGCCAGGCCTCGGGTGGCACCAGGGGAAGAAGAGGGTGCCCCTGTGCCAGTCCCAAGTGCTTCAGGGATGGGTGGGAGAGCAGCCTGGCATGGCACCCTGGGGACCCACTGCACCCTGAAGAGCCACCAGCCCCCCAACCCCCATGCTCAGACCCTCTCTCTGCCCTGCAGTCGGGGGAGACACACTGCCAGCGCCAGGAGTGCCCACCGGCCGCCTGTGCCAGCCCTGCCAGGAGGGACAACCCCTGCTGCACCAAGTGCCGCGGTGAGTGCGAGTGCTTGCACGTGGGCACCGCTCCCCCAAACTCCCTGCGGTGGCCTGTGCACCTCCCTTTGGGTGCCGAGCCACGCTGGGACCAAACCAAGTGCCCTCCGGGCACCCATCATGCCTGTCTCTCAGCCCTGCTTTCCCCCCACCCCCCTCAGCCCCAGATGCCCCCCCAGATGCACAGGAGAAGGTCCATGATGCCCGGGCGGAGGCATGGAGCCGCTGAGCAGTGACCGCTGCCCGGAGCAGGGTGAGCGAGCAGCGAGGCTGGGCGGCGGCCACGGGAGAGTCCCCACCGTCCATCACCCCCGCGCAGGGCGGGGGGCACAGAGGAGCACGGCGGGGTGGACGCGGCCAGGCGCCCAGCCTGGGCACCCCGTCTCGGCATGGCCGGGGCTGCCCTGCCCGCTCGTGCCAGCGGGCAGCGGCCGGGCTGGCGGAGGCCGGGGCACCCACTGCCCTACCCCTCCGAGCCCCCCTGGCCAGCGGGCGCAGCGGGCATCGTGCCCACCTTGTACATAGTGTAAAATCCCTCCGGTCCCCGTCTCGCTGCGCCCACCCTGGCTCGGCCAGACGCGTCACATAATTTATGGTGCCCGTGGATGGGGGTCCCGATGTATTTATTAAAACCAGAGATACTGTCCACCTGTCTCCCCGCCTCTTCCTAGCAGCAGCAGGCGCAGGGCTGTGCCCTTGCGTTGCACGCTGGGCTCCGGTGGGATTTGCAGACCCTGGCTTTGCTGGGTTTGGGGGTGCATATGCTGGGGGGGGAGGGATATCTGGGGGCCATGGGGCGTGGGAGCCAGTGCCAGGCTGGGGGCACCCCCAGTGGGCTGTGGGGTGGTGCTTGTAGGGTGGCACGGGACAGGACCAGAGCAGGGTCCAGTGCCCACAGCCAGGGCAGTGATGCCAGCGCTGCCTGTGCCCATAGTGGGGGCTGAGGATGCAGCGCCTGGTGACGGTGCCCGCTGGCACAGGGACAGCAGGGCTCTGTCCCCCACGCCTCTGTGGTGGCACAAAGAGTCCAGCCCGAGGCCACAAGCCATCTGACACCCACGGAGGCGCCTGCCTGCAGCACCCACAGCAAACCAAGTGCCCGGGGCTCGGTGTGCCACACAGCCACCCGTACCGGTGCTGGGGCTGACCGCAGCATGTGCTCTGGGGCAGCCCTCCTCCAGTCACCCCAGTACAGCTGCGCTGGCCTAAGGCCTCATGGGGCTCATGGGAGCCCCAGTGCTGCCACCTACCCTTTGGTCCCCAATGTGGGGGACTGGGGCACCTCTGTGGATGTCACTGTGCTGTACTGGGATACACTGGGACAGTGCCAGAGCTATACTGGGCTATACTGGAACAGCATCAGAGCTGTAGGGAAAGTAATACTAGGCTCTACTGAGACAGCACTGCGATATACTGGCACAACAACAAGGTCATAGTGGGACGGTGTTAGCCTATACTGGGATGGCACCAGAGGTGACACTGGGCTAGGTGGGGCTAGTGGTAGGGCAATAGGAGGATGGCACTAGGGCATACCAGACTGGCACAGAGCCCTGCGTGCTGAGCCTGTTGTCCTGCCCTGTGCACGCCTGTGGCCATATGGGTGCCTATGCCAGCAGTGTGGCAGCACCTGTGGTGGCCTTGCAGCGTGCTGGTGGCCTGCAGCCGGGCACGCTGGCGGCAGCGGGCAGNGTCCCGGCTGCCATGGGGCAGTGCCAGGAGCTGACAAGCGAGGAGGGAGCTCCGTGCCCGGGGACACAATGAGCAGGCAGCCCATTTTATCACCTCCCTGCCGCAAACCGGTTGGTGTCCGGTGATGAACCCTCCCAGGCTGGCACAGGACATATCCCAGCCCCCAGCCTGGCCATCATCACCCACCCTTGTGGGTACCAACGTCAAACTGGAGGGTGGCACCCAGGCGGTGAGAACTAGCCCATTCCTGGTCCCGCAGAACCAGCCCGGCAGTGCTACGGCTCCGTCTTTCCCTGCACCCAGTTCTTGGTGCCATGCGATGCCCCAGGGAGGAGGGCAAGCTCGGCTCTTCCAGCTGTCCTGGCTGCCCCTGAGCCCGTGGCAGTGGTGAGACGGAGGTCCCAGCAGCCGGCCTGTGATGCCGGAGCACCTTGCCCAAGGAGTGCCAGTGCCAAGCTCTGCCCGTGTGCCCCTCTGGAGAGGGCTGTGCTGCTGCTGCCCGGCGGGTTCGGCAGCGAAGAGCGGAGCCCACCTTCCTTCCCTGGGGCTGGCAGTCTCGGAACGCTGAGTGGCACCACGGTAAGACCGAGCTCCCTGCCACCTTTGGGGTACCTCTGGTGAGTCCCTGCAGTGCCAAGGTTCTCTACCACTCGTGGGCATTCAAGGGTCCCCCCTGTGCCCTCAATGCCAAGATCTCAGGCACTCTGCCCCCCCAAATCTGACCCCCAGCCAGGCATGGCCACGAGCCTGGGGGCTGGCTGCCCGCGGTGCCCCCAGCACTGTCCTCCCTGTCCCTGCCCTTCTGCCCACATCCCACCGGGAAGAAACCACGGGGAAGCAGGGAGCAGTGCCAGCCCCACGCCAGCCCCTTGTGCCCGTGGGAAGAGGGACCAACGTGTCCCACAGGCAGCTGTACCCGCGGCCACCCCACGCCGGTTTTTACCCCCCCCCGCCTGCACCCACCGACTGCCCACGGGTGCCATCCTCAGCTGGGAAACCTGTGGGCAAAGACCACGGGTGGAAGGGACGCCGCTGCAGGACAGACCCCCGCCCCCGGGCCGGGCACCCCCTGCCCGGTGCTGGCTGCCGGTGCCGGGCGCTGCCGGCGGAGGCGGAGCGCGGCCGGTCCCTCCTCCGGGCAGTGCCCCGGGTCCGCCCCGCACGGCCCGGGAGGAGCCGCCGCCGCGGCCGCGGGCACCGGCACCGGCACCGGCACCGGCACCGGCACGGCCAGGAGCGGCGGCAGCGGCGGCACCATGGCCTCGGAGAGCGAGGCGCAGCGGGAGCTGCAGTATGAACAGACCCTGGTGAGTGCGGCCGGCACCGGGCACCGGGGGCTCCGGGGGGCACCGGGGGGCACCGGGGGGGCAGTGGGTACGGCGGGGCGCGGCGGCACGCCTGGGGGAGATGGGCGGTTTGGGGGCGCTGCTCCGCTCTGGGTGGCAGTGCCGGTGAGCTCCGTAGTGCCCAGTTTGGGATCCCATCTCCGGTCTGGGGCTGGGGAGGGTACCGGGGTGGGGGTGACATCCCGCAGCCCCCTCGGTGGTGGAGGAGCCCAACTGAGCCCCCACCGCCAGGGCAGGACTTTTGCAGTCCACCCACCACCCCCTCCAAACCCCTCATCACTCGGGAGGCGGAGGGGTGATGTCCATCCTGTGGGGGATCCCAGAGGCACCATGCCAGAACCCTTCACCCCCCGCACCGTGCGTCCCCAGTCCTCTGCCCCCAAGATAGTGTATCTCCCCCACCTGCAACCTTAGCCCCATGTTTACGACTCCTTCCCCTCCAAGGCCTCCCCACTGGCACCCCGGTGCCCAGCTGTCCCGAGGTTGTCCTCCCTTCCCACCGTGCCTCCAGCCACTCCGCTGCCTGTGGCCCTCGGACATCCTGGGCAAAGGTGCTTCTCCGTGGCCTCTGCTTGGGATGGTGCCCGGGGTGGCTCAGCAAACGGGTACTTTGCCCTGGCAAAGGCATTCAGACAGGCAGGGCCGGGGAGGTGGGCAGGGAAGGGGGGGGCTGAGCCGCTGCAGGGTACCCATGCCCACGGCTGCCCGAGTTTGCCAAGAGCCTGAGCTGGTTGCTGTGAGCAGGGGCCGGCCCTGCTGAGGCTTTCCTACCTGGCACATGGGCACCGGGCAGCATCAGGGCACTGCTGCACCAACCACCCTCCGCATCATCTTTCCAAGCACCTAAAGCCCTTGTTTGGGGGTCCCCCTCAATGCCCACCCCAGGCTGCCCCTTCCCCGTCGCTGTCGAGTGGCCGCAGGGCACTGGCCGGCCGCGGGGCACTGGCTGTGCCAGCGTGTCCACGATCTTATCGGCCCCGTGGTGCCTCCCTGGTAGGGCTGAGCCGGGCAGCAGCCAGGGGCACGAGCAGGGGTGTGTGGCAGTGTCCGATGCGAGCTGGGAGGCTGCCTCTCCCCCCCGCCCCTCCCAGCACCGGCCTGCACCCCTGGGTGCTGTGTCTGCAGTGGGTGGGCAGAGATGCCAGCCCAGCCGGGCAGCGTGGGGCGGAGGAGCCTGTGGGCAGCGTGGGAGGGGAGAGTCACGCTGGGCTGACATCGGGGCAGCCTTGCACAGTGCCGGCAGACTTTGCCCTCCTTTCCTCTGGGTGAGGTAGCACCCGTGCCCTGGGCGCCCCAGGGTGCCCATCCCCATGGCCTCCAGGCTGCGGCGAGGCTCCTGAAACCGCCTGGGGCTCGTGGGTGAGGCTGGGTGCAGGCTCTTGTCCCACAGACAAGTGTGACTTTTGGGAGCCGCCTGGGCACATGCTGAGTAGGAGGGGTGCCCAGCCCTCCCCCGTGCATCTGAGCCACCACCAGCTCCTGCTGGCACCTGCCAGGAGGGTCAGGATCCATCTGGAACCTGGCACGGGCTGGTCCGATCCAGCCTGCGCTGGGGACAGCCCTGGGGACAGCTCTTGGTGGCTACGCCCACAGTTGGGACATCACAGCCGGGCTGCGGGGCTGTGCCCAGCCGTGCCCAAAGAGCCCCATCCCCGCTCCACGTCCTTACGCCCAGTCAGATTTCACCAGCCCTGGGGTGCCGTGGCCATGGTGTCACTGGGGGCTGGCACAGCCCCAGCCCTAAAGGTCTCCCCAGGCCACAGCGTCCCTCCCTGGGGACCCCATGCTGGGTGGGTGCCCCTGAGAACCCCCAGCCATGCCAAAGGTGCCGGGGTGCGTGCCAGCCCCAGTGCCCCCCGCATGCCAGGCTGTCGTGAGGGGGAGCAAAGGGCCCCCGGGGAGAGGGGGGGGATTAAGCTTTACAAACTGCCCTTGTTTGCCGCCGAGCCGCTCAGGGTGATTAGAGCCCGGCTAAGACGGGCAGCGTGACACACACACCCCCCCGGCCCCTGCCTGCCCGCTGCCAGCCCAGGAGACCCCCACCCTCTCCCCCTGCCTTTAAATATCCCCCCCCAGGATCACGGTTTTGGGGGGAAGGTTGGCTGGCATCAGCTGTGCGGAGGTGAGCACCGCTGCCAGGCAAGCTCGGCGCTATGGGACAGGGTGGCACGGGGACATGGCAGCGCCAGATGCCAGCACCCGCCCCAGGCGCAGCATCGCCCGGGCGCAGCGGGCACTGCAGGCTGGCACAGCCCAGGGGGCTGTGGCACGGCCGGTGCCCGCAGCGCAGGAGCCCAGGACCAACACAGCGGCCTTGGCCCGTGCCCGTGTCCCCGGATGCCCCCCGCCAGGCCCCCCCCCCTCCCCGTGCCCGCTCCCTGCCCGCCCGGCACTGTGATTGTTCAGCTGCTTCGCGGCGGAGGCCGGAGTCCCGGGGCTGTTTGTGTTTCAAAAGGCCTTTGTGGAAAAATAACCCGAGCGGGAGGAGGAGGAGGAAGGAGAGAGCCCACCACTGGCCTTCACCAGAGCCCTACGGCCATGCCAGGGCTACGGGCACGGTGGCTGAGGCTGCCCAGCACGGGGCACCCCCGAGGTCCCATGTCCTGCCATGGCATGGAGCAGCAGGGTGGCACAGGGGCAACGGGGTGGCACGGGGTGGCACGGGGCGGCAGGGTGGCACAGCCCCTTTGCTTGCATCCCCGTTATTGCAAGGGGTTTGGTTGCAAATGGGGCAGAGGGGGAGAAAAATCTTCCCCCCCCGCAACCGGACTGGACTGCCTGGGACAGGGCATCCCTCTGGGTGCCCCAATACCCTGGGGACAGCATGTCAGCCTCTTGCATGGCCACAGGAGGTGGGCATGGAGCTGATTCGGGGGCACTCAGCCTGGGGGTGCCCTGGTCCCAGCCAGGGCTGGCCGTGGGGCGGCAGCGGGGCTGGGGGAGGACGGCGCTTGGCAGGGGGACAGCACTCCTCAGGGTGCCGGCCCGTTTCATCTTCCAGAGGAAACAAGCTTCGTCCAAAGGGAGCCTTTGAACGCCTGGCCCCATGCGGGGCTGGGGTCCTCCTCTGGCAGCTGATGCTGAATCCGGCCCCCAAAGTGGTCGTGCCGGCATCTCCAGCCAAACTGTGCCTTCCCCCTGGCACATTTCCATAGGGTGAGGAGCTGCTGAGCTCATGCTGAGCAGGAGTTTGGGAGGAAATCCATGCCAGGATGGGGTCAGTAATGAAAATTAATATGTCCCCCCCTCCCCGCCTGTCTCCCCACCCTCCCTCCTGCTGCTGAGCACAACCCGGGTATTAGACAGCAGAGAATCCACCTGGCGCCGCTCTGGCTGCTTTCTGCTCTGTGCCAAAGGGACCTGGGCAGGAGCGATGCCGCGTGAGAAATACACCTTCACGCTGTCCCCACAGGGAGCTGGCATGTGCCAGCAGCCGGGGGTGGTGGTGTGTGTGAATGGCACCCAGGTGTCCAGGGTGGGCAACGCTGGTGGCAGCCGGGGCTGGGCTGCCCACGTGCCAAGCATGGTGCCCACCCGTGTCACTACCCCTCCGCCTGGCATCGGCGCGGGCCATGCCAGGGAGGAGGGGGGCTGTGCCCCGGCTGGCCAGCCACGCGCTGTGCCGGCACGGCACGGCGGGTGGGCGCACCATCGGCATGGGGCTCACGTCGCCCCGATGTGGGAGCCTGGCAAGGGCCCCCGCGGCCCTGAAGCTTCCCTTTGTGCCGGGCCAACCTCTGGCACTTGGCATTCAGGTCATGCCGGGGGGAGCGAGGCCGAAACCAAGCAACCGAGTCCTTGGCAGTGCCCGCCAGCACGGGACAAATGCCCCTGGCTCAGCAGGGAGGACGGGCACAAAGAGCTCCTGGCCGGCACGGGGGGCACTGCCAGAGCACCCCCGCCCCCCCTGCCAAGGCCAGGCCACGTGCCGTGGCCAGGCAGGAGGTACCCAAGGAGGAAGGGGTGCCCCCAATGTGGGTATGGAGCCCCTTGCACTCCCTTGCTCCCCAAATCCCATTCTCGTGGCCCAGGGACTGCCCCGTGCCTGATGCTGTGCCCCCCTGTCCCTGGGACTGGGGGTATGCCCTGCCCCCCAAACTGCCCTCCTGCCTACCTGCTGCCAGCTGAGACCGGCCAGCTCGTGTCACGTGTAGCTTGCCAAGCCTGCCTCCCGGGGAGGGAGGGGGGAACCCAGCCCTGTTTTTAGTAATCCCAAAGGGAGGCTCCCACAAAGCACCAGCACAGCCCCAATACCAGCCCTCAGAGAGTCTCCTGGCTAGGCTGGCTGTGCTCCCATCGCCGGAGGCGCTTCCCCACCCTACCACCAGCCCAGCCCGGTGCCTGGGGCACCTGGGCAGGGCTGGGGACTGGTACTGGCAGTGCCAGCTGCCTCCACTGAGCACATGGGTGAAACAATTGCTATCGATCCCCACGTGTCTTATCTTCCTGGCCCCTTCCCATGCCCCGGTGGGCAGCTGGGGACACCCGGAGGCACTGCTGCCCCTTCCCCTGGGGGTGCCATGGCCATCTGCCCCCTCGCCTGGCATCCCCCGGTGGTGGGAGGACATGCCAGCTTGCCTACCTGTCCCCTGCCTCAGTTTCCCCACTTGTGCGCAGGAGCTGGGCTGCCAGCCCCCCCCTGACGCCCCCACCCGCTCCTTCTCCCCCAGATGTATGGGCGCTACACACAGGACCTGGGCACCTTTGCCAAGGACGAGGCGGCCCGGCTACGGCTGCAGCAGGGAAACGGGGAGGGGGACACCCCCCGGCCACGCCGCCCCTCCGAGCTGCTGGAGTACACCCAGGGCCGCTGTGCCCCCTGCCGCGGTAAGGGCCACCAGGGATGGGGACGCGGCAGGGGGGACACCGGTGGGCACTGCCCCACGGCAGCCCGTGGTCTGGGCACAGCTGCCCACCCTGCCACGGCGGCACAGAGGGTAGGGTTTCTCTGGCTGTCATGGGACACCGGCGCCGAGGACAATACCACCTGCCCGCCGGGTAGCGGGGACACAATGGCCCAAAATAGCCGGGCACGCCGCAGGGACTGGGGGGCCCCCAGCCCCTCTGCTTGGGGCCGTGCCAGGAGGGCCGTGCTGGTGGGAGGCGCGTGCCCGGCGGCACTGTGTGCGGCCGTGCACAGCTGGAGCCCACCGTTCCTGCCGGCGCGGCTGTGATAGCTGGGCACGGTGGTGCTCCTGCACCGGACGGTGACGGTGGTGCTGGGTCAGTGCCACCGCTTGTGAATGCTCGTGGCCCTGCCAGCCTGGCCCCACCGCCCTGGTGTGCCCATCCCCGGGGCGCCTGGCCCTGAGCCTGCCCTTGTCCCCGCAGTTTGCGCCTTGCAGTGCCAGCAGTTCCTCATCTCCAAGGTGGGCGAGGACTGGGTCTTCCTCATCCTCCTGGGGCTGGTCATGGCGCTGGTGAGCTGGGCCATGGACTTCGCCATCGCCACCTGCCTCCAAGGTGAGCGGGCACTGATGGGGTCCCGGGGAGGGGGGCAGGAGGTGGCCGGGCCACAGGGCCATGCCATGCCACCCATGACCTGCCTCGTCCACTGTGCCTACAGCTCAGAAGTGGATGTACGGGGGCCTGGACACCAACGTGCTACTGCAGTACCTGGCCTGGGTCACCTACCCCACTGTGCTCATCACCTTCTCAGCTGGCTTCACCCAGATCCTCGCCCCCCAGGCCGTGGGTAGGGCACTGTGGGGGACTGCCTGCACCCTAACTGGGTGTCCCCTCCCTGGGGCTGTGGGTTGGGAGCTTCATGGGTGTCCTCCTGGGCGGTTGGCGGTCCTGATGATCTTTCAAGAGCTATGGGATGGTCTTCAGAGGGTTTTCTGGGGGCTGTCAGGTGGACGTTCTCCGGGGCTATGGGGCTGGGGCTCCTTGGTGTCTTCCCAGGGCTATGGGCAGATCTTCAGAGGATGCCCTAGAGGCTCTGGGGTGGATGTCCTCCTGGACTATGTGGTTGGGGGTCCTGGAGGTC
The DNA here is from genome assembly GCA_003993805.1 of Himantopus leucocephalus. Taxonomy (NCBI): domain Eukaryota; kingdom Metazoa; phylum Chordata; class Aves; order Charadriiformes; family Recurvirostridae; genus Himantopus; species Himantopus leucocephalus. Next base: position 17,718,872 of record RSEF01000009.1, read on the forward strand.
TTCCTAAGGCTATGGGCTGGTCTTCAGAAGGTTCTCTGCGAGCTATGGCACTGAGGTCCCCACAGGGCTATGGGTTGGGGTGTCTCTACATGGCCATGGGGCTCTTCCTGCAGACTGTACTGTGGGGAGAGGTGTCTCTGGGGTCTCCCGATGGCAGAGCACCAGGGATCCCCCCAGAACTATGGGGCAGGGGCTCCCCAGTGTCCCTCTGCCACGGCTGTGGGTCAAGGCTGTCCCCATGGTGCTAGGCTCGGGGATTCCCGAGATGAAGACCATCCTGCGGGGTGTTGTGCTGAAGGAGTACCTCACCTTCAAGACCTTCGTGGCCAAGGTGATCGGGCTGACATGTGCCCTGGGCAGCGGAATGCCCCTGGGCAAGGAGGTGAGGGCAGTGGCTGGGGCAGGGCAGGCAGGGGGCCGGGGGGGGGTGTGGGCACTGTCCTCAGCTCTCCTGCTCTCCCTGCAGGGTCCCTTCGTCCACATCGCCAGCATGTGTGCAGCCCTGCTCAGCCGCTTCCTCTCCCTCTTCGGGGGCATCTACGAGGTGAGCGGGGAGGGCTGGCCCTGGGGGGCTCCACCTGTGCCCCCCAGCAGGGTTGACAGCACCCGGGGTTGATTGGGGGGGGGGGGGGGNNNGGGGGGGGGGGGGGGGGGGCAGTGCCCACTCACCCCCGGCTCGCCCGCAGAACGAGGCGAGGAACATCGAAATGCTGGCGGCCGCCTGCGCCGTTGGTGTCGGCTGCTGCTTCGCCGCCCCCATCGGAGGTAGGGTCACCCCGGGCCCCCTGAACCCCCACTCACACCCTGCCTAAGCACCGGGGTCTGCCCAGCAGGGTGAGCAGGACCTCTAGGATGGCTGGCATGGGAGAGGGCAGTGCCGCTCAGCGAGGAGGAGGAAGGGAAGAGCGGGCACCATCCTTCTGGAGGTGTAACATCTGCTCTCGTCCTCTCCCCTGCTGCCCTGCGCTCCAGGGAGCTCCTGGCCCCGCTGAGCCCTGCCCGTAGGTTGGTGATGTGTCTAACTCTTTCCTTGCCCTCTGCCTGCTGTGCTGCCCCCTCCATCTGTCTGTCCGTCTGTATGTGTCCCCAGCCCAGTGCCACCCACCATGTCTCTTGCTCACGTCCCCACGCTACCCTCTTGCTCGCGCTGACTCCTGCTCCACTGTGCCCGCTGCCACCAGCCGGGAACCAGCCATGTGCTTTGCCAGGGAAGCCCTTGAACCCCCCCCCATAGCGTGTTCGTGGTGCTCGCCAGACCCCCCCTGGGCCGTGCACGAGAGTGGGCTCAGGGTGGGAAGCATGCCAGGCACTGGGGGGCCCATCTGGGTTTCGCCGCCTCCCTCGTGCGCTTCTCGGTGCCAGGCGTCCTCTTCAGCATCGAGGTCACCTCCACCTTCTTCGCCGTCCGCAACTACTGGCGTGGCTTCTTCGCTGCCACCTTCAGCGCCTTCATCTTCCGTGTCCTCGCCGTCTGGAACAAGGATGAAGGTACCTCCAGCGGGGTGGGGGACACAGGGGTCCCCCTGCCTGGCCCCGCTCACTGCCATTGCTCCTCCAGAGACGATCACGGCGCTGTTCAAGACCCGCTTCCGCCTTGACTTCCCCTTCGACCTGCAGGAGCTGCCCGCCTTTGCTGTCATCGGGTGAGTGCGGCCACCATGGTGCCCATCCCATGGCCCTGGGGTGGCACTAGTGGTGCTGGTGGTGCTGATGGTGGCAGCAGGACATGTGGTTGCTCACCTCTTGCCTCCACCCAGGATTGCCAGCGGCTTCGGTGGCGCACTCTTCGTCTACCTCAACCGCAAGATCGTGCAGTTCATGCGCCGCCAGAAGACCATCAACCGCTTCCTCATGAAGAAGTAGGTGCCTGGCAGTCCCCAGCACGGGGGTGGTGGAGCCAGTGCTGCACCAGCGTCATCCCCCACCCTGTGCCACCCCACCAGGCGCCTGCTCTTCCCTGCTCTGGTGACGCTGCTCATCTCCACGCTGACCTTCCCGCCCGGCTTTGGACAGTTCATGGCTGGCCAGGTACCTGCCGCGGGGTGGCACACTGGTCCCCACCCTGGGGCCACCACCAGCCTCATCTGACCCCTACCCCTCACCAGCTCACCCAGAAGGACACCCTGGTGACACTCTTCGACAACCAGACGTGGGCCAAGCAGGGGCTCAGCGATGAGTTCGAGTACTTGGGCATCCTGGAGGCCTGGCGCCACCCCCGCTCCAACGTCTTTGTCACCCTCGTTGTCTTCATACTCATGAAGGTGGGTGCCTCCTGCCCCTGTCAGCCCGAGGGTGCCACTAGGAGGCTCTGGGAAGGGGGTCCAGAATGCCCCTAGAGAGGTGGCAGATTGTTGCCAGCAAGGTGGCACCGGGAGGCAATGGGTGGCTGCTCCCAGAGTTGGGTGCCGCCAACATGCCATCAAAGAGAACTTGGCTGTGAGCCACCAAGGTGCCTGCAGGAGGTGCTGGCGGGGTGCCCCAGGGAGGTGCTGGCTGAGTGCCTCCAGGTGCCATCAGAGAGGTCCTGGCTGGGTGCCCCCAGGTGCCACCAGGGAGGTGCTGGCGGGGTGCCCCCTGGGAGGAGCGGGGCTGCCCCATGGCACGGTGCTGTGCCCACGTGCTGCTCCATGGCAGCTGGCTGTGGGGCACAGCAGGGGCAGGAGGCAGGGCTGGGCTGGGGAGGGCGTAACTAATGGGTGCCTGTGTCCCCTGTGCAGTTCTGGATGTCGGCCCTGGCCACCACTATCCCAGTACCCTGTGGAGCCTTCATGCCCGTCTTTGTCATTGGTGAGAGCCTGTACCCCATGCGGGCACAGCAGGAGGAGGGAGCCACCTGCCACCCCACACTGGTGCAGCCGTGGGTGTCCCCAGGTGTCCCCTTCCCCAGCAGCACTGGGGCAGAGGAGAGGGCACGAGGTTGGGTCGGCTACCAGGAGAGAACCTGTACCCACTCCCAACCCCTCTCTGTGGGCAGGGGCAGCCTTTGGGCGCCTGGTGGGGGAGAGCATGGCAGCCTGGTTCCCCGATGGCATCCATACTGACAGCAACACCTACCGCATCGTGCCAGGGGGCTACGCCGTGGTGGGTAAGCACTGGGTCGGCAAGGGGACACCATGGTGGGCACCACTTGGAGATGCTCCAAAGAGCCAGTGGGTTCCCAAGGGGTGGTGTCCCCAGGGACTGGGGGGGCGACGCAGAAGGTCCCAAGGGCTCAGCGTGTGGTGGATGTCCCGGGGGTGGGGACACAGCCTGGCAGGCAGCACCTGACAGCCACCCCTGCATCTCCTGGGGATGGTCACAGGGGCAGCCGCACTGTCGGGTGCCGTCACCCACACCGTGTCCACGGCCGTCATCGTCTTTGAGCTGACAGGGCAGATCTCGCACATCCTGCCTGTCATGATCGCCGTCATCCTGGCCAACGCCGTGGCCCAGAGCCTGCAGCCCTCCCTCTATGACAGCATCATCCGCATCAAGAAGCTGCCCTACCTCCCCGAGCTGGGCTGGGGCCACCACGAGTGAGTGTGTGTCCCTTGCCTTGTCCCTAATGCCCTCACCAGGCATGAGAGGAGGGGGTGGCATCACCCTGAGGCCACTGTTATCCACCCCTGGCAGGAAATACAACGTGCGGGTGGAGGACATCATGGTGCGGGACATCCGCTACGTCACCCTCAACTGCAAGTACCGGGACCTGCAGCATGTCCTGCACAGCACCAAGATGAAGAGCCTGCCACTGGTGGAGTCGGCCGGTGAGACATGGGCAGAGGGCTGCGCTGGTACTTGCCCCGGCCGTGGGGCAAGCCGGGATGGCGGAGGGAGGTTGGGGGGGATGGTGAAGGGGACATCAGGAGCCAACTCAGCCCCTTACTGCCACCGGCAGAGTCCATGATCCTGCTGGGCTCCATCGAGCGGGCACAGGTGGGTGCCCTGCTCAGCCACCAGCTCAGCCCCCAGCGCCGGCTCCAGGCCCTGCGGCAGAAGGTGCTGGCCGAGGACAGGCACCGGCTCTCCGACGCCAGCATCTGCTTCCAGGTGAGGGGGGCGGCCGCCTTGGGGGGATGCCTGGCCAGGGTTCCCCACCGCCTGCCATGCCCCAACCACCCTGTCCCCCTGCAGATCAGCACAGAGGCCTCCTCGGGTGCCCCTGCCCGTGCTGGACCCCGCAAGCCCCTGAAGCCGGCGCTGAAGCGGGTGCCCAGCAGCCTGGCCGAGACCCCCCCGGGTAAGCCTGTGTCCAGCCCCCCCCTCGCCCCGGCCCCTGCTTGCACTCCCCCGCTGACACCCCCCCCCTGCTCGCAGCCAGCGCCGCCGACCACACCGGCATCGCCCTCAAGAGCCTCTTCTGTGCCAACACCGCCGCGGAGCCCACCGAGGTGAGCACTGGGCCCTGCCTGGCCCTTTCTACCCGCTGCCGTCCTTTCCCATCGCTCCCGTGCCTTTTCATCCCTTCCCATCCCTTCCCACTCCTGCCCGTCTCTGCCCATCCCTTCACATCCCTGCCTGTTGCTTCCCACCTCTTCCTGCTCCTGCCCATCCCTGCCCATTCTTACTCCATCCCTGTCCATTCCTGCCCAGCCCTGCTTGTCCCTTCCTTTCCCTGCCATCCCTGTGTGTACCTTCCCTTCCCTGCCCTTCCCTGCCTATCCCTTCCCACCTGTTCTTCTTCCTGCCCATCCCTACCCGTTCTTTCTCCTGCGTATCCCTTCCCTTCCCTTCCCTTCCCTTCCCTTCCCTTCCCTTCCCTTCCCTTCCCTTCCCTTCCCTTCCCTTCCCTTCCCTTCCCGTCCTGTCCCGTCCCATCCCATTCTATCCCTTCCCATCCCATCCCATCCCATCTCATCCCATAACATCCCATCCCTTCCCATCCCATCCCATCCCATCCCTTACTGTCCTGTCCCATCCCGTCCCATCCCTGCCCATGGCACCGCCCTGCCACACCCTAACGCCGCTGTCTCTCCCCGCCCGGTGCCAGGCCCAGGGCATGGCCTACCGCAAGGCCAAACACGTCCGCATTTCCATCACGGTAAGCTGCAGCCAATCGCAGGCTGGGCGCGGCTCCGCTCAGCCAATCGGAGCCCAGCATGGATTCTCTGAACCAATCAGGGGGGGCCGGCACGATTCTGCTTGGCCAATCATGTTGGCCTGTGTCTGTGCAGCCAATCTCGGACTGTCCTGATTCCACTCAGCCAATCACGGTGTGTGTCCTCCCAATCCCAAACCTTCCTGGAGCCTCTCGGCCAGTGACGGCCATGGGATTTGCCCCACTTTGCTCAGCCAATCATGGCGCAGCCTGCATTCTCTCCACCAATCACGAGCCCGGCTTGTCCCACCTTGTCCAATCGTGGTGTGACCTATGTCCTCTCAACCAATCATGTTACCTGACCTGCGCCCTGCCCACGTGCTGCCTGCACCCTGCCTGCATGCGCTGCCTGCACCCTACCTGGTCACTGCCGCCATGCTGCCTGCAGCCTGCCTGCCCCCTGCCTGTCCCCTGCCTGTCCCCTGCCTGCCCCCTGCCTGCACCCTGCCTGCACCCTGCCTGCAGCGGCGGCCAGGCGTGCTGCCTGCTGCCCCGCCGCTCACGCTGCCCTCTCTTGCAGGAGGAGATGGACCTGGGTGACAAGATGACCCCGGCAGAGGTGAGGGGGTGGGCAGGGACAGGCAGGACCCTCCTGCCCAGGGGGACCCAGGAGATCCCCACGGGGTGCCCAGGCTGCGGGGGGGACAACAGACAACCCCGATGTCCCCATAACACTGGGTGAAGGGGGTGGGGGTGGGGCTTCACTGACACCTTTGGGGGGCTGTGCCCCCCTGCCCTGCCCCACGGCATGTCCCCCCACCCTCAGATCATAGAGTGGGAGGAGCAGCAGCTGGACGAGCTGGTGGACTTCAGCAGCGCCAAGATCGACCCTGCGCCCTTCCAGCTGGTGGAGCACACCTCGCTGCACAAGGTGCGCCCCATGTCCCCCCCCAGACCCCTTC
>RSEF01000009.1:17738781-17756221 GCA_003993805.1 Himantopus leucocephalus
CCCCCCCCCCCCCCCCCCCCCCCCCTCGGGAGCCGTGACTCAGCACAACGCCGCCCGCCGGGACGGCCAAGGTCGCTGGCACCCGCCACGCACCCCGGTCCCCTCACTGAGCCCCCCCAGCCTGGGGGAAGGAGTGGGGAATGGCCCTACGCCACCCCCGGCTTCCCTGGCGTGCTGCACCACATCCCGTCCTGCTCACCGCAGGCACCCGGGGTTGGCACTGTCCCCCTCCTGCATGCGAGCCCCCCCCATGCCTGGAGGCGCATGGCTCCTTACCGTCTTGCGTTCTCTTTTTGGGGGGATCGGTGGCTGCTGGCTCACTATGACCTGGGCGGTGGGGACCCCCGCCGGGAACTGCTGTACCCCCTGCGCCGGGTAATAAGCACCCGCTGAAGGAAAGGAGAGAGCGTCAGACTGGTGAACCCAGATCCTCCAAGCCCATCCTGGGGACACCCTGATCCCCCAAACACAGGGGTCTGTCAGGAACCTGGGGAGCCCGTGCCGCTCTGCAGCGAACCCCCATCACATCCGGCCCGGATTGTCCCAACCCGCCTGACAGGCCTGACCAAATTCCTTCCCCGTGAAGCAGAGCGTCCCCACGCCACCCCCACGCCCAGCCAAGCCCCGCAGGCGCCCGCCGTGCCCACCGGCTCCACGCCACCGACGGCCCCGCCGGGACGCTCGGCCATGCTGGATACGGGCGTCCCAGCTCCACGGGCGGCACGGCATGGCCGCCTTCCTGCCGGCACCCTTATCTCCCCGGGGCCGGCACCAGCCCAAGGGCGGCACCAGGCAGCCCCATCCGCACCCTCCATTCACACCCAGGCCGAGGGGCTCGGGCTCCCCACACAGTCCAAGCCCCTGGCGATCCCAGCCCAGGAGAGGGTGCCACGACGGGGGCTGGAGGCAGAGCTGGACCCCATCCAGGGCTGGCACAGCCCCCGAGAAGCACTCCGCTCCTCCCCAGGCATCCGTGAGCATCGCCCCCAGAGCAGCACAACAGGGATATGGGCGTGGGGGGTACAGGCACAGTTACATCCCAGCCCCCTCCAGCTCCAGCACCTTCCCGGCTGTGCTGAGCCTGGAACTCACCCAAGGTGCTCCGGTGACAGCCCCGTACCTGAGCCAGGGACCCCTCCTCTGCCCAGGGGGGACACAGAGGCACCGGACGGGCCTCGCACCCCAGCAGGGGCCAGACACGGGGTGAAGGAGGGAAACCCTGAGCTACCCAGCCCTGGGCACCAAGAGGGCTGGCCTATCTCCCCCACCAAGGGGCATGCCATGCCAGGCCACCCACCCAGTCTGGTGGGCAAGGGACATGCTGCTGCCAGCAACGCTGGGAACAGCGGCAGCCTCGAAGCGGAGGCAGGGGGTAAACCCATCCCAGGACACCACAGAGACACCCAGGGGATGCCCCAGTGCCAGGCACGAAAGAGCAGCCATGCCCTGGCCCAAGTGCAGGAGTCGGCCGCTGCTGGGGGCCACCTCCGTCTTCTGAGGGGCCAGCTGGGCCCCGGGACAAGAGGGAGGGAAGACAGGCACGTACCTGGCTCAGGAGAAGCCCATCTCCGCCCCGGTTATGCTTTGCTGCCGTGCCGGGGCCGGGCCGGAGGCCTCGGCTCACATTTCTGTGTCTGCCGGGCCTCCGGGGACCGACCAAGCCTAAATATAGTCACAGCCCGGGTGGCCACATGCGAGCGGGGGAGAGAAGGGGGGGGCTGCTAACACCGCCGCTCCCCAGTGCCGGGAGAGGGCAGGCACGGAGCGGCCCTGGCACCCCAGCCTCGGCTCCTTGGGGAGCGGGGAGCTGAGGGGGGCGTCAGCAAGCACAAAACTGCTTGCCAGAGAGCGAGGGGGAGCAGGGGATAAAGTCTGCCCTGGCCCTCCGCCAGGAGAGTTAAATATTAAATGGCCCCGATTTGGAAAAGGGCGGGGGTGGATGGACCGGTGGGACACGATGCGCAGTCCTCAGTGCTGCTGGGAGACAAGCAACACCCCCTGCACCCCAAAACAGCCTGTAATGGAGTCACAGAGACAGCAAAGTGAGCTGGCAAAGGCAGAGGGGTCTCAGAGGGGTCTGTGCTCAGCTCCTGAGCACGGGGGAGGGTGGAGGGGGGGGATGCAGGGAGGCCAGAGGCAGGGGAGCAAAAAAAGTGGAGAGTGCTGGGGCTGGAAGAGCACAGGGGAGCAGAGCAACCCCCCGGTTTGTACCGTAAGTCCCGAATTCTGTGGGGCTGGCTCCAGGGTAAAAACCAGGGGCGCTGGGCTGGACCGGGTACTGTTGGGTCGGGACAACGTACGTGGAGCGACCCTGCAATGGGCGAGAAGAATAACGGTCAGTTACCTCCCTCGCAGGGCACAGACGTACCCCCAAACCACTGACATACCCCCAAAACCTGCCTGTGAACCAGGTGGGTGCTGGGGCAGGGAGCAGGACGCAGGCAAAATAGGCATCAGGCACCTCGGGGGGCTGCTGGGGAGGGGACCAGCACTGCCTGCTGCCTCTCTATAGAGCCGGGCAACACCCCGCTCAAATCAGTGGGTGCTCACAAAGCCTTGGGGACCCCTTCCACCCTCCCAAAACAGACCTGGGCTCCAACCCCGGGCAACACTCCCCCACCGGTGCCCACCCCAGCCCCCTCCCGCGGAGCCCGGGGCACGGCCCTCACCTGTCCGGGAATGTAATAGGCTCCTTGGGAAGGTGTGTAGGATATCTGGGAGGGTATCATCATCACCTGGGAAGCGGCAGGATACACATGGGCAGGGGGGCCGGGCCGGGCCGTCGTGTTACTCTGCACACGGGACGCGCTGGCGGGAGGCTGCGCCCTGTTCTGGTAGAAATGCTTGGGGAGAGACAGGGCACAGCGTCAGGCCACACAGCACCAGCACCCCCACCCGGCACCAACGCACCCGGGGTGTGACCCCCCCATCCCACCCCGCACCAGGGGGAGCAGCCTGGCAGTGCGCATCACCCCAAAAAGTCAGCCTGGGCACAGAGAGAGGGGAGACCCCCCCCTGCAGGGATGCAGCCCCTCCTCCTCCCCAAAGATGACCCCCATCCCAGCATCATCCTGTCCCCACGCACCTGTGGGGCCGCCTGGGTCCACCCAACCCAGCTCATGCCCGGTTCAGCCCCCTCCCAGCCCGACGGGGGCCGGTAGCTCCAGCGCCCGGAGCCGGCCACGGCCGCACGCAGCTCGGCTGCGGCGGGTCCCGGCGTGCTTCGCACCGGTTCCCGGCACTCGCATTGAATGCTGGGATCTGTAGTCCCGCCGTGCCCGAGCCACGCTGGAGCCGGACAGCCAGGGCGTGTGGAGCCGGCTATTTTTCCCCCGGCTCATGCCATTCATCCCGACCCGGCTTCTTTGCCGGGCAGAAGCATCCCTGGGAGCAGCAGCTCAAGCCCAGCAGCGAGTGGGCAAGGAAGGATCCGCGCACGCACCCCAGGGCAAGGAGAAAGTGTTACCTGAAGAGACCTGAATCCTCCCTGTTAGCAAGCGCACGCATACAGAGGGAAAAGGGGAAAGAGAGACAGGAGTTACCCGCCTTGGGACAGGGCTTGGATGCAGGGTGGCTGGCAGAGGAAGGGACAGGAGGCTGTGGAGCTCTTTGCCCAGTGCCCACATCTCAAATCCACCGGGGTCCCCTGTAGGGACGCACCAAGGGGCAGGGAAGGGTTTGAGGGGCTCCCAGCCGGCACAGCCAAGGACGTCACCAGATTTGCCCCCAGCAGCTCCTCACAAGAGGGCTGATGGAGGTCCAGAGCCTTGCACAGCACCACAGGGCCTTGGGAGACACCCACAAAGTGGGGAGGAAGAGGAAGAGGAGGATGAGGAAGGGCACAGGCAGAAGCAGCAGCCTGGGCCAGGGTTAGCACAGGCACAGCCACATGCCGCAGGCTTCATGCAAGGAGGAAATTGTGGAGACACTGCAGGGGAAACCCCCCAAAGTTGAGCGGGTGTCCCCAGCTTTCCCCAGACCAGCCCGTCCCTCAGCTTCGGGGTCCCCACGTGCTCCCCGGCCCCTTCATGCCCATGGTGGGCGTTCCTGTGCAGTGTTGGGGCAGGGTGCTTGGCATGCGGGGTGGGGGGAAGCGGGTTAGTACCTGCTGGTGAATAGCCCGAGGCCCTGCTGGAAACTTGAGAGAGGAGGAGAGGGAGGTTTGGGGCAGGGGAGGAAGGAGAGAAGAGCAGTCACTCGGTGGGTATCCCCGGTCAGAGGCGTCTGCCCCCCCACCCCAGGGCTGGGAGGTCCCCAGGCAGCGGTTGTGGTCCAGATGGCGGGTGCGCTCCCCCTCACAGGCGCATGCCAGCCCAGAGGGGCACCACAGGGTTCCTCGCACCCCCGGGCACTGCAGCGGCGGGGGCTGCTCGGCCAGGAGGCAGAAAGCTGCTAGATCCCCCCCATCGCCCCCTCCAACACAGGGCAAAGCCCTTACCTGGCGCGGCTGAGAAGGCGTATTCATTTGTGAGGTCGGTGCCGGGTTAAAAACCACAGGTGCCGTCTGACCGGGTGGGAACGTCGGCTAGAGGGAGGCAGGGAGGGAAGGAGATGGCACCGCCGCCCCCGACACAAACCAGGGAGGCAAAGCTGGGTCCCCCCTACCCCAAAGGGTCCAGTTACCTGCGGCAGTCCGGGAGAAGGGGCAGGGTGCGGGGCTGTCGGGGCTCCTCCTGTGGGCTGTGGAGCTTTGTTCATTTCATGGGGTTGTGCATAAGGATCCCCTCGCTATCTGCCGGGACAGGGACAGCGGGAATAAGATGGAGATGGGCAGCACCCTGGGCATCTGTCTCCTGTCTATGTCAGGCCCGAAAACGGGGCATCTCCAGCCCCTCAGCATAAAGCCAGACACCAGCCATGCCCCACGGATGGCATCACGCCAGGGCGCAGACCCCCAGTCACCCCTCCTGCACCGCTGAGGCGCAGGGAGGGGGTGGGCACCACCAGGCCACCCAGCCCGGGCAAAGCCCCCCATCGTGCCCCAAACCCAGCCGTGCCCACCAGCAGGACTGACCCCCACCCTGAGGTGACCCCACAGAGCCCAGCCAGGAGACCCACACAAGCAGGCACCGGTGCCCGTGACCTGCCACCAGCACCCAGGCCACCACCAGCTCCAGGGGGCTGGGTGGGCCGGCGGCACCCCGGCGTCAGCCGTGCCCAGCTCCACCCCGGCTGACCTACTAAGCGCTTCCCCTGGCCGGCCAAACCTGTTCCTGCCGGTGGTGCCGGGTCCCCGGCGCACGCCACAAACGCCTACCGGGAAGGGCAGGGAGCAGATCCCGCGTCCCCCCGCACCGCCGACGCACCTGCCCGCTGCCCTGCCCCGGGGGACCCCGCAGCCCCCCACCACCACCGGCACCCAGGCGGCCCCGGGCACCCTCCCAGCTGTCCCGGGAGGGACTTGGCAGCCGGTGACACTTTCCCCGCCCCAGTGCAAAGGCCGCCGGAGCAAGAAGGAGAGGCGGTGCCCCCCACCCCGCACCCCTGCTGGGGGTCCCCGCACCCGGTGACAGACACCCAAGGGAGCAGCCACGGTGCCTCCAATAACCTGACGCCCGGCCGCGTCAGCACTGCCAGGCGTGTCCCACTGACACCGGGCCACACCGGCACCCCCAGGGTGCCCTGACCACCCCCCCCCCAGGGCCATACCCTAGTATTGGGAGGGGGGGGGGGGGGNNNNAGTATTGGGGGGGGGGGGGGGGGTGTCCCCTCAGTCACAGCCCCCGTGGGGATGGGTCCTGCTGGTGGTGGGGTGTGGGCTGCACCCCCCCGGGGCTCCCCCCGGCCTCCTGCTCAGCGGGGCACCCACCGCCCGGCAGGCCTGGCCTGCCCAGCCCCGGGGCACGGGCCCCGGGCCATCTTAGCTGGGCCTTGACACCAGTCACCCCAAAAAAGCGGGGGGGGGTGGGTGTCACACAGAGGATGGGGTCACCCGGGGACAGCCGCGGCGCGGGCAGGCCCGGCCACCCCGGTCCCCCACCACCGGTACAACCGGGAGCGAGCGGGATACTCACCCCCCCGCGGGAAAAACCTGGGCCGGCTGAGCGGGCCTGCAGAGACCGTTCATCCGACTGACTGAGAGAGGAGGGAGGGGGGAGAGACAGATCAGCCCGGGCCCCGCCGGGGGGGAGCCCGCCCCGGGCCCGCGCTGCACACACACACCCCCCCTCCCCCGGTGCCCGCGGCGAGGCAGGTCCCATCCCGNCGGTGCCCGCGGCGAGGCAGGTCCCATCCCGGGGAGGGGGGAGGAGAGCCGCCGCGGCCGCTGCCCCCCCCCCTCGCCCTGCGCCGGGGCCCGCGGCCTGCACTGGGCCCGCAGGCGGGGCGGGGGGGGTCGATGCCCGGGGGGCGGCCGGGGCAGCCAGGCCCCAGCAGAGAGGGGGACCGGGAGTCAGGGCTCAGCGGCGGCGGGGGCCGAGCCGCCGGGCGCCCGAAGCGGGGGCGGGGGGGAAACAAGGCGGTGGGACAGGGGCAGGCCGCGGCGCCGTCCCGGGAGCGTCCCCGGCAGGCCCGAGCCCGGCCTCGCTCCCAGGCCGAGGCGGGCGGCCCAGCCGGCTGCCGCTACCGGCTCCGTCCCGGGGAGGCCGGCAGGCCCGAGGCGCCGGCACCATCTTGGCGGCGGGAGGGGGGAGGCCGGGGCGCGGCGCGGGGCCCGGTGCGGCATCCGGCGGCCCCACTCCCCCCCGCGGCGGCGGCGGCCTCTGCCAAGGACACGTGTCACTGCCGGCCGCCGCCATGGCCCGGCGCCCCACCGGCACCGGCGGGCGCGGCGGGGCGGGGGCGGCGGGACACGCACCACGTGCGGCAGCGGCGGCGGCGGGCCTAGGCGGGCGCGGCGGCGGGAGCACGTGCGCGGCGGCGGCGGGGCGCACCGGCCGGCACGTGGGCGCGGACCGGCGCCGCGCGGGACCACCGGGGCGGCGGGGCCGAGCCAGGCCCGGCGGGGAGCGGAGCGGGACGGGGCAGGGCCGGGGAGGGGAGGGGGCCGGCGGCGGCGGCGGGGCGGCGCCCACGTGGTAGTGGTGGTGGTGGCGGCGGCGGCGCGGCGGGGCCCGGCGGCGCGAGGCCCGGGACGGCGGCGCGCGGCCCGGTACCGGTACCCCCCTCCCCCACCCCCACNCCCCCCCCCCCCCCCCCCCCCCCCCCCCCCCCCCCCCCCCCCCCCCGCGGCGCGCGCCCGCCCCGCCCCCGCCCGTTACCTTCAGTCTCCTTCAGCGCGCGCGGCCCGACGCAGCCGCAGCGCAGCGCAGCACGACCATTTCCGGAGCCGCGCCGCGCGCAGGGGCGGGGCCGGGCGCCGCCGCGGGGGAGGGGCGCGCGGGGGCGGGGCGCCGGCCGCCGCGCCTGAAGCCGCTCTGGGCGCCGCCGCCCGCGGCACGTGACGCCGGCGCCACGGCCCCCCCCCCCCCCCCCNGCCCCCCCCCCCCCGCCGCCGCCGCCGTCACGTGGCGGGGAGGGGACGCCGCTCGCCCCACCCCGGCGGAGGGGTGGGGCGGGGAACGCCCCCTCCCACGCCACGCCTCCCCGCTTGGCCACGCCCAGCGCTCCCGCCCTCCCACGCACACCCCGTGCGGCAGCACGTGGCGCGCCGCCGCACCCGGCACCGGCACGGGCACCACCACCCCACCCTGGCTCTCCACCCACCCGAGACCGGCACCCCCCCGGGCTCCATCCAGCACCGGCACCCGCAGAGCACCATCCAGGACCCGCTCCCCGCCCCCCCGGGACCAGCGCCCACGCAGGACCTGCATCCTTTGGCATCTACATTCACCCGGAACTTGCACCCCTCCACCACCCGGCAGGACCCACCTCGCACCCACGGGGGACACGGTCCCCCACAGGACATGGCACCTTGTCCCCACCCTGCCCCCATCCCGCTCCCCATGGGACGCAGCACCCCCTCTCCCATCCCCACCTCCATCCAGCACCCCTGCGCCGGGTCACAGCTCCCACACCCACCCTGACACAGCCTCCCACGGCCACCCAGGGCGTGGACGCTGCCGGCTTTGGCAAGAGGACAGGGTTTTCTTCTCTTTCCTAAAAATATTTCCCCCCGTGGCCTCCACCCCACCCCAAGACGGCTTTTGGCCGCGATGACAGCGCTGGAGCAGCTCCGAACACCGGCAGAGCCCAGCGCACCCCGGGACGACCCACCCCCCTCCAGGACAACAGTCCTGGCTGGGGACACGGGCACTGGGGGTGCTGTGGGGGCAGAGGGTGGGGGGGAGCGGGAGCCATGGGGGAGCAGGAGCACCTGTGGCGCCCCACGGCTCTCTGCTCACCCGCTGCTTCTCGGGGTCTGCACTGTGCCCGGCCCCCCCCGGGCAGCAGGGACCGTGGAGGGGCTCAGAGCCCAGCCCGCACCCCCAGCACAAGGAGGGTACGGCAGCACTAGAGTCTCCGCATAGTTTATTTCCTTGACTCTCAGTAACAAAAACAAACAAACTAGTTTCCCCCCCCCCGACCCAAACCACCTACCCCTCCCCCTCCCCAGCCCCCCCTTGGCTCAAACGTCGTAGTTGGGGTTCTTGCGTAGGATAACAAATCCCTCCAGGATGGGTGTCACGGGCACGTGCTCCTCCGTGGCCAGCTCTGCCCGCTCTCCGTGCGCCAGCAGCACTGGCGTCGTGTGAGTCTGGAAGCCAGTGATGGTTTTGGGCTTGCCCGCCTGGCCCACCACGTCCACAGCCTGCGAGAAAGGAACGAGGTGAGAGCCTCCGCAGGGATGCCGGAGCACACCATCCCCAGCTCTGGCTGCCCCTTACCTGTCCCACCCGAACCGACACGGGCAGAGGTCGCAGCTCCTCGTCGAAGGTGACCAGCATGCGGGGCTGCATGGCAGCAACGAGCCCGTAGAGAACGTAGTGTGACTTGCCCAGGATAACTGGAGGGGAGACAGAAGTAAGGGGGAGCTGAGCCATGCCCACCCCATGGGGCAGAGGGGTGCCGGGGTGGGGGCGGAGCCCACAGGACTCACTGTTGCGCACGTCCAGGAAGGACACAAGGACGGTCAGCAGCCCGGCCACGGCCACCTGGCTCATGAGCTGGCGATCGCTGTGGTAGGGGCACAGGGTGAGCGTCCCCTTGCCCAGGTGGGTCAGGCCCTGGTGTGGCAGAGAAAGCACATGAGAGTGGTGGGGTAAACACCTGGGACCCCCAGCTCTGCCCAGCAGGAGGGTGACACCCCTGGGACACTGCTGCCCTCCCACACCCAGGGCACGGACTCCAACCTGCCCCTTGCCCGCCACGAGCAGGGAGCGCAGGATCATCACCTGGGCCAACCGCACCATGAAGAGGTTGTTGGGGTCCTTGGCGTGGTACTGGGCGAGCTGCCGCAGCATCGCTGCCAGCCGGGCGTTGTTGGTACCTGGGGAAGATAGGGTGCAGGCAGAGAGTAGGGTACACAGCTCGGGTCTCCCACCTTCCCCCCAGCACGCGCCCCAAACCGGGCTGTCCCCCAGGCTTACCGCTGCCCACCATGCCCATGGCAAAGATGGAGTTGTAGGAGACCTCAGGGTCAGCATCGTGGGAGAACTTGCTGAGGGTGTCGAGGATGTTGAGCCGGGGGTTGGAGACCGAGATAAGTGCGAGGGCCAGGGGCACGGCACGGCGGAGGGTGGGCTCTCCGTACCGCAGCTGCACAGCGGGGAGGTGAGCGTTAGACCCAACATGAGGTCTACAGAGACGCGAGGCAAGACCCAGTGTCTATTCCTGGGTTTCTTCCCAGCTCTGTGCTGTCCCCCACTGTGTGACTCACCAGGTGGCCAAACGTGCGCAGGGCCATCTCTGCACCGATCTCCTCGCCCATGGCAATGAGCGCAATCCCCAACACTGCGACGCCCTGCGGGGACACAGGCACTGAGCACCAGGCAGGGAGCACCCAGCCAAAAACCCAAGTTCTCACAGCCCCTGCACGCACGGGGACAAGGAGAGCAGGGGATGATGCTGGGGGCTGTCTTCCTCCAGCTCTGATCCCACAAGTGGCTTAAGGACCACCCCAAAGCCAGCTTCTGCACCTGAGACATGGGTCCCAGCCCACATCTCCCCACCTGGTGAGCCCCCATGTCAGCTGAGCTCTCTTTCTTCTCCTTCTCTTTCTTGTCCTTTTTGTCCTTGTCCTCTTCTTTCTCCTTGGAGTCAAAGTGCTCACTGCAGATGTGCAGAAGCTGTTGCACCTTCAGGACATTCCCTGAGCCTGCGGGGAGAGTGGAGGGCCAGGATCAGCAGAAGAAGGGCCCAGGACCTGCTCCTGCCTTATCAGCCCAACTTACCCGCATAGGCACAGATGTCCACCAGCGTGTTGGCAAAGCTGCGGAACGGCTCTGACACCACCTCCAGTGCTGCCAAGATGGCCTCAATTGCCTCTCCCTTCCCTGCCAGGGAAGGCGCAGTGGTTAGAGGGATGCTTCCACCCTGTCCCCCAACCCGTGAGCCACTGGCACTGCCCAGCCTTACCCAAGTGGTTCAAGCCCAGGCCAAGCGGCAGCCACCGTGCATATGTATCCTTCAGTTCTGTCTCTGATTTCTCCATGATGGTCTGGAGGATGGTTGAGGTGACATCCCCGTTGCAGGAGCCCACCGATATCATCCCACAGGCCAAGGCGGTCACACCAGCCACCTGGTGAAAGAGGGAAGGAGACATGCTGCACACGGGGACAGCGAGCTGGCCCACAGCTGGCCCCCAAACAGGGTCATGCTCTTCTGGCACAGCACAATGTCACGCAGGGACATGCAGCCCTGCTCCTGGAAGCCAAACCAGCTGCAGGACAGCCCCTGTATCCCCAGGAACTGTTGGGGACCGGGTGGGGAAGCAGGAAGCCCAAGGCAAACCCTGCCTCACTCCCTACCTCCATGCTGGACTTGGAGTCTCCCATCACAGGTAGCAGCAAAGTCAGGACATCCTCACGGTTGGAGCCCGCGTACGCCAGCCCCAGCCTGCAGAGAGTCCAGGGGAGTGTGAGGACGGAGCATGAGGGGGGAGCTGCACCACCCTGCACAGCACGGAGAGGCTGGGGCCAGGCCCTTACCCAAAAATGGCTCCAATCCTCATGGTGTTGCTGTTGTGCAGGACATAGTCGGACAGAAGGGCCAGGGCAGGGTCACACTCGTTCCTCACCCCTGAGTTGACAATGCCACAGGCCAGGAGGGCCCCTGACTGCAAGGCAGAGGCACTGTCACGCACCAGTCACCAACACACAAAGCTCCCTGCCAGCCAGCGACTAATGTCACCCCACACATGACACCCACTTCCCCGGGCTGGGCAAGTTGGTACCAAGTGAGTAATGCCACTCTGGATCCAGCTGAGCAGTCCAAAGCTTGTAGCTCTGTGACAAGGGGACAGAACAGTCCCCAAGAGCTCCCCACCTCGCCACGAGCCACTCCAAAACCTGGGGGACAGGGCATTCGACCCTTCTCCAGGCAGGAGCTAAGCCGCACAGTGGACCAAGGCATGGTCAACCATTCCCCGAGCCAGCCGCACCCCCAGCCCGCAGCAGGGCTGCCCCACACAGCCGTAGAACCAGTGCTGGGATCGGTGCCACCAACCTTGATGTAATCCTCTGAGGAGTAGAGGTACTTGTCAATCTGCGTGAGGCCCCCGTCCACGTCCCACAGCAGTATCGTGCCCAGGGAGGCTGCAGCACTCAGCATCCCTGCAGTTCCAGGGGAGAAGAGCCCACATCAGCCCTGAACTGATGTCCCTTGCCTGGGGCAGCTGGTGGCCAGGGACATGGGGCAGCCCAGCAACAGTTGTGCCCTGCAGCCCCCCCTTTCAGCAGGCGCCCAAAAGGGACAGGCTAGCAACCCCAAGCTTAGGGACACCTCCAGCCCCTGCCCAGCTGGCTCCCTCACCATGGTCCTTGTTCTTGTACAACCATTTATTGCCATCGTCCGTCAGCAGCTTGTCCTGTCCAAAGGCAGCATTCACAAAGCCGTTCACGAAGGAGGAGGCCAAATTCATCCGGGCTGAGTCCACTTGGGAACCGCTCCCCCCGAACCCTGGGGAATGATGCCAGGGTGAGCCAGGCAGCAAGAGAAGCCCTGCCAGCCCTCCACCGCACAGCTGTCCCATGCCACTGGGGGACAAGGACCAGTCCCACCAGCAGCATGAAGGAGGAGCCCGAATCCACGGCAGGTCAGAGACCCCAGGTGGGCCGTGTGCCCACCCTGGGGTACACAGCTGACTGTGCCAGCCCAGAGGCACATTGCAGCCCCAGGAGCTTCCCACAGGAGGAACAACAGAGGCCACAACAAGAGCCCTTACGATTATTTTCCAGGTGGGTTTTGTAAATATCATCCGGCACTTTGGGCTCCATGATGTCCAGCTGCAGAGACAAGGAGGAAGGGGGTTACCTCCCGGCCAGCACACCCCAGGTCACCTGCCCTACATGGGCAACCTCTCCAGGAGGTTCCTGGCCAAGCTCATAGGGATGAAGGATCTCTTCCCTGATCTTGCCACAGAGTCTGGCAGACAGAACAGCCACAGCCGGAGGCAGCCCAGGTCTCTTTTCCCAGCTGGGACACTCACCTCTCTGGCCAAGGCCAGGAAGTTGCTGTTGAGCTGGACATTGGACATGATCTCGGTCAGGTCCTCATACTCCTCCACATCCTCGTTTAGCTCCAGGAAGACCCCGTGGCGACCAAGCATAAAGGCCATCTGCTTCTGGACAACTCTGCACAGAGGGGAGAGGTTTCATAAATGCCCAGACCACAGGCAGCCCCAGCACAAACACACGCTCACCAGACGGCACGGACACGTAGCCCAGCCTGCTCTGCTCTAGAGGCACACAAGAGCAGCCCAGAGATGACCTGCTCTTGTTCATCTTGATTTCAGGGACATAAGTCTCAGTCCAAACCCCCAGATACTTCTGGTGGTTGCAGGATCCAAGCCAGCTCTGCCTGGACAGGGAGTCGTGCCCCACCACGATGGGCAAAGGCTCCAGAAGGTGAGGAACAAGTCTCCGCTTACACATCTTTGCAGGAAGTGAAGATGTCCTCCACCAGCTCCACGTCATTGAGCATCAGAGCCAGGCGCAGGGCTTCAGGGTAGCGGCTGAATTTGCGGAAGATGCCCAGGGCACAGCGCAAGAGAGCTGAGTTCTCGGGCTCTGGGACGTAGCTTACGCAGCTTTGAGGAGGAGACAGACATGAAGATGATGACCACATCAGGCAACCTTGGCCCACCAGGGACCAGGCCCCTTCCAGTGCCTCAGCCTGCCAAAGTCTCTCACCTGGTTAGGTAGAGGCACACTTTGGAGTAGGCGTTGTCATCGATGTACTTCTCCAGCATGTCCATCTGCTCTATCTCCATAAGCAGGTCACAGGCCTCATGCTCTGCATTGTGGGCCATGTTGTAGGGGACGATCTCTTTGACCAGGGTGAGGAGCGTGTCCCTCTGAGCCTTGTCAGCCTCATCAATCTCCTGCCACTCCTTGGCCACCTCCCCTGCCAGGTGCCTGCAGGGACAAAGGGACATCACCACCACAGAAACCTGCTTTACCCAGCCCCAAGGACAGGGAGCAGCTGCTGCCAGTTAGCCAGGGCTGTATATTGTTTATGGGCGCTCCACGTTACTGCGTGAGCTTACGGGGGACAAGGCCAGAGAAGGAACAGGGTTAAAAGCAGAGATTACTGAGGCCACGGCATCAAGATCTCTGTGGAGAGGATGAGGGGACACACGTGCTGATGTGACAAGGGCAGCTGAGTACAAGCCCAGCAAGTCAGGACACCTCCCAGACAGGCCAGTGTCAAAGGTAATTCCCCCTGAGCCCTTTCCCTTCCCCAAGCCCAGCTCCCACCCAGGCTTACCTGACATATTCATGCCCCCAAGACGCCAGCTCCTCCTGGGAGCCCACCAGACGGTACTTCAGACACTCGCGCTCCCCGCTCATGGTCATGGCCAAAACAGAAATGATGTCTGCCGCAAAGCGCTGGGGAAAGAGTGCCAGGGACTCAGACACACGTCGGGCATGGGGAAGCAGGGGCAGCCAGGGACACAACACCCTCCCCGCACCCACATGCCATCAGGAGCAGCAAAGGGACGGCCCTGGCAAGTTATAATCCACCAGAGCAAGTCAGAGAGGCTGATGTTAGACCACAGGGTCTGGAGGGCTCTGCGATCAATTGCCCCAGCACTGTTCCCCCAGCCACATGGGATGGTGGGTCCAAGACCCTTTACCTTGTTCTCTCCCGGAGCCATGTTCTCATAGATCTCCTTCAGCTTGCCGTAATGCGGCCGTAGGAACTTGAGGGGTTTGGGAACAGAGGTCATGGAGGTGGTGGATGAGCGGATCTGCCTCCGCAGCTCCTCCAGGGCTGGGCGGTAGAGGGATGTATCTTTCTCCTGCAGAGGGAAGCTGCCGGTCAGGAAGCAAGGGGCTGGTTCCTGCGTCACCACCCTGCCAGCCCTCCCCAAACACATCCACACATCTGTGGCTCTGAGCAGAGGGAGGGAGAATTCCCTTGGGCACAGGTCAGACAGGCAGCAAGGCTGGGGGACAGACTGCAGCGCACAATGAGGGGCCCTGCTCAAGGCGAACTGCCACCTCCCCACCACCCGCCTCCACTGCACAAGGAACAACTGTAAGCGAGGGACAGACGGACTCAAGTCCTGGCCAGTGCTCCCACCTCCGCAGCTCCTTGCTGAGGGGCACGGCACAGACTTACCCCCAGGCGCTCCACCAGCATCTCCAGCTCATCCTGCAGCTGCTTGTCCTCCTCAGACTGACAAAATGCACAGGAGAAAGCAGAGTCAAGGGTGCCCAGCAGACACCCCCAGTGTGACAGGGGTGGGGGATAACCCTAAGCCACAGGGGGACCAGGATGCAATGACACACACTCCCCTGAGGGCACCATCCTGCACCAGTGCTGCTGGGGGGGGGTGGGGGGGTGTCAATGCTCCCATTACTGGGGATACCCCAAGAAGACCACCCCTTCCCAGGGGGTGAGGAGCGCCTCCCACAATACCCTGTGCTGTATGGAAACATCCCCACGGAGAGAGCCATGGGGGGGTGGGGGGGGACAGGGACATCCAGGGACAGCAGCCCCAGAAGGTGGGGGGGACACCCCCAGGGACAGCTGCCCCCCTACTCTGAGGCAGGAGCCCCCATGGCTCATGGGGACCCCCAGCACCAAGGCCACCCCCCGTGCCAAAAGAGGGGACCCCTCCTTAGTCCCCGCTGTCACACACGCACCCCGATTACATCACGGCTCCCCTCACCCCGCTCCAGCGACGTCACACCGCACAGCCCCCCACCCCATCACACGCACCCCACCCCCCCCAGGGCAGGGAGCCTTCAGCTGCGTCACACGGGCACCCCCAAGACGTCACGACCCCCCGCCGGAGGGAGCCCCCTCGCTTCGGTGACGTCACGCGCGCCCCCGCCGAAGGGAGCCCCGGAGACGCCACAGGCGCCCCCGGAGGGGTGCCGGCCGCTCCCGTGACGTGAGATGACGTCCCGCCCCGCCGGTGACGCGAGCCCGGCCGGGCCGTGACTCAGCTGCGGCCCGCGGCGCGGCGGCGCTCACCAGCTCCTGCTCCTTCTCGGGCCCCGCGGGCGGGTCCCGGCGGTCCCGGCCCCAGGGCGGCGTGGGCTTCTCATCGCCGCCCGACCCGGGGCCGCCCTGCACCCGGCTCTGCCCGCCGCCGCCGCCCGCATCCATGGCCGCTCCGCCGCGCACCCGCCGCTCTGCGCCTGCGCGCCGCACGCGCCCGCCGCCAATGGCCGCCCGGCGCCGCCGTGACGCCACCGCCGCGCGCCGGTGGGCGGGGCGAGGGGCGGGGCGGCCCCACGTGTCCCGCCGCTGCGTAGCGCCGAGCACCGGCACCGGGAGCGCGGGGGGAGGGGGGGGGCACGGCCCGTCCCGGGGCTCAGGCAGAGCCGGGGAGCGCTGGTTCCCGGGACGGGGTCGGTGACCCGGAGCTCCGCCTGCCTGGCACCGGGCACCGGCGCCACCAGAGCCCGGGGCTGGCGGGCTCGGCGGGGCCCCGACACGCCACGGACACCCGTGGGCACGCCTGTGCGCCTCCGTCCGTGTTCGCACACACACACACACACCCCTCCTGCGCACATTGCCACTCCGCGCCCCCCGCAGCTCGGGCAGGTGGCACCGCCTGGCACAGCCCTACCGGGTGCCCCGGGAGGGCGCCTTCCCCCCGCCTCCGGGCAGCACCCCGGGCTGTGCGTACTGGGGAACCCCCCCCCGGCAGCGGGTCCGGTGCCCGGCGCCTCCCCACCGATGTTTTTCAAGGCACCACTGCTGCACACACCCGGGCACCCCTACGGCAGCTGTGGGGTACTGGGGACACTACCAGGGTACCCGCAGCCAGACACCCCCCTGGCAGCACCCTGGCACCGAGTGGGTGACCTGCGATGCCACCCTGTCCCGGGCAGGTGGTCGCACAGGGTTGGCAGGTGTCGTGGCAGGGTGTGAGGCTGTGCGTGCAGCCATGGCCTCCCCTCGCTCCCCGCGGCGGCGGTGACCGTGGCTGTGCACACCTGCGTGTGTGCGACTGCGGCACGGGCCTGCGGGTGACCTCGGGGTGCCGCGGGGTACCGGGGTGGGGGTGTCAGTGCGTGTGTGCATCCACCTGGGTGTGTGCTGGTGCGCCGGGGGGGGGTGTGTGCTGCTGCGGCTGTGCACCGTTACCACCCCACTGCCGGTGCCGGTACCCGGTGCCGTGCAGTGCCGGTGTGACTCCCCGGGCGCTGAAGCCCAGTGCCGGTACAGGTGTCAGTGTGACAGTCCCCGTTGCAGGCAACCGGGTGTAAGCCCGGGTGCTGCTCCCCGTGCCGGTGCGGGTACTGGTGCCGGTGTGCCTGCCTCGCTGGCGAGGGTGCCGGTGCGGCTCCCTTTGCAGGTGCCGGTGGGGGGTACCGGTGGCGGTGTGGATGCCCGTGCAGTTACCGGTGCGGGTGCCGGTGCAGCTCCCGTGCGGGGCTCCTCCCGTGCGCACGGCGGTCACCTTGGCGGCGGGGCAGGGCCGGGGGGAGCGGAGCGGTGCGGAGCGGTGCGACCGGGCTGGGCACCGGTGTCCCCGCTCCAGCCGCCCCCCGGCGCGCCGGCCCCCGGTCGCCCCCGCCCGGTGCCTGCGGGCCGCGCCCCGCCGGTACCAGCTCCCGCGGCTCCATCCCTCCGGCGCCGGCCCCATCCTATCCCATCCCTGCCCGGCTCCGGTCCCGGTCCCGGCGGCGGCGCGGCGCCCGGTGCGGGCCATGGCGGCGGCGGAGGCAGGCGGCGCTGCGGCGGCGGCGGGGGCCCGGCGCGGCCCGGGCGGGGAGCGGAGCTAGGCGGGAGGCGGCCCGGGATGGCCAGGATGAACGTGGCCCTCCAGGAGCTCGGACACGCCGTGAGTGCCCGGGGCAGCGGCGCGGGCCGGGCCGGGGACGGCGGCGGGGCAGGGCGGGGGCAACGGGCGGGGAATGGGGCAGGAGGAGGGGGG
>RSEF01000009.1:17787002-17801265 GCA_003993805.1 Himantopus leucocephalus
GGCAAGGCAGCGAGGCGAGGTGGTAGCGGCAGCAGCGCAGGGATGGGAGCGGGGAGGGGGGGGCTCCCAGGCAGAGCCAGGCTCCGGCTCCCTCGGCACTACAGACACAAGGCCCTGGGGAGGGGAGAGCAAGCGAGCCCCCGCTGCCAGGGGCTGGGGGAAGAGGCAGGGGTCACTTTTAGCAGCAAAGGCCTTGTTTGCCTCCAGGGTGACAGAAGGGACGGTGGCATGTGATGGATGGAGCCTGACTAGTGTTTGGCCAGTTAAACACAAAAAGAAAAAAAAAAAAAGGAAAGAAAAAGGCAGAGGGGAAAGCGAAGAAACATGGAGAACAGCTCCTCTCCTGCCCTCCAGAGCATGGAGTTAAACAGGGGGGGTCAGGATGTGACACCCCCCTCCCTTCTCTCGGCAGAGCAGCAGCTCCAGGCACAGCCCCGGCCGGCGGCAGAGCCCCCGGCATGTCCCCGGCCACGCACAGCACCGGGCTCCTGCTCCTTCACTGTCCTTCCACCCGGCCCCGGGAGGGGAGAGCGGTTCAGGTGGCAGGTTGATGGCATGGCTGACGGTCCATGCGGGCAGCAGCGTCCTCGGCGCTCTGCCAGGCACAGTTGGGATGGATGCCGAGGTGGCCGAGCTTCTCGCTCCAGCCCCTGGCGCAGTCCGGTTCCTGCCTCCCTTATAGGAAACCCTCCTTCCGGAACTGCTCCTTCAGGATGTCCCTGTACTGGTCAAAGCCGCCCTCGATGCGGGTCACGGTGGCATTCTCGCACACCCACAGCTCCTGGCACACCAGGCGGATGAAGCGCTCATCGTGGGACACCAGAATTAGACCACCCTGCCAACACACAAGGGAGGAAAAAAGGGAACTTAGTGGAGCACAACCCAGGGCCCGGCGCTGGTGGCACGCGAGGCATAACGTATTTAGCTGCCCCTCTCAGAGGGCAAGTGCAGGGTCTGTTAATGGCTCTCCAGGTCTCTGACAAGTGGAAGGAAGGAGATTCCAGGAGGAGCCAATGACAGTCAAAAGGTGGCTGGACAAGGCCCCACGCAACATCAGTTAAGCTTTTCTCTCATAGGAAAACTGCCCCAACCCAGGCAACTACAAAACAGTGAGAACCAGGCTGATCACAGGCTGAGTCCCCGGACATCAGCCATAAATTGTGCCTAAGGAAATGCAGAGAGGCCCCAAGGCAGGGCTGAGCACCGCATTCAGCACCTGAGGAGCCACAGCATGGAGGTGACTGGCCAAGATGGGGGACAAGGTGCTCTCCAGTCTGCTGTTGCCCCTCTCAGCCACCGTTAGCCAAAGCCAGCAAGTGAAACAAACCACCAGGATGGACAGCTAAGGCAGAAATGTGACTGACTCTTCCCAACGTCTGTCCTGGACTTGAAGCCATCACTGGTATTCGACTGTCCACCTCTGGCTGAGATACCAAGTAACCCGAGCTGGAGGCTGCAGGGAGCATTAGAACAGGAGATGTCACTGAGGGAGCCTTACCCGGAACTTATTCAGTGCCTTCGCCAGCGCCTCGATGGTCTCCATGTCCAGGTGATTTGTCGGCTCATCCAGGATGTAGAAGTTTGGACTGGAAGAGAAGACGGCTCTGAGCATGCACTGGAACAGGCCCTGGCTGGGTCCACAGCCCTTCCCACTGCAGGGACCTCCACCAGGCTGCTGCATTAGCCATGAAAAGCCACAGCCACCGGCATTTGCCCCAAGATCGGCGTTGCCCAGCTCCAGGGACACCTCTTATCCCTGTGAGCACAAAGCAGCAAGAAAAAGCCACCTCCCTCCTTCCACCCCACCAGGGTGACAACCTCCCTCCCCACAAAAGTCCCAAGGCCAAGGCTTCCACGGGGCAGCGTGAAGTCCCTGGATGCCCACGTTCCTCCCGGTGAAGAAGGCTCCAGGGATGGAGCGGTGCAAAAATTAACAGCATCTGAGAGAAAATTACCAGGACATAGTCATCTGGGCAAAGGCCACGCGACTCTTCTGACCTCCAGACAGGCTGGCCACGGGACGCACAGCCAGCTCCCCCGAGACGCCATAGCTCCCCAGATGATGCCGGTACTCCTCTTCCGTCTTCCCTGCAGTAGTGTGTCACAACACAGTTATGGCACACCCGGCGTGACACAGGACCCTCGGCGCTGGGAGCTCGGTGGGCGCTGCGGCCGGGCAGCCTGTGGCAGGCCAGCGCGACACCGGGGCTGGGGGGCGGAATTCGGCAGCCACTTCCAGGCAATTCCCTCCCAAGCCGGGGGTTTGCGGGGAAAATCTGACTGACGCAATCAGGACAGGGGCTGCAGAGCTGGTGACTGACTCCAAGCGACGCTGTCCCAATTCCCTGTCACCGCCACCTTACATAATGCTAAGTGGAGAAGGGAGCGGGAGGTTTTGGCAGCTGGGAAAGGGGGAGCCGGTGCTCGTTCTGTGCCCAGCAGGAAAGAGGGTCACCTGCCCCCAAAACCTGGCCACAGTGGAGCACCAGCCTGAGGTCTACTGACTGCCTACTGCCCCTGCACAACCAGCTCAGGTTCTCAAGGCTGGTGTCCTGAACTTGTGCTGGATGTGGGGATTTAACCCAGAGCAGGTGGTGTCCCTTAAGGACTGAGGTGACACAGCCTTCTGCCCAGGGCCATGGAACACATCAACGCTGCTCCGTGTGTAGCAAAGGAGACCTCAATAGCCCACATCTCTTCAGATCTCCAAAACTCACCTGGGAACTTCCTTGCCAGCAACTCTACAGCACTGATGTTCAAGTCCAGTTGATCCACATGGTGCTGGCTGAAATAACCGATCTTGAGGTTTCTGCAGAATGAGAAGAGAGACCAGCAGCTGGTACCATGCCCTGTGACCATGGCGCTCGCAGCTGCAGCTACAGGAAGGGGGGCATACGCGTGGGTGTGCAGGACCCATCCCCATCACTCGGGTAGCCATCACTCCAAAGCACAGCCCAGAAGCCCTCCGGCTGCACCATTCCTCCCAGTCCCCCAGCCCTTCCTACCAGGTACCTGTGAGCATGTCTGATCCCTCTGACTGGTGCCAGCTCCCCCATTAAGATCTTTAGCATGGTCGACTTGCCAGCTCCGTTTTCCCCAACCTAGAGAAGCAGCAGCAGCATTGGAGAACGTGAAACCCATGAAGGTACTTTGGAGAGGGGGGCAGTGATCAGGGAATTTCAGCTCGCTTGGACAATCACGCAGCGGAGGGGGTCAGAATAAGAGTCTAACCAGCGGCTCCAGCTGCCTGGAAGCTGCATTTCTGTCACTGAGGAGCACCACAGACAGCAGTGCTGGAGGATGTTCCCTCCCCAACCCTCGAGCCTAAGGATGACCTGGTCCCAGCCTCATTTGCAAGCAAGTAGCATCTCTCTGCTGCCCCACCCAATGTACCAGGAGCCCCCGATATGTGCTGCTGTCGTCAGCTAACTGACAGTTACAGACAAGATGGACCCAGTCTCTTCTCAGAGTTGCCCAGTGAACAGACAAAGGGTAACAGGCACGAGTTACAAATGCTAATTGGTATTAGGGAAAATATTCCTCATAATGAGGATGATAAAATGCTGCAATGGGACCCAAAGGAATGGGAGAAATATTCCTCCCTGGAGACACCCAAAATTCAACTGAAAAACCTGACCTAACATCAAAGCTGGCCCTGCTTTGAGCAGGGATCTCCCAAGGTCCCTCGTAGCCACCATTATTCTGCAATCCCACATACCACACAGATGCGGGACTCCAGGTCAGCAGAAACAGAGAGGGAACGAAAGATGTAGTGACTCGGGTCATAATAGAAGTCTACTTCGTCTAGCTGCAGGATAGGCGGGGAGAACTTCTCAAAGCCATCAGGGAACCTGGGAAAGCAGGAAGAGGTGAGAGATGGCCAGGAATTTCAGAGACTCTGCTCCCAGCCCCCCTGGGATAACTGCTGCAACCCCCCAGCTGGCAACTCCTTATTATGCAGGGCTTCTGGGAAGGATGGTCACAAGAAGGGAACATGGATCTGCAGCCTTGACCCTAGGAGGGAACCCAACACAAACGTGGGGGCCTGCCTGGGCTCCCCATCAGCTGGGACAGGACCGAGGAGGAGCTCACGTCAGAAACAGAGCCAGGCGCCCTCCAAGCAAGAGCTCAGGGGACACTTACTTCATGATCACCTCAGACTCCTTGTCCACAGGTTTCAGCTCTGGCCTGCAAGAAGAGGAGAGAGGTAACCCAGCTGCCTTGCACTGGCGGTCTGTTCCCACACCAGAAGCCCAGATGGAGTCTTCAGTTCTGCAATGCTTCATGCTAGCCAAAGCCGCTGGACCACAGACAGAGCACCCAAAGCCCAAACCACCCTGGTATCACCCAGGCGACTTGGGAACCCCTGTTTCTTCCCATGAACACTGGCCCCTCCCCACCCCCCAGGCACTCACAGCTTCTCCAACAGCTTGAGCTTGCTCTGCACTTGGGATGCCCGGTTGGCGTTGTAGCGAAAGCGGTCGATGAAAACCTACAAAAGAGAAAAGCATCAGAGTGCCGCAGGTCCTCTTCAGCCCCAGTCACCCCGCTCTGCTGCCAAACGTCCTGCAACAACAGAGCCACATCCATGGGTCATTGCAAGACCAAACAGCAGCAAAAACTCCAAGAGCAGAAATTACTGGAAGCGGGGAAGCTTGGGAGGTTCACTAGAAGCATGGCGAGAGCGACAAGGCTGGGAGAAGAGTGCCCCAGCACTACTGGCTTCTCCCAGTACCTGGATGTGCTCGCGGTACTGCTGCTGGGCTTCGTACTCTCGCTGCTGGTTCTTCAGCCGTTCCTCCTTGATCTTCATGAAGTTCTCAAAGTCCCCACGGTATGTGTCCAGCCGCTGCGAGTGCAGGTGGATGATGTCTGTGGCCACTGCGTTGAGGAAGTTCCTGTCGTGGGACACCACGAGGATGGTCGACTGCCAGGTCTGGAGGAGACAGCAAGAGGGAGACCTGAGCATCTTCAAGCCAGAGCGCAGTGCTTGGTCCCACCACTTAGCAAGGTGAGACACCAGCCTGGAGGATGTCTCCATCCCTCGGCCCTCACTCTGTCCTGGGGCTTCCTGCCACCCCCCTACCTGCAGGTAGGTCTCGAGCCACAAAATGGCCCTCACGTCCAGCATGTTCGTTGGCTCTGAGGGAAGGGAAAGAGGCACTGAGGTCAGGAGGGATGACGATGGCTGTATTATATTTTTTTTACAAAGCAAAGACTAGCAATCGGCATTGTGGAGGAAGAGACCCTGCGGGGGGACCTGACTCCACAGCTCAGGGGACTAACACGTGTGGGGTGTGCTGAGGCAAGCTGGCACGGGGGCCAAGGCTCAGCCAGGGATGCTCCCCCCACTCCATACTGGTACCTGGGCCCTGGTGCCCAGCAGCAGCGCCTCGCCCAAACCCCCCCAGCCAAGGTGGGCACCTCCCCAGGGAGCCAGCCCAGCGCCGGGTCACCCCCTGCGGTGACGGGACACCCCCCAGAGTGGGCTGGCAGCCAGGGCCCATCACAGGGCCAGGTGAGGGGAAGGGACTGCTTGGGGTACGATGACACGCAGACCACCCAGCTGGGGGCACGGGGCAGAGCTCTGCTGAGCGCAGCGAAAACGGCCGCCCAAGCAGACTCCCCCGCACCACCGCCAGCTCTGCCCGCCGTGCCAGCGGCGCACTGACAGCCCTGCCAGTCCGGCCCCGTCACGCAGGGCTATTTTGAGCAGGCAGCTAAAGGCCACGGCGTGTTCCCAACCCCAGCAAGGGCAGAGGCAGGCCCAGCAGTGGAGTCGGAGGGGACTCACAGTATCGACTTACCATCCAGCAGAAGGAGATCTGGCCTAGGAAAAACAAGACATGGGTATCAGAACCTAAAAGAGCACAGGGTCAGTGCAGAGCGCGTTTCACCACACATACAGAGCTGTGATGCCTCCAACGCTCCGCACCCCGAGAGCCTGAGTCAAGAGGACCCCCAGGCAGCACCCCTGCACCTCGCAGCATGGACAGCAAGGAGGGTTAGTCCCATGGCACGAAGGGCTGGACACCAACCTGGCAAACAGGGCTCTGGCTAAAGCCAGTCTCATTCTCCAGCCTCCGGAAAACTCTCTGAGGAGAGAAGAGGTTGCAGGGGGGTTACTGTTTAATGCAGAACAACTCTGCGTTTGCCTGCCTGCCAGGCTGCTCCCTGCTCCCCTGCAGCTCTTTCGACACTGCTGTAACCCAGAGGCAGTGTGTCCCTGTGGAGACCTCGGGCACAGCACAAGATCCACGGTCCAGCAGGCAGGTGGCTTGGCTCCCTCAGGGCAGGAGACCGCACGGGAAGGGCGGGAACAGACCCTCACCCTCCCACAGGGCTCCCTTCCCTTACAGCCACAGCAGCGCCTGTGGGGGCTCGCTAGCAGCAGCGTCTCCCCAGACCCATTTCTGTCTCGATGCCCAGAACCCGGAGACTTACTTGGTTGTCTGTTGTTGCATCTTTGCATTAAAGCCCAGCCCAGCGAGAATGACGGATGCCCTGGGGAAAAGGAGAGAGAACTGGAACCCAGCGACAGCACTCAGCTGCAGAGCACAGTCTGAGGTCCTGGACCCACAGTCACCATGGGGACCCTCCTGCATGGTTCAGAGCCATTCTGGCACAGGAAAACCTCCCTGCGTGCCCAAGAGCAGCGCTTGGCTGGGAAATGCAGCCCAACAGGGCACAGCATCCACATGAAGTCCCAGAAGATCTGCAAGAAGCTTTCAGCTCTTTGGCCACTTCTTCACTACCACCAACATCCCAGAAAAGTTCCCCAGACCACCAGGAACCTGAGGTCTGAGAGGAGCAGCAGCAACAATGCAAGCCATTTGGGACAAAAACATCCCTCCAGCTTCAGGGGGAAGCTTGACTACTCCTAACTCAGCAGAGCTGTGACAGAGGAAGAGACAAGAAGAGCAGCAGGAAGAGCCCCCTTGTCTCCAACAAGCTGGATCCCAGGGCCACAGCATCACCCTTCCATGCCCCATACCACTGCCCAGAACAACAAAAAGTGGTGCCCACAGGGCTGTCTCACCTTGCTGGGGCCTTGTCTGCCTCAATCTCCTCGAGCTTCGCGTAGATCTCCGATAGCCTGGCACCTTCTGTCCCTTCTCCCCTAGGGCAGGACAAAGAGGAGTCTGTGGGACTGACCAGCGTTAGGGTTTGGGTGCTGGTGGAGGCTGATCTCCCCGAGCAAGACAAAGCCCAGCCCTGCTGGAGCCCTCCTTTTGAAGGGAGAGACTTCAGAACAAGACCTCACGGTCAAGAAGCCACAGAAGGGCTGGAAACCCAGTGGCAACATCTCACCTGCCGGCATTAATCTTAGCCGTCAGATCCCTTTCCTCCCGCAGCAGGCTCTCACGAGTGGTATCGCACTCCAGCACACTCTGCAGCGCCGGCGTCTCGTCCCCTGCCACCTCCTGCTCCACATGGAGGATGCTGATGTGCGAGGGGATGCGCAGGCTCCGGCTGGCGATCATTTTCAGCAGCGTGGTCTTCCCCAGCCCGTTCCTGCCTACCAGCCCATAGCGCCGTCCAAACGCCAGGTTCAGGTCTGCTCCCGCCAGTAGGACACTAAAGCAAGAGAACAGGCAGGTGAGCACCTGGTCAGACTGCCCCATGGAGAGGGAGATAACCAGCAGCCACCTGCCCCAAGCATATTTCAGGCTGTGCTGGGGCCGAGCAACCATCACAGACTTCTCATGCCCAAAGCCAAAAGAGCCAGGTGCCCGCCTTGCTCCCTCATCCTTCCCACGCCCTCTGTCATTTCCCAACCACTCTCCAATCCAGTCTCAAGGACCCATAGTCCAAAGCCCAGCCAAGACGTGTCCCACCTCCCCACCTGCACTCACCGCTCACCGAAGGACACATCGAAGTTCTCGATGCGCACATCATAAGACTTGTTCTTGCCTGATGACTCCATGCGAGTCTCCTTCTTGCTGGCAGCTTGGCTGGCAGATGCCTCCTCAAGGACCCTGCAGGCAGGCAGAAGACAGAGAAGGTGGCTCAACAGGAAAGCTCTGGTACAGCCAGATCCCAGCCATGCTCGGCAGAGTGGGAGGGGGACGTTTGAGGCGCCCTCCATAACTCACAGAGGGCCAGATGACTTCAGGGAATCCCGCTCCATCCTCTTGTCCTGCTTGGCTTTCAGCCTGGCTTCTGCCTTCTCCAGTTTCTTGGCATCCACCATCTGGGGCACAAAGCAGAGTGTTTAAAGAAGAGAGAGCATCTTCAGCAAAAGCCCCAAAAGCCCAACTCCAGGAGAAGAGAGATCAATCAACCCCTCATGCCTGGAAGGAAGGGAGGGCAGGAGGGAGGGAGGTAGGACAGGGGAACTGGGACAGATTCAAGCACATTTTGAGGAAGCTAGTCAGGCCAGAAAATCACTTCAGGAATGAAGTCCTAAATCAACTGCTCATACACAACAGTTCTGCCTCAGCAAGGCAAAGGGTTTGGCTGTCCCTAACGTACGGCCAGTTTCTCTAGTTCCAGGGACTTGGGTCAGCCAGGTCACTTCAACAGCAGCAACCTGCTACCCCAATGCCTCCTCCACTGCACCCTACACCCACCCTTGTCTTAGACCACGAGGCATGCTAAACTTTAGCCAGTTTGGAACAAACTCAGCTTACGCAGTGGATCAATCAAGACAGAGACAAAAAGCATTTAATTACATCTGAAGGCAAGGAGGAGCCAAGCGTTTTAATCTGTCCTCTGGTCTTGGCCAGGCTCTCAGCCCACTCCAGCTTATTCCTGCGTCAAGTCAAATATTTGTGGCTGACCAAGAACACTCCTAGATATTTCTAGGCAACTTTACAGCCACTGGAGCACATTACAGACCTGCATGCTAGACTGAAGAGCGTCTTGTTACTGGAGCTGTGACCCCGTACCTACAGACAGACTGAGTCACTCTGTAAACTACACTGAGCTCCCTGAACCTCTCAGTAAGACATGTTCTCCAGAACTTGAGAGGCCTCCTCTGAATCGTCTCCAATTTTTCTTGAAGATCCTTTTTGAGTTGCGGACACGGGAGCCAGAGAGCAAACCCAGCAGCAACAACTCCAGTGCCAAAACCAGCAACAGCTGCCAGCTTTCACTTCAGAATCCCATTCAGACACGTGGAGATCGCGTTAGGTCTCAGCCTCCAAGCGAGGTGTTCTCATCCTCAACACGTTACCCCAGGAAGGGAGAGCTCTACAAGAGACCAGCCTGGCAGAGAGACCACTGTCCTTGCTTTGCAGATGCACAACCTCCTCTCCCCGTACTCAGACTTTGGCACACCCAACGCACGGGGCAAGCCATGTCTCTCCTGAGCAGCTACGTATTTCATTGGCAAAGATGTTCCGATTTCCTCCAGGTCACAGAGCATAACTGCTTCTAAACTTCTCTGCTTCTGATCTTAATTCTCAAACTATGACAACCCACAGCCATTTCTAAAGCTGGGCTTACAACCTCCCCACAGCAGCTCTCTGGAAGACAGCTGCTCCATGCTACCTCCCCACCTGCAACATCCAACATCTAACCATTAGCCAGGATTTTATCTCTCATTGCATATGGTGAGACGTCATCCTGGTACACCCTAATTCCTCAATCAAAGGCCTTGCTGTTGAGGCCAAAGGTCCTCGTGAAAGTCAGAGAAGCTGTACTCTGAGCACCACCACTGCATTGACAACATTTTGAAGCTCATTATGAAGTTACGGCAAAACAGAACTTGTCAAATTAATAAGCTGTTAACTCCTTTTGAGCCTCTTCACCAGATCAAGCTCAAGAGTTTCACAAATTACAGTGAACCTGATGAGGAGGAGCAGTACCCCCCGCAGCTGTGTCCCTAACCACAACGTCTGCCTGTCCCGGCTGTCCTCTGAGGGCGAGGTGACCGGAGCAGGGTAGGACATCTGTGGCCCCACACGTTAGTTGCTCCCACCAAGTCTCCTGGCTTACAAACGAGGGCACGGCCCCCCACTTACCGAGGTCTGGCCTCTCTTCAGCAACAGCCCCGGCAGCAGGTCCACGCTGGTATCTGCTGCAACAAGACAGTTGGGTTGGTGAGCACGCGCTGCCCTAACGCACTGCCCACAACCAGGCAGGACTGTCCCCTCTC
Organism: Himantopus leucocephalus; assembly: GCA_003993805.1. Taxonomy (NCBI): domain Eukaryota; kingdom Metazoa; phylum Chordata; class Aves; order Charadriiformes; family Recurvirostridae; genus Himantopus; species Himantopus leucocephalus. The sequence goes on from RSEF01000009.1 coordinate 17,797,105, forward strand.
CAACAGGACGAGGGGACCAAAGGGTGGCTCCTCTACTTCCACACCAGCTGGCCCTGCTGGCCACAGCTCAGCAGCAGGAAGAGAAAGAGGGGTGCACCTGAGAGGGGGAGCCTGAAGCGCACAGGGAACCGCTCCCCAAGGTCAGGCAAGCACAGGCACAACGCCCGCAGCCCATCCTGCACCCCAACAGCAGGATGGGAGCTGGTGGGGGGGGGACAGGACAGGATGATGTGTGGCTGGAGATCTCTGGTGGGTGCCACTCACCGTATCCATCAGTGATCTGGGAGAGCTGGATGGGGGCGTCCAGCAGGACCTGGCTGCAGCTCTGGGCCCGGCCCTCGTCCCTGCGAGAGAGGAGGAGGATGAGGGTGAGGGGGGTGAGGAGGGTGAGGAGAGCGCGGGGGGCAGAAGGGGGTGGCCCTTACAGCTGCAGGGTGTTGAAGAGGCGCTGGCAGATCTCCCGGATGGCGCCCTCGTCCTTGGCGTCCTGCGACACCTCCCGCAGCAGCTCCCCCACCGCCTCCACCAGCTCGTCCACCGACTCGAAGTCGGCCCCGCTGCCGTGCAGGATCCCTGCGGGCACACGGCCAGGGCGATGCACACCCCGCCGCTGTCGCGACGGACGGCCGCCTTGTCGCGACGCGGCCGACAGGGGGCACCCGCCCGCTCCCCCTCCCCGGCCGCCTGTCGTGACATGCGGCGGGGCGGGAAGGGCCCGTCACGTCACCGCTCACCCGTCACATAAGCGAAGACCTCGCCGTCCAGGTCGGGGAACTCGCTGCGGAGGATGTCGGCGCAGGACGCCATGGCGGAGGCGGAGCGGGGCCCGGCCGCGGTGCGGCCCGGTGCCGCCGCCGCACGGAGCCCGGCACCGCGGCAGAGGCGGAAGGGAGGGAGAGGGCGCGGGGGCTGCCGGGAAGGAGGCGGGCGGCCGCCATGGGCGCGGGGGACGCCGGGAAGTGTAGTCTGGTGGGGGGCGCGCCTGCGCAGTGCCGCCGGCTGCCCGGCACCGCCGCCTCCGGCAGGCGAGGCAAAGAGGTTAAAAAAAAAACCCTTCGAAAAAGCACTAAGGTTCACTCGGCGTAAGAGCCAGGCCCGCAGGGCCTGCCTTACCGAGAGGGCAGCAAGGGTGAGGGCAGCCCAGCTGCGGGTGGGAAGCACAGAGCACCCTCCCTTCCCCGGGGAGCTGCAGCCACAGCAGCTGGAAGAGAGGACCAGCACCACTGGAAGCAAAAGCATCACTTGTTCTTCTCAACCTGCTAACCCCCAGGGCTGGGGAACCAACAAAAGCCTCCCATCCCCCCCGGAGATGCTCTGACACAAGCCCAGCGGCATCTTGTACCACAAGCCCCAAAGAGCAGCACGGGCAGCCTTCTCCGTTCTACATACTTTTATTAGATTCAGAGCTGGACAAATCACAAAGTGTACAAAATGGAGACCACACTACCAGAAGCAGGACTGTGGGTAGCAGCAGCATTCCTATGGCCCAGAAGCGTTTGGTAGCAGTGTGGAGAGGGCAGGCGCTGGGGCCGGGGGCTCTCGCTGCCTACTGCATTTTCGATTCCCGAGGACAGACCCTGTTCACATCCTGACAGAGCTCAGCTGACGCGTGCTCCCTGGGACAGAGGGGCCACGCTTCCAATTTGTTTGGAAAGGACAGACTGGCTCGAGCCAGCAGCGGGGTAGGGGTAAGTGCTCTAAGGACCTGAAATGCTGTGCCACCCACATACACACCAGCAAGAGTCTAAACCCTCATCCTTTTTGGTCACAAACCTTCCCGCGGCAGGACTCTATACTGACGACTTTGCAAGAAATATAAGGTGGTGGTGAGATCTGGTGAGCCCACCATCTCCCCTGGCGGAGGCCCGACAAGCTCACCACCCCAGGCATCTCAGACTGGTCAGCAACATCTACCACAACAGCAATAGCTAGTACAGAAGCCAGGGTAACTTCAACTCAGATTTGTCCAGTCTATGTTTAGGTCTATTCTACGAGTACATATGCACAAGAACTTCAAAAATACTAGGATATGATGCAAGTAGTGAGACACCAACAGAAGAGGAGTTTAATGGTGGACGTTCCCTAGAAAGATCACGAGAGGATGGGAGTTAGACTAGCCCTTCCCCACCCTGGGACAGGGAGCAGGAGGCTGACTGCACCCCTGCGCACGACTGGGTTCTGAACTTCATCTGCGGCGTGGGTGGTAACTGAGCACAGGCAGGCGAGTCCGCTCCCAAGGTGAGCCACAGGGTCTTTCAATCTGCGTAGAAGGGCCAGGCAGATGTTTTCTCTGAATGTAGTTGAAGACTGAGGAGAGGCAGAGGATGGCTTGGAGAAGAGGGAGCCCGCCAGCCTGCTGGGGCTAGCATCTGGTCTCGTAGATCCCGCTCCTGCCGATGTACCTCACCCATTTTATCACATCATGGTCACTGTAGTTCAGCTTTGGCTCAAAAACTTTCAGGTAGCGCACCTTCAGCCCAGAGGGCGCAAACGGGACCTATTGAGAAAGGCAAAGGCAACGGACAGCATTGGAACGGAGGTGTAAGATGCTCTCCGTACATGAAAGCCAGAGCACCCCTTGGCTACACATCTAGAAACGGACACCAAGAGCCACCATTCCCTTCCCGAGTCCCTGCATACATGGTGACAGACTCTAGCGGCTTTAAGGACAATTTTCTTCCATTAGCTTTGCCACCTGGCTGGCCTCGTGTTAGGAAGAGTCACACAGCAGCATGGGACAGGGAGCCCTTGAACACGTGCAGTTCCCCGAGGGCAGAAGGGACTGGACTGACAAAGCTTTGCCAAGGTTAGCTGCACCCTGGAAGGCAGACCAGGACTCACCTCAAAGTTCATGGAGATCGGGGGCCGAGCCCACTTCTTCTTGTCATTGGTGGGCAACAGCTCGATCTCCGCACTGATCTGGGATTCCTTCATTCCAGCCATACGTTTTATCCTATCAGAGAAAGCACACAAGTGAGGAGGTGCTTGAGTTTACTCTCCCGTTCACTACACGTGCTCAGGGCAGACAGGAGCACTAAACAGACCCTGCCTCTCCAAGCCCTGCCCCTGCAGCACCCCAGACCTGACACGCTCACTTACTTCCAGACAATGGCATTCTCACTGGCCTTGTACTTTGCTTTCCCTTTCATACAGATGACTTGCACTCCACTGGTATTGAGAGGCGTTGGGATCCGGACCTGGAAGGCAGAGTCTGGTGAGCAGGGGCAAGGAGACTGCAGCCAGGAGAGCACAGCTGCTATCCTGGACCTCCTGATCTTTCCATTCCCATCTCAGGGCCCAGAGAACAATAGCTACCACAAGGCATCCTAGGCTAGCTCTCTGGTTTCTTGCTTTGAAGTAAAGGTTCAAACACATTTTCAGAATCCACAACAGTCAGTGAGCAACAGGGCAGAGGTCTCCAGTTCAGGCTGCAGGAAACGTGGCTAGTGTTGGGCAGATGAGCTCAGACAGGACACCAGGCTGGTCAGGGAGGTGTGGTTGCACCAGGCTCAGGATAGCCTAGCTCTGCAGCAGTAAGCCTTTCCCAGAAGGGACTAAGCTGCAAAGCCACCCTTAGCCTGCCTTACACAGCTCCTAACCTGCTGCCTGTCTGATATAACATCAGATCATGCAGACAGAAGAACATGAGCTTTTCACAGTGGCAAAGTCATTAAGTGAACAGTTGCTGCAGGAAGCGAGGCCTCGGCCAAGGTGGCTGTGGCACTGAAAACAAATTCCACCTCTCCACTCTATGGCAGTTCCCTTCCACAGCGCAGCAGCGCCACACATCAGCGGGGCATTCAGTTCACTCTTTTAGTCCCGTACAAGCTTAAGTCCTGTACAAGAACTCATCTGTGAGGACTCACAGCAGGCGACAAAATAGAGGCACAATTCCCAGGCACAAGAGGCCATAGGGTTTTATTCTCTTACCTCTATCTTCTGGGCTAGCAAGGAAGGTTTGAAGTTTGATTTGATCACCACCTTCACTTCCAGCTTGGTCCGACCCACCTCCCGCACCAGTGGGATCACACGGAAGGGAAGGATAATGTCCTTAGTGGTTCGGTATCTGCAGGGATGTAAGGAACAGTGAACTCTGAGAAGGAGTTAACTCCCTTATGATCTCAAATTGTATCACCTTCCTAACCGGACAGACTCTGCACA
>RSEF01000009.1:17801365-17832273 GCA_003993805.1 Himantopus leucocephalus
AGAGAGATTAGAGTAGCACCCTTCTGTCACAGCCAACACCACAATGCTCAGGTCTGCCAGCCAGCAGCACCTTGGTACTGCAAGGGCAACTCTGCTAGGCCAAGTCTTCTTGCAGCACACTTCAAAGAGAGAAAACACTTTCCTGTCCACAAAGCTATCCCACTGCCACACAGCCAGGAGATGCCAGGTTCGGGGTTTTCCTGTTCAGAAATCTCTTCACAGCTGTTGATTTCCACACCGCTAGCAGGTAGTTTGATTCTGAACCGATTCAAAGACCACAGTATTATGTCATAAAAGTTTATACCTCTCACTTCTAAAAATCTACACAGCTATCACCTGTCCCCATCTAGGTGCACCAGCCTAACCTGCCAGCACTCAGCTTATGCTGAGTTCTAGTCTCTGAGAATACCTTCCTTGCTACAGGTCTTGAAGTCAGTCAAGAACTTCTCTCAGCTACTGAGAGGGACTAGAAAATGCAAAGGCAGCAGCAACAGAAGAGGCAGCAGTCTAGTGAAAGTGCTTTGTGATATCTAGGCTGCCTCAACTGCTGGTAGCAACAGAACAACCACGCAAATGTGCGGAGATAGTGTAAGCACTACCAGCAGGTTCAGCTGTCCTAGGAACCACCATTACCTGCACAAACGGGAAGCAGACTGACCTTAGGCTGACTGGCTGTTTAGTTACACAACCCAGCAGTGTAGTTTGTGCTTCGTAAGTGGGAATTAGTCTTTCCTATCTGTTGCCCAGATGACAGCCAATGATAGCTGACTAGTTCCTGCTTCTTTGGAACACTCCTGGGAAAGCCCTGCTGCCTAACACCACTCCAAGTCTCAGGCAGCAATACTCGGGGTTTGGTGTTGCCACATGCTAGATGCCAGAAAGCAACAACTAGCAGCAGCTGTCCCTTTTGATCACCTCGTAGCTAAATGCTTCTGGAGAGTGACATCTCCAAGCTCTTGCCCACCAGAGAACCACAATTATGGAGAATTACCCAGCAAGAGTCCCTGTCCACCTTGCTTCTATAACTCAAGAAAATAGCACATTTACAGGCAAAGGTGCTAACAACACAGAAGCTTTGGGACAGTGTTACTGACTCTTCAGAGGCCTACACAAAAGACATTTTCACTAGGATATATCCCCACTGGGCAGCCCCCTGAGGCTCATCCATTTCACTAGCTAGATTCAGCTACAGGAAAGATGGCTTAAAGGTGACAGTGAAGTGATAGCTCTTGGCTTGGTTCTGAGAGAAAAGGCAAATAGCAGCTCAGCTCCGTTTACAGGAACCACTGTGGAAAGTGTCTGAGATCCAAGTTACATGCACAAGTCACAGGAAGCAAGAGACAAGGGGGAACAGCGGAGTGCACACACAGCTGAAGCAGTTTATCTACCTTCCCAATTCACTGGGGGTCAGCAAAAAAAAAACAAACCAAAAACAAACAACAAACAACCAAGAGAAACACAGTTGAGTTGCAAACGGTTAATGAGAGAAAAGTGGTAGTCTCTTTCCTTTTATCTCTTCACCCCGAACAGGAAGCATAAGACCTGTTTTCAGCTTCAGTGTGGGTACTGACTGAGGGGCAGCTGGGAAGGAAGGTAGCTGGGCTCCCAGAAGGGATGAGCCTCCACTCCACGCTGACCATCTGTACTTCAGCAGGAGGGGCTTACCCACTGTTAGTCTGTCAGCTGTTCCAGTTTGCAGGAACAGTCCAGGTACAGCAGGCTATGGTCAGAAGGGTTCTTTCACTGGTCTTTGGGAGCACTACTACTGCATCCTACAAATAAGAGTCTCTGCACTGACTAGAACTGCTAGAGACACAAGTTCTGGGAAAAAACATCTTGTGGAAGTGTTTCCAGCTGCAAGAACTCCACACTTCACAATATGTTTGGATACTTATGATATTGGATACAATACTTCAAAAGCTGTAGAGAAGCCCTCTGCACTGAGGCCCTCAGGCTGGTAGCTTGCATGACAGCTGACCCAACCAGAGAAAAGTTAGCCATAACATCTGAAGGGAAGAAAAGATTAGCTTCATCTGTCAGATCAGAAAAGCTACTAAGTGCTGCCCTTTCATGAGTCTCTGGTGGCAAGTGGCTTTTACCCCAATGCCTCTTACCTTTTCCCCGTTTCATCCGCAGTCCCTTTGCCCTGTTTTTCAATGACAATCTTGTCATTCATGCCAAACTTGCACTCTGGCATTCCACTCAGATAACTCTTCATCACCACTCTGCCAGAGACATGGGCACTCAAAACCTGACCTGGTGTAGAGAAGAGCACAGTTCAGAACGCTTTCGCAAGTCCCACTCACAAACCTTGAAGGGGAGAAGGATGCCAGCTCTACATCTCCTACTTACCCTGGGGGGACATCAAGAGATTCACACTCTCCAGCACATCAAGAAACAGTTCGTTGCGACGATATTTGATCCCTTCACGTCTCCATCCAATCTGTCCAGTCACCTGGCTGGTGATCTGGGACTGCTCTTCCTTAGTCTGAAAGGAAGAACCGACATCTTAGACCTCTAGATAAACTCAGACTATGAAAGCTTGCTCTCAACCTAAGAACAAGTGCTTGCCATTTATTACACACAACTGCTTTTGACACTTAATATGGGTACTGTCATACCCCCCATGATTTGGTCACTCTCTCCTCAGTACAGCTAATCCTATGCCTAACTAAAAATTGGTCATAACAACAGCAGTAAATGTTCTTCTGTTTTGTTAGGTAGTTCATGAGGATACATCTAGGTGCAGGGAGGCAAGGGCTCTGCCAATGACATTCAAGTCACATTTCAGACTGTCACATCAGTCCGTGTTAAGCAGAGGAGCAGCTGACAGGCCAGTTCGCACCCTTATCCAACGTGAAACCCTAGGGCCACAAGACAGCTGGTCCCCAAGGACTGCTTCTTGATAACTCCAGTCATCAGAGTTACACACCAACACTAACCTAACACGCATCTAACAGCATCCAGGCTCTAAGGCTCCTAAGAGCACCAAGTATTGTGTTGAGAGGCACTGGGAGGTTTCCTACCTGATGCTACAGGCGGGGTCCAGTCACACGCAGAAAGTCAAGAAGTAGGTGTATAGCAGCAAGTGTGGTACACACAGGGTTAACAGGCAAGCAGGTCAATAGCAAGAAAAGGGAGGAAGGGAGAAAGAGGCAGGTTAGGCTTAAGGCTACCTCAGGACAGGAACAAAGCAGGCCAGCTCATCATTAATTAGGCAGCTAATTAGCACAAACAAGATGAGGGGCTTTGACCTTTAGCTCCCCTCAGGAAACCCAGCACTCCTAGCAGTGAAATGGCTTTTCAGACTTGGCCCATAATTATCACCCAAATACAAGGTAGAGCAGAGGGAGTGACAGACAAGCCAAATACCACTCCCAGTAATGTTCCTACACAGAGAAGACGCCTCACATTGTCCGGGGCTTGCTTTAAGAACAGCATTTACCACAGCACAGATGCCCAGACTATGAGAGGTACGGGACCCCCAGCAATGCGAGCACTTTAAGTCTGGGTCCCATATGAAGTTACATCCTTGTTAATTCTGCCTCTTCCACCAGAAGAACTACAGAATGCAGAAGTGGGTCCTGCCCCAGCAGCCTTGCACTGGGCCCACAGGGTGGCTGGCAGTACACAGTCTCAGCTTTAAACCGGCAGTGGCTTGGTTTCACACATGCTCTTGCCACAGACATGGTCACTCCTTGAGCAAGCAGAACCATTATCATAACATCTAAGAGGCAGAGAGTTTTATACTTCCCTGGGCACTGCCTAGGTGAGTGCTCAATGCATTATAAAGTACCTCCCCTGTCTGTCCCCCCGCCCCCCCCCAAAAAAAGCCTCCTTATCTGCCTTGTTCAGGCTTAAGAGGAATAAGAGAGGCACACGTAGATATAATACTCAGTTCTCTGGCTTCCAAAGGGACACTGATCATGTACTGACATTCCCATCTCCTGCAACAGCATCAGTGCCATGAATGGCACTGGTCACTACAGAAAGTGACTGGATGGATCTGAAAGCAGATGCCTGGGGAGTGCTGAAGCTGGGATCACCCAGCAGTATGAGTGTCCCTTAAGGGAGGGACCGAAGGCACTCAGGTCTGAAGTGTCTCAGGACTGGGAGCTTCCCTGAGGATGAGTAAGTCAGCTAAAATGGGACAACATCCAACTTGTACTCAGTTGCCAGCGTGTTGACTAGGTTAAAGGCAGATGGCTACCAGCAGCTTTCTGCTGTCTGCTCTGGCAGACAGTGACAGCCCTCTCCTCACTTTTTAAAAGTACTACCAACATTTTAGCACTACAGGATGTCTAAGGTTTGGGGTAACACTGTAACCTAAGAATTGACCAACTCACACTCTCAGAAAGCACTTGGAGGGGAAGATAATTACAATATTCAGATTGTTAACCAACTCTGGAGAGATGCAGACAGAATCTGAAGAGTGCGAACAGAGCACATGAAGCACAGCTCCACCTTGAGCTGTAAAAGCAGGTTTAGCCTCTGCTGGAGGAAGATATGTGAGCCAGTGCTGGCATCAGTATGGCCTGCAGTCCTGCTATTTGAGTAGTGGGCTACTTCACGGGTAGGGACTAGAAGTGAAATCATGTTGCGCACTAGCAACTTAAGATCTATGTGCTACACCACCCCATTCTTGTGTTCCAAGATCGCCAGCCCTGGCAAGACCACTGTAGCCACACAAGGTGAGCATTCAGAGGGCAGCAACCCAGTAAGCCTCAAACCTTTCATTGATAACAAAGAAAAAAAAGTTGAGCTTGGAAAGTCTGCCGTAACTGTGGATTTTGCTCCTTAAATTCAGCAGGACACAAGCCCAAGGAAAGCACCATCACAAACTAAGCAGGGATAAGGGACCACAGATGACAGACCACCCAGTCCCAGATTTTGGCCTAGGATACCTGCCAGAAGCTGTCTATAAGTGAAGGAGGAGTTGGAGGCTAGACGTACCAGAGTAGAGAGCAGACAAGGAAATATGGCAAGTACTGTTTCAATTGTTGCCCCTGACATACTGTGCCTGGAAAGGATTACTTCTGCTTTTTGAACTGGGCTGCAGAAACTTCCAACAGAGCAGAATAACTGCTTACTTATGAAAAGCTGTAGTCCAAAACTCTTTATAAGGGAAGGAATAAGCCTGTTGTTGAAAGCAGCAAGATGCTGTGACTGGTTTGCACAAAACAGCATAGAACTTTGTTAAAACAGAAAGAAAAAAAAAGAGCTACGGAAGGAAGTGAGGGTGGTGGTCAGTTTCGAGTTTTCCTAGGAACAGGAGCTGACTCAGTTATCTTGAGTGCTGACTGCCCAAAATGCTAGACTGCAGAAGGCCGAAGTGATTTACGCTAGGGCACGGGATAGGGGACTGAGACCGGATGCACTCACATCTGGCCACTGATACATGCACGCGCTCTTGCAAAAGCCTGTTTGCTGTTCTAGCAGGAAACATGTTGCTCAGAGGCAGCTTCTCTCTCACCTCCTTCTTGAGAGATGCAGTTAGTCTTGCTACTAGTAGATTAAAAGTTTAAAAAGGAATTCTTATGAAGTCAGTGCTGATGAAGAGTTGAAACAGAGCCTCCAGAGACTCTGACCTCTGCTTATCCTTAACAAGGACAGTCGCCAGGCAGGCTGTTGTTTAGCACTTCACTCCTGTTTGTACCTTGGGGCTAAAGCTTCACCCAGATCTCTGCTGCAGACAGCTTCAGTACAAACTGATTCCCAGCTCTTTTCCTGACTCACCTGCTACACAGGAGAGAGGACTGAGTTTTAGGCTAAGTCCTCATTATGAGTTGCACAGCTGTGTTAGATGGACAAAGGTGAGCAATATTCCCTGGGGACATGAGAAACAGCGACTATAATAGTCCTTTGGTTTCAGAGGTTGAGCATGAGCTGTCCAAGATGGTAAGCCTAGTTTGAGGACCATAGCCTGGAGTAGGATTAGAGCTAGTTTAAAATACATTCCCAAGAACAGTCCAATTTAAGTGTCTTTTTACTCAAGTGCCCTTTATCTTCTACCTCCATGTAAACTTTGTTGCAGTGGTTAATACTGTGCCAAATGCACAGCAGAGGTTTTCATCTCTAACATGAGAAAGCTCAGACTGTACTGATGCTGATCTGCAATGATGTTACAGGCAGTGACAGAGTATCATAAGCATCCCAACCTACAGCAAGATCCATAAGGATGAAGAATACTTCGTTACAAGGCAGGCATGAAAGCCTGACAGCTCAAAGCGCTGAAGGCTGCTGGAGAACAGACCTGCTCAGCAAGACACACACAGAAGAACTATTTCTGGTTCAGCAGGTAGATTTGTTTATCCTCTGTCAGAGGCTGACACAGAGCAGAGCCTGAAGCCAGCAATCATTTACATGTAAGGGACTGGCATTACCCTAGTTCAGGACCCTTCCTCCCGCATCTTACCATGCACCAGGGAACATGAGGTCACATAAGCGCAGACATGTAGACCAAGATGCCACTGAGCTACATCCCTGCCAGGGTGTTCTCAATCTACCCAGGCACCTCCACTCAGCACAGATCAAATGGTCAGTTGGTAATTAAGATTGTACTTTCTTGAACAGGCTCCCAGAAAATTAACTGCAGAACAGTGCTGTACCCCAGATTCCTCTGGTTACCTGACTCTTGATGCCTTGCTGAGTGATGAAGGTCTTCAGGGCCCCTGTTTCAGAGTTCTGAGGATAGCCAAAGTCCAGGATTTCTACAGAAGGGTAAAAGAAGGTTAATTCAGAGCTGCAAGGTATAAACATGCCAACCACGCTAACAGATCCTATAAGGAGAGCGCCAATTAGTGCACAGACACTGCTTACACATTAAATTTCTGGATAAATTGCTGGAGCACACCTTACCAAGAGAAAAGAAACAGCCTTGCTAAATTGACTTCCCTGTTCAATGTTTTGGAGAGGCGGGGTGATGGAAAAAATGTTCAACTGATGAATTTGCTGTTTTTTAAATACAACTGCACTTCAGAACTAAATATCAACTAGTCTAGACATATGCACAGGGCACATTGAGGAGTTTTTCTAAAAACATCCAAAGGACAAGAAAGAATCCAACAGCAGAACAATCTATCTTCATGGCATTTTCTTTAGGTTTTGATTTTCGTATGAAAATGTAATGAAAATCAAAACCTAAAAAAACCCCCCAACAGCCGGGTGATCCATGTGGGAGAGAAACAGATGTTAACTACAGACAGCTAGTGCACTTAACACCCACTCCCCTCAAAGAGGAAGGGAATAACCCAGAGGAGATCTAGAGGAGAAAGATGACCACTAACATGAATATTGATTAACAGCACACTGGCAGGTTTTGGTATCACTGTGCCTACTAGGAGACAGCAGTGACTGACCAAAGCAGAGAAACAGCAGTCTCTTGATCTGGCCAGAGGGAACAGAGGAACCATCAGTCACTGTGACCCTTGGCTAAAAATCCCAGGACACACACATGTGGTGCCTTGTCTGGAAAACAAATTGAACCATAACTAATACAAAGTGCTCATGTTATGCGAAACGGGGACAGCTCAAGGGCAATCTCCCAGGCAGGCTGATATCACGAGCAGCTGAAGGGACACTGTGTTATTATTTAATGGTGAAATTTGGAGCTGTATCACTCGGGGAGGTAGGGCTGGGACAGAGCAGGTTGGGTTTTATCTATTTCCTTCTGTCTCAGAACTGCCCCCAAGAGGCAACCCAAGAGTGGCAACCAACTGCAGCCTGGGCTGACTGCTACCATACAGTGCTAGAGCCACCTGGGCACTAGCTGGGATGGCTGGCCTTAGAGGTGCTAATGACAGCCCTCTTTATATACCTCAGTGTAATGACAGCCCTACATCTACACAGGATCCACTCAGAAGCTGGGGTCCAGTACCAGCTGCCTCATTTATACAAGTGCACAGCCCCCAACGCTTCAGCAAAGTGAGCCACAATCAACAGAAGGCTACGGGCTTGAGATGTTACCTACAGTTACAGTACAGGTGGCACTAGAAAGCAGAACAAGTAATATTGAACTCAGTCACACATTAAGTATCCTTCAAGGATTATAACTACATCAAACTAAGCTAAGGGTTTTAGAGCGACCAAACGCACTATCACATAAAAAGGAAACATCTCACCATCCAGTAGCTCATAGATCAGCACAAAGTTGTTCTTTATGTTCTCCTCACTGATCTTCCCGAAGTAGGCAGTCATCACGTCACACATCTTGTAAAGAAACTCGAATACCATGGCAGCGTTGACATTCTGCTTGGTGACAGCAGCCAGCCAGATGTTGGAACGCTTGACATGGAAGAAACTTGTGCGGGCAATGTTGGTGACAGGCGAGCGTACCTGCTGCCGTGCGTGGATGACATTGACGCGGAAGGCGTCGACGGCATTCCGCCTACAAGATCATCACCAAAGATAAGTCAGCACAGCATACATGAAAACAAGCTGCACAGTTCTGCTTATGTTATTACAGTCAGACACTGAACTACATACACCAAGCTTACTTAGGAAGGGTGCCTGGGGATATCTCTAAGAGAGAGAAGTGAAGGCTCCAAGAAGAGTCAGTCATCAAATTCTGCACAAACTAAAGGAGAGACAGAGCACTACTGGTCTCTAAGGAGCTTTGGACTACAGTGTAACTGTAGTCACAAGGAGAAGCTGACCTCCATCTGGAAACAGATGGCAAAGGAACCTACCCTTCAATTAATTTTGCTAGCACTTCCGATGGATTGCCATAGCTGGGAACAAACACAGTAGCAGCCACGGCTCAAAGAAGAGCCCAGTTTTGACTAACAGTTACTGTCTACTCTGCATGCCCAGGCCTTCATACTCTTGCCCAAAGCAAGCTGTAATCTCCCAAGATATTTGTCAATGGCGGTTCCTCCCAGACATACCACTGAGGAAAAAACAGCAAAACCTACCCAAGTCACCTGACAGAAGTCAGTGCCCAGGTACACCATGAAAAGGAGCTTTAGTTCCCAGATCCACCTCACCTCCATACCCCAGGCACCACAGAGGACAGGCTCAAAGGAGCAAGCGGGATTAGGAATGTTTTTGGCTTTCCAGTTACACATCCTCTCAAGCCTGCTAGGCTTCAGAACAGGTCTCTTGCACATGGACTTAGGATCCCCACAGTGCAATGTGCTAGCAGCACTGCATTACATGTGCTGGACGTTCCAGTACCATTTACAGTAAAGAGGTTCTGCACAGTGCTGAGGAGGTGCTGTGCAAGTTTCCCCCAGGTGCTGCCATCTTTAATCCAAATTGTCTATACACTAGTGACAGGGAACAAATCCCTCCTGGGTAAACAAGGATGTCTGAGTGGCATTCTGAATGCCAGCTCTTTCACGCTAGAGTTTCCTTATCCTGTAGCTACAAGTCAGAATAAACTTCCCAAATTAAGTTGAAGTCCACCAATCACCAATCCTAAGAGCACAGGAAGGAAGCCCGAGTGCTTTACATGGCAAGACTGAGACATCAAGCAATAGTCTACGCACCAAGCCAAGACTCATCTAGTTGTGCTTTGTTACTTGTACTCTTAGACAGTATGTAGAACAGGAGGTCTCCTGACTGCAGAATCAAGGCCATGGTACTGATTACGTACAACCATGTTTCAGAGAAGACGGTAATAATATCCTTGCAAGCAAGGATACAGGCACACAAATGCTTATAAGCATTGAGGGTTGTCAAGAATGCAGCAGTTAAAAGTTTGAAAACAAAGGCTATTCAAAGGAACATATGCTACCACAGCAGGCATTTGCTCCTTGAAGGTCTGAGTACATATGTAGAAGCTTCATCAGTAAACACGCTCCCCCATAAGCAAAATTCCGGCCTTCAAATACTTTTCAGGTTTTATTGCTCCAGAAGGTTTGCAAGTTTGAGTTAAATTAGTATTTCATTACTTAGTTTTTCCATAAGAAAGTAATTTAATCTACTATAAAATAACAATATCTAAAAGCCCCATTCTTCCCTTTCAGTAAGCCTTGCTAGGAAAGCTCAGCTTTTTCTGGAGCATTAGCCCTCCCAGCCTCGAGCGCTAACCCACTAGAACTAGTACCAGAACCAGCAACCAGACTGGTGCATGCTAGAAGAGAAGCCTCAGGCCGGTGAAGCTTTTCTAGTACACCAATTGCCCACTCTGCAGTACCAGTCATGGCCTACCACGCGTCTCTTACCTATTGCTACAGCAGCCAATGAGATGGGATGGACAGAAATGGCGCCAGCGGAGAAAGGAGGAGTGACAGCAACAAGAGAAAGGGTTAGAAACACACACACAAGGCACAATGAATCCAAAGAGATAAGGAAAGACCAAACAGCACCCCCTCCCCCTGCTCCTGGGCACAAAAGGCCAAGGTGGTATTGGATGGACAGTTATAAGCTGTGGCAGCAATGAAGCCCTCGCAAGGTACAACGCTGGCATGCCATGGTCAGGCTGTCAGTGTGGACAGACTTGTGTTTGGCTGAATTTTAGGGCTAACTGGGCATTTAGTCCAGAGAAGCCACATCCGTATCACATCAGTGATACCCAATCTGCTCTGCTAATACATGTAGCAGGCCTTGGAGGGGGAAAACCCCCAAACCTCAACCTGAGGCATCGCCTGGGGACTGTAGAGTATCAGGTATCTTCTTCCCAGTCTGCCTCAGAACAGGACTGCAAGTCTGAGTGGGCATTTCTATGACAGTACTTCTCATTTGAAGCTGTTTGGGTTGATGCTTTCTGGCTTGGTCCAGCCAACAGGAAACACAGCAAGTTTGATAGAGCTGGAGCACATCTGGCACATTCCACAGATTCAGACGCTGCTCTATCCAGCTTGCACTTTTTCCTTAAGGATCAAGAGCCATGATGCCAAAGTGATGTATTAGAAGCTCAGAAACCAAATGCCTGTTACATTTAAAGTGCATGCAGTTCATCATGTAAGCTGCTCAGTTTCAAGTAGCTTTTTTTTTTTATTAAACAGCTACATTCTTAAATGCAGGTAGGTTCTCCCAATGACTACATCACTGAAGAACAAGGCACTTGTAGATCACAGTAGAGCCCTCCACGGTATCCTGAATTAAATACATAGTGCCTTTTTTTTTTTTTTTAAGAGGCTGCTTATGCATGCAGCTAGCTGCTGTATGGATAGATGCACTACATGCACTAAAGCCATTCTAAGTTGCAAGCAAAGAAAGTTAAGTCTTGTGGTACTTCTGCCTTTAACAGAGTCAAGGGAAAGGTTTCTTCATTGACCGTCACTTTGGTCATTAACATTTGAGCTAGCATATGCTTATTTAGACCCTTAAACTACGCAAGGATAACCACAGATAACCTTTAATCTGTATCAACACACAGGTTGAGGCTTCAGAATGCCAACGGCAAGTGCCAAGACCAAGGAGTCTTAAGGGTCAATCACTCAGAGCCCACATGAAGACAGGCAGCAGCTATGCTCCTTTCCCATTCAACCTACCTCCCAACAAGCTAGATGGGCTCAGCCATCAGCACTTCAGATCTATCATTTAGGAATTAATTGTACAGTGTTTAGAATCTATCACCTGGTTGGTTGGTTAGAGACAGAACTCCTACAGGGTTGAGTACAAGCTACAGAGTCATGGCTATTCCTTTCTCTACCTCCCTCTGAAGGTTAGGATACTAAAAGATTTTAAGCAGACCTGGTATTGATGCTAGTGTTCAGAATAGGAAGTGGCAGATATCCAACTCCACTTGCTTGCTACAGAGCTGAAGATTCTCAATTACTTGATTACATCACAAGATGAGACACAGCCATTGTAAGACTACTTGTTTTATAAGGTTACACATCTAAAAAAATTCCAAACCAGGTTTGAAGGCCTGTTTCAGAAGGAATCCAACACCTTTGGGAGCAAGCTTGGTTAATAGCCAGCACCAGCTCCATGTAAGTCACAAGAATGACACTGTCACAGGAACTGAACGGAGGATTTCACTCAAGGGAACACTGACTCCTGAAGTCCTAGAGAAAACACTTGAATCTTTTTGGCACCTTTTGCTAAATGAAAAAGTTAAGATAGGATCAGGCAGGAAATCCCATTTTCTCGTTTCGCCTGGCCAGCTGGCAGGAAGTACTTTATCACGTACTAAACACAAGTCACTCACTTTACAAGAGGAATGAGCCAAGATAAAAAGCTATAGAAGGTCACTACATTAAAAATAACTACTTCACTCCCCAGTTTACATCTCCACAGCCAGAATGCCCTTTAAATTAAAAGGCCTTCTTGAATAAGTATCACTTCGAGCACAGTACTATCTTTAACTGCTTTAAGGTTGCAAGCCACAAAAAAATATAGTTTTGCCAGAAACTGCAGTAACAGTGTGCCTAGACCCCCCCAGCATATTCTCAAAATTCATCTATAATCCAGACTGTCTTGGCTCAGTCACTGTGATACCTATTCATTAGGGGAACTTTACAAAGTCAGATCTGGCATACGAATTGCTCTGAAGAGCTTCAGCTAACAAGTATTCAAGACTGAGATGAGCTAGTACAGCAGAGGAGAGGCAAAACTTTGTATCCAGCAGTTTTGTATTTCAGAAATACAATGCTTTCTTGGCTCAGCTCTGCGTGGAAGTCCTGGAATAAGAGTCAACCTTAGAACAGCTACTTTACTCTGCCTTAGTTGACTTAGAACAAGCCAAGAGATTTAAAGCTTACCAGGTGAAACCTTATTACAGACACTGTGTTGACTGCTACTCCATCAATGAAACAGTGTAAGCCTTGACTAGCTACTAGCTCTACCTCAACTTTTGACCCCCACACAACAATCCAGAACCAGAAGGGACACACTCTTCAGACTAGAGCAGTATGAAGGCAGACTGGCTTGACATTTTTTTGTAATTCATGGCAACAAGTATTTCACTGCACATCCTACCACTATTCATTATGGAGACCTGGTACAAACTAGTTTTTCCTAAACTGGCCAGAAGGATCTCTCTCATTGGACTTTGAATTAGCACCTACCACAGCCCTGCTTCCATTAGCTATGTTTTAACTCTGTTAACTTCAATTACTAACTTCCACCTAATGCCTAACACTAATGAAAACCCACTAGGAAGAGCAGCGTTGTGCAAGAAAGCCAGTTAAGGTTTTCCATCCAAGCAGCACCACCACTCGGTATCAGGTTCTTTATAGCACTATCCACTGCCTTTACAACACAAAGTTTTTAGTAAGTTCCCTTCTGGGAACTAGCAGCCTAAGGACTGTACAGATCCAGCCTAAGAAAGCATCATAATACTTGTGTAAAGTACAACGAGACGCCTAGAAGCTACTGAAGGCTTTCCGTGCTTCCCACAACTTTAATTACCCAATGAATGTAAGCTTTTCACATACAAGGCTGCCATACAGAGTTGGGGGACAGAATGCCAGCTTTAAGTGTACAGCCGTGGTTACTATGAGACTGCTTGCAGACATAACTTTCCAAGACCATAGACAGTCTTCTGCATGCCTGTACTTGATGCTAGACATCTGTATTTGAAACTAATTCAGAGCCCTGGTTGTAGTACGTGGCAGACAGTTTCCACATTACTGCTCCCATAAAGTTTTAATGATTGCAGTGAGGCTGGTAGACTCCTGCAGTGGCACTCCATGTTGCTGAAGCATTTGAAATAATAGTCAGATCTCTACCACCTAAAAGAAAGTCTCAGGTTTGCCTGCAGGCCATCCTTTACTACGATCTGTAGGTGACCAGGGTTTAACAAACCTTTTTTTTTTTTCCTGAACTAAGCCTAGAGCAGCAAGTTGAGTTGCAGTCTTACATGCATGCACAGCTAATGCAGAACAAAGCAGCTCTGGGTTGTTGTTCACACCAAAATGAGACAGAAATGCAAAGACCAGGGATGCAACAGAAGCACTTACCCAATGTCATCCCGGTAGACTCGAGAGATTAAAACCTCTCCTTTATGATTATAGATGAATAAGCCTCCGATCATGATGGAACTTTAGTCTTCTCTTCCCATGTTGCTTAAGACCTGAAGCAAGAGAGGGCATACATCAGTAGGCTGCATGGCAGCAAGCAATACAGCACGCACAGACTTTGACACCTGCTGGCTATTAGCCCACCACAGACACCTTCTGTCACACATATGCTCAACCAGAAGACAATTCTTACAATACCTGTGGTGATAAGGACCTGATAGCACAGGATGCCACAGGAGTAATGAACTCCAGCAGCTTGCAAGAAGGGACAAGTGGAGGGCATGCTCAGAGATGTTCCTGGAAGTCTGATGGTGTGGGCTACTTCATTTATCTTGTTACATCTGGCTTGGGTAGCACATGGCTGAGGCCCAGTAGGGCAGACAGAGACTTGGGAGCAGCCTGGATGCTGAAAGCTGCTGCCTGCCTCATGCTTACATCCTGGAAGGGAACGTTCAGAGCTCCTTACTTATAAAGGACTATTAGAACCAGCATTTTGCTTTGGAGAGGAGGGAAGTAGCTTTATTGCTGCAGTTATAGATTATACCTTTTGATCTGCTGGGATTTTATATGGAATAGCCTGTGTTCCCAATGCACAGTACAGACTGTACGTACCACAATGGACCTAAGCCCTAACTACATGCCAGTGTCTCCAGATCAGCACTGCATCCTGTTTGCTGCAGAACTGCCCCTCAGGGGCACACCATAACAAGGACTCAATGAGGAAGCCCACCAGGAATCAACTGCCTTGTTCCAGACCTAAGGAGCCACCACAGTAATCCTGACAGAGGCCCAGCTGAGTAACTCCTGAGCTTGCCTGAAGCAACTCAAGAGCTTAGGTCTAAGTGCATCCATACAGCTACCATGCAGCCTCTAACACAAGGCTCCGAATGCAACTGCAATTTGCAACCAGGACCGAAGCTTAAAAAGTTAGCACTGAAATAGATGCAGGCTTACTTCTTACTCCATTCATCAGCACAGATGGATCAAGCCTCAAGCATTAGTAGTACCTGGCCTATCACTTCAACGCGAGAAAACAAACAGGCCTGGAACTACAAGCAAATCAAAGACCCTTTATCTCTACTATAAAGTGTCTATCTCCCCAATGACCAAGATACAAGTCAGCTGCAATTCACAGTTAAGTCTTTTTGCACGCAGTCCACACAAGTGTTTGAGATGTCACCAAGGCTATCAGTGTACAGCAGGCGGTTCTCAGCAGCAAGCACACCTTGGTTTATTACCGCCTTTACATAGTTTTTATATAGCCACATTACAGCCTTTCCTGATCACTAGCAGCAGTACTGAGTAACACTTCAGAGTCCAAACTGAGAGCAGTCTGGCTACAAGGTGCCATTGGAGTAAGAGATCTCAACCATGACCCACTTTAACTGGGGGTTAGTGCCTCAGAAGTTACCCTCTTAAACTCCTCATCTTTTGTTTCTTCAAAGGAAGATTCTTTTGAAGAGAGCTACAAAGCTGGTAGACATCATTGACGTAGAAGACTTTTTTAAATACACAACTACTTCACCAGATCCCCTTTCTGTAGTCATATGCACTCCTACTCACTTATGTCCAAGTCATGATACCCACTCTAGCAACTGCTTGGTTGGCTTAGACCAGAGAAGAGCACTACAACTGCGACAGGGCAAGCCTCACGACTAGGTCTTGGGATGATCACATAGACATTTCTCAGCTTTGGCACTGCAGAACATTAGATAACCAACCATCTCCACACTGCTGTTAGGGTGGGTTAGCCTACACCCACTTGTCTGGGGTGGGTGGAAAGGATAGGGAGAGGCTAGCCTAGAGACAGATGCTGACAGTGAACTGATATGTGTTTGCTCAGGAACACAGCAAAAATGAAGTTAAAGTGACCTAGCCTCAGATCATCTCAAAGGTCAGGAAAAAAAACAACCCAGAAGCAATACAGGCAGAGGGACAAAAGGACTTCCAGGGTAGAAGCCTGAAGTATTAACAGTAATGTATTCTCTAAAAGTTACATTCAAGAAACTAAAGAAGCTGCCTATTTCAAGGCACTACTGCAGATATGAGTTCTGTGCTAGAACAAAATTTATGAAATGCAGCCTCTACTTTCAATTTCAGAAAGACAAAAAACCCTTCAAATTTCATAAGCCTTCACATCCACATTTTTATCTTCACCTAATGAGTCCTCAGAGAGTAACATTACACATATTTCTCTTCTATGGGTCTTCAGCTACCAGATGGCTGCTTCTGCTCATTAAAAGGAAAAAGAAAAAAGAATCAAAAAGTCAGTTGTTAAGTCAAAATAGTGAGAAAGAGACAGACGAGCAGTTTTCCCGAAGCTCAATAGTGAGCTTCGTGGCTTTTACTCCCCCATTCTGCTGGTTGAATGTCTCTGGCTACTAACAGCCTGCCTCCTGCCACTTGTCAGTGGCTTCACGTGGCACTGTCATCAACATTTTTTGATGTCCGAGACTCCATCTAGCACAGAATAAGTTTTCAAATATGTTTTTTTCCCATTCCTTTATAACTTCAGGACACAAGTATTTAACTTACTTTCAGGATAAGTCTCTGTAACCAAACCTATTAAGACAGAGGCAGGATACAGTCTGAGATTCCCACATGGTTACAGAGTAGGAAAAGCCTTCTGTAGCTGCCCACGGTCCCACATAAGGGGACTGAGGCTACACAGTGTAGCTGGCAGCAAGGCCAGCATCCCCATGCCAGAAGACAGAGAATCTTGCTGGTCAACAGAACAAAACCAGGTTCTCAAATTTAAGGAACTGGCTGTACCACAAACTCACAATTACTTGCATGAAACACACACAGCCCTAACAGGCGTGCAGGGGGACACTGAAAGTTAACATGCAGGGCTAGAACCCAAAACATGGAGAATATCTGCTTGAATATAGTTGCCCAACAAGTCTGGCAGATGCTGAAGCTGTAATTCAGCAAACGTTTGAAAGGTCATTCACACAGGCCAAAAGATGGAAGAAAAAAAAAAAGAGTATCATTATAACAATGAAAGCAACTTGTTGCCTGCTCTAGGAAATTCTTTCCTAATTAGTACTTTTTCATTCCAGATAAGAGACAAGAATGTCTTTTCAGACTGCTACAGTGCTGGCTTCCACATTCAGAGATTGACAACTGCTACCAAAGGTGAAGAAGAGTTCCTGCACCCTCTTTGAGGCTTACATTGTACAGAATAGTTTCCTGGAAGCTTATGCAACTGGCAAAGCTGGATCATACGAATCCCACAAACCCCTTCCAGAAGATTCCTAGAAAGCACATCCTAGTCTTAAAAAAAATAATCTCCCTCTTGGGTTTTAATGCTGCTTAAGTTATTTGTTTCACTATTTTAAGCATAAAGGAAACATCTGCTTTGATGACCAACAGGATCAGACACACAGCATATACAAGACAAAGCCTTCTGCTAGCATGACAAGCCAACCACTTTCCAAAAAAGCCTTGATTTGAATATTTACTACATTTCTATAAAACATGTGGAAGACTGCTGACCAAGCTTTAGGTTGGAAATTAAAAGCCTTCTCTTAGGAAGATCTACAAACTTTAAACGTTGATTGAGATAATAAGGTTATGATTTCTCATATGTTAGAGAATTGTATTCTGCAATAGCTTCACTTAAGTTACAGGCAAAAATATCAGCATTTTTAATTGCATTACAGCATTAACCAAACAGGTGAATCTGCTGCCTATCCTATACATTAGTAAAAACACGTTAGATGGAGAGTAGATATAGTATGATTAAAGTACTTCTAGTCTTTAAAAAATTATTTGTCAATGCCAAGAAATGCTAGACTTCTTCGTTACACAAATATACTGGGACCCAAGTTCAGGCTTCAAACTTTCAATGCACAGTGAGCTCCTAACCTAACTAGTTCCGTTTGCAAATTTAAGAGACACACTGGTTCATACTGCAGGTCTGTTACCTCAGTGTCTTCTTGTCTCCAACATCAGCAATGAAGGGACAGTCAGACAACAGTAAGGACAGGTCAAGAAAACACTCCCCAGGAGATCCTTTTGCAATGGCTTGTTTATTTTAGAAGCCTCAGCTGATGTCTTAAAAGCATTTTCCCAGTTTCCTCTCAAATCTCCGCATCAGCAGCATCCCATGGCAAAAAAAAAAAAGAAAGTCTACAGTTTTATAACCACTGCATAAAACACCCTCCTTTTTCTTAAGCCTGCTTTTTCTTCCTTCCCTCAGCTTTGTTTAATGGCCTCCAGTTGAAGTGCAAGAAGAAGCAATTAAGAACTAGCCCCCATACTCTATCTCCAGGCCACTCAGGATTTTGCAGACACTCTCCAATGCCTTCATTGCCCCTGTACCAGAATGAGATGCTCCCACCTTACTCAGTTGCTCTTCACAAAGAAACTGCTTTATGCTTTGGTCTTTCTCAGTGCCCTCCTCTAAATATTTTCCTTCTGGAAGTGAGTGCAAAACCGCACCTTATTCAAGATGTAAGCAAACCATGATATAGACAATATGACAATCTTGTATATCCTGCTTTGATCTTTTCCTAGTGGTTCTCGATATTTGACTTACATTTTTAAACCACCACTCAGCAAGAAGCTAATGATTTCATCAACTATCATAACTCCAAGATCACACTGAATTCGGTCTTCAAGGTGATTAACCACATTACAGGTGAAGCTATAACTGCCTTTGCTCCCTAATCCACCTACCTGCTATAGGCACCCTTGTACATTTATGTACCTTGAATTTAGTGTGCCGTTTTATACTGCCACCACGGCACCTCTAGGCCATTTTTGACCTACTTTGCCCTTACTATTCTGAATACCCTCATATCTATACCCCACCGCAACTACTGTCCAGGACTGCTCTTATTGCCAATCCTCATTTGCTATGAAATCAGAGCATGCAGAGAGATTTGCAGTCAACCAGCTGATTCATACTAGCCATGCGATGCTGGTAATGCAACTCAATAGTGAACAACTTGCTTGAAGTCAGAAAGGGACTGGCTCTGTGCTGTGCAAACCCCTGGTTAACACTCAAAGCAGTAAGTTCACTTACTACAGATTTAGCCACAGAATTGGGACCATTCTGCCAGTTTGTTTTATAATGGCAGCCTACCAGTATAAACATACCAGGGAGACAGCCACTAGCATTTTTTCACATGTAGTAGCAGCTTGCCTCCATTGCAGTTATGAGTCTCCTCAAGCCTGAAAACCCCGGAATTCTACAGCTCCACAGATTAAACCTGAATTCCCACTTAAGTGCAACTTACCTATCTGTGTCAAACATTGGTAATGTATTTCCAGGTACCAAGCAAAGTCACTTGGGCTAAGGACAGTGAATATAGGGAATGGTTTTAGATGACTAACCCAAATGTACCAGCTACCCATCAGGTCTCTGCAGCAGTTGAAGGACACACACAATATAATCCTCTTGCTGCACTCTCATTTAATGACATCAGGAACCAGAGAGGTCTCAAGTGCACAAGGTGTTTAACATAATTATAAGCTGCTCTTCCTTGCTCTGCTTGATTTCTGCAGCCCAGCACCTTGAAGAATTCCAAGCATCACAAAGCATTGGTAGCAAAACTGCATCACCACAGTTTATTACAAGTTCGGTTTAGTGCAGTGTTGTGCTCTCACTCAGCCTTCACCAGGTTTGCCCAGGATGGAAGTTCAGGGAACACTGACATTTCAGTCTTCTGCTCAAGCCTCGCATTACATCCCTCCCAGACACAAGATGAGAGTGACCGCGCTCCCTCCCCACCAGAGTTACTTTGACCAGCTAACTGGAGCATGGCCACACAGCTGGAAACTCAAGAGGCAGAATGACTAGCCCAGAGATATATGAACAGATGAGAGGAAAGCTATACAAAGGGCAGCACGCAAGAGAAAGTTGCTTAAAGCTTAGCAAGAAGAATGGCTCTTTAAGACAACAATGGCTCTCCTTGAAGTGGCTCCAGTGAAAATAAGCCTGCTTTGTTTTGATCCTCATTTGTGTTTCGGTACAAGTTTCACAGATACTTGTTTCAACTATTTCAAGGTTACACTGCAAGTAGGATGAGGTTTTTAGTGGTACAGTTCAGACGTGGTATCATCTTCCACACATTTTTAAATAATGAATAGTTTTCTTTTCAGATCAGCTTTGAAAATGAAAGATCCTAGTGCTTGCAATAGTTAAGAACTGCAGGGAACAGGGCTCAAATTAATTTGAGACTGACATTCAGTGACTCACAGCTGCTGGAATCAGAAGGCCCCAGAACAAGAAATCCACCACAGGAGATGGGTTCATCTGCTCGCTGTGCATAAGCGACATGACTCAGAGAGCTTCCCAGCATTGCTCAATCAGCTTTCAATGACTCATTCTGCTCCTCTTCACAGTCAGCCTTTTCTAGGGAGCTTGCCCTGCGCTGTTTTTGAGTTTCCTCAGGCTAATAGCTCATTCCAAGACACAGTTTAAGACCAAAGCCCATCACTTCTTCAACTGTTTATTATTAAGTGCCTGGAAACCCAGTTGACTCTAGCTGAAGCCTTTGGGTTAATGGTCTATCAACTGCATTTTCAGAGCTTTGCAGCTCCGCTCCTTCTGTTTCACTAGCTTGAGCATATGGCGACCCGCTCCACACTGCTAGCTACAGCCCTGTTTTCTAGTTATAGTATGGATGGATTTATTCTAGTTAAGGTACAGAGAAGATCCACATGTATGTGGAATTCACACCAGTTGGTGACTAATAGCCTTAATTTAGGAACAACAGACCTCTCCCAATACACTTTGCATTCTTCAAGCAGCTAGCTACTGGGGTGGGAGTGAGATCCAAAATCTGAATGCTGCTCCTACAAATACCTAAGGCCAGTACTCTTCCTACTCTGCTGCCAAGTACTTGCATTCCCATATACTTCTATTTCAACCCATAAATAGAAAGGAGAAGGATCATGAAAGACCATCACAGACAGACCACATACTTATACACACTTATAAACACAAGAGGACTTAAGGCGACACGGAAATGCCTTTCCAGAATGCCTATTCACTCAAGTGAAAATGAGAGCATTAAGATACACCTTTATAGCAACTGTTGCAAAGTTACAACATTAAGACAGCCAGCTACAAAAAAAGAACACGTATAAAAACAAAATGCTGGGATGCGGATTTGAATGCATTTCAGTAGTTACATAACTGAAAAGAAGCGGGATTAGCTGGACCTACAATGACTGACAGGGTAACGTGCACCTTCTTAAAAGATTCAAGCGTACTCATCTCAAATCATGTCACCGCTCATGCTGTGTAGATTTGCATTAGGGAGTATCCCTCTCTCAAATCATCACGACACATTAGAGAAAGCCCCAGAAGCCAGGCTGCAGCAAGTCAGCTGCAGACCATAACCAAGGGAGTCCAGAGAAAGATAAGGACACAATAAAGCATAGTATCTCAAAACCTGCTTTTGTCCACTGATTCTATCACAGACGGAAAATGCTCTATTTATTAGGTCTGATCTAAAGACAGGTGGTTCTGCAAAAGCCATCAGACTTTGCCCTTTCAGACCTACATTGTGCCACACACTTGGAACGCGTGGGTGCAGTCAGGAGCACAGGCTCAGGCAGCAGGATCCTGTTGCTGGGCTGTCAGCAGCTTCACATTCTGGGATGCAACAAGTGGCTGAACCGGGAGCTACCTAGCGAGATAATACACTAAACCTGAATTTAGCAAGTGTGGATTCAGCAACTCCCTCCTGCAGCATCTAAGAGCCCAGCCTTCCACTTCCCTTGCCTCTTTGTGGATTCTGACCTAGAACAGCTGTAAAAAAAAAAAACCACCAAACAAAAAAAAGAAACAAACAGCATGGAGCTTTCTTAGACTAAAGAAGGCAGATGTAAGGGATGGACTAACAAGTATAGTTTGTTCTCTCTGCAGCAGTTGATTTGTATCTGCAGCAACTCTTCCAGAAACACCACAGCAAACAGTACCAACTCTCCAGTCTTTGTCCAGTGCATTAGCCTCCCATGGTCTCGCTACTTGAGAAGCCATAGCATCACACCAGTAACAAGACACCACTGTAATACCACAGTCATCTGTTCATCACACTATGAAAGACAAAGCTGAATTCTAGCCTAAATCCCAGATACACAGACATTCAAACAACTGATTTTCTCCAACACATTCATCCCATAACCTGAACTCTTTCAGGTGACACCACATAGACCACTATTCCTTCCCTGCACCAGCAGGAACAGTGCTAGCTTCAACCTACACCACAAGCTTTGGAACACAGTTGTCTGCCTTTTGTAACTGTATTTGCACAAATGAAAACAAAACATAAAAAAGCTGATCTGCTCAAATTCATTTCTTAGGAAAAATTGTGAATTGTTAGTCAGTTTTCTGCAGTGGCATGAGGCAACATGGTTGCAGTAACTGCAGCTTCATATCCAGGCAAGAGATGCTTCTTCTAGCTCTAGGAGAATGAGGTACTGTCTGGAGGCAACTTGTCATTAGCAATGTCCCTACAGCCTAATGGTAATGGAGTCACCATAAACTGGTGTGTATATTGGTATTTTTGTCTCAGGAAAGAGCAAATGCAATTGTCCGTATCCTCCCACACCAGTTTAAATTCAGTGCAGGCAGAAGCTGCTGTTGGGTCAGGTCTGGCCATTATCATGGCAGGTCTGCTCAGTAAACCCTCTGTGTTCTCTCTTCAGAGGTGATGTGGTAACACAGCAGCTCAAAAAATAAATGCTCAAGAGCATCCTGACAGCAGGGCCAGGAGTTCTTATGCTGCTCCTAACAATGTAACTACAGTTTCACATTACCACCCAAACACCAACAGCCTCAGGATTTGGCAAGCACTGACAGCATCCTGATAGCACCGAGTGCATTCACCCATTGATTTTAGAACACACCTTTGGGATCAGCTGTATTTTACGAAGCCAGCTGTGCGGGTGTTATTCTCACTACAGAGATACCTCTCCAGAAACGAGTCTAGAAATAGAGGTGGTGAAAACAAGCATGTGACATGGTCTGCCACTGACAGAGCAAGCCACTGGGGCTTGATCAGCAGAGCTGAGGAGACTCCTGCTCATCTGCAAAGCCACTTTGCCCACAGCCCCACTGTGAGACACACTGTTAGCTTCAAGTTTCCTGTGCCATTAAGTACCAGGTACAAATATATGCAAGACGATCAGCAGCGAGCCCAAGACCCGGCTACTCTGGGCTTTGTCACTCCTCTTAAGGGGCTAGAAGTTTCCCACAGCACAGGCATCACTTAGTTTGAATGAAAACAGGAACGCTTATTTCTTTAATTTACACAGCACATCTACAAAACAGCAATCACAAGTCAGTTAATAAGCTGGTGTAAAGCAACCAACGCATTTAGTAGTCTATTAAAAGAAAGTTTGGGTTCTGACTTAACAGTAAGTAAGACTTCTGTGCATTAATGAGCTTATCTAACTAAGCAGTTCAAGGTACATTAGCTGCTAGAGTTTTCATCCAGGAAGAGACCAGGAGAGGTATTGCAGCTCTCACCCACAGGGCGGAGGGTAAACCACTAACTGTAACAATTTCAGCATTCCAGAAATCAGTATGATCTTGGACAAGTGACAACAGTTGAAGCAGGAGGGGGATTAGTCAGGCTGGTCTGGCAAACTGGAGTTATTCAGAAAACGAGTTCTTTCAGGCTAGCGCTAGCCATTATCAAACCAAAAGGCTTAAGGCTTACAACAATGTCATCACCCCATCAGCTAATCTGAGCATCTAAGCTTTGCTTAGAGGGCTGCATTAGCCACTTTCCAGGAGGCCATGGGCTGCACTTGGTTTTAAACAAGAGTAGCTGCAATCACTTCATCCTGGGGAAGACAGCCTGCATAATTTAATTAAGAGGCATACCCTGAGCTAAAGAGCTACTGAGATAAACCCATCAGTTTCAGAGAAACCATTCCTATTTTAAACCCAATCCCATAAATCCCCATAACCAGTGGGCAGAAGAGGAGCATGTTCAACTCTTACCAGGCTGTCCTCCTACAGTCTACTTCTGCGTGCCATACTGCACACAGCCAGTCTGAAGAGTAACAAGAGATGAACACTGACACAGGGAAACACGAGAAGCTCCCTTACTCCGGTAAAGCATCACAGGAACAGCATTTAACACACCTCTCCACCTTATTTTGAGTCCAACCTTATCCGAACAGCCCCAATGCCTTCGACCAGTTCTTCCAAGGCAGTTTTAAAGTCAGTCTGAAGCAACTTCTACTTGCTTTTCACTCTTGAGCTATAAACCTGAAGAGTGACTTGCATTCTATTCATCTTCTAACAGAAGAGGTTAGAGATGCAGACTGCAGTCTGAGTTAACAGCTTATATTCTGCAGATCTTTTAGCTGAGCTGCCAACCTCTTGCTGAGATCAAAATAATATGGCTGGCTAGCAACTTTTGACTCTGTAGGTCATTCGCTAAAGGAAAGAAGCTGACTTTGCCATACAGGCCATTTATATTTTGGCACCCCAGGCTGTACTTCAGTCCATCCTTCAGTTAATCCTAAGAACAGCCTTTAAATACTCTAATGGTCTTTAGTAGCATAAGCTTAGAAAAACAGTGCAAGATGTGCTGCAAAAGACAGTCTTAGCTTTACCATTTCTTGATGTATGGATGAGACAAGAAAAGTGTAACTAGGGTCACATGAAGTTTCTTTACAAAGCCCATTTTGTTTAGCGATTGTTCCCATTCTGTCAAAAAAACCAAGATACTATCAAACTGCAGTGGATTTCCAGTCATCTGTGCTTCAAAGAACGCAAGATGTAACCCTTCACAGCCTCAAGACTCAACTCTTCAAAGACCAGAATTGTGCTCTCTCAGGAGGAGGAAGAAGCCAGCCATAATGCCCTTCAAGAATATTTCAAATGCTCTCCCCTGAAAGAAAACATGGCCAGTTTGCAGCCCAAAGAACACCAGGTATCTTTGTCACTAGATGTCAGCAACATGGCACTTCCTACAGAAGAGAAGTGATGCCTCCCTTCTGACAGGGAAAATATGGAAGTAGGCAGTTTGGCAGCATCCCTTCAGATTAGAGATTGTCCCTCCAAGCAAAACTCACAGGGACAAGCACAGCTTTTACTATAGGAAAAAATAGTAGCTACAGCTCTGATAGCATTCAAGCAACCGTTGCCCAACAAGACACGTGAACCCATATGCAGTTAGAAACCTGTAATACCCAGACTTCCGAGCTGCAGAAGCCATCCAGACTCACCTATCTGGGAAAGTTCCAGGCTTGGATTTTGGCAGCCTGAGGCTAAAACTTGATAGCAGCTTTGTCATACTAAAGCAAGCAGAAAACAGATCATGGAATCACACAGCTTATGGGGAGAAGACTAGATCAAAAGCAAGTCATTTCCTAGTGGGGAGAGAAGTCAACTGCACTGGATGATAAGCAGAGGCTGCATTTCCTGCAGCTTTACTGAATCCAAAAACCTAGCCCAGGGAAGAATGGAAGTGGAAATGCATCCAGAAGAGCCATTGGATAAAAGCCCATTTTAAGCCTCAGAACAAGCACAGTTTAGCATCAGCAGCCCTACGTTCCGCCTCAGCAGGCTTTCCAGGGAGGAAGCTAGAGGGTGCAAGTCATGACCTAGCTAATTCACGTTTGTATCGGTAGTACAGGCAAATAATTTTAGGGGAAGTTCCTGCCCGATCTGACTGCAAGACCTTTGCTCAGGCTGACCTAGCACACCGGTACAGGCCTTCCCTCGGCGTCCTGTGCCACACAGAGCTTGACTCTGTCCCCACCCTCACCCGGTTCAGCACTGCAGGGCTGCCACCCCAGGTATCCCAGACAAACAGCTAATTAACAGAAGCAATTAATAAACCCCCTCAACCCCAAGCGACGTGCGAGCGGATGAGCCAGCCTCGGCGGGGCCGGGGTCACCCAGCACCCACCCCCCACCGGGGGCTGAGGAAAAGCCCTCCCGGGGGAGCCCCGCTTCCCTCCCACACGGCTCCGGGGGGCACGCCGCGCCCCTCCTCAAGGGCAGGCGGCGGGGGGACCTCGCCCTGCAGGAGGGCGCCCCCCAAGCCTGTCAGGGCCGCGCCGCGCCCCGCGGGGTAGGCCCGCGGACCCCCACCCCGGGCGAACGCCGAGGGAGCCGCCACCCGCGGCAGCTCGGCCAGCGCCCGGGCGCGGTCGCAGAGCGAACCCCGCCACAGGAAGTCGCCCGGAGAAGGGAAGCGAGGCGCACGCCCCGCCGGGGAGAGGGAGGACAGCCCCGGGCACCTCACCTGCCGCTGCCCGCCGCCGCCGCTCGCTGCCCAGCGCCCAAGATGGCGGCCGCCGCCCCCCCTTCCCTCCGCGCCCCCCCTATCACTGCAGAGCCGCCGCCGCGCATGCCCCGCCCGCGCCCCGCCGCCGCCGCGCATGCGCCACCGCGGGAGGGGGGAGGCGGGGGCGGGAATGGGCGTCCGGCGGTGCCGCTGGGCGGGGGCGGGAGGGAGGGGTCCCGCGCGGAGCCTGCCGGGAGCTGTAGTCCTGCGGCGCGGTGCGTGCTGGGAGTTGTAGTCCGGAGAGGTTGCGCGGGGGAAGCGAGAAGACGGCGTGTCCGCCGTGCCCGCGCGAGGGGCGAGCGGCAGCGCCGGGGCGTGGGGCCTCCCCGTCCTCCGTGGGGACCGCCTGTGGGGCACAGGGGCGCGCCCGGGCAGTGAGACTGCTCTTCTTCCCCCCCGCAGAGGCCCGAAGCCACCGTGGGCTGCTGTCTCCCACGGCCCCAGCACGGCGCGGGGCGCTGGCCCCACGCACAGGGCACCCCCGGGGCCCCCCCGCTCCTCGCACCGGGCCGGGGGGGGGCTGCACCCAGCGCCCGCTGTCAGACCCGTCCCCGGTTCTCCCCCCGCCCCCGTTCCCCTCCAGTGCGCCCGCTGGAAACGGGAGAGCCGGGGGAGCACCGGGCACCGCGGGAACGGCGCCGGTTGGGGCCGCAGCAGCCCTCGGTGCCCCGGGAAGGGTGGGTTGGAACAGGCTCAGGCACCGGGTGCCCTCGTCCCGCTGGGATCCCGCTGCAGAGCGAAAGGCAGGAGGGTAGAAAAGGAGACTGAAAAAAAAAAATTAAGGAAAAAAAAAACCAACAAAAACCCACTCAAAAAACAAAAAACCAACACAAGGCAGGAGTCCAATAAAACTATGTTTATAAATAAAAACAAGGAGATTGGTTTTGTTTTTATAAAACCCAGCGGGCAGGGTAGGGCGAGGGCGTGAGCAGTGGCCAGGGAGGCTGCTGGGTGGCATCAGGAGAGGAGGGGACAGGCGGCAGCTTGCTGGTGCCCAGGCGGGGGACAGGCGGGTGGCAGAGAGCGGGCAGAGGGGAAGGAGAGGCTTTAGGGGGTCATGGGGAGATGAACTGATGGCACACGAGAGCCGGCAGAAGGGGTGGCAGGGGCAACGCAGACCCCCCGAGGAGCAAAACAGATTTCATCTCCAGCGTATAAGAACTGCAAAGACAACAGACAAAAGGCGGCGACGCTTGCAGAGAAAGCCACGGCGCACCAGCACCGAGGGGAGCAGGG
The DNA here is from genome assembly GCA_003993805.1 of Himantopus leucocephalus. Taxonomy (NCBI): domain Eukaryota; kingdom Metazoa; phylum Chordata; class Aves; order Charadriiformes; family Recurvirostridae; genus Himantopus; species Himantopus leucocephalus. The sequence goes on from RSEF01000009.1 coordinate 17,828,787, forward strand.
TCGAGTGTGTCCGTACTGTACCGTGCTTGGCCCTGGGCATGGGGAAGGGGCTGTCCCCAGCCCAAGGCACGTCTCTGAGTACCCAGAAGAGGAAGGAAAAAAGGGCAGGGAGCGCTGGAGCAGACAGACTCAACTGTCCTGACACATCTGCGAGCACCGAGCACCGAGGCCACCGTTCAGGCTGTAGCTTCCCTCCCCAGAGAGCTCGTGTTGCCGCCATTCACAGCCCGAAGGGAGCGCGGCTGTCCCAGCTCCATCGCAGAGCCTCATCCCTCCCGGCAGCCAGGCCGGCAGCACTCGTGGCACTGGGCAGAGGGGGAGGCAGACTTGGACCCTTCATAGGGCAAATACAGGGGATCTCCACCTTTTCCCAAGGCGTAAAAGTGAACCATTTGTACCCCTCCCTCGCCTAGCTCCGTCCAGGCCCTTGAAGATGTCACATTGCTGAGCAGCAACGTGACAGCAGGAGGGAGAAGGCCACAGCTGCCAGCCCCAGGCATGGGACAGCCCCTACAATCAGGACAGGCAGCAGTGTGTCGCAAGCAGGAAGGCAAAGGGCAGGACAGAGGGAGCAGAACTCTGCCCATAAATCCCCCTCCCGCCCCCGAGTACCCCAGGGCAGGTGCAGGGCCCCGAGTCGCGCAAGACTGCGCAGGCACCCATGGCCGCTCCGGGCTGAATGCAGAGGTACAGCCCCAGCCCTGAGACTCGGGCAAGGTGAAGGAGGGTTCTGCCACGGGGCAAAGCCAGGCTCAGACCTGGCCCAATGTATGGGCAAGAGGAGGGAGGCAAGAGGGAAGTGGCAGCATCTCTCCACTCCCCAGAGGCACTGAAGCCCTGGAACATTCATGCATTAGCCAAAAGGCAACTACAACGGGATTTAAAACGCATATATAAGGCTGGTCCCTGCTCCCCTCTCAGGGCTGTGGGAAGGGCAGGGAGTTCTTCCGCAAGGGGGAGGAAAGAAGCCATCTTCAGCGCCACGCGTGCCCAGCGCCCTTGGAGCTCCGTGTCCTCCTGTCGGGCCACGCCACGCTCCAGCTCTCCCCCCCACGGGCGGCAGGCTCAGAGAAAGTCAAACACCCCGTAATTCTTTGCTGCTTGATAGAAGAAACACAAAAGGGTGAAAAGAAAGAAGAGATGTTTAGGGTGGAAGGACCGAGGCAGCAGCGACACACGGGCAAGCAGCACAGGGCGCTGGGACGGATGCGGATTAATGGGGTTAGAGAGGACGGCAAGAGGGAATTACCATCGGCAATACACAAGTCTGGTGGCGGGATGGGCTGGCAGCACCCAGCAGGCCTGCCAGGCCCGTCCACCCCGCTCGAGGAGGGATTAGAATCAAGGTTTAGTTCCATTTATTATTTTTTTTCCCTTTTTTTCTTTTCGTTATCAAGACCAAAAAAAAAAAACCAAAAAAACAAAACCCAAAAAACAAGGGGTGAAGCCAGGGCTGGTCCTAGGAGACAAACGACAGGGATGGAGGGGGGAAGGAAGGGGCAGCAGACAGACAGGGGACGGGCGCTTCACATTACATCCACAAAGAACTCACTGGGGTTGCCCATGGCCATTCGGAAGGACTGTCTACTGGCTGTCAGTTCGGGGGGCACAGAGGCCAGGTCACGGCCCGGCGGCGCCCCGGGGGGGCCCATGGCTGAAGGCGGTGGAGGCATCAGCAACATGGGGGGGCTGAAGAGAGGGGGGAGGCCGGGTGGCCCGTACGACTGCTGGCTGTGGTGGCTGCGGATGCTGTGAGCCAGAGAGTGCTGGCTACGCTGGCTGTGCTGGCTGGCCGGCACCGAGCGCTCGCTGGCCGCGCGCTCACGCCGCATGCTGCTCCTCGTGGTGTGGTCCGACTCGCTCCCGCTGCCTCCTGACTTGGACTCCCCGGTCTTCTCTCTCTCCTTCCTCCTCTCACTGCCGCTGCGATTGGAACCGCTGCTCCGGCTCCCTGCGAAGAGCACAAGGCAAGGTTAGGTGACAGCTCAGACAAGCCAGGAAGACAGGCTGCTCCTCTAGCCAAGAGAGGACTACAGCACGCTGCAGCACAGCCATTCGCCAGCGCACTCCGTGCTCTCAGTCTCCTTTCAACTCTGAGTCCCACAACCTTCCCGAGATGGCTTTTGCCCTGGCTCCCCACACACATAGGGCCTTGCCTAAGCAGCCTTTTCCTGCTGCTTCCCTGGACTGAACGGGACATCTGCCCATCTGCAGGCATATTTCAGTCCTTTTCACTCACCTTCACTGTGCTGGCTGCCTGCACTGCCCCCTCCGTAGCTGTAGCCTGGGTCAGGGAAGCCGGGGTGGGGGTTGTATGGATGAGGTGGTGGATACTGATACGGGAAAGCCATAGGCCAGGGTGCAGCTCCTGGGTGGGGGAGCGGAGCCAAAGTGTCCTGATCGGAGGCACCGCTGGAACCATCGTGATCGTGAAGAGACAGATTAGCCATGTCTGCAAGAAAGCAGAGGAGAGGGGTTAATCCAAGCAGAAAGACAGCCACATGTGATGAAGAAGCTCCCTGTCCACCCTTGCTGATGAACAAAGATGGGGTACACAAGGAGATGCAAGAAGTTGGCACTCTCCCTGCTAGTCAATGCAACCATCTGTGCTTCCTGGCTGGCCAATAGCCAAGCTGTGCAAGTCAGAGCTGCCACTCTAATACAGAGAGCAGCTTGGTGGGAAAGGACCACATCAGAGTTACGGCTCACCCTGCCAATTACTTCCCCAACCCCTCTTATCTGAGCAGAAGCCACTTGTCTGAGCACCACCCCTTTGCCAGCATTGGAAGTTCAGAGCCTGGAGACAAAGTCAGTGAAGACTAAGACTCTGCAATGGCTGCCCAGGAGAAAAGATCACATAGAAGGTGACAGTGTCATCTTCCAACTTCACCACTCCAGCAGCATGACAAGGGAGTTGGGCTATTCTTCCTCACTGCCTAAGAGGGTCTTTAGAACAAGGGGGCCAGCCTGATGGCAATGGAAGTAGCTATGTCCCCACAGTGTTAGCAGGGCTCTGCAGGACCTCAACCTCCCTCCGTTCTCTCCCTCCCACCCACGCCAAGTGCCATACTTCCACAGAGGTCGCCAAAGATGTAATAGCATTGCTCCGAGAAGGTGATCTTGTTCACGGTGTGTCGGATGTAGCCAGCCTTCAGCAGGTTGCTGGCATATTTGCGGGATTCACGACGGTCTGTAAAGCCCTCCACATGGTGATAGAGCCAATCCACCACATCCGAACCTGCCACCAAACATCAGAGTTAGATACAGCAACAGAGAGGAAGCCAGTAGCTGTTGAGGCAGTGGGCCACACTGGAGCCAAGACAAAGTGGGCAAAAGGTGAAAATGGACTGCAGAGCCAAAGGTTCAATTTGTGACTCTGGCCTGGTCAACCATTTACAGTGATGGAGATGCTCCCTTGGGCATCCACTTGGAAAACAGGCCACCCATTCATAGAATCATAGAATTGTCTAGGTTGGAAGGGACCTTT
>RSEF01000009.1:17832373-17926714 GCA_003993805.1 Himantopus leucocephalus
CAGGTCGACACTCCCGCCTAACTTAGTGTCATCTGCAAACTTACTGAGGGTGTATTCCCCACCCCCCACCACTGCTGCAGGCAGCACAGTCTCTTACCAATGAAGGCATTGGGGATGGTGATCTTCAGCCACATGCGGTCACGCACCTCCAGGCCTGACTCTGGTGAGGCCATGGCTTTGACAATGGTGGCCATGTCACTGTGGATGGACAGGTGAAAGTCATCGAGGCCTGTGGTGTGGACGAAGGGAACGGAGGCAAAGATGAGAGGGGACAGAAAAGACAACAGGGCTACACGGAAGCATCACACACAGGAGGAATGGGCCAGAGAACAATACATCGCAAACAGTCTTGGGGCACATGCTGTGTAACACCCCCCTTCCAGCCTTCCGATGTTATTGTTCCCATGTCAGCCATTTCACCTTGTGCAAAACCCAGGCTACAATCTCCTTCCTTCCAACCAGTCCCAAGCAGCTGAGATCGAAAAGCTGCCAAGTGAGCCCACACAGCTCAGCAAGGGAATTCTCTGCTCCTTTCAAACTTACAACAAACTCCTGGCTTTTTGCCCCGGCTCTCTAGACTCTTGCTTCAGGGCTCTGTATACTACAATCACCCAAAACCTTCAGAAAGCAACCAAAAGAGCCCTGTGCTCAGCTGGACCTTGCCCCACTGCAAGGCTCTTTGCTCCCAGTTGCCTCCATCCTGATCTATCTGCTGTCTGGGAGGGCAATTGCTCCAGGGACAAACTGACTCCCTCTGGTCTGGCAGTCTCAGCTGGTAATGCCTGACTGCTCTGAGCCTTTCCTCTGCACCTGCCACAGCTCCTGGATTGCACCCAGGCTCTCCTCATGTAGAAGGCTGAAAAAGGTGGCATTAATTCACCCAGCCAGAACTCGCACTCGTCTCAGCGCCTGCCTGGTGAGAGCTTAGTCCCCTGGCAGGGCAGACCTTGCCCATCCCAGCTGTTCCCCAGCAGATGTATTGCTCCCTTTACAGCACAGTGAAGGTGAGGAAGCCGTGCAGCGGGTGGAGCACGGAGGCACAAGGACTTACGTTCGGTCTCTGGGATGGAGCTGGTGATGGAGGAGCTGGTGGAAGTGATTGTGCTCATGGATGGACTCATACCGTACGCTGGGTAGGTGCCAGTCATCGCTGCCGTGTGAGACACCCAGGCTGCCGGGTCGATGGGCCGGATGGGCTCACCTGCAGTGAAGAAAGAGTCAGTCAGTAGCTATAAGAAATTATGCCCTCGTCAAATCAACCTCTGGGGAGGGACAGGGACTCAGCGCAGCCCATTCCATCCCCAGTATCTGCCGGGACTCACCCGGATCGGAGCATGGAGAGTCTGGCCCAGCCCAGATCCGCTGGGGAGCAACTGGGAGAGAAAGAAGAGAGGGAGGGTCAGCAGGAGAGGTGCAGAGGGAGAGATCCCCCTATGGCTCAAGGGGGGGTTTCTCTTTCCTCTGGCGCCCCGAGCAAGTGACCCCCCTGCCCCAGTGAAACGCGTCCCCAGCGTGATGTGGGAAGGAGGGCTGGGCTTATGGGCATTTTGGCCTGGGAATAGTACATAGCAGCCTCCTAACAGGAGAGCTGAGACCCCCTCAAACCCCAATTCAGTGCCACATGGAGTCACACACACAGGGGAGGAACAAGACAACAACCAAGTAAGTGCTTAAGGCAGGGCTCTCACATGAGCTGGGCACCAGCGTTAAGGGTGGGTCAGCTATCCACTTACTCCTGGGTAACGAGAAGCAGCCCCGGGGGCTGGGGTCCCAGCATTTGGCCACTGTCAGGGTGATGGGCCTGCAACAAAAAGGAGAGAGTTAGAACAAGAGCCCAGTGGCAAAAACCCCTGTGTGATGGGCAGACGCTGTATGCTGGCGCTCTCCTGCAAAACAGGGAGAAGCTGCCAGTAAAGTCCCCTTATCCCCTTCCAGCTATGGATTTCCTTAGTGGCATGGACAAAATGATGTGAGCCTGCTGAGGGTTGTTGATGACCCTAATGACATGGCATCCCCACAAAAAGGGGGCACAGACCCCAATTCACAACCATCGGGTTGGCTGCAATTCTTGCTTTGGGCATGAAAACCCAGGAATCAAAGCAACACCAAAAACTTAAGTTCTGAGCTTCTGCAGAGCCACTGGCAGAGGTGGCTGTAAGACACGACTCACACCCCCTTAGCACACACCATACAGCTGCCCACGGAGGTAAGGAACAACCTGAGTACTTACCCCGGCTTGTGCACAATCTCCCTCAGCACCCGCACAGCATCATCGTTGCTCATGTTCTCAAAGTTGATGTCATTTACCTGCAAACAATGCAAAGAGGTGAGTCCCAAAGATGTGACCAGAGGCCGAGCTCCCCACTCAGCTCAGCAGTGACTCAGCTTCCCTCTTCCAAGCCCAGCTTCCGGGGTTTAGCCTGACAAAGTGCGCAGGGAGGCTTCTGGGTCTTTTCTTACTGCTTTCCCAGGCCCAAAGATGGAGGTATGTGGGCGTGAAGTACCTGCAAAAGCATGTCTCCTGGCTCAATCCTGCCATCAGCTGCCACAGCGCCGCCCTTCATGATAGAGCCAATGTAAATGCCTCCATCCCCACGCTCATTGCTCTGCCCCACAATAGAAATGCCCAGGAAGTTGTATTTCTCTGCAGGGGTGGAAAGAGAAAGAAGTAAGACACCATAAAGCAGCAGGCACAAGCAGCCCTAATCTCAGACAAAACCACATGCTAATGATGGTTGCCTCCGCCCCTGTCCCAGATGGATGTCCTGGGACGCAGAGAAACTCTCGAGAGACCAGTGCTTCAAGACAAAGCCACCTTCCTACAGTATCCATCTCCTCACTCCTCCCCACATGTGTTCTCTTTGCCCCCTCCCCAGTTCCCTCTCCGCCACCCAGTCTTGCTCTGGAAAGACTGTAGGCTCCATGCACACCTCCCACTCACCCATGTTCAGCGTGACCGTGATGATGTTCAGGGACATGGTGGAGTCTGTGATGCTGCTGAAGGACGATGACTGCAACATAAGTGAAACGTGAGATGTTCTCCCGTGCCTCAGTAACATTCCCAGCCCCAGCTCCCTCCATTTGTGCTACCTGCCACTTGCTGTGGCACCACAGCCACAACCCACAACTCCAGCCTTATGCTGGGAGCTTTGCAGAGCCAGAGGGCATCAGCCGCAGTCCTTATGACCTCTCCACAGCCAGGACAAGGTCTGTGGTCCCAGCTTTTGAGGCTACATCGGCTTCAGAAGGGTTTACAGCACTTTATGAACTCTCAGTACTTGGACACCACCTGTCCCCAACTGTTCCCACAGCAAACACAGCTAAATCCCTGATCAGCCCTGGAGCACTGAGTGGAGAGATCCACCATGCGGCCCACCTTGCCCGGCCTTGCCCTCCCCAGGATACCCAGCCCCTGGGTACCCGCTCAATGCGTGGAGCCTTCTGTTTCCGCCGGCGTCGCTTGTGCCTCCTCATTAGACGGGAAGCACTGCTTTGCTCTGTCGAACTGCTAAACCTAGAGGCAAAAGCGAGAGTCAGCTCTTCTGCTGCTGCCAGGGTGGCGGCTCTGTCAGCAACAGAGCCACAGAAATGGCACAGGGAATAGAGGACTTAGAGGAACTGCAGGGGCAGAGGGGCAGAACACGTACATAGGGAACAGACAATAGCAGAGGGGGCTGCTGGGTGAAACTTGAGACAGAGGCAGGTCTGAGCAAGGACAGTGGAGGCCAGGATTACTGTGCCCTGCAAAGGCACCTCTCTGTGCTGGGAGGCAGGGGGAAGCCTCCAGGACCTAAGCTCTCCTACCTGCTGGTGGAGTCATCTTCATCTGAATCGAAGAAGCTGGTCGTCTCCAGCTCACTGCTCATGAGTGTGGAGGAGCTCTCGTACCCGCCCAGGTCTCGGCGTCGCTCTCCCTTCACTGTCCCATTCACTCTGGGTGCTATGAAAAGACAAGACTCAGCATGCTTACGACAGGTCACAAGGAAACAACCCCTTCCCCTATGCAGGGCTCACAGAAACCTTCTCAGAATGAATCTGGCCATCAGACAATCCCATCTAGAGTGAGCCGGCTCTGAGTCCACCCCGGGATCAGATCCGTCTTCTGTGGGATAACTCTTCTATCCCTACAAGATGGGGAAGGGGCTGGTGGGCCACTAGGAACAGTGCTGCTAAACTCGTGGAAGACTTGCAGCTGGTTCCTTGGCAGAGCAAGGAGCAGCACAGACTGGCAAGGCTACAGCACGCTCTGCTTTTCAACTAAGAAGGACTGAGGCACTGCTGTCTCCTGCTGTCGAGGCTTCTACAGGAGACATCTCCTTTGCCCCAAAGGTTTCAACACCAAGCTCTGATGCAACACAGGTGTTAGCTCCTGCCTCCAACATGAGGCTATGGCCTCAGATCACTGAACAGCCCTTCTAAGCTGGGATGGTTCTGCAGACCAGAGAGAGCTGCCCCATGCCTGGAGCTGGTGCCCCCACTGTGCCACAGCCATGCCCCACAGAGCTTTTGCCATATTACCAACGCTCACCATGCTCAGGCCCATCTTTGCGACGAGGTCGTTCCCTTTGTGATGACACCACCGAGTCTGTCTCTGTCTCATTGTCCAAGTTTTCCCGACTCCCCCCAGTGTTAGGGCTGCAACGAGTAAAAGGAACAATTATGTCCAACAGCGAACAACTTAAGCAGGCTCTCTCTACCTCTGCGGTGGCCAGCACGAGCCTCCAGCCATCAGCTGTCTCCTTCTTGAGGGACAGGAGCAGATGTGGTGGGGAACAAGCACAGCACACCTGTGAGTGCAGGGCGAGGGACTAGGGGAAACCGTGCCAGCTCTTTGCCAGCTTCCCTGCACCATTTTCAGCATGTCCTTGCTTGTTGAACAATGCAGCTCCACTTCGAATCTGCTCCCAGCCCCATCCTCCTACCCTCTAGCTGGCTGTGATCCCTGCCAATTTGGGTAGGAGTGTCCCAGACCCTGGTCTGGATTTACAGCAAAGTCACCGTGGGTTCCTCAGAAACCAGGATAGGTGTCCAGATAACTTACTGGAAAGAGGGGGGCCTGGAGTCTCCAATTCCTCCTGTGCGCTCCATGGAGGGTGGCAGCTCTGTTTGGTTATCGGCACAGACTGAGCCAGCATCTGAATGGGAACCCTCTGCAGACACCAGCTGGAGGGACGAGAGACAGAGAATGAAATGGCTGAGGCACTGGGATAACATTTACAAGAGTGGCCAAACAAGCTGGCCAAAAGCCTGCCTGGCCCAGGATCTCATCTCTGACGGTGGACAACAGCAGATGCCCAGGAGCGGGTATGGAACAGGCCAAGCATGTAGCAACATTCCCCCTCAACGCCTTCCCAGACACCGGCTATTTGTGGCTCAGGAATACCTGACCCAGCGGTGAAGTCGGGGTGGCTGACAGCGCTGCTTGGAGACTCTGACATCATCTGCACACCCACGCTGCACAATTTTTACACTCAGGTAACCTTTAGCACATGTTCTATAGCAAGGAGCGGATTCCCCTAGTTCTTCTTACATCAGAAAAGGCAGCTACCAGCCATTCCTTTTCTTGATTTTACCAGCCTCTACACCTCTGCATTCAAGCCGTGGGACCCATCAGGGCTTTCACCTTCCCAGCCCACAGAGGCTGTGGGTAACAGAGCTCAGGGCTGAGGCTGGCTTTGAAATAGACTCCAACACGCTCTTTTTCTGGCTTCCACATGCACTCTGCAAACTTTCAGGTTGTGCCCAGATAATTGGCTCAGGCACAACCTCCAGCCAACCTCTGGGAGGCTTAACAGTTTCCCCAATGCAGAAATTTAAGAGAGGGTCAAACCCCAGGAACTCTTTATACCAGCCATGCTTTGGGGCAGCCCAGGCACACCTACATCTTTGTCTCCGGCTCTAAGATAAACCACCAATTTCAGGGCTCAGGGAATGAGGTGGAGCCTCTCCCAGAAGGAACGGGCTTGCCAGTGGGATGAAACAGAGGATAGCTCAAATGAGCTCAATGGGAAGTGGTTTCCCCAACATTGCTCCCTATCCAGGTTTGCGCTCTCCCCACTTTCAAGCTGCACTGAGCAGGGCTAATCCCAATAGGAAAGCAATAAAAAGCCTTTTCCGTGTAAGAGACATTCAGGAACCCCCAGAGCAGAGGTGACAGGACCCAGAAAGGAGTCACCCATCTTGGCCAGGGAAGGAGTCCCCAGGGACAGGCTAGAGTTCACAAGCAAGGGAAGATCAATTTCCACCTTTAAGGATGTTCCAATGTGCTTCTCACATCTGCCTCACGCCTGTCCCCTGCATGACACAGGCAAGCAGGGGGGTTGGCTCTCTCCCAGCACCAGGGAGGAACTGCAGGGCCCAGTGCCTCGATTCATCCCAGACAAAATAGGCTGTGGGTCAGCCTGGAGCCAGTCCAGGGAGGTGAGGAGACCAGGACAGGGGTCAGGCCTCAGCCTGTGTACTTGAACCAACTGCCACGTCATCAGCCATCACAGGAGAGATCTGATCTAACAGAGGTGAGGGATGCTCCGCTGTGGGTCAGGACAGAAGGATCCTGAAACATGGGCTAGAAAGGAGCTGATAGCTGTTGCCAAAACTATAACGCCCAGTGTAAATGCAGAGGCAGCTCTGCTGCTTGCTGGTGAGAGGACCACACCTGCATGGAGGCAGGAGCAGATACCCATTTACACAGGTCTTGAGTGCCTCCCAGCATCACTGATCAAAGACAAAGCTGTGCCCTGCCCACCTTTGCGAACTGGTGAAACCATGGTAAAAGGGATGATGGACCCCACAGATCATCACTAGGGCAGGGGGAGAGAGGTCTGCTGCCAGGGAGGCACTGGGAACAGAGACAGGGATGCAGCTGGGACAAGGAAAACAGAGCAGCCCTGAAAAGTCCACAGCCAAGGCAGCAGACAGGGCAGAGAGCACCCTGGGGTGTCAAAAGCTGCAGAGCCCGTCCCACAAGCCCCAGGACAAGCCCAACGGCTCCTGCTCTCGCAACTGTCTAACCAGCTCACTTGGCTCAGCTTCCGCTCTGCTCCCCACACCTTCCCAGTGACTTGTCTTCCCAGGACACATCCCACTCCCTGAGGGCTACATCCTTGCTCTGGCACCCACTGCCTGGGAGCACAAGGGAGAAGAGATGCTGGAAGGGGCCAGCATCGCCATATAACACACTCTGCTTGAAGATATCAAGGCAAGACCAGGCAAATAGAACTGGTCAGGGGGAACTGGCTGCAGGCAGCTGTCAAACAGCAGTGAGGAGAGGAAAGGGGGTGTTCCCAAGCAGGGGGACTGATGCTGTCTTCCTCTAACACTCCCGGGGCTGGGATTTCCTCTAGGGAAGGTTTTGATAACTACCCTGCACTTTTCCTGCCTCTTGCACTGTCAGGAAATATTCACTTGGATCCAAGCCCCATCTTTCCCTCTAGCTAAAATTAGTACCAAGTTCCTAAAATAGCCTCATCCCAGCCTGTCTGGCAGAAGCAGCAAAGCGAGTGCTCCCCCTCAGCCCCCAAACCACCCACAGACAAGGAGACTCTCAGCGGGGATAGAAAAAGAGATCATCAGCTGTGCGTAAAGGTCCCCAAGACTGCTGTCACCTTCACGCACAAGAGCTGGTAGTGGTGCTAACTGCAGGCACAAGTTCCCCACAAGGAGCCAGCACACCAGAGCAGCAGCACGGTGCCCTGGTCAGATCAGACAGAGCCGCACCAGATCTGCGTCACTTACTCTAAGCAACCAGAGAGCCCCTACGAGGAAAGCCAGCAGCTGCATGGATGCGTGGACCACTGTCCTGGTTTGAGCAATACAGGATTAATTTCTCTTTCAGTAAGGTCTCTTCTAATGCTTAGGAAAAGTGCAGTTTTAGAAGACACTGTTGTCTGAATTTGTGAAAATTTACTTTATAGCCAGCTATGTTATGAGGGTTTCAAGGTCTGTGTTTTCAAGCTCACCAGGTGCAGGGACGAGGAGGAGAGAGACCCAGGCACTTGACCCAAGCTGGCCAACAGGATTATTTCATACCATGAATGTCACATTCAATATAAATTAGAAGGTTTGCTGAGAAGTTCTCTCTCTTCCATGATGGCTGCAATCCTGAGAATTCCCTGCCCCAAGCTGGCCAACAGGATTATTTCATACCATGAATGTCACATTCAATATAAATTAGAAAGTTTGCTGAGAAGTTCTCTCTCTTCCATGATGGCTGTGATCCTGAGAACTCCCTGCCCCGGCACTGGACACCTGAGCCTTTCCCTTCCTCCCAAAGCCGTAGCGCTCGCAGTGTCCAACATTTGTTGTTCACTGCTGGGAGTGCACAGCTTCCTACCGATAGAATCGGCTGAGTATAATCCTTGTTTATTTTATATTGGTATTGGGATCAATGTTGGTTCTGTACTATTATTAATGTTAATTATTTAGTCATTCTATTAAATCTGTTTATATTTCAACCCTTGGGTTTCCTTGTTTTTTTCCCCAATTCCCCTTCCCGGGTGGCAAGGGGGCACTGGGTGGTAGATCAATTATCTAAACAACAGTAAATTGTTGTGGCTTCTTCAAACCATAACAAACACAAGGAAAAGCATGCCAGGTAAAAAAGAGCAATGGAAAGGGTTCAGCGACTCTGGGACTCCCACAAAGCAGGTGAAAAGAAAAGGCAGCTGGAAAGGGATGGGTGGGGAGATGTCTCAGAGCAGATGCAGCAGCAGCGGGGATAGTGGCCAAGAGCCAGATAGGCTGTTTTTCCGAAGGGCCCAGCTAACCGCTAGAGGGAGGACGGCCGGCAGCTGGCCACTGGGCGCTAGGCTCTTTGTGTGGGAGCCCAGCGTGCCCTCTCCTCCGGTGCGGGGCACAGGGAGGACTCCAGCCTGCGTGCTGCTCCTCCCGCCAGCACCCCCGCAGGAGCCAGTCAGGCAGCAGGGCGCCCGCCCGGTCCTGTCACCCCCACCCTCCCTCCCAAAACACAGTCACCTCATGGCTCCCCAGCCATGGCTCCCTGGATGTTTGGTGCAGGGATAGAGGATGCATTAGGTCTGACCTAACCTGATTTGCTGAGAATTTTCACTGTTTAGGGGCTATTTGGTGGCCTCTGGGAAAAGACACTTGGGTCTTGGTTCTGCTCCTGGCGTAGATCCACACACCCCCATCAGCACAAACTGCAGCTCAGCAGAGGGGAAAAGGGACAGCTGGCTATGGAGACTGAATACCCTCTACCCCACCCCCCCAAAAAAAGAGGGTCCCTTTCGGGGAAGAGGGAGGCATGCAGGCAGGGGACTGAGCATGTGCATGGCATGGCACAGCACAAAGGGAGAAGCTTGTCCTGCAGCTGCCCAGGCAGTACCTTCAGTCTTCAGGGCACTCAAATCCAGTCTGCTTCACCAGCACTAAAGTCACTTAAGCCCTTTGCGCCAGTCACCGGAGCAGGACTTTCCTTGGAAAGCTGACCCTGCCATAGGGGCACATGGGTTAAGCTGCGGACAGGCTGGGACCACCACCTCTACCAGGCTTCAGTGACTGTGACCTCTCCACAGAGGCATCCCACACCTTTCCTGGCGCGGGGGACCCAGCACCACACAAGCCCCCTCTCCAGCTGAGGGACTGGAGCGTGGTAATCCAGCTCATCATCTTCATTAGCAGTCAGCACTTTGACAGTACGGAGCAGTCCTCGTGCCTTACTCGGCACTGTGCAACCCAACAGTGGTTTTCAGAGATGGCAGAAACAGGCAGCGAGATACCGAAGCAAGGGGCTTGCTTACCCAGGACACCACCCGGCCGTTGAAGCAGGGAAGCTTGGCATTGTCATCCGAGATTTCTTCTTTCACCACCCTGCAGAGGGGAGAGGAGGCAGTCAGAGCTGGGTCCAGGATTTCTGAGGAAAAGGAGACTTTCCCAGGTGGGTGTTTGCACCCAGCAACAGGCAGCCCAGGCTTGGGGATGGGACAGGGAGAGGATCGGCAGCTCCCTCCTGCTGTCAGGCTACGGCTTCCTATGCCCACAGCCGTGATGGGCAGGCTGGAGGGGAGAAGACAAGGGCAGAACCGGCTCTCCCATGCGCACTCAGCCATTTTTGCCCCCCAGATGCACATTTTAATCTGTGCCTCCCAAAAGAATTCACACGCATATTTCCACCAGTTTGCTTATTTCTAAAGAAATCCACCAGTTCGCTTATTTCTGAAGAAATACATAATTTAAACCTCTTCATAATGATCTGAAAGAATCACAACCTATGCCAGAGATTTCTAATAGATGAAAGCGAAATACATTAAACATGCTGCCTCCCAAATGTTACTGTTGATTTTTAATTATGTACATAATATTTCAACATCACTTCAAGCTTTATAGTTGTGCCACAATGTCATGTTCCTGCATTACACAAACAGCTACGTTATCATCAGTCTTCATAGTGGAGGGAGCACTGATATTCCCCCCCCCCCCAACAGTAAAAACATCAGTTTTCTTTGGAAAGAAAATTTATTCTTTCTACTTTGAATATCACTGGGCACCTAAATACTTTTTCCACAGTGAGTCTGCAATCAAAATGACTTGTAAATTTACCAGATTCAATACATACCATCTTTGATAAATCAAATTTAATGGCAAAATAGGCTTTAACAAGCTCATTTTCTTTTCCACTCAATGTCAACATTTTAAGCACTCTTACAAGATGTCTTTGTATTAAATAAGTAGTTTGTGATATTAATTTCCCCTTCCAAGCTATATCCAAGGTAGCTTGACACATACTGTCTAAAAAAATAATGTAGTAACTAAACAGTGAATAAATTATGTTTGGGGGAAAAAGAATCCAACAGAAAAAGAAAAGTGAAACCAAGGGAAGTAGCTTATAAGTAACTAACAGAGTACACAGAGGTGGGATCCTATCAACAGCTCTGAAGGGTCCCCAAGCCAGTCCCCAACTCACGGAGGATCGAAGAGGATGCAAGAGTGGGACACGGAGCTGTGACCCATTGCCCCAGACTGCCACGCAGTCCAGGCACTGCCACCGAGTCGCAGCACGGCAGGGCGCGGAGAAACAGGTACTCTGGGCTCCCAGATGTGCTCGCTGGTGCACTCACAGCTGCCCAAACCGCCAATGAAAACAGGACGGCAAGGCTCACCAACACTCGCAAGGCATCAGCAAAAGGCAAATGAACAGTGCTGGAAGACCAAAACCTGGGGAGCAGGCTTGCTCCACCCTGCCAGCCGCGCTGGTTCCTCCGGTGTCACACACGCTCAGCAAAGGGCTGTCTCACAGGGTGAAAGGCAGCACGCTGCCACGTCTTTGCTGGCAGCTGGCACTCACAATCCCTGCCAAAACCAGACAGCCAGCAAAGGGACTGGACAAATGCTACCCATCCCCAGAAGGCACAGATGAGGAGGTCATGGTTTGAGCAGTCTAATCCACTCCCAGGATGTGCGTTAATTCCTCTTGCACAGATGGAGAAGCAGGAAAAAGCAGGAAAGGAGCAGTGAGGATGGATTAAAAACCCACTGGCTTAATGTTTCTTCAACATGCCCTTGTGCCAGCCTCTGCCCAAAGCTGCTGTAGCCCAGGATGAGTGTCAAACACAGGCAGTCTTCCCCGGTACCTGTCCCCTTTGGTGCCCACGCCAACCCTTTCCAATGCAGGCAAGTTGTCGTCTCCTCACTTCCAAGCATACACACACACACACACGCACCCTGGCCTGGCTGCACTAGCATCCATTCATACTGTCGCCAGCAGCCTGGACTTCATCCAATTCCTAGAGAGAACTTCAGGCAGAGCCAATTTTCAGTGCTGCGTGCTGCCTGCTCAGGGACACAGAGCCCTGCCTGCGGGCGAAGGGACAGGGTGATATATTTGCAGGGTCAAGGTGACCAACCGCTAAGCACAAATGAACTATTCCACTTTCAGGGGGGACAGAGAAAACCGACCCTCAAGACCCCCCCCGCCTCCCCTCAAGTGCAATGCCCGATGGAGAACAAGCTCCCTCTGTCCCCAAAGCTCGTCACTCCTATTACCCCGCTGCTGCCCCAGACATCCCAGGGGTCAGCTCCACCCCGCAGCAGTTTTCTCCCTCCTTCCCCAACCACTACATTATTTATCACTGTTTATCACCCAGACGCCACAGCACAATGGATTATATATTTAGACTGCACAGAGCAAAAACTGATAGTGCGGGAGTCGGGCACATGCCGAGCAGGAATATCTCTGCAGTCCTGCCCACGTCTGTCACCCCTCGCACCGTCCCAGCTATTCGTGCCCTGCATTCCTCTCCAGCCTCAGCCCTGAGCTATAGCCTTCCTCCCCCCACCTCTCACCACTCTTCAAGTCACACTCCTCACACAAACAAGACCGCAGGTTCACGTCAGAAGCCACCAACCAAGCAGCCTGTGGGGGAGCTGTGAGTGGTGCCACGTTTCTCCTCCCCAGCTGCATGGGGAGGCAGCCATGAGATGAAACCATCCTGTGGATATGCTGGGAGGGAAAACCATCCCGTGGAAACGNCGTGGATGTGCTGGGAGGGAAAACCATCCTGTGGAAACACTAGGAAGAGCCGCCAGCTGATGGGGTCTGAGCTCGGGAATCCCAAAAGAGCAGACCCAGATGAGGCTCAAGCTCTCTCAATTCTCTAAAAG
Organism: Himantopus leucocephalus; assembly: GCA_003993805.1. Lineage (NCBI taxonomy): Eukaryota > Metazoa > Chordata > Aves > Charadriiformes > Recurvirostridae > Himantopus > Himantopus leucocephalus. Next base: position 17,844,992 of record RSEF01000009.1, read on the forward strand.
CCTTTCCTTCTGGCAGGAGTCACCATAGCCCAGGGAAAACATCTGCCCAAGGCTGATTTCAAAGGGACTGCTTTTAGTTTACCGTCCATCAGGGCAGCCCAGTTTCATATTTTCTAGTGTTTAAAGTCTTGCTGGGGGCTGGGCACAACATGGCTGAGAACGGTGGCCAGGAAAACCCCTCTGCTGTGGAGAAGCAGCCCCCAGCCTTGCCCAGGAGAGTGTGGATCCAGCCCCCTCAGCGATGCTGCTCTGCATGGAGAAGAATCGCCCAGCGGAACGGGCACTTGCCGGCCCCTGTCCTGTCCCCGGGGCCAACCGACGTGCTGCGGCCAAGCTGCAACGCTCATCGCCTGGCCCGCAGGCCCAGCGCTCCCCGGCACTCATCTGCCTTGAATTTTCCAACAAAGAGACCTGCGGGAGGGAGGAAGGAGGGAGGAAGGGGAGAGGGAGGGTTGCAGGGGAGGCAGGCCGAGTGGGCGGATGATTCAACCGCCATCCCCAGCGACACGGGGCCAAGCCGGGGGCGAGGAGGAGGAGGAGGAGGAGGAGGAGGGGGATGAGGCTCTGGCTGCCGCAGGAGCCCGGCTGGGGTGTGCCGAGGGGGCTGCCAGGGCTGACACAAGCAGCACATCTGCTCCCATGCAGCTGGGGGAGGGGAAGGGGCAGCCCCCGGCAGCGGGGAGGGAAAGCGGAGGGAACCCAGCTCCAGTCCTTGCTCCAGCCCTATCCTCCCACCGGCTTCTCCGGAAGAGCCAGCAGACCCTTCTCCCCACAGCCTGGGAAGATGCCATGATCCCAGCTTCCCTCCCGCTTCCCGGGCCGGCAGCCTGGAACAAGGATGCAGAGGCGGGCGAGGGACAGGCGGGCAGACGCTGCCTTCTCCAGGGAGCCCCAGCACGGCTCAGGAAATTAGAGGGTATTTTGTATCACAGAGTCACATCCTAGGAATGAAGGGAAAGTGGGGAAACAAGAGAGCGTGCACAGGAGAGAAAGGAGGCCATAAAACCCGAGGCTCGGAGACGGCTGCGCCGTGTCAGAGACCCCGGGCTGCGCAGCTGCTGCGCTCCCAGCCTCCCCCCAGTGGCCTCCAGCCCAGGCGAGGCTGCGGATACGAGGGAGTTTCGGGAGTTTCTAGCTTCAGCCAGCTCCGGTCTCTCCTGAGCGGGACCCGCTAACCACAGCGGGGTCCCAGAGAAGAACTCAAATGGAGTAACGCAAGCCCAGGGAAAGAAGAAATCCAAGAGGCGTTGACAAAGGCTGCGGCAGGAGGATTTGAACGTCGGATGTGGATGCAGGCTGGAGCTCAGCAGCGATCGCTGCTTGTCTCTGGCGGTCCCATTCCCCAACTCGGCTATCTAAGGGCTTGCAATGGGGAGGATACTCAGAGAGAAGCAATCATGAGACGCGGTGGTGACCAGAAAAGCTGAATCTGGAGTTGGAGGGGTCAGTACCAAGAAGGGGACCCCTCTAGCATGTTAGATAGCTCAACGGCCAGGATGAAAGAGTGTCTTATTAGGGGAGGTGCAAAGACTGAGAAGACAATTGAGCAGCAACAATTTCACACTGCAAAGATGAAAAAAAAATGTATGGAAAAAAAAGTAAGATCTTTTCCTTCATTTACTTCAATTATTGAGAGGAAAGACCTTCACAGAATAGCAACATTTTTTTCCAGCGTTGCAAAGCCCAAAAATTCGATGTTAAACGTAATCATCTATTACAATCCCCCCCTCAAAAGCGCACAGATTAAGTAGGTCACTCCTCTGACCTTAACAGCCCCCATCTCCTACAGCCCACAGCACCACAAAAANGAAAAAAAAAAAAAAAAAAAGAAGAAAAAAAAACCCAAACAAAAAACATCAGGAGACATTTCTACCCAATAGCACAAGCTTCAGGGATTTGCACACCAGAAATGTGATCTCATTTTTAAGACCTTTAATACACACCCCTTAGAGCAGGGATGTCTTGTCTCCAAATGATTGTATAGATTAATAATGCTGCACAGCAAAGGGAAGCACCTTCATGTGCTGCTACCCAACAATGTGAGCATCTCCTAGCTCAAGAGCAAAATCCTCCTCCCTTCTGCAAGATCAAATGCCGGGACCACAGGGACAAGCTCTGCAGCCATTTCACCAGAGAGAAAATGGGACGGGGCAATTCTCCAACAGAGTTGGGATCTTGGATGGGAAATACTCGCCCATTAGACTAAGCCCAGACATGACACGTGTGCTTCCCGTGGGGATACAATTCCCCCAAGGGCAACAGGCCCAACCAAAGAGTACACACGTGTATCGGCGAGACCTTGGGCTTCACAGGCAAACAGTGTGCATCAAACAGGATTAGAGGATTTGAGTTGTCTGTCTCCGTAAGCCAGGGCATTCTTCGGGTCTTCCTCGCTGTATTTTTTACCTCCTGTGTGAGGAGGAGGAGTACGCAGGGTGCAGACTGCACAGTGCGCTGGGGTGAGAAGGGCGCTCTGAGCATAAACAGAGACCATCACTCTCCCATTTAATTTCCCTCCCGAGCCCCCAGACAGGGTATTCTCCACTGCCTCTCTATGCTGTAGCACAGGGCACAAAGGGAAACACAGATTTGTGGGTTTAGCTCTGTCAGACCCTCCTCCCCAGAGGAGCTGCTGTCCTCCTGTCCGTCTCTGCACCCCGTGTGAATGTGAGCTCCCTTGCAGCACTGACTTTACCTGGGGTCTTTTTTAAGAATCCAGAAGCACAAACCAGCTGTCCTGCTAACACAACAACAACACAGCTCTGCATTTGAGCAGGAAAGGCCACCTCTGCTCTCCTAAGACATCAAGGGAGCTTTATAAGGATTCCTTGGGGGGCAGGTCACCCCATTTCAAGCTACAACCCACTCTCCTCAGGAGCAGGGACATTGTGACCAGGAGTGAAAGCACGGGAACAGCCTCTTTCATTTTCAGGCTGTAACCTCTACAGCCCACCCGAGCCGTGCTCACCACTGCTGCCCCACAGCCCCACCACGCACCCCACAGCTTGCTGCACTGTTCCCCCCAGGGTCACTTAGGCAGGGGTTGAACAGACATCGAATATGGCAACTGTTTTCCCCAAGGACCCCTCATCAACACATTTGTGATCACTCCACTGGACATACACCAGGACAACTACAGCCCCCCTTGTCCAGGAGATGCTTGGCTCCAGCTGGACCTTGTGCTCAGTCCTACAGGCATCACCGGGTGGGAGATGACAGAGGACAGACCTCCTGTTCATCTAGTCCAAAGGCTGGAAAAGGAATGGCATTTAGGAACGAGCCACCCAACCTCACAGGCCTGCCCAGGAGCAGCACTTATCAAAGCAAAGCTACACTTTGATTTCGAAGGGAGCCCAAGAGCCCTGGCGGCCCCTCCCGCCTTGATCTCTGGAGTGACCATCTGGCTGCGGCACTGCTCTGCAAACAAGCCCAACAGGCCTGTCCTCCAACCAGGAGGAGGAGGAAGCTGCACAGGGGCTACAGGAGGCACCTCCACACTAATTAATCCCGCCCTGCCCAAGCGATGCTTCCAACCCCCAGACGGACATTTAGAGACATCATCAAAGGAAGCATTCTTCAGGCCCCCGAAGGTTCAGTGACACTTCCAGTCTCTTTGAATTGGAAATCAGGGCAAACGGGAACTCCCAGCAGAAGCCCAGCCAGGTTCTTCACCCTGGTAGCTCAGTTTCAGCTCTTCAACAACTCTTAAGAGCTTGCATGGCCCAACACAAGGACACAAGTGCAAGGACTCATTGTGAGAAAGAAAGATTTGAGGTTAAATGTCTGCAGAAGTGCCCTTCTGCACTCCCGCAGACATAGCAGTGACCAAAACCTGACCTTTTATTCAAGGTGGGATAGGAAACAGGCCCAAAGAGACCTCAGCTGAACGAAGACGTGTATGAGACAGGGTAAAATCCTGATGCAGTTGCTATGGTTCATATTAATGTTGAGAGACAGCAAGCAAAACAGAGGAGGCCTGGTCTGCTGTGGCACTTAGCTCCGTCTGGATACAGATGGTGGGAAGAGCCCACAACACAGACCTGCAACACAGCAGCTACTGCCAACAAAGAGAAAGGGACTGTCCTGAGAGGTGGAACAAGGTTTGACCCAGCTACTGCAGGTAGCAAAACATAAAGGGCACAACAACGCCTTATCAAGAAGTTTGTGGAAGAGGTGTCTGGGCCCTGGAATTCCATGCAATTCTCCACACAAGTCACCCACCCAGGACTTCACACTGTTTAAGACAACAGTGAGGAGCTGTAAAGGGCTCCAAGGACTGCTGGGGGGACATTAGCACATACGCAACAGGCAAGGGAGAGGGACACCATGTCTGGGAAGGCTTTGCACACACCAGGAGGAAGGTAGGACCAGGCCTTCCTTTTCTGGCCCTCAGCTGAGGGACGCCAAGTCAGTCCTGCTTTTTCTTAACAGCAGGCGAGGCTCCTGCCAAGAAAGCGCTGCTGCTGTGGAATGTGCTGGGCCAGCAGTACAGCTCATTCCTGGAAAAGCATCAACTCAGCGGGAGAGCAAGGAGAGGAGAAGAGGGGGAAAACGGGAAGAGGGGGAGGGTGGGAAACAAAGTCTGAGGGCTTGGACTTCCACACCTGGGGAAGGAGGGAGCAGCCACAGAGCAGTCTGCTCGCCAGCACCCCCTTGTCCCAGGCTACCAGCACAGCAGCCCTGCCCAGCACCAGCCCTCTGCTCTCGGAGCACTTTTCTGCTAGCCAGCCACCTCCAGAGCAGGTCTGGGAAGGCACAGACCAAGGCAGATGTCTTGGGTGGAGGAGTGAGGCTTGCTTCCCCCCATCGTGTTAACAATTAATTTGTATATAATGACAGATCTCCACCAGGAGATGACAAAGCAGCCTGCACACATGTCCTGCCCTCAAGGCACTGACCAGCTCACATTGCTCTCTCCTGGCACAACTTTGCAGGAGTCTCCCAAGGAAAACAGCCCAACCTCCTACCCGGTGGGAAGGGGCCTTGAAGGATAACAGGCTCTAGATGACTGCACCTACTCTTCACATCCAGCTGGGCTACCATCATCAACATTTCTGCTAACTGGGTCTGTAAGACATACAGAGAACCCCTATAAAACCAACAGGGAGTTAATAAAGCTCAAAACTAAAGTTCCACCACAAAACATTTGCCAAAGACAATGAGAAAGAATCACGCAAATAAGAGCCTTTCAGAGCCACAACAGCTGCATGGTGGCAAAGACAGAACTTTGTCCCCGATCCCAGGCTATTGCAGCACTCTGAAAAAAAGGGCAAACAGTGATACTACGTCTCTCTGGTCCTAAAATGCAGGAGGCAGCAAACAGCATGAGAGGTCTGAATGCTCATAAGAACCATTTCTGACCATTGCTAGGACAGGGACACATGTTCTTTTTCTTCCTCACCTTTGGGCGTAACCTGAACTATTCACTTCACTCTCAGGAAATTGACAGCAAGCCAGGAAGAACTTGGAGAAAACCAACGGTTTAAATGATCAGCTCCTACAGGTCTGCTAGTAGACAAAACCAATCAAAGGCAGAGGAAGGCTAGCTGTTTCACCTGGTCTCCTTTTGATGGTGTCAGCACAGGGGAGGGTACAAGAAATTCCCTGTACAGATAGACCGCAAACACAGTGCATTTTAGTAGCCTTTTTTATACTTCATTTATTTCAGCTAATACCAGTCATCTTCACCAAACTCCTTTTCAGACACAGGGCCAAGCCCTTGACCAATACTATGAGCAATCTCCTACCAAGCATCCTTCACCAGGCCAGCCAAGCTTGCGCTCTAGCCATCACCCAGCAAACAAGCAAATACTCTTCAACTGCTGGAAGAAAGAGACAAGAAAGATGCTCCAGTCCTAACCAAACCAAGCATGCGCTGGTACACAACTCACTCAACTAGAGGTTCAGAAAGAGGAAGAGAACCATAAAGCATGAGCCAATCAATTATTGTAAATTAAAAGGAATCTGATGAACCAAGAAGCAGGTAAAACGCAAGCTGTCTCCACCATGCTGCTGGTTTACTCTCAGCAATGAAAATACTCACTTCTTTTTCCTTCCCTTATGACAGGCCTGGCCCACAGGACTCCTCCTGCCATGTGATAGATGTTCCACTGGACAAAGCAATATCTAGGCAATCAGGAGACCATCACCTGCCTAGGAGTCCTCCAAAGGAGTGTCAGAGATTTACTGAAACAGTGCGCCAGCCATTGTCTTGATGTGGAAGGAAGGCATTTTCTGCAAGAAGCCAGGCTTTTTTGTTTCAGCAGCCCAGCTGTAAGTGATGACCAGCATTAACCTGTAGTCTGCGTGAGATGCCATGTACAGAACTCGGTCCAGATCCTGCTGGGACTCACCTCTACACCAGGGCTCAGCAGCCTTTTCCACAAGAGATTAAGTTTCCCCACAATTTGGAAGAGGACAGTGCTTTGGATTACTACAGCAACACACCCCACCTCTGCAGGACCAAGTCCAACTCAGGGCTGATGCTTTTCTTTGACATTGTGAACTCCCGGGCCTGACCCTGTCACATACCATTCAAAACCTTCCCACCTGCCATCTCTGACAACTGCACCAAAGGCTGCATAACAGTCAGTGACCTCCAGAAGTCACCATTACATGTGACGTGAAATGTTCCTCTTGTGGAGGATCTCAAAACCACAACTGCCAACTCCCAGGTCCTTCAAGGATGAAGAAGTGCAGCGGAAGGCAACACAACCTGTCTGCAGTCTGTAAATATCCTGTGAGCTCAGTAACTGTGTTGAACTGGTCACTCTACACATTAATTACTCCCAACACCAGCCCAGAAAGACTTGTCACACATTATTACTCCAATAAGGCCATTTTTCCATGTCGGTGAATCTGCTCATTAGTCAAGTTACAACAAGACCCTGATTTTGAGCTTCCTAATTATCTGTGATACTGGTATCAATATCCCATGAAGCATCTCTCCTTTAGTCACGTGTAAAGTCACCATGAACACTTAGTGCCAGCACCATGTGTTGACCGACCAGGAGCTCACCTGGTCCCGACAGATAACGTGGCCAGACGCAGTCCCCACCTCAAGTCTACGCACCTCACTACATGGGAAAGCATGTGTGAAATGCAACTTCTCACCAGAGCACAGGTACCAACTGCACCAAAAGTAACATCGTATGAAGGCACCAAAAGATTTTTGAAGTGTCCCACATAGGCAATATCAGCACATCAAGAAAGATTGCTGCAGTAGGCTCCCACGTTTCTGCGTGGAGGATTCAGAAGCACAGACACATGCCGCGGGAGTCTGACCCAGCTCAGACACATCAGATTCAATGTGCACACCTGGTATAGATGTTACATACCTTGCCAGTAAATCGGAGCTGCCCCAGGGAAACCCAGACAGACTGTATCCTAAGCTGAAGCAGATGCTGCCACTCTGAAACTCCTCTGCCACTTCCAGGATGCCCAGGCAGGGAATAATCTTAAGAATTTTCCCAAACTAACCCACCTTTTGGCACCAGCTGAAGCAAAACATTTTCACTCCGGAAGGAAAATCCATCTCACATGAGGTGGATCCCTTCAGGACCTAAAGGTGCATTTACCAGCTCTGGGTCTAAGACAACTGGGAGGTCTGCCATAAGGGACTCAGCTGTGCAGCTAGATCCATGAAAATCCACCCTCCTCAGAGCTACAAAAGCCAGTAAGAAAAAATTCAAATTAACACTGTGCAATGGCAAAACTTCCTGCATTAAGGCCCTATATGGGCTTCCAGTACAGCACAGCCTCAGCTGGGCCCACAGGCAAGTCTCCCTGCTAATGGCACTAAAATACTGGTTGAGCTAGGCAGGGCTGAATGAACTGGGACAGCTCGTTAGCCGTATGCAAACAGAAATACGGAGTTTGCATATCCATCACAGCTTCTGAAAAAAGCTTCAGTTTGAGAAGCTGCTGCGCCCTGGGGCCAACCCAGCTAACAGCCATCAGCGCAGCAGCAGCCTTCCCCCTGCCTCTGCCCTGCCACAAAGCCAGGTCTGTCACCGCACTTCTGACACTCCCCTGGTTGTCAACAACATCTGCATGGCACACTGCAGTGTACAGGGGACAACCTATTTGCTCGCAGATGGTGAGACACAAAAGGTCCGTGAATCTCAAGCAGGTCAGAATAGGTCAGAGCGATGCTGAGGGAAACAGCGAAAGCCCAGTGAGCGGGCAGGCTAACGTGCAAGCATCAGCTTCCCTGCTACGATAATCCATGCGGAGCCAGAGCTCCCAAAACACAGACCCCTCTGGCAGACCCTCGGCGTCCTCGGAACCAGACTGTACATAGTAGGAGCTGCCAGCCATCAGAGAACAAGGAAAAAGCCTACAGCCTCCGTTACCCAGACCCTGAGTTCCCAGCCTATCACAGAGACAGCTGCCAGCGATCAGAGGGGCCACGTAGCAAATAAATTCCTCTCCAAACCCTAGGGGCAGGTCAAAAACCAGCAGAGGAAAGACCTTCCCACACAGCAGCCGGTGCCAGCTCTCCCAGAAACAGACCTCTGCTCCAAGTCATGCGAGGAAGCCTTCCCCCTTTCAGCTCACATCTTCAGCCAGGACCAGAAGGACGGACTCCCACTGCAGCGATTCAGTCACCGCTCATTGTATCTTCTTTTTCCTTCAGTTCTCGCAAGATAGAACATTTCAGCCAACAAGACACACGGAGAGATGCCCCAGTGAGGTAATAACCAACACGGAGGACTTAGTGGAGTAGGGTACCCAAACGCTGCTTCTGCTGCCTTCAGTAGCTAGCTGTGACTGGAAAAACAATGCCTCTGGCACATGTCCTTTAATAAATAACTGATACAACAGCCACAACAGTCCCAACCCTCCACTGCGATACAGGATTACACAGCACAGGAAGGTCAGCACCAGGCATCTCTGCCTGCCAAAGCCTCTGGAGAATTCCAGCCCATTCCTGGACAGGCTCAATATTTGTGCTACAGGAGCAACACCACAGTGATGGAAACAAGTGAAACCAACAGCTTCAGAGCAGGGGCTTAGGGATATACTAATACTTCAGCTCTGCAAGCTAATGCAGTCTTTGGAGACAGTGATATTCACGGCCCAAGAGCTCACGTACTCTCCTAAGGCCACCATGGCATTACATAGATAAGCACACAGACAAAGCAGACAAAGTCACAGAGATTAGACTAATTCCCAGATTTGTACCTTACTTCAACGCCTTCCAAAAAGCCTTCACAAAAGGATTTAGTCCAAAAATTTCCAATGACAACCACCGGCAGGATTAAGTTTTACTTAAACTTGCCAGCTGCTGCCTAACAAGCCAGCACCACCGGGACAAACAGTAACACAGCCACGTGGTGCCACATCCCCCTTCTGAAAAACCACCATCCATCCAGCACAGGTCAGAAGGGCAGGCTCTGAATAACAAACAAGGGATGGAGAGAGGAGGAAATCAATAGGAAACACCAAAACCACACAGCCCTGACTGCTGCCTCATCAGATGTGCAGGACGGTGCAAAGCTGGTGTGACAACATGAAGGCAATTTCCTGCAGGCGCAGTCTCTGCTGTGTTCTGTAAGCCCAGCTCTCCTTCATCGGCTTTTACACAGATCAAATATCCTAAACCACAACATTGTTATATCTACTTGGATGCAGTCAAGGGTGGAGGAGTAGCACTTCATTACAGCAGATATTCTCAGCTCAGAACAGTTCAGGAACTGCCATGCAGACATGCAAGAGGCTTCCCACCACTTTAAGTACCATGACCTCAAAAAGGACTTGAGGAATTTTAACTATGCTCCCTACACCTCTACATATACAGCCTTCAAGTCTAGATGGTGGGCATCAGGTCCTGAGAGAGGACTGAAGCCAAACACATCTCTGCAGCAGAAAAGCTGCAGAGGAAACCACATTTTCTTTGCTTATACTCACAGAGCATCCCTAAACGCATGGTGGTGGGTAACTACCTCCACCTTCAAGAGTTCAAGCCACAAGGCTGCAGATCCAGATGTCTGTGCCTGCTGGGAGACCAGGTGAGGAAATCACAGGTGAAGGAGGCCAGGAGCATGCTGGAGAAGAGAGACTTACTGAAGGCTCAGTGCTCTGAGCACACCGGCCTTGGGCTCATGGGCCGTCTGCCTCCATCCATACAAGCCAGCACCTTCCTCCTCAGAGTCCATTACGAAATGCTGCCTCCCCAGCTGCTCATCCTGCTCTCACCATAGCTGCATAGGAAGGAACATCACTCCTTACGCCACCACCCAGAAGATCTGGTACCCACTCAGCAGATGAGCCAAGGTCTGGGATTTGGGAACAGCCAAGTTCGAGATGAAACTCTCAAAAGACGTATTTCAGCAGGAACCAGAAGACTGAGCAGTGGGGCCACCACTATCATCCAATAACAACAAACAACGCTCAGGTCACGACCCAGATTATGGTGGTTTATGAGCCATTTTTAACAGTGTTTGGCCTTGACCTCAGAGACTGAACCATGTTGCAGCACAGCTGCACCACAGACAGTCAAGGCACACATATTTACTTCATGGCAATTTCTGAGACGTCAAGGTAGGTTTTTGCTCTGTGCAGGACTTTGGAGGACCAGAGTCCGCCAGATGATTTCAAAACACAGAACTGCATCAAAACAACTGCATTCTCATGGATGGGCAAAGGTTTCTTGACCTTTCTTTCTCTTTTTTTTCAGAGATGACAAGAGAGGCTTAAAATTAAGAAACATTCTCATCAAAAACATAATTGAAAACAATACCACTCCAAGAAAAATGCTGGCTTCAACATAACACCATATTTTGGGAGAAAATACATTCAGTCAAAAAAAAAATATTCTGACCAGCTCTAGCTGCAAACAAGTTCAATAGCTGTTGTAAAGTTTCATTGTTTGCATAGTACAGACAAGGCCTTAGGGAAATTGGTCTGCGGCCCGATTTGGCTAACTTGGCTTTCCGAACGCCACCCCTGGGCAAAGAAACCAGGCTACGACTGCCATCCAATGTGGCCTTCGGAGCACAGCTCCAACCACAACAGACAAAGTCGGACACCTACGGAGTCAGTAATAGCTGGGTCTGAACAGCAGGACACACGCTGCTGGGCGCAGACAATACAACCCAGAGAAGGAGCGAATACCGTCAACTAACCCTCTCCATCTGCACCCCAGCCCTGGCACCGCTGCAGCCCCCACCACCACCACACTTGGAAACAGCCTCCAGCAGCATCTACAGCCAGGATCAGCTCCAGTGTCGATGGGCCACCCCCCAGCACGGGCAGCATTACAGGAACTTCCCACCACAAGCGCAGACAGTGGTTAGCAGCTCTCTGCCAAATCCTCAGCAGCCCAGGAGACAGAGGAACAGGCTTCAGTAACCTACATGCAAAACGTCCAAAAAATAATCTCTGGTGGAACCTAGCTAACCGGGGCAGCACATCCCACGTGAGCAGGCAGCGAACCACACATCCTCCGGAGCGGGCAGCACAAGAGATGGGGTGCTGTGGCTTCTCACATGGTTAAGTGCTGCCCTCGGCACAGAAAGGACAGCGACGAGCCAGAAGATGAAGAGCAGCATTGGCCACCTCACAGCCAAGCCAATGCTGTCACTCAGACAGAAGTACCACAAAGGACGTGAGCACGCAAGGGATTCACATGCAGTTTTGGAGGCCCTTTTGCTCACAGACCTCTTGCCAACCTCTCCCTGCGTGAATTCCACGCTGACATGGAAGCACTCTCCACCAGGGGAATGGGACAAGCAAAGGTCTTCTGCAGACAGCAGAGTTTCCAGCTCAAAATTCAAAAAATAAAGTTCCAAAAATCAAAATAAAACAACTCCCCCAACTCACACTACAAAGAGCTGGCAGGAAAGGCAGGGGCACCATGCCAGCGGCTCACCACTGCTTAGGGACTGACACTGCTTATTAAGTTTAGGATCCCTTCCCTGGCTCCAAATACTTCCAGCCAGAAGGACAGTCACTGCTGGCATCAATTTCAAAAAGATCCTGCAATAAAAATAAATCACTCAGCCTTTCAGTGAGCGTCAACGCGTTTCCCCATGCACATGTGCAGGAGATGAGGTCGCCAAATACCAACGGCATCTGACCCCTGCACTGGGAATTCCAGCAGCGCCCGCTTTGTTCTGCCTCCAGAGTGTTGCCCTAATCACTGCCTTGTACCCAGCTTTGGAGAGCAGGTGATAATTAAGCAGGTCTGGATTAGATACTGGGCTAGCGATTAATTGGATACCAATTTTCACTTGACAGTCGAGACCTAGGAAATCACTCACCACAGTTCTGAAGTTAAAATTGGAATGGAGACCTGCAAGAGGGAGAAACCAGCAGCAGTGGGAGGAGCAGCACCATCCCACCACTGTACCTCAAATCAGTGGTGTCCTTCTGGCAATGCAGAACAAGTAGGTGAGATGGGGGAGGGAGCGATGGTCCCTTCGCAGGAGAACCAGACCTTTCTGCTCTCCAGCCTGGAAGAGGAGAGGTGGCCAAGTGAAAATAAGCAAAATGATCACCCACGTGCTTTCTCCACATGCAGAAGAAATTCAAACTTTCAGGCATTCCAGAATTTATGGAAAGACAAGATAGAACTTCAAGCCAGATGCTAAGGACTTACCCGGATGCACAAATTGTGCTCATTTAACTGAAACTGCTTTGAAAAGTTTAAATTAAAAAATTTAGCATGCCCCTGTGGAAACACCTTTCGATTTACAGAAAACGAGCAGCACCAATTAGAAGCAAAAAATGAGTCAAAAGAAGCCACATTTCAATTGATATAAGAATATCCTCAGAGTTGTACCAGTCACCTGGCCAGATGAAAAGTCAAACCTGTAGTTCAGCGGGGGCACCCATGCACACAACCTGGCTGGCGAGAAGATCCATACTGCCCAGAGACAGGTACCTTTCTCACCATGGACGTAGGGAGGACGGAACTCTTTACACATCACTGAAACCCACATCCCAGAGAACTACAAACTACCACAGACCATCAGCATGATTGTTCCCTTCCCAACTACACAGGACTCCAGGAGAATTTACAGTACTGTTCTTGCAGCACCTCTATGGAACCGAGAGCTCTGTCATGCTAAGATCCACACAAACGTTTGCCCAAGCAGCTCACAGTGTCAAGCAGACACGACAAGGCACAGGGGCACTGTTACAATTTCCATTTCACAGATTAGGAACAAAAAAAGACAGAAAGTAAAAAGTCTGTTTAAAACTCCATGAAAAACCTGCAGATGCCTTGATGGAGAACACGGACCTCACAAGCGGTACTAGCACTGCACTTATCTAAGGCTCTCTCCTGCTGACCAGCACACGGATCTTACCTGTAGAATGCTGAATAAAAAGACTCAAGCTGTAGAAGAAAAACCCTCCATTGTCTAATGAAGGCAAGGTTAACAGGCTAAGGGTAGTTCCACATTTTACAGCGAGACACATCCACACAAAGTATCTCAGGCCCAAGAAGACTGTACCACATCTCTGAACACCATACTTCCGCTATCAGTCCATTTAGCTCCTCCACATCTCCAGTTCTGGGATTAGCAATACACAAAGCCAACAAGGGCACAAATATCTGCTCCCTGTGTCACTGCTCCGCACCACTGCGCTCGGGATGGATTCTCTATCTGCAGCTGTAGCCCATTACATGCTGGGTAGACCAAGCAACGAAACACTGCAGCCTTCCTTCTGGCTCACAGCTCCTCTCCCCAGGAAGATGCATGAAATCTTCTCATTTCTCCTCTTTCCCACCAAGAGCTGACACCATTCTGGGGTCTTCTTAATCTGGGGCTGAGCACTCTGACTAGGATTAGCTCCTGGCGTAGCCCAACAACTCCACAACCACCCAGGGGAGCCTCAGTTCGCATTTCCAAGGAGATGTAAACACTGAAGCTGCTCCATCACCGCCCTGATTCTCAGAGCAAACAAATATTAACAAGATAAACAAAAGAATGAAAAATCCCACACACCAAGACTGCGGCTGTAATACTGCCTTGGGGATGGGGTGAGCTGAAGGGAATGCCAAGTTGGAGATCCACAGCCTGGAAAGAGGAAGAGGGAGAAACAGATTCGGTCTGGACAACAGAGGCGAGAGGAAACGTTGGACCACGTGTTGGCCCAGCCGACCCTGGAAGGTGAGATACCTCTGTTCACAACAAGAGGTGAGAGAAGAACTTCGTCTTATGACACAGGGAACCTGCAAAAGGTCCAATCGCTGATGAAGAACATCAGCCATCAGATCTGCAAGTCTCCTTGTTGATCAGCTGCCATAAGGCCATCCACTGTTAATAGCTCGTCTCTTTCATGAAGGGGCTTTATTTACCCTGAGTAGGACTTCTGGACACTGCCCAAATGTCAAAAAACAGCCCAGCTTAGCAACTGTCAGCATAAGCCAGGCCATCCCCCATGCTGGGCAGAGGGCATCTTGAGGGAAGGGGCCGAGAAGGATACAGGTGTGAGAGTGCAATGCCCTTCCCTGGCACACAGCTTCTGAATACAGCCATCGTTAATCTCCTCCTGGTTTTCACTAATTGCCTATGTATTTACAGTCAAGCAGCTGAGGTGCCTCCTGCCCTTTTGTCCCTGTCTCTCCCTGCAGACCAATGGCTTGCTTTCTCCTGGAACACCAATTACCAGGGATCACAAAACATTTCGGTTGGACTCGATGATCTTAAAGGTCTTTTCCAACCTAAATGATTCTACAATTCTATGATTCTATTTTGAGTGGTGCCTGGGGCTCCAGGGTTTCTCAGAGATGAGGCTGCAGCTGGACTGCTCTGGCTGTTCCCCCCCATGCTCCAGCCAACCATCAGCATGTTCTTCAGCTCTCTGGAAAGAAGCAACAACAGCTTTCCTGATGGGGCATTCATAGTGGCACCTTGAGAGGTTTTCTCCCCTCAGTTCCACACAAGGCCTTGCCACGTTCTGCTCTGACTGTGCAACTCATCACGCAGGACTTCACCAAGGAAAAGGCTGCCCAGATGGAGCCTCCGACCCCTCTCAGCTGCACCTTCCCTTCCAGAGAGGTTCACCCTTCCCAGACGAATTAACTGAATTGGTCCCAACAAAAAATCTCATCCCATGCATTTCTGATGCAACTAAACTCGCTGCGTCTTCCTGAGTGATTTTCCCCTCTCCCTGCTAACATCCGCAACTCCCTATGCTGCTTTATCATGGAGTGTCATTAATCTACCATCTGCCTCCTCTTGTGGAGCCCTAAAGAAACAGAGGAGGATGAAAAGGCACAGCACAGAACTTTGCTGCCACCAGACCCCTCTTCCCAACACGAGACACTGCTATTTATTACTAAACTTTGTTTATAGTTATGCAGACACTCTCCCACCCACATGGCAATGTTTCATTCAAGACAAGTTTGAATTCACTTCAAGAACAACATTTCAAAGGATCTCAAAGCATTTGTTTACAAACAGCATGCACGGAGAATTTGCTTCTCCCACCAATGAACACGGTCCCCTCTGAGACGGGGAGAGGCAGCTGTTTCGTAGCACCCAACGCTACTCAACAGCTGAGGGACAGGAAACGATCTGCCGACAACTGATATTGCTGAGGAAATTTATGGAAAATGAGACTTCTATTTGCCTGGAAAGAACGGGGAAGCTTCTGAGCGCTCAAGCTCTCCACTGGGTCAGGAGGAATTTAGGGAGGCAAAGCGTCCCAGACTGTGGTCAAAGGAGTGACTCCAAATTTCAAGCCTCATCTGAAAGCTGGCACCTCCCGAGCTAACGGGAACCTGGGCACTGGGATAATTTGGCTGCAGAGGGGAGAGCACCTCCTGCCGAGGCAGCCACACCGATCTCCGTCCAAGCCCCAAACAGGCCCAGCCCTGTTGAACGTAGGGTACGAGCCAAGATCACAGCCTAGGGAGGTATTTGGCACAATAAGACGACACCATGAAGGCTATAAAACTGAAAGATTTTTGCAGTCCCAGCCTCCGTACACAAGACCTACTGTAAACACTAAATCTTCGGGGGGGAGGCGGGGAAAGATCCAGAGGAAGGATGATCATGCAACTCTTTCAAATACCAAAGTGCTAGGAATGGTAACGGGTCACATGTTGTGGAAGTCAAGAGAAGCTACGTTCCCAGGATGGAAATGGAGGTCCTCAAAAAGACTAGAGGAGAGCCAGATGTAGGAAGACTCTGGACAAAAGAGAGTGGGGACAAAGGGTCTTACAGTCAGTCAGCTTCATGTGGTACTTGCTCCTCAGAACAGTCACCGACTTTACGAGGGTAGGAGACAGCAGGGGCTCCCCAGAAGATTAGTCAGTACAACCATCCAAAGAAGGGACAGAATATTCCTCCTCACCTCCAAACAGCCTCACGTGACAGAAGGAACCAAAGGGCATCACAAAAGAGGTGATGAAAATACCACTGTTGGAAGAGTGGAAGATATATCTCCAGCCCTGCAGGAGACGTGATACGAGACAGGGCTGCACCCCTCTTCTATACAGACCCATCCCAGAGATGGGGCATGGGACATCTTACATTGAGGATGGGACATGTACATGGGGACAGCTGGTCTTGTACACAGCCCTTGCTCAGAGATGGGCAGCATGTGGAGAGCTCTCACTCCATGGAGGCAGGGGAGAACACTGGTCCCCTTTACCCATTCGTCCCAAAGATAAGACGTGGAGGACAAAGCTGCCAAAATGGATGGCCCTCCCCAAAATGGATGGTAGAAGAACAAAACTGTCCCCAAATCCACTCCCTTGGAAGGGCTCATGGAGGTGGCACTGCCCCGGCACCCTCTTGGTGGCGGGACGAAGGGGCACCTTCCCCAGGCAGGCACAGTGGGAGCTGCCCAGGCCCAGGACAATCCCGAGCAGGACGCACGGGGGGATGCCACCCCTATACAGCCCCACCGGGGGCCGCGCTGGGAGACGCCCCCCCCCGCCCCAGGCCGGGTGCTGCCCGACCACGACGAGGGGGCGATCCTCAGACGGGACGATGGGCTCCTCCGAGGTGCCTCTGGCAGACACGGGGGTGCGGAGGGGGGAGCCAGCCCCAGCCCGAGCAGCGTGCGGGGCGGATGTCCCCAGCCCGCCCCCCACAGCCCCCCCGGGAGGCCCACGGGAGCCCGCTCCCCACGCGGGGACGGGGGTGGGGGGGGAACAACGGGGGACGGACNCCCCCCCCCCCCCCCCACCACCACCACCACCACCACGGCGACCGGCGGGCCGGGCCCGGGTCCGCGCTCACCCGAAGTCGTCGTCCATGGACTTGAAGTAGAACTTGTAGTTGGGGCGGTTGAGGAGGCCCTTGAAGTCGCCGAGGGTGACGCGCTCGGCCGGGATCGGCAGCTTCACCAGGTACGGCGTCTCCTGCTCGTCCAGGTGGTAAATGATCTTCGTCTCGGCCGCCGCCATGGCGCCCCTGCCCGGCCGCCAGGCCTCCGCCTCCTCCGCCTCGCCTCCTCCGACCCCGGCCCGGCGCGGCCCGCCGACCCCGGCCGCCGCCTCGGCCCCGGCCCCGGCCCCCGCCCGGCCCGGCCCCCGCCCGCGCCCCGGCCCGGCTGCGGCCTCCGCTCGCCCGGTCCCCCCGCGCCCCTTGTTCTCCGGGTCCCAGCGCCGCCCGCCTCCAGAGCGCAAACTCGGGCTCCGGCGGCTCCTCCCCCGCCCTCCCGCCCGCCCTCCGCCCCGGCTCCGCCGGAACCGGAACCGGCGCCCCGCGGGGGCCGCGCCGCGGAGGCAGCCCCAGCCCGCAGCCGGAGCGGGGCCCGAGGCGGTACCCCGCGATGGACCGGGGCTCAGCGGGCACCCCGTGAGCGTCACGGTCCGGCACACCCTCGACCCAGACCCCCACCCCCCCGGGGCGAGATCCCGCACTGATATGAGACATACACCCCCCCGCCCCGCTGGAACGGGCTCCCACCGGGTCCTGACCCCCACTCCTCTCCCCCGGGGCCGTTCCTGCTGCACCCCCTCCGGCTGCCCCCCTCCCCGGCACCGCACCCCTCGTCTCCTCCCCGGCCATGCACAGCCCCACCGCCTGCGAGTGGGTTTGGATTTTTACTTCACACCCGCGTCCCCTCACACGCAGCCTCGTTCTCCCCACGCACCCACATTCCCATCCCAGCTCGGGTGTGCCCGTATACCGCTCCCACCCCCCCCATCGCCCTCATTCGGCTTCCATCCCCCTCTTGCACCCCACGATGCTGCTTCACACACGTAGTCATTCCTGTGCCACGCGTGCTCCCGCGTCCCGCAACCTCCGCTGCTTCTCATGTACACACCCCAGGCCTCCCCCTCCATCTCTGCAGCCCTGGTCCTCCTCCACGCACCTCCCAGCCTTCCCCACGCTCCTCATACATCCACAACCCCTCGAGCACAGCTCGATACATGAGGTGTATCATGCTCTACCCTGTCCTCCCATGTCCAGACCCCTTTGAGCTACCCATACTCCGTCTCTGATGGCCACTCCGCACAGGGACTCTGCTGCACAAGAGGAGCACAGTACCTCCCACCCCAGTTCCTCTCCAGCTGTGGTTTCCCTCCAAAGCCCTTGTCACCATCCAACAACCATCCCTGGTACCCAGGCACTGGCCACCACAGTGTCCCTTCGAGTTCCCCACCCTCATTTTCTCACCAAGCGATTCCCTCCTCTGCTCTTCATGAGCATCCTCTCCACATACCACGGCCTCTTCAGCTGTGCGCGTATCAGCTCCTACAGAGCCCCTTGGCTCTGTGGTTTCTTGCCCATCCTCTTTCTCCCCAGACCCCATCAGTCTCTTACCTACAGCCATCAGCACTGTGACCCCAGCCCCTAGGACTTGCCTCTGTGCCGCAGCAGTCTTGGGCTGGCTGGTTTCCCCTCTGGACACCTCGCCAGCACCCAAGGGGTGCCGAGGAACCGTCTCCATCAGCAGTTTCCTGGAGCTGTGGCTGAGAGCAAAGCTGGGGTGGATGGAGTTTGGGCAACACCCACCACCAGGACGGGCAAGAACCACCTTGCACCATCCTGGATTAGAAGGAACAAATCCAGAGGAAGAACCACACCATGGGCCTGCACAGGGCGTGAGACCAGATCACCAGCCCTCAGCGCCAGACTCACCTGCCGTAGGAAGAGGAACCAGAGAGATCTTCTAGGGAACAGAGCCAAGCTCCTCTGGCTGGCAGGCAGGCGCGAGCTAAATAGCCTCCTCATGCATGAAAGAGCCCTGTAGGTGTTGCTAGCAATTACCTGGGCAGCACTGCTAGACTGGGTGAAGAACCTGACGTTAAATTAAAAAAGAAAAAAAGCAAGGGAAGACCTCAGGTAAGCAGAAGTTGTAAGAGGCGTGAGGCTCTCCCATGTTTCCACATCAGCTCTTGGAAGATTGTCACTTCCTCATGCTCGGAGCTCTGTGGTAAAAGCTGGCGCACCTGGAAAGAAGAATCCAGGTCAGGAATGGAAAAGTTTAGTTTAAGCTGCTTCTTACTGTGTCAACCCTGACAGAGCTAATCTTTTTGCAACGCCTCCCTGCCCCAAAAGCTGGGCCCATGTGAAAGAGTGATAGCCTTCCCCAGACAGGGCCACTCTCTTGCCCACCTCCCAGCAGTTGCGGATGCAGCTTGGAGCCTGTATTGTAGGCGTTAGACACCCTTGTTACCCACAGGGCAACTTTCTGAGTTGTGCTGAGTGCTGAGCTCCCAAAGGAGCACATGCAGCCCAGAGGAGGGGTGCCACACACCCCCAGGGTGACAGTAGATGAAATCTCATTGTTATTGCTGCCTTTTCATTTAAAACAGGCTGAGTGATTGAATAGACTCAGTCGATACGTTGATTTAACTGCTCGCAGAGGTCTTGTGAAGGATGACTCACTCTTAATGAACAGAGGGTAAGCACACAGAGCCAAAGATATTAGTGGTAGGGGACTGCTGAGCACTCTAGGTCCACACAAAAGGGTTTCTGAGCAGCCTGTTGGCTTATGTCTTAATTTAAAAATTGCAACGTTGATAGCATTGCTTCTCCTTACAGAGTAAATAGGTTCCAGGCATTTTCGTGCATCGCAGAACAGCCCAAAGCAGAGATGGATGTGCTTGAGTTCCATCACTTACACCTTTAAGGAACACAAAACTATTATCTTTTTCTAAAAGGTGCACTATTGTTAACTGAAGTTACAGGTTTGATACAGGAACACCAGGTGACATCCATCCATCTGTCCATCCATGTATGTCAGATGGGAAGTCAGACAAGTAGACCACTATGACCTTAGAAAAAATAAAAATACTTACTGCTTACATTGCTCAGAAAGATGGATAGCAATGATTGTGCAATCGGTTGCTCTCAAAGGCATTTCTAGTCTTCCAACCAAATACAAATCTTGACTGAAAGCAACAGAAAGCATCAAGCCCACCCTATACTTAAGCAATGCAATTAATGCACCTTTAAACAGTATACAGTTACCCACCCAAAAGGATGCTGCACCATGCCACAACTCCACCCTGGAGAATATCAAGTGTCCTACACTTTGTCTCCTTTTTGCTACTCTACTCTTGGCACCTTTAAAACCACCTCACCACACACCCCACCAAGGCCGGAAGGATATTTGGCCATAGAGCAACATTCTCCCCTTGGATCTCAACCCCTGGGTAAGAAAGCAGCTCACAGCCTGAAGTTGCCTACTATGGAGCAAAGGAGGAAGGAATGTGGAAAGAACAAAAGTGGAATTATTACTTGGCACAAAGAATCAAGAGCCTCTGGCAAAACTGAGCATTTACACGTTAAACCTATTTTTAATGCTATCTTCACATTGTAACAGGAAAAAAAAATACTTAAGATGTCCAAGGAGATTTTAAAATTATGAAGTCTTGCAGCTGGTTTGTAAATGGCTTTACTAAGAGCTGTCCATCCCCCTTTCTGCCAGTTCTTAGTCGCCAACATCAGGAGGGCACGATGCAGTACCTAACAGCCAATGTTCCCATGAATTCATTATGGTAAAGGATAACAANTTCATTATGGTAAAGGATAACAGGTTTCATAGGATTTAAGGTTCATCTTTGCAACATAATCCTGTACAAAACCAAACCTCATCCATTTCAGGATTCTAAGTTCAGAAGTTTTAATAAACTCTTCTCTACTTGTGAACAGTGAGGGCGTGAGTTATCACTGAACATTTACACCAATTCAATGGTGTGCTGATTTCCTACCTGCCTATTGTGTGCTTAAAATCTCTTGAGGAAAAAGTAGCGATGAGTTATTTAGCTTATCCATTAAGCCCTGTTCAGGCACGTGCCACAACTGGAGACAAACAATTCAAAGTCAAACAAAGCAAACAAGCCAGTAACACCAGGATAGTTTTTATTTGCTCCCTGAATTAAATATTGGCAGATACAGAAAATTCAGATACCAACCATTTCCCCAACATTTACAAGACTGAGTTTGCAATGTCAGAAAACAAGCACATTTATGCACAATCCTGGCAACTGGTAGTGTGAGTGCACAAGATCGCCCTGCCTGAACTTCAGTTTTTAAGAGGCAGTATCCCTGGTCTCCAGCATCCAACGCTGTCCCCTCACTGACAATTGTGGCACCACGGAACGGCCAAGTAAATATCCTGAGTGGGCAGCTCCAGTGCATTTCCCCCCCGCAAAGGATTTATTCCACGCTCCTCCTGAAGGGGCAGAGGCAAGGTCAGCACATCCAACAAATAACCCACCTATGAAAACAAGCTGATTCTCGCTGTGCCTTTTTTGCTCTATTCTTTGAGAGCAGGGAAGAACACAGCACCACGACACTTCCAAGAAAGCTGTTCTTAAAGGCATTATTGCTGCCACACATCATCTGTGCTGGCAACAAAGTGCCAGAGGCACACTCGTTCCCTGCTGCATGCCGAATTGCTCTGCGGCTGCTGAATTTTACAGCGGGTTCACAGCACTTTCCCTGCTGTCTGAGGGAAGGGAAGTTTTCAAATAAATAAAAGGACATGAAGTAAGCAAGCTTGTATAACTGAAATCATGTGGAAACACAAAGGACATGCTGTTGAAGGAAATACCATTTGCTCCTTTTCACACTGGAGCTTGCATCCTCCTTAAAGCAGCTGGTCTGGTCAGTGCTCCCAGAGCAAAACACAAGTGTGGTCGGTGCAGCAGGAGGAGCCAGGCACCTCTGCTCCCTTTTTATAACAAAATAAAGAAACAGACACTTTTCTAAAATATGTCTGCTAAACTGGGGACACACAGAAGACAGACCACATCTAAGATGTAGTGATCCATACAGCATTTCACTGGCCAGTGCACATTCACCATTAGCCAACCCCCGCAGGGGGAACTGAGCATGTATTATCCCCTGTTCTACAGAAGGGGGAAACACATGGTTTTACCAACTCTACTGTGCAACCTTGCGTTAGATCCTAGCGCGGCAGATGGCAAGAGATTTTCCCTTTTCGAAAGATCACACAAGTGCCTTCTAGGCTGCAAAATGCCTTGGGCATCCTCAGACAACTGCACCTTCTCCAGGCACAGGAACGCCTGAATCCCAGTCCTGCACTCCACATCCTAATCCACATGCTCCTACTCACCAACCTTGCCAGTGTCTCTTCAGCAGGAGTTCTCTTAGCTCCAAAAGCAACAGTGACTCCAAATAACTTCGCTGTATGACCACTCTTCCACAGCCCTGATGGTTAGATTTATAAGGGCGTTGTATGCATCTGCATCTATTTGCTCCCTTTCTATTAGTAACAATGGCCTCCCAAAAGATAGCTTATAGTTATCACCACCTCCTGCTTCTCCCTGACAATTTTTACGCTGGGCTGCAACCATCCAACATAAGGTGCCATTGGGCAAGTGAGGGAGGGAGGGAAGTGGCAAAGTTGGGAACACACAACTTAATTAATGATGGGATTGTCAGTCACTTCGATGTCAGGCCCCACATCTACACACCATGCACTGGCATTGATCTTGCTCTGCCCACTCGGCCCAGAAAGGCAGTGAGAGTGCCTCTACTCATGCCAAGCCACCATGTCAGTCTTGGTCGCCGTCAGACGACTCTTCCTCTGCCTCCTCCAGCCACTGGATAAATTTCTGGAGCTGCAGAGAGAATGAAATGTAATTGGGTAACAAGTGACATCAAACAGATGCTGGGAATGCTCAGCAACTACACCGTGTCAGTGAGCACCACTATCACGCACAAGAAAGAGAAAGAGTGTTTCTTGGGAGACACAGAAACAGAGGCAGATTGAGGGGGAGAGAGGCAAGAGTTTACATGAAAAACAACTGGGACGTCATGGAAAAACTCAGGCTGATTAGATTCCTGAAGGAGATACCTCCAGTCAGACAATCGCCACAACACTCAGCAAAAAGATGAAAGTTTGAGAGTTTTTCAGAGCTGGAGGGAGAAGAGATGACAGCTGCGCCTTAGCTAAGACACGTTAGGAAAACTGCTGGGAAAAACCCACTCCCTGAGAAATTGCTATAAAGAAGGCAGCTCATTTTACCTTTTAACTGGGCTCAAATAAGCAGCTGAAAGCACTGTTGACCTATACTAAGAGCTGACTTTGCAAAGGTTTTAAACAAAGTTGAAGTTCTTCAGAGGTGGCTTTTTTCCCCTGCTCCTCTTACAGATCCAGGGAGGAGGACTGGAACAGGGCTTAGCCAAACTGCAGCACAAAGTTCTGCCTGATGGAGGGGGGAAGTTTATACGCTCCTTGCAACACAAGCCAAATGAAACCACTCGGTACAGCAAACGCTTAGAAATATATGTGAAGGGACTGGTGAGCCAGGAATGAAAGCTTCAAAGGAATTGCATGGGGCCAGCACACAGGGCATTGGCCTAAAGCCCATTTCAAATGGGTGTTGGCTTAGAGAAGCCGGGCTGCTACTCTAGAAAGTGCTGGCCTCGTGCTACACACAGCCCACTAAAAACAATCTCCCTCTCCTACTACCTCCATTCCTCATCCTAACAGGACGATTATGGCAGAATGCACAGAAATGTCTGTTCTGGAGAACAAAGTTGTGCTGCTTAGTGTTCAATGCACTGGTGCATTACTGGCCTACCATGTAATGGCAGCTGCTCCACAGAAGGCAATAGTGGCACTGAACTCCACTTACAAGTTTCTTTCAGCAGCTGTTGTCTCTTTCTTTCTCTCTCTCCTCCGCCCACCCACTTTAAACACCTTTGGGACTTACCCGCTGGTTTTTACGAAGCTGCTTTCCCTTGTCAGATGTGTCCCGCAAAGAGAACCAATTGAGAATTACATCTTCTTCCAGAATTTCCAGCTGGTAAAATGTCATCAACACCTGCATCGATTAGAAAAGAGCAACAGGGTTCTCTACAGATCTTCTGGGGCTAGCTCATGTCCAAGCACAAAGTTTGCACATAATCTGTGTCTCCCGGCTCCGTCTTCAACAGAATGCACTCAGTCTGCTTCATTTTGCTTTTACTGTTAAAAATAACTGTGCTTCTCCTACCAAGCCTTATATTCCTGACAGTTAGATGCTATGACGCATAATGAGTCAAAGTTCAAGCCCCATCAGCTTCAGCTCTGTGGATGCAGGGTATGACTGAGAGCTGTGGGCAACAAAGGGCCACAGAGGATGCCAGTTCAAGATGTTACTTAAATTCTCTTTTAAAGCATCCCAAAACCCCATCCCCAAAGCAGATCTAACAAGCAACTCTTATGCAGCCCCACATATGCACAATGGTGACATGTGCAGAGAAGAGCTCTGCCCCAGGCTCCCTCCTCCTGCCAGTTCTCTCTTAAAAGTGCCTTATGGCAGGTGTCAAAGCAATTGGTCATTCATCTACTCAAACTCCTGCCCAGTGCAGTGAGGGTAAGATGCAATCATGTTTTCTCAGGGTGCCTTTGTGCTCAGGCAGAGCAGGCACTTTGCAGCCGGTCTCCTTGCGGCAGAGCACTGACAAAGCTGGCTGCCAAGTCCAAATATAAAGTGTCACTTCAATTCCCAGCCTCCAGGGAAACCCAGGCCCCTAGAACAATGGACACATGCCAAACAATTGCTGTAATTCAAGGACATTTTGGCTCACCAAACTGAAGGCTTTTGGCTCCAGTCCTAAGTGCTTTGCCATTAGCCAGAAGCACTGGTAGCAAAAGTTAGGATTACTCTTTCTTGAGGAACCAAGAGTTAAGCAGGCTCTAGGAGAGCTCTTCCAAAACAGACAGGGGCTTCCTGAGACACTGCTAAAGGAAAGACTCGCGATCCAAGTCAAATGTTCTCGGTGTGATAGGGCAGAATGAATACAGGGGCAAAATATTTGTGAAGGAGGGTGAGGAGGAATATACTGAAAACTCTCAGAAGCAGGGAGGTAGGTAATAAGCCACATGTCAGCTCCCCTTTATTCCCAGTTTCATAACTAGCTCAGCCTGAACAAGAAATCCCACCCTTATTCCCAGCATTGCTTGTTTTGCACTCTAAAGTAGGATAAACCATTTGGCAGTTAGATCCCAGGGACCACGAAGAGACAAATGAAATAAAGCTCTTCCTAAAGCAAGTCTCTGTCCTCGCCTCTTCCAGTGTCACACAACAAGGGCATCTAGGTTAGAAGCTCCCTTCAGACTGCATGCTGGTAATTAATACTCAGCATCAGCTGTGCTCCCTCAAAGGCATGGGCAGACATAGAATTATTTTTTTTTTAAAGCAATTGTTATAGATGGATTTCTATACACAGTCTCCACTGAGATGCCAAAATTTTCTCCTCTAAAGCAGACAAGCCAATGATGCAGACAGGATGCATTTCACCATGAATCTAGCAAAAACAGGTCCTCAGACTTGGGAGTGGATACTCACTTTAGCTATTGATGTGCAGAGACTGTCATGTTCCAGGAAGAATTCCTCAATGGCAAATAAGGCATTCAAGTGATCTGACGCCCGTTTTATGTAGTTCTTAAACAATGGGGTCCAGTTCTTCAACAGCTGCAGGGGAAAAACAAAGAAGAGTTCCTGAGCTATGAGATGGATGTGTGCACTCAGCCCTCTTTCTCAGCTGTGTTGCACCAGAAACTGACCCAGGGAAGCATTTTAAGAAACCATTCAGCTGACCACTTAATATATTTCCCCCACTCTGTCCATGAAACAGGTGCTATTAAGCCTCACATGTGCCGATAGGACCTGGTTTTACTAAGCAGCTTTGAGGATATCTGTTAGCTTTCTTGGTTTTGCCTCTCTGGACGGAACGCTAGATTATCACAATAAATGTGTTTAATGGAGTCTGGTACTCAAAGAAAATCACTTCACAGCAGACCAATAAGGAGAGGTACATACATGCTACTCAAACCTTCCCCCCACAGAGCAGCTGACATTTCAGTGGAACTTTCCCTCAAAGCAGAAGAGCGAATAAGAAAAAAGAGAAAAAGACAGTGCCAGGATAATTACCAGCTGAGTAGAAGTGGACAGTGCAAAATAGCCACCCCTAAATCAGGAACACAGTGGAGCAGCCCCTAAGTGCACATCACATGTTTGCTGTGTGCCTAACAGGCTTGTTTGGATCCTGGAGTCTGCTGCAGGGAATGGGTGGGAAGGATGAAGCACAGGAAGTTGTTACACTATTAGCCGAGCTCCATTCTCTCCACCAAGTCTTATTTTTTTATCAAGTCTTTAGTTTAATGACTTTGGTGCTGCCTCTTCAAACAGTATTTCTCTCCGAGCCTCCCACAACTCTTTCACTTGTTGTACGTATCCGGCAACTGAACTGCTATATTGCCTCCCCCAGCTCCCTTTTGACATCCTCACCTACATAACCTTGGTTTGATGCTGCTTCAGTGACAACAGAAGCACAGCCTTCTGTTTATCAGCTGCTTCAGCCATGTTTGTTTAAATCATGTCTACAGTTCTAGGAAAGGTCTGGTTTTCTGTACCATCTCTGCTTTACAACTCGTACACGAGCTGAATAAGATGCCTGACATACATCAAACTGGGTAAGTCTATTTCTCAAGCCTCCATGTTACATCTGAAAAATACCCTCGGGCATATCCTTTACCGGATGCTTGTTTCCTAAAATTGCTGCAACACTTAAGAGCTTCATGCTCAGGGACCAGCACTTCAGAGCACATACTGTGGTTTCAAGTCAAACCAGACATCATAACTATGGCATTTCCACAATTTCCCCTCCTGAGCTGTCTGGGACCACTCTGCAATCACTCTTACACAAGCAACCCATCTTCATTCAGCATCCTGGAGTACTGTGCCCAGCTCTGGAGTCCTCAGCAAAGAAAAGACATGGACCTGTTGGAGCAGGTCCAGAGGAGAGCCACAAAAATGATCAGAGGGATGGAACACCTCTCCTACGAAGACAGGCTGAGAGAGTTGTGGTTGTTCAGCCTGGAGAAGAGAAGGTTCCGTGGAGACCTTATAGCAGCCTTTCAGTACCTAAAGGGGGCTTATAAGAAAGCCTTTCAGTACCTAAAGGGGGCTTATAAGAAAGACGGGGACAAACTTTTTATCAGGGCCTGTTGCGACAGGACAAGGGGTAATGGTTTTAAAACTGAAAGACTGGATATAAGAAAGAATTTTTTTACAATAATGGTGGTGAAATACTGGCACTGGTTGCCCAGAGAGGTGGTCAATGCCTCATCCCTGGAAACATTCAAGGTCAGGCTGGACAGTGCTCGGAGCAACCTGTTTTAATTGAAGATGTCCCTGCTCGTTGCAGGGGGGTTGGACTAGATGGCCTTTAAAGGTCCCTTGAAACCCAAACTATTCTATGATTCTATGATCTCTTAGTCAGAGTTGAGCTACAAAGAGAGTGAGAAACATAAAATAGTTCTGTAAAGCGGGCTTCTGATATTCACTACTCTCAGAATGTAAGTAGCCCCATTTCATACAAAATAACACTTTGCCATATGTAAACCATCATAAGCTTAATACTGCTATAGACTGAGGCAGTTTTAGCTTCATACCTACACTTCAGCTACATGCTTTCATTATGTACTAACCTATACCAAGCTTGTGCTTGGGGTTCTCAGGGTGTAAGTAAGTATTAGCAAGTTAACATAGTGTACTTTTTACTAACTAGGGAACCACAAGTTGCAGAAAAGCCACTGTTTCAGATGCTGTACAAACATGCATGTTCTGCCCAAAGAACTGGCCTCTTCTCTTCAGAGCACTGTTGGTAAATACACAAAGCTGCTGCACAGGAAGACCATCGATGTCTGTTTAATAAGCCTCTGAAGGCTGATTCACTACCTCCATTAGAGCCACATCTCAACCCAAACATATTGGGTCATTGTAACGGTGACTAATTTCACACGTGCAATTAATTGAACGTTAACAGAGTACCTCACCATGATACTGCCTTCCTGCTGATTTCAGCACAGAAAGCCAGCACAACGGTTCTGCACACAGTAAAGACACTGAGGCACAAAACTGTCCCAGAGAAGGATTCTCTTAAGAAACTTCTTGGCTCTTTAAAAAGGAGCATCTGGAGAAACTGGCTGCCGTGATGGTCAATTGGTTTGACACCTAGGTCTCTTTGACAAATCTAAGGATAATTTGTGTTTTGTAAATGCACATGCCGCACAGTTCCCTGCCTAGAGAAATTCCACTTGCCCATGACATGTGGCATGGGCATCCTGAACATTACATTTAGAATATTATCATTTCTCACTAAAGGTGAGTTGATTTGCTGTCTCTGCTATTAAAATAGAGCATCAGCTTTCCTATGATGTAATATATATGGACAAAGCTACCCAGAGGTATGACCTTCATGTATTTCTATTGTCTTTAGCTTCTAAGGGGTTTTGGGTAATTACACAAAACATTACGCATTTATATAGCATCCTTTATCCCAGACTAGAACCTCTTCTAACTGGGTCCTGCAGTGAAGTTCTCCTGTCCTACTCATGCTAGACTAGGAGTCCAATCCTGGAGACAGAAAGAGATGCCATATTGTAACTGGAAAAAAGCCCCACATCCTACCCAGCTACCAACTCCACACAACCTGTTGTCCAGATATACTGCTTTCCACTTAGAGTTCAACATCTGCTCTAATGTTCTCTTTAAGTCCTCCTCCTTCAATTCTCTTTTTCCAGAACAAGACAATCTATTCAAGAAAACAGTCTGGAAAAATAAACAAAATCTAGCAGAATGTAAACAGAGTGAACAGCAAAATCTCACTAAGCCACCTGATGAACAGATCAGTTCACATGGATGTTTCCTACAGAAGGCATCTCTGCACGTCCAGGAGATAAATTAAGTGCCATGCTTACACCTACATAAAGAAGAATTAGTTTTCCATCCTTTCCCATCAACTGAAAGCACATACTTCCTCAGAGAAAGGATTATGAGGACGTCTAGTGTTCCTCTTTAGCTCCACCTCCTAAAAATACTGAACAAGTCCTTCCCAAACACATATCAGATCCATTCATTCTGAAAGAGCACCTTCATAACCTGTAGAGTTTGCAAACTCAAATACATAAACAGGCTATAGCAAAGAGACAAAAGTACTACAGTGGCTTCAGCTTGGATCAACAAACCCATTAAGATAAGAATGCCTGCTTTTTAAAGTAGATCCTACCCTATTTTGTCTCCCTGAAGTCAGGAAAGAGAAATCACACTCACCCAATTATACAACCTGTCTCTTCAGAGACACAACAGAGCTCTGCATCTTTGCCCAATGACAACAATATTGTGCCTTTGCATTTGGCTGGGAAAAAAATGGCACCAATTAGAGTACACAGACAAGACCTTGGAAAGGATCCCACTGGGACAGGAGCACTCCCTCCTGCCCCAGGGACAGGGCCTGTGATGGATTGGAACCAGGTTCCTGGAATGAAAGCCTCTAAAGACATCTCTAACAATGCCTCTCTTTTCACTTCTAGAACCACACACAAGAAACAAACAACCATAGGTGCTGAAGTAGAGCTACCCACACCGACAGTCTCAGCTGAGATCTGTCAAGCAGGTATGATAGTTTCAGTTCACTTTTACTTCTATAGAAGACAAAGAGGCTCGTGAACTCAAGGAGTTCAAGTAGCTTCAGGCTTAACCAAAAAGACTTCTTAGCCAGGAACTACCTGGGGCACCCAGACAGACTCTGACACACTAGGAGACAAGCCCAAAGAAGAGTCAAATGGAGCAGGACTCACAGGAAGTAATGCTGAGAAATAGTTCTGGGAGTCCAGGTTTGCATCCAGCTGCTGCAGTGGGAACTCCAGGATCACTTTACTGAGCACCTGCATCATCTCCTTCAGGCCAATGTTATACGCATACCTGTGAGGAAAAAGGCAAAAACACCAACATTTCACACTATCCGATCTCTGCAGACTGTGGCTCTTCAGAGATACAGCAGAAAAATTTATTTTCATCTTCCAGGCTTGCTTTTTATTTGTTTGTTTGTTTTTCCAAATATTCAGGCAATAAAACCACCTTGCATTGCATCAGGCCCTGCATAAGGTCACAAGTCCTGAAAATCTGCTATCACAGCAGAACAAGCTGCTGCAGGGACAGCACCCTCACATTTACTAGAGTGCTGTAGGAATACTGTTGTGCAAAAGAAGGGAAACAGGTTTGCATTTGAGAAATACTACCTAAAAGGCACTCTGATTATGTGTTCTGGACTTGCTGCTGTAAAAACAGAGTGGACAAGCCACACCACAGCACAGCCCCAGCTGCAGGCAGCTGGTTGAATGTTGCAATGCACAGAGCAGCAGCCCCTGCATGAACTTACAGGCAGTTTGTGCCAAGAACTGGCTTGCTCTGTTCAGTCCACAGTTAATTAACAGCAATTCAATCTCTTGTTACAGAATTGGGGCAGGAAAAGCCTAACCACTGAGGATGCTACAGATGCAGCTGGTGCTCTCCATCAACTCCTGTCGTCATTTATTCATGATCTCTAATCTGCATTTCTCATGCTCTATACTGATAAAATTAATGTTTAACAATCAAACATGGGTATTCACATGGTTTCTCCTCTTCTTTCTAGATCCACTGTCAAACCCAACTGTTCAGCATAAGGGACAGCATCCCTAAGGGAACACTCACTTGAGGGAGTTGATTTCCAGGACCAGGTTGTCACAGGAAATGTTTTCTTCTTCGCCCCTCTGTAATGTGCCCAGAACCTCATTCTGGAAAACTAATGAAAGAAAGGACAGGTAGTTAGACATGAGAGGGAAAAGCACGAATTCTTCCAACTGTTCATTACTGAAGAAACTACGCCCTTAACAAAGGAAGCATTCTGACACAAATGTCTATTTGTTCTCTGTAAGCTGGCACAAACCCACATCAATTATACTTATAAATAGTGGAACATAATTCAAATAAAGCAGAAGACCTACTAGGTATCATTGATCTATCCACACAAACCAGTACAAAGGTATTTACCTCTGCAACCTTTTAGAGCAGAGTTTCTTTCATAATCTAGCCTTTCCTGTTCAGACAAACCTCATCTTCCCCTAACTAAAGATGTGAATACAAACGAAAATTTATTGGTTTAATTTCCTTTGGGGAGATATTTTAATGGGAAAAAGACTTTTTTTTTTTTCCCCTCCAATTTGGCTTGAACCTCTTTCAAATCCAGGGAAGCTTAACACAACAAAACAGAAAACCAAAATGTATCTGCCAAAAGAGGCAGCTCCTACAAGGACATTTAATTCTCCAGCACAATTACAGGAGTAAGCTGTCCACACAGGGAAACTCTGCTGGACCTTCACACAATCTCTGAGTTCAGACAACAACACTGCCATTTAAACAGACAATTCAGGGAGGTCACTTTCATGAAGGCCCAGTGATCAGGAGTGAGAAAGATGAAGGATCTCTGTCTAGCTTCTCATCCTTGGCTGCCTTCGGTTAACACAACAGCAAAACAGGGAATATTAAATAACTCCGTACAAAAGTGAGGTCCGGACACAAACATATTATAGACATCCACAAATTTTCCAATATACCTAGAGGAAGCAGCACAAATCTCACACTCACTGCATTATCTGCAGACTCACCATACTTCTTGACAGCCCATCTCTCACCTTTGATGTCATCTAGCTGAGGGGACGCTGCCCGACTGTCTGGCTCTTCAGAGCCCATGCTCAGGTCACTGTCTGACTCGCTCTCTTCCTCTGAATACATAGCTGGGCCTGAAGAAGAAGAGAAGACACAGAATTCAACACTCAAAAGATGCAGCTATCATATGCATGAGGAACCAGCTGTCCCAGGGACTTCCCAACCAAGTCAGCAACTATCTGTCCTTGCAAGGAAGCTCGTACTTACGGGTCTAGATGATCAGATTTGCTGCAGAGGGAATGCTACAGCTGGCACTAGGATAATGGGACTTTTTTTAAGAGTCTGCAGG
The DNA here is from genome assembly GCA_003993805.1 of Himantopus leucocephalus. Lineage (NCBI taxonomy): Eukaryota > Metazoa > Chordata > Aves > Charadriiformes > Recurvirostridae > Himantopus > Himantopus leucocephalus. Next base: position 17,877,217 of record RSEF01000009.1, read on the forward strand.
CAGACAATAAAGGACAGGGATAGAAGCAAATGCATTTTGTGCAGTCTGCTGACTCATGACAGAGCAATGTCAGCAGATGCTGTCACTAGCAGGAAGAAAGCCAGCAGTACCGGGAACAGCCAAAGCATATCCCCTCTAAGGAATAAGGTATCCCATAGTGCACCATTTCACAGCACAGACAGCTGTGTGCATTAGTGCAAGTCAAAGTTATAATAAACATCTTCCACAGAGCACAGGAAGAAAGAGAATCTGGTCCACCACCTGCTTTCACCTCTCACCTTTGCCTTCACACACATATGTTACCTGGAGCCAGTCTGCTTCACAAAGCCCAGGTCTTACTCTAGACACAGTTATTAGCATCTCACTCAGCCAGTTTCCCCCAACACAGGTCTATCTGTGCATCCCCAGGTGACTACACTAAACTTTTCCTCACCCCACAGGCTTTGTCTCTGCTCTTCTTCATCCTCTTCATTCTTGTCATCTGCTTTCCAGAGATAGCCTCTGCCCTCTGAGCCTACATCCTTTTTATTATAACCTGGAAAAGAGACAGCAATTAGGAGGTAGATGTACTGGATATGCTTACAGGCAAACCTGAAATATTCTACGTGCATATTACTGCCCCTAAATATCCCTCACCAAGAGGGAGCTGGGATTCCTGCAGATGCATGCGAATTTCAGCTTTTATCTTCTCACTTGCCTTGACAAGTGACCGACTTACTCCTCCCCCCAGCAGCAACATTCAGCTGACCATGTTTAGATTCCTCAACAAACCCAGACTGGTAGAAACAGTATTTCACAAGGACAAAGTCCTTGGACACAGTCCAGGTACGAGGACATCGATCTTGCAACCTGCCTTGAACTAAACATCTCTTCCAACTTCAGCTTATTGTCTCCTACAAGGCTCCTACTCTAAGAAAAATGGAAAACAGCTGAGTCTCCAAAGATTTTAATACTGGGATACTGAGGCACATGTCACTGTCCAACTTGAGCCAAATAGCCTTGCTCGCCCTACTGAAAACACAGCTGAGCGCAGCACTAAGCTCCAGCCTGGCACTGCAGTGTCTAGAATGGGGGAGGGAAAGACCCCAGAAGATCATGGAAGGCAAAGTCCTCTGCATAGCCTGAGTGCATGGAGCCAGAGACCCTCATACCTTTCAGTTTCACTTTGCTTTCTTCCTTGTTCACGCCAGAATCATCACTGAACTGGTCATCATCCTCTTCCTCCTCATCTGGTGGGTGCAGAGAGATCACTGTGCCCTCAGAAAGAGTGATGCCAGGACCTACGACTACCTGCAAATATGTGCGACGTATCTTAATGAAGAAACACCCTGATTGCCCCCTTGTAGCCCCACCAGCAGGGATAATAGCTGCTCCAGACAAGCAGTATGCTAACAAGTATAACCAAAGACATCAGCACTGCTAGATCACATACCATACCACCCTAGCCAAACAAAAGGAAGAAAAAGGTGGGAGCAGTAGCATATCCCCCACCTCTGCAAAAAGGCTTAGAGCAGCCCTGTGTTCTGGTATGATCTCACGTAAGTCTAGTAACTTGCCAAAAAAGGCAGAAAGCAGAACAGACATAAATACAGCTCACCTGAGAAGAAAGGACACAGTGGGGCTTTAGCTTTACTTTCTCCTTCACTTCAGCTTCATCGCAGATAACAGAATGGCAGATCTCCACGTTATCTGCTATGTGTACTTTGTCCCAGAGAAAAGCTCCATCCAAAATGACTTTATCACCTGTTATACATCACCAAGCACAAATATGTTGAGCAAGGCATTTGCTGCTCTCCCACACTGCTGAGTCCCCGAGAAAGCATCTTCCTGAATCCCAATGCCCTTGATACATGACGGATGTTAGACGAAAAGTAAAAATTGGCCTTAGAGGCCTACGATCACTTCTTACCCAAAGCTAAAAGATGAGTTTGCTCTCTACAGAGACTTAATAAATTAACAGTAACAACTGACATCTTGGTTTTACACAAATACAGGCAAATAAAAAAACCATTCCAGCCAAGACTAGGAAGAAGGAGTACCGGGCAGCTCACAAAACCAGGGACAGATGTCCCTCATTTGCAGGATGTTGGTGGGTGATAACTCCAGATCAGTAAACATTACGCATTCTCTACTGCTGAAACAACTTATTTGCATGAAGTGCCTTCCACCTTTCAGCATCATTATGGTACCCTGAAAAATTTAATCTATTTCCTCTGTTGGATGACCAAACTTCTTTGATTAGAATTAAATCAGTACCCATCTACCATCCTCTCTCAGAGCCAAATGCACTTTAAAAACTAAATCCCAACAACCTGTGACCTTGCATGGCATGGTCTGCATATCCCCCATTCTCGTACTCACCTATCCTACATTTCTGCCCAATAACGCTGTTTCTTATGGAGCAGTTGCTGCCGATGACCGTTCCCTGCCCAATGAGTACGTTCTCTTCCAGCACACTGCCGTGGCCAAGGCTAACATCCACCCCTCGGTAAATGTTGTGTTTAGAATGGGTGTAACTCTGATTCTCATCATCAGTGAAGTTCATCTCTGGAGTCAAAGGATAAACCCAGCGCCGGATGATGTCAGAGCACACAGCTTCGTACATTAGCAGGTTGCATATATGGGCACCATACTCTTCTGTTGTTACATGCATATGGATCTGGTTGCCCAGTACCTGGGAGACAGGCAGGAGCGTGTCAGAAGATTCGCTAATGCAAGGTAATAGGATCTCCCTTGTAAAAACCCTGTCCGTACCTCCTCATTCACCAACAGACCACGCACAAAGTCATCCCGTGTCTGGTAGTCAAAATTGTCTGTGAACAACTCAGCCACCTGCCAGGAATAAAATATAAGGAAATAATAGAGTTAGCAGAAAACGTTGCCAGGAAGACAGATAATTAGTGGCTGTTCAGTGGTTCTCAGAGAGCTGAATTATACAGTATAGGAAAGTGATGCTCTTGCCTTGAATAAAGCTTTGATTCCTTCTGCTAGGGTGTTGACCTTTCCATTTCCTCCTCCTAACGGAGACTATGAACAGATTATGGTTTTCAGAAGGGGCAAAACATTGCTTTAGCATTTCCAAGCAATCCACCCAGCCTCACTTTGTAGCTTCACTCCCAAAGGAAGGCTGTAGACCAGCTTTTTCAGATGTGGAAGAGATGTTAGTGAGCGTAGGCTGGAATAACCCTGAGTGTTACTCTAATATGGTACCAGCTTGCAAGTACTGACACTTTTCCATAGCATAGCCGTCACCTCTGCTCCACAGATGTTACTATACTCAAAGTGAAATTGCTTATTTTCCAGAATAAATTCATCCTGTGCCAAATCAGCCAGTCTACAAATGCATCCACTGTCTAGTTCCACCTGGGCTCAAGCAGTGGATACCAGCTATAGACTGAGCACCTGTACAGTCTGCAGAGCAGCGTCACATGATCACTCAGGCTCTCAGCTGTCACCAAGCGCAACTGGGAGTTCTGGTTTCCGAACACAGTACACTCAGGCCACATGCACCCCCTGCACACCAGCAGGACAAAGGGAGCAATGCAGATTGAATTTTGGACCCTCAGAAGGGCAGAGCTCACCTGTGGAGAGCAGATGCTGATATGACAATCCAGCAAGTCATGGCGCACCTCAACATTCTCGATAGAGTTCTGGAACAGACTCTGAAAGAGGGAAAATTTCAGATGATCTGAACGCCTCATGCAGTACCGAACCCCAAAAGCCTTCTATACGCAAGGGCAGTATTGACTGAATTATTAAACTAGCTGAAGTTCTGAAGCTCAGAGAAATCTACAATCTATACTGAAACACAAGCTTAGCAGGCACAGCCTGGTCACACACAGAGCTGCGTGTCAGTCAGCAGAGACTGCCCTTGTCCTTACAATTGCAGCTCCCCAAGAAACAGATTGTACTTCAAAGAATCTCTTTTCCTCCAGGAGGCTCCTTACCTTAGTTGCTAGGAGCTACAAATGTACAAAGAACATTAATAAATCAAAATGCAATATTCATAGCTTCCATACCCCTGTGGATTTTTACAGCTGTGGGTTGGGGTTTTTTGTTTGCTTTGGTTTTTTCCTTTTTGGTTTCGTACAGTGATTTGCGCCTTCATTTGAAGGTAAAAAATAATCTACTGATTAATGATTTGGGGACAAAAATGCCATATAATCAGTGTCTTAGTTCTGAGTTGAAAAAAGAAAAAGGTCCATCTATCTCACTGGAGAAAGTGCCGCCATGGACATTTACTACATTATTAGGTGAACAGTACAGGCAGAGGTAATCAGAGGTACTACCCTTTGCACCTGCTGTTATTCCACCTCCTGTGCCAGGCTCAGTGCTGCTTCAAAATGGTTTGTGTACGATAGCAGTATATGCATCCCAATCTGTGAACCCCTGCAACAGCACAAATCATCCACCTCCCTTTGTTTCACATGGAGAAAAGGAATCAAATAAATGCAAAAATGGAATTGTGAGGAATACATCTGCCCCATTTCAAACTCTGAAATGAGTCCAGAGCATTTGGGTCCCAGCATAATCTCACCAAGCCTCAAATAAAGGTTAAAGGAAAAAAAAAAAAGCCAGTTTGCCACGATTTGCTTTCTATCATCTGCTCCTCCAAAAAGAAGCAACAAGCACAGTTCCCCAGCCCTCACTCAAGGAGAACCTCCTCCCTGGGGTGGGTTGCTTCACTACTGCAGCCCTTTTCCACCCGTCAGGTTCCAGACGCACCATAGGAAAGCGGAAGCGTTTCAGCCCCTGGGTTCTCTGGTAATGAAGGACACGGTTTGTGGCACTGTCCATAGCAATAACAATGTCATCCTCTTTGCATCTGGCATGGTGACCAGGTGAGGACTCCTTGAATATCATCGTCATCACAGAAACATTCTTTTCGATCTTACGACGCAACCTGAAAAAGATGCAACCTTTAAAATCACTCTTCAGAGAGTTAGAGCCCAGAGTCTAAGCACGCCACACAAGTGTCCACTCTTTCAACACCTACTTGTGCTCTTCTAGGGCTTTGGATATATTGAAATTGGACACCACATCTCCAGTGACGAGAATGAAGTCGGAACGAACAAGGGACTTGGCATCAACATCTCGTAGCACATCACCAAGGGAGCGGTACATATCAGAAGTCACAAAGCGCACTGTGTTGGGAGAGGTGTGGCGGCACCACTTGGATTTTCTGGAAGGAGAAAAACACATCAGGAAGGCATAAAGAGGATATTCCTATACAGAATGCACTAGGACCCAGTGCCCCAGTGCACGCCACATACCTAAGTGAATGCAAGGAGAATCCTGTTATATTGAGCCCACTATCGATAGGCTTAGCTATGCTCATTTGCACACAGCAGATGAACGGAGGAGGGTTAGACTTTCAGACCATAGCTCATGGAAACTCAGGAAACGTGACTCCACCATGAGCCAAGTTTTGACAAAGGAGAAGTTACACACAACCCAGCAGTACCTCAGGCACAGAAAAGACTGCATGCTTCTCTTTAGCTTGCCAACATGCAGCATGCAGAGGCAAAGGTGCATGACATACCAAGACAGGGAATAATGCAAAGGGTAGTACTCTAATTTACACGGCTACCCAGGAACCCCCTGATTTTAGACAAGCAAAGTTAAATGCCAATACAGAGGCAGTCCCAAAACACTCAACCTTTTTAATACACTGCACAACCACACTCATTCACAGGAGAAAAGGTCTTTTTTTGAGATATGTTAGGAGACTTCTCTTGAAAGGGAATCTGTAGCACGTTGTTTTCATCAGAAGGATCAGCGAGACCTTTGAGATTTGCTGGAGGATAGAAGAATCCTTTCCATGATAAAGTTAAAAGAGATTCTTACTGTAAATGCTCTTTTATTTCAGCTGACTTCCAACAGCAGAAAACAAAGGTTTCTTCCACTCCAGTTGCTGTTAGGAACTCCAAGGTATAGTCAATCATGGCCACATTTGCCATAGGTAAAAGAGCCTAAAAATAAAAAAAAAGACACACAGATAGCTGAACAAACACTCTGTACCTCAACATTAGCAACTGTCCCTTCCAACTTGAGGACCTATCATCAGTGGTGCCAGAAAAATAACACAAGTAATTGCACTATCTCCTTTTATCAAAAATTTTCAAAGTTGATCTAAACAGTAAGAGCTAGTTTCTGATTTTCTATTGGGATAGATCATCCTTTCAGAGAAGAAAGCATAAAACAAGTGAACTTATCGCACATGAAACTCTTCAAGATAACTCAAATAAGTGAGAGAGACTGAAAAAAAAAAAAAAATAATCCCAGAGCTCTGATTCCCTGACTCAGGCTTTAACTGCTACTGGAAAAACCTGACAGACATGAATGATGAAGCCACAGGAATATGAGTGTCCAGAATTAAAGAAGAGAAAAAAACCACCGCAACAATCTAAAGTGAGGTGAGTATCCTCTTGAGATTCAAGCCACACTTTTAAATCAAGTTACTGATTCACAACTGAGTGATCTCATACTATTCTTTAATTCATTTTTTGTGATGTTTTTTTTTTCAGGCCTGAGCTCGCGTGTGTAATTATGACCACCACAAACATTTAATCAGCAAATGAAGTAAGATAATTGTTCAGACCTAAATTCTCCAGAAGTGCTCTTTCCTTTAGCATAAAGCCTTCTGATCCAGATAATTAAAGTGCTTTCCCCATCAATTTTTCTGGCCATATTCTTTTAGCCATTACTGCTGTCAGGGACAAGGATTTTGCTTCTTTCCTCTATCAGAAACAAGCCTGCCCAAACCCGCTGCCGCTCCTGCATCAGCGACAGACGAAAAGCAAACAGCACAGCCTGCCTTGCCATATGGAAAAGCAAACAGCACCGACGCAGCAATTAGATCCTCGCTGTCTCTCCAGCGGGGGATATAAACTCTTACAAGCGAGGAAAACTGGTCGGAGGCTTCCACAGCGTGGAGGCAGGCGGGAAAAGCCGCGGTGGCGGGGGCTGCCCGAGCCCCGGGCGCAGGCTGGGGCCCAGCAGCACCCCAGGACCTGCCGGCAGCGNGGGGGGGGGGGGGGGGGGGGGGGGGGGGGGGGGGGGGGGGGGGGGGGGAGGTCTCGCCTTCTCCTGGCCTGGCCCGGCCCTGTGTTCTCACAGCGGGGCACGCCGCGACGGCGGGCCCGACCATCGCTACCGGTGAGCACTCCGCCTTTTGTCACAGGCCTACCCGCTCCGGCCCCCCCAGAGACAGGGCAGACCGGGAGGGACGGCCCCGGAGGAACCGGCCCGGAGGAGGCGGCAGCTGGCAATGGGGGATTTCTCACCCGCGGCCGGTCCTTGGAGATAGGGAAGAAGCGGCGGTTGAAGCTGTCGGCGACCAACACGGCCTGGAGCGGCGGCGGCGGTTCCTCCTGCGGGTCAGGCCCGCGGGCCGCCCCCGCGCCAGCTCCCCGCCTCGCTGTGCCGCGGGCCGCCATCTCCTCACGCTGCCTCAGCTCCCCCCTTCCGCTTCCGGGTCCGCGCCGGAAGCGGCGACGGGTGCTCGGCGGGGACAGGAGAGCGCGGGGCGCGTTCGCGGGTTGGGAAGCGGCCCCGGCGCCGGGTTCGCGAGTTCAGCGGAGCCCGGCCCCGGAGAGCGGGGCAGGCCCTGCCGGGGCCCCGCTCCCTCTGCGTGAGCCTAGCAGAACGCAGCGCCCTTCCACACTCACACCTCCCATCCAGGAGTGACCCCCAAACCCCACAGGCCCTGAGGGACCCACCCAGAGACGCTTCCAGAGGGGAGGGGAGGAAAGAAGACAGTGGTTTCTTGGGGGGTGGGCGTTTGTCTTCCCCCCAGCTTGGCGAAGCAGCCACGGTTTGGGTGGTGCAGGTGATGGTGTCTGCCTGTGCCCTCTGCTCTGTCAGCTTCGGGCATTCCCGTCTCCCCAGGCAGGTCTGGTGGTCCCTCTAACGTGCTTCAACATCGGCCTGGCCCTCAGAAGGGATTCAGCCGCCTACAAGTCCTCGGCACAGAACGCGTGCCCTTGGCTGAATCCCTCCTCTGCTGCCAGGCGTGGTGCTGCAGTCCCTCTTGCCTGGCACAGCTCACGCAGCCTGCTCAGTTTTTTTTTCAGCGAGAGAAAACTGTGTGCTAACACCTTCGTTCACAACCAGGAGAACAGGCGGAGGTATTCCCCCAGGGAGCTCCGGGCAGGCTGGCAGCAGGAGGGCTGAGGAGAGCCCCGAGCCCGGCTGCAGGAGGGCCCTTACCAGCGCTGGGTGCTGCAGGACACGGTGCTGCTGCTCTGCCCCATTGTCACGCTTCTGCCCCTCTCCACGGGGGACAGGCGTTCACCGCCCCAACTCTGTCTCATCACCGGCCTCTCTTGGATTCCTGTTCTCCCTCGCTCGCCATAAACCGCCCTGCTGTGACGCCCCGCTCTGCTCCTTGCTTCTCTCGTCTGCTCTGTGCCTACCCACTGGCTGACCAGCCAGAGGCTCAAGGAGCTGATCCACAGTTCAGCCGCGATCCGAGAAAGAAACACGGGGCACTCACGCCTCCGCCTCCGAGGCAGGGCCCTTCCCCAGGGTGGAAGGTTGTATGCACTTATCAGCCCAAGACACGCGGTATGGCCGTTCTGTCCTGGTGACAGGGGAAATTAAGGGAGGCACAACTCAATTGTAGACCTACAGTACCGTCCCAGTGTCGCAGGCAGCCTGTACATCCCCCGTGGTAGTGCTGAGGGGTCTTTGCTGGGTTGTGAGTGGGAGAAGAGTGTAATATGCAACATGCAGCATCCCTTTTCATCGGCTGAATTGCAGGTTCAGGACTGACTTAGTAGAAAACAACTTTCCTGTGTCTCCTGAAAGACTCTGCAGCATTGGGTATTCCCTGAAATTCCCTGAAATTTCTCTTACTGGTTAAAATGTTCAGGCATTGCTTGTGTTGTGCCATCTGCGCCCAGTAGCTTGTGACTGAGCCCTTGCTGTGCCGCACCGTGTGGCCGATTTGCTTGACCTTAGCTAGTGGTTTGGAAAACAGCAGCAAGGATGGACATAGTGAGAAAATAGAAATGAGCTGCCCTAGGGAAATAAATCATCCCCATCCTTTTCAAAAATAGGTATCCGCATACCCTTGGGAATCCTGTTGCCTGGGCAAAGAAGCTAACCCCAGAACAAAAGCTCCCAGATGGTTTCAGCCCAGGGGTTACAGCTTGAGGAATGATCCAAGAAGTAGATTTGTCATTGCCTGAGGGCAGGACAGCATTTTCCTTCCTGCCTACATAGCACTAAGTGCATAAACAGCACCAGATATCAGGTCTGATCCAGCCTGCACAGCCACTGCCCATGTCGATACCGGGCACACAGAGCTCGACAGGAGCATCAGCAGATTATCTGGCTAATTACATCCTGTTCTCTCCAAATGAGGTGAGTTTCCAAGACGGTGCCCTGGTAAATTGGCAGGAGCAGGGGAAGACAAATCAAGGTAATTGCTAATGAACTGAACTCAAAATCAGCCTGATAAATATTCCTCAGACTTTGCAGATACATTTCCCTTTGGTTTCACTGGGGACTTGCAGGTGAGTAGCACCCAGGCCAAACATTTTTTTAAAGCAATATAATTCCAGGGGAGCTTTTAAAATTGAAATTAGCTCACTGAAATTGAAATGAGGCTGGACTGGGTTAGACTGGAGGTCCACCAAGCCCAGTATCTGACAGGGGGTGGGAAGACCCATAGACCCATAGACTGTGGGGCTTTTCTTCCCCTCCTCTTTGGATACCCCTGGACATCATGGGGCAGCATCCACCAGCTCTGGGAATGATGAGCATGGTGGGGATGCTCTGCTTTCTGAGGCATCTTCCCAGTCCCTGTTCCTACATTTTTAACCCTTCTCTCTTTTCCGTTTGTTGTCGTCTCTGAGCATTTGGTTGTTCCCTGGCTTTTCCCTCTGCGTAGACAATGGCCCATAAGGCATCACTGAGCCTTGGCAGACAGCTCCAGATTTGGTGCTATTTTAAATGGCTTTGGGGTCCAGTTTCATAAGGGCTGAGTGCGACCTGTGTCAGGGGTGGTACCCTTACCACCAGGGTGGTAAGACTTGCAATGAGGAGGATCACAGGAGGTCTGCATGGAGAATCCACGTACCTAGCATGAGGCTGATTTCCCCTCACATGTCCCGCCTGGTGGCCAGCAGCTCTGATGTCCTTGAAGCATCCTTGGGTGCCTCAGCAGAGCTATGGGATGTCTGCCATCTCAACTCTAGGTCAGGGATGCAACTAGTGCCTAAACTCAGCTCTTCCTGGCCCATGCCACAGTGTCAGGGAGCCTGGTTTAGTTTGGACTATCCCCACACAGTGTCAGAGGTGACAGAGGCTGGCCATGAACCCTGGTACAAAGTGTCTGGGATCAGGGGGCTGTCCTGAGCCTACCCAGGATGGCTGATGCTCACTTGCCAGGTGTAGAGAGGGGTCTGTCGGCCCCAAGCACCCTTGGAGGAGCTCTTGCTCCTGGGAGAAGGGACAGGCAACAGCCAGGACGTGCTTAAGTTGTCCAGACCTCCCGCACGCCTGAACGGCTCTGTGCCTGACACAAGATTTACCTGAGCACCAAACCAAGTCCTGCAGGTGAAAAGAAAACTGCAAGCCATAAGTAAGTCACCAAACGAGAAAGCCAGACGGACTCTGCATCCCGACCCTTTCGCCTCACAGCTCCCTCCCACACCCTGGGCTCTGGCCAAGCTGACAGCAGGGACACTGACTCACAGGCTATTCCTCCACTCTTTGCTCATTTGGGCCTCTTCTGTGCTTCTCAGCAGAGGGTTTCTTCCAGATGAACTGCTGGGCTTCCTCTGCTCTCGGCACCCTGCTGCTCCTGGGTTGGCAGCCTTGAGAAGGGGAGGCAAAGACACAAGGCCACCTTGTCTGCATCCCCCTGGGTTTCCACCTGCCCTGGGATGCCGCTCACAGAACTCCCTGGTGGCCCCTTTCCACCAGCAAGGTGTTGGGCACAGCATCATTCACCTGCTAACAGGGAGAATGCGTTACTGCTGCCTGAGCTCTGGGCTGCCGCAGCACCCCGTAGCTCAGCTGCCCGTGTTTCGTGTTGCCCCCGTGCCAGCTGGGATGTGCAATGAGACAGGCGGCTGCTGCACCAGCACCTCCCCAGCTGCCAGAATATGGAGACAGTGCTTGGCGGGGTGTCGCATTGCAAGGAGCAGAGCATTCACGGTGAGCAGGGTGCAGCATGGGAGTGATGCTGGTGGAGGCTCAAGCCACGCCGCTGGGTACTATGCAGCTATGCCAAGCTGAGCAAGTTCCCCATGGGCAGCACAGGTCTCCCTGGGGGGACAGGAGACAGCAGAAGGACCCCACTGCTTAGAGAAGGGACATCCATGTGGACAGTCTGTCTGCCATTGACCAGCCCTGCCTGGAGCTCAGGAACCCGAAATGAGAGGAGAGGCAGGGAAACCACAGCTAAGTCCCAGAGTAAAATTCTCTCTAACTTACTTCTTCCCTGGGGCTTTTCCTGGTTCCAGGCTCTCCCCTCACAGGCACAGTCTGGGCTGTAGGCTATATTGCCCTGGATATTGTAGTTCAGTTTCCAGCCCTTTACAAGCTTTGCTCCAGTTTCTCCCCCATGCAATGGTTTTGCTCTCTCCCCATGGCTTCAGCAAGCAACAGCTACTTCCAGACTCCTTAGATAGCTCTTGGGTGAAGTCTGTGTGATGGGATGCATCTTTCAGGACACTGCTTCCATCATCCCTCACCAGCTGCTCTCCTGAGGAGAAACACCAGACCCAGAGCAACGGTGCTCATGTCCAGCTAACAGACATGGTCTTGCCCAGGTAACCACAGTGTAGATGTGGGGGCATGGGTGTGCTGCTCTTCTGCTATCGCTGCTCACGCTCTGGCTCCATCCTTTGCTGATTCATCTCTCTGGTCACAGAGACTGACGAGGCTTTAGGCATGGCAGGCGCAGGCTCCTCAGCGAGGACACCCTGCCCGGGGGTGGGAAATGAGTCAGCGGCCATCTGGGCTTGGCATGTGCTCCAGCTCCGGGGACAGCAGCCCCTGGAGGCAGCCACCCCACATGACCCCAGAAGCCGCTCAAGTCTGAAGAGCAAAACACATTTCCCACTGAGGACAGTGCTGGACCAGTCACAGGAATCAGCACTCCCAGTCACACGGGGGACTGCCTGAGCATAAACACCCAGGAGATCACTTTCTCCCTGAGCAAGGCTCGTCAGTCTGCAGACTAATACTTCCCCTGCCCTTTTTATTTTCCTTATTCACATACAACTTTGCACCACTGCTACACTGGTAACAGCTCCTTCCCTGGGGTCCCTGGCCTTCAGAGCCTCCGTTAGTCCAGGCTTTACCCTCAGCTTTGTGCTCCTGTTTGGCTCTGCACTGAGCCATGCGAAATGAGGCGGCAGCCCGCAAGCAGATCAGATCCTTTTTCCCAGTTCAGTGGTGCACAAGGCGGGAGGTAGCAGGGCTTCCTCCTGTTTTCCCAGCTAACCCTTTTCCAGCTCTGATCCATGTGGATCCCTGTAGCAGGAGAAGCTGGGAACAGCCCTTCCCAAGCAGGTATGTCAGGGTATCCCAGAGAGGCTCACACTGCAGTAATAAACAGTGTCTGCTAGGAAGGGATCCATGGTCTGAGCCAGTGAGAAAAAGACATCTCCTTTGGAAAGACAAAGGGCAGAGCAAGACGTGGTCTGGGTAACCTCAACCTTGGGACTGTGGAAATGTAGGCAGGGAAATGCCATGCTGCAGAAGGTTACAGGGACAGGACCTGGTGTCACCTGCATCACAAGAAGGGAACCCACCGGTGCCAAGTCAGGGCTGCCGGGGTCAAGGAGGGAATTCCCTGGCTGTAAACAGCCAGGGAAAATACCTGTGAGGATGGCTGGCCACTCTCTGACCCAGGGCTTCATTTCGAGCGCTCCCTAGCTGGCTCCAGCCCATCCCTCCGCTCCCTCCCACCTGGGGGCCTTATGCCAAGGATACAGAGCAGCCATCAGCAGGAATTGTTCTGTTCCTGCTCCCTTGACCGGAGATGGGGCTGCTTCCCTCTTGTGTGCGAGGGCAGGGTTATTCCTCATCCCTCATCTTGTCCAGGGGAGGAAAAGGGCTCTTGCAGCATCCCTCCAGGACCAGTCCCAGCCCTGCCTGGAGGAGATGCTGAAGGAGGAGTTGTCCATCCCTCTGCCTTCTCCCTGCTGCCGGCACCAGATGCATCATTTCAGGAAGGAGGCAGCCCTGCTTCCCACCGCCTGATCTGCCAGAAGCAGAGGGGGAGCTTTGATCAAGGTACAGCTATCTCTGCTCTGATCACTGCCTTTCCTGCAAGGGCCCTGTTCAGAGGAGAGGGCACATTTCCTTTAACCCTTTCTTCCCTGTGAGCCTGGAGCTCCGCAGGAAAGGCACAATTATCAGAGCTCTCAGCCCAAGGGGATTCACGTTTCCATGGCTGGGAATTGAGTAATATTCAGTAGCTCTCCCATTTCAGGGATCCATTCAGTTGCTCGTGCACCCAGAGTTTTGTTTTAGAAAAGCTTTGTGTTGGGGCTGCCTTAAGATCCAATTAATAAAGAGAAAGAAGGGGAACTTTCTTAGGGGAACTCAGCAGCCCCCTTCCATCACATCAAAGCCGCTGAGAGATCACGTTATCTTGACAGATGTTTTGCACTACGGATCTGGTTACTGAACTTATGTTTCCCATGGCCTCCTTCCAACACTTCTTTTAATTTGTCAGGGATATATTTCAAACTGTAATATGCACATGGTTGCAGAAAAGTAGAAGGAAGTAGCTGATTAATGACCTTTTTCCTGGTAGTGTAGATCTGCTGGTTCCAGCTGTAGTAGATACCAAAGAAAAGGTAGTATACTGGAAACCAGAAAAAAATGAATCTTGGATTAGAGGTTCCTTCTTCTGTTTCTTCCAAGTCAAAGCGATTAATAATGCTATAATGCAATGTGCTAAGCCATGTGATGAGGGTCTATACCTAAGATATGCCGAGGAATTAATCACAGTGCTCCCACCACTTTTCTGTCACATCAGTGGGCATATTAGGCACAGGCAGTTGAGATACCTTGTCTCTGGGAGCAGCTTCCCAGTCTCCACTTGTCTGCAGCACTCTCCTTTGAGTGCTGGCTTGGGTGACCTAAACAGATGTATTATTTTGACTTCTTTTCATCCTTTTGCAGTCAACCACAGTCTGAAGCACTGGTGACACCACCAATCACAAGATTTGGTACCTGCCACCTTGTAGTTATCAAACTTGTTTCTTGCTTGATACAGTCACCTGAGGTGAAATGAAATTATTAGCTCCGTGGGGCAGGAATATGCCCCCTCCTCGGAACTCAGATGGCTCCTGACCCAGCCAGGCTTGATGCACGCTGTCAGAGCTGGGCTGGAGTGCCTCTGGGGCTGTCTGTCCCCATCACAGGGCCACTACTTCTGAAGAGGGACTCCAGGCATGGCTGCAGTGCCAATGCTATATATGGGAATAAACACTCTTAGCAGGGTCGTAATACTCAGCTTTGATCCTTGGCCCTTAGAGATAACCCGACAGCTCCGATCCCTCTAGTGCAGATACGCAAACAGCCTCCTGGGTGTAAAGACCTGACTTGGACTTTGAAGGGGTGTCCGCAATGACGTGAAGTGCAAAACAGGGCAAAGGTAAGCCCAAATACACTGTGATTGTAGTAACTCAGCTCTGATGCAAGAAGAGACTCCAGAGAATGCAGCGCTAAATGCACAGGCGGGGCTCAACACTCCCCACCACGGCTGGATGGCAGAGGGAACATCCCTGCACAAAGATGTCACCCAGACCTGCTCTTACCTATAGCTGACGCAGGTGTTCAGCTAGAAACTTGATGTAAATTGTATCTCTGCCTGCAATCACAGGACATCAGCATGTGATCTGATAAACGCCTGCAGTAAAATGTGTTTTAAACCATCTCTGTGCATTCCTTTGTGCAAACCATGGCAAACACACTGAGAAAATAGAAAAGTGACAAATCAACATTGAAAGCTGGACTTAATTCATATCAGACTGTAGCCATAGTAAGTGCACTGCAGAGAGCAGGCCCTGGTATTTTTAAAGACAGAGGGGGCAGCAACAGGATTCACAAAGGCCATGCAACGCTTGAGCTCATTTTTCCCACCCACATGAAGAGCTGCTGTATTTTCAAAGCAGGAGCAGCTGGTGATTGATGCTTACATGCGCCTTGCTCTGACAAGGAGCTGGGTCTGAACAGGGTATTTTCCATTAGTTCAAACTGGTTCAATCTTTTGTCTTTAAGAGGAAGCCAGATGCTGCTCACAGATGGGGAGGATCTTTTGCACAGCAGTGGTTTGAGACCTTGCTCTGCTTTTCATACAGTGACTCTCCTTTGCCTCTATCACATGGTTTCCAGCAGTCACGCGTTTTTTAGGAGGAGGAACTGACCCACAAGTTGGAGATGTGACACAGTTGTAGTCACAGAACAAGCTGGTGACCACCCCAGGAATTGAGCACCATCACCCTGCTCCCATCCTGTAACTGCATGCTGGAGGAGGTGGTCCTGATGCTCCTAGTTTTCACATCCCCCAGCTCCCAACGTGCTGCATTCCTAGCACTGGGGAGAGGGCACGGGGGGTCTGGAAGTCGGGCCATTCTTTGGTTATTAGTATTAGGCTGGGTTTGTTATTCTAAGCGCTGTGGGGCTGTCATTTGTGTTGACCAGGCTTCAGATCCTAGAGCTGCTTTGCACTCCTCGAGCACTGGCCTCATCTCTGCAGCCACGGCTGGGAAGATTCCTGTCCTTCTGTGTCGCAATGGAGAGCAGCACGCAGCAGCCGGAGTGCTTTGTTTCCAGTTGACCCGCCTAAGCCATGATTACACACCAGGCTTTTCCTGTTAGCAGCTCAGAAACAGCTGGGGACTTCCCCCAGTCTGCAGAGCATGGGACAGGCATGTGACATGGCAAAGCAAACCTGCTCCAGATATATGCTTTCCTGTTCGGGGATTTCTGTAGCCTTAACAAACGGCCTCAAGGCTTCAGACTGATCAGTATTTCGTTTCGGGTACATCTTCACTGCTGGTTAGCCTTGGCTAACCAAGCTGTCCCCTAGGCTTTGTCCCAAACTTTTTGGTGTCCCACAATGGTGGTCCCCGTGATCCCACCAGTTGATGCAATGAATGGAGATATGAGCCACCCAGACTGAGACCCATCCTCCTTGCACTGTGGCTCTAGTCCATCGCTTGGGGGTGAAGAGTCCCCCAGGACACATGTGCTCACCCGCCATTAACTGTGCCATTCCCACAGAGAGCCCGGGGAGGTTGAGGGGTGTTAGCAATGCATGAAGGGGAGCGCAGGGCTCCTGAGGACATGGGCACCTGGGTGCTGTGGTGGCATTGCAGCGTGGCTGCTGGCGCTCAGGCAGAGCTTCCCCAGGAAGCAAACGCAATTAGCTCAGCAAAACAAGATGCACGCAGGGGGGTTGTCTCAGGAGCCCCCAGGAAACCAGTCCTGACCTTCCCTGGAGGAGAAAACAGGAGACAACTGTCTCTGCTGCTTTCTCCCCCAGCAACAGAGCAGAGCAAGTCTCCCCAAGCCCTCCTAATTACTCATTGCTGCCTTGAGTTCCCATCCCCTTGCTGACTGGACACACAGCTGCTGCCTTCCCCTGCAACCCCAAGCAGGAGTCTCCAAAAAACAGCTCCTGGCCCCCATCACCCCTGTGTGCAACAGGGCCGACCCCTGGGACTGGCCACTCTGGGACCCAGGACAGCCCCAGCCCTGGCTGCAGTGACAAGGACAGAGCTGTGTTTGACTTGCAGCTTCCCCTTTTTCCCAGTTTTCAGCTGCACAGTGACAGTCCCAGAGGCCCAATGCTCTCTGACCTTGGCTGTCCTCATTTGCTTCTAAAACTGGCTGATCACACTGGCGAGCTCCAAAACTGGCATCCCAGCTGGCCTTTTCTCCGCCACAAGGGATTCCAGGCACTGCCAGGGGCTCCCAGCATTTTTAATTATTTTTCTCCTCTTTTTTTAAGCCGCTTTTGTTCATGCTGTTTGTGGTGTTTCTAATGGGACAGAAAGGTCCTCTGCCCACAGGCTGTTTGCTTTGTGCTCACTGGGGCTGGCTCATCCTTCCCATGTACCTCAGAGGGATGCTTGGGAACACCAGGGCAAATGCAGGCTGGTGGTTCCCCAGTAGCATGTGCTAGGTTGGAGGGCAGAGGACACACTGTGGAAAAGCCCCAGGGCTTGAGAACACGTGGGGAAATAGAGACCTTGACTCCAGCGGTAGCGGCAGTCCCTGCAGCGTTACCTTTCTGACGGACCCACTGCCAGGCACCAGGGAAACATCCCGTCTTCCCAGGAGTGCGGTTGGCGCAGATGTGAAGTACGTAATGACCAGCTGAGCTATTGTCAACAGGCATCTCCAGAGAGGATGAGAGCAGGTGGTGAGAGAGCTAATGGCACCCATGAACTGTGTCCTGGGGGAGGAGAGAGCAGCAGAGGAAGGTGTTGGATGTCACTGCTATACAGCATCATGGCGACCTTGTGTGGGTGCTGGCAGGGTCACTTCACAACAGATGTAGGAAATGGGGAGGGTTTGAGGGAATGGGAGGGAAGACACGGCTAATGGCAAGTCTATTGTCTGACAGAAGATCAAAGGAGTGGTGCTTGTCTATGCCTGATGTGCACCTTGTGCAGCAGGAGCTGCTTGGGGAAGCTGCAGCATTGTAGGTGCAGCAGGAGGGAGCACTTTGCACGCTTACATGGGGCTGTCATGGCTGCATCCACACGTCATTTTTCCATGGTACTTCCTGATGGTGCCCATCAAGTGGGCCCTGCACAGCCACATAAGCAGCCGGCTGTAAGAAAAACCACATCCCAATAGAGGCCAGCTGAGAAACCTGGCTGCTGCATCTGTCTCTGCTGTTTCCACACAGCTGGCAGCAGTGACACCTTCACCACGGCGAGCCCAGAGCTCTGCTTTCGCAGAGGCAGGAGAGGAGGGGACAGAGCGTGCCCTGCCCTGGCAGCGGGCTGTGACCGTGTCCCTGGGAGCCGATGGGAAGGTCGTGCTGCGTCATGCCCTGGGCAGCACCTCCGGGTTTTGTAAGGTTTAAACCAGTTCCCCTGCCACAGCCTGCATCCAGTGCGGCTCTGGCCATGGCTGCTTGGCCAGCCCTGACCAGCTCCTGAAAACCCCCCTGAGCTGAACACACCACTCTGTGGTGGCTGCTGTCCTCTCCAAGCTCCTCTCCCCACGCTCTGGCGTGGGGACAATCCTGGACTGCTCTCAGGGAGGGGGTAGAGGAGTTTCTCCCCACATTTTTAGTGCTGCAGACTAACCAAAGCCACTACTCCACGTCTGCAGACTACGGGGAATAGCTGCAAGGAGGTAACTCCCAAAGCCAGAGTGGTGTAGCTGGGATGCATCCCAACCCATTAACGCTCATCCAGACACATCTCCGGCTTTTTTATTGAAGCACTCTTTGGCCTTTCCACTAACTTCATGAAATAATCAGCCTTACAACACAGCCAGGCCTCGGGTCTGCTGTGCCCGTGAGAGCAGGCAGACTCCAGCTTGACCCATGCCGCAGATTGGTATTGATTACTCATTAACTGTGGGTGTGGTGCAAGCTGTGCATAGGTCTGCACCGGCTCCTGGTCTCTGGGCAGTGCTTTGCCCTTGAATTGATCTTGTCCTCTGAATCATCGGGTTTATAGAACGAAGATCAAACCATCAGTCTAGAGATGTACTGCATTGAACTTGTTTTCTGTGCCGGATTACACTTTAAATATTGCAACACCTTTGAGAGCTTCTGGCTTTTCCCAGTAAGAAAAAAACAGTTTTGACTGAGTTGCTGCTAATTGTGTTGGGAGGGCGTTACTTGTATCCCACTCTCCCAAAGCCCAAAGAAAGTAGCATATGGACAAGATGGTGCGCTTTTTCCATGCTTGGTCCTCCAGAACTGAATGATGAATTACAAACCAAATTTAATTTGTGTGGTACAGCGCAGTATTGCACCTTTTATTTCTGCCCTCTGACGAGCATAAATGTTGCAGAAATAGGGCAGGATGATCAAAACCTAAAAAATATATAAAATAACACTGAAAGGCATTTGTTGCAAAAGCATGGCTATTTGTAGAAGCTTTTGAGAACAAGAGTAAAACACTGTTAGCTTGGCTAGGAAGGTTCACCCTCCCACATGAACTGAAGGGACGGTGATGGTGGTACTGCTGTATTCTGGATTGGTACTTCTGCCCGGATCAGCTTAGGAGCCTTATCCTCTGAAACACGATCACCGTGAACGCCCACACTGCTAACAGTTTTGCACAAACATCAAGCAAGCGCAGTTCGTTTCCAGGAAAGCTGAATGCACAGGTGCATTAAGATATTAATGAACTCCTTCCTAAAACAGGTCAGGAGGAAAGGGAAAGATTCGTCTTTTCTCTAGGTCCATCACATCTTCCTTCTGTATTTTCCCAGGGGAAGGGTGGGGAAATCACCGCTTCCCGCTGCGCTGCGTGAGCTGGCCTCCACTCTCCCCAGTTTCTGATCCGCCACACAGATTGTTCAGCGCTGAAGCAACATAAAGCGCATGGACTTGAATGTCTGAATGAGTCATTTGCAGAGCTGCAAGCACAATGAGACTGCAGTAATGAAAAGGTCGGAGCTCGGAGAGGGTCTGTGCTGCAAAGGGGCCCCTGGGGCGTTGCTTAGGTCTTAAGCATCCCACAAGCTCCTTTGCCACATGCACCTCCAAAATCAGAGCAGCCACGTGGAAAATGCTGAGTTCCGGGGGATGGTTGGCTCATGGCACCAAGTCTTTCACACTGACCCTGCTAATCGCTTTCTGTGCAGCTATGACTGGGATGGAGGAGAAGGTTTTGGTACCAAGTCCGTATGGGGAGGTTATTAGCCCCATGCTGCGGGTTTGGATGGAGCCAGGTAGGCACAAAGCAGTTACGGTGGTGTGTGCATAGTCTTGTGGACAAGCACCTGTGGTCCAGCAGGCAGAGACGTGCCCGGTGCAGCATGGACAGGCGTGTCTAACCTGGTGTTGCTGCAGGCAGTTCGGAGGGCTGCTGTCATGAGCCTCCCCAGACCCCACACAGAGCAGCGGGATTTTTAGGAAGACTCAGGCATTAGCAGCACTAAATATGTTCAGGGAATATTTGTGATTCTTCTTGTTCTTCACTACAAGCCATGGCCAAATCTATTAGATACCATAACTGCTCTTAAACCAAAAGCAACCATACCCATTTCTTGCTATAACAAGTAATGAGCTATTATGCAACAACATTGTTACTGATCATTAACATCTTCGTTTGCAGGAAACAGGGCTGTGGTTTTCAGGTGACAAACCCAGCCCACTGATGTCCCAAAATAGTTTGTATGCTAGTGAGATTTAAGAGGGGAACGGTTGAGCACGTCACAGCAGTCCCTGACAGCCCTGCTACAAGTACCACGTTGGCTCCTGCCCTCCTCCCCGTGTGCTCAATGGGATGTTAACTCTGGAACCTAAGGGTGATGGACTAAGAATGACTACCCTCAGTGATCTTCTTGTTGATGCTTTTGCCACAAATATTTTCCTCTTCCTCTTAAACTGTGAAGGTGGATATAAGATATAATGGAAAATAAGTAGTGATGTCTCTTCGCTCCCCATTTCAGACAACCTGTACCTACCTGAGGCTTGTTTCAATCCGCCAAGCTGCCCACATGGGTTGGCGGTGCCTAGGACAGACAAATATGACCCAGCTGAGGCTAAATTATTGCTTTCCAGAAAAGTGAAAGTAGCTGCAGTGCAATGGGAAATCTTTCGGTCTGCTCTGAGAGCTCAAAGTCCTGAACTAATAGGCTGTGTGTGGGAAGGAAACCTGGAAATGATGGAAAATAAAAGATTGGACACTGCACAGGGATAGAGAATCAGGAACAAGCTGATGAATGAAGTCTCTCCAGACCTCCCTATTTCTGGACTTGGTACAGTTTGCAGCGCTGCAGGCTAAATTTGAGGTCATGGGACTTTTACTTGAGCTGTCTAATTAATTTCTGAGTTCTGCACTTCATGGCTGAGAGCTCTGATCAGCGAGAGAGTAAAAAAGCACCAGCAAGTATAACAACTGTCAGCATGCTCATCAGGAGGGACTGAACTCAGGAAGCTCAGGCTGAAAATGCGAGCCTCTGCAGCTGAGACCAAGCATCCCAGTGGGGAAGGGTAAGAAGAAGATGTCCTCTGTGTATGAGGTACGTAGGAAAGGAGATTTGAGGGGAGAGGGAAGAACAGCTCTCCACAGGGGTGTCTGGATACGTGTCAAAGCAAGATGCCTCCTCACGCACCATCGACTCTGACCGAAGCATGTTGTGTTCCACAGGCAGCCTCGCAGAGCCCACAAATCTGGAGGGAGGCACTGGGTGGGTGGCAAGCCTGAAGTGACAGCTCTCCACTCCTGTTGGCCCAAGGCATCTCCTGGTATTCCACATGTCTCCATGGACATCAGACCAACCACATCTTGCTGCTTCTTTGGGGGATATCTTTCCCTTCAGCCCAAAGAGAAAAGCTGTTTCGTCCTAGTGCCTCATGGCAATTTTTTGCCAGCAGTAAAATGGTGACTGCACCACCCCATTGCTTCTGCACCCCACCTGCGCAGCCAGTGTCTTCTGGGCTTGCCAGCTATTTGGATCCCATCGGCGTGCAAGTAACTCTCTTCTTCACAGTCATCTGTGTAACCGGGTTTTGTGTGGCTGAGATTCTGGTCTTAATCACAGTGCTGTGAACCCAAAATAGCGCCGCAATGCTCCTGAAGCCCGGAAGATCTCCTGGAAGGACATCTCTTTGTTTCCATCCAAGATTCATCTCAGTTAAGTCGCCTGGGCCTCACATGCTCCATATTCCCCAGGAGGCAGAAGCAGGTACTCAGATCCTATGGGGAAAGACGTGGTAGGACAGTTGGATAAATAAAGACTATCGGTGCCACAAACTGAGTCTTGGTTTTCCTGGCCATGCTCCGCTACCAGATTCGATGGCTCAAGTCAGTTTGCTTCAAGCATTGCTTGAAATTTGTTGCTGATGTTTGTTTTGGGGTGTGTGGGAGCAGATACTGTACACCTCTAAGAAAACTAATCGTTGGGTGTTGCTTCCTCACCCACACGGTCTGCAGGCCTGGGCTTTGAAGCTGCCGCTGGCTCTTTGGTCTGGCTGTGCTTTTCTTGCTGCAGTCAGGGCTGATTACGGCAAATCCCAGATCTTGAATCAGGGCAAGTTTTAATACTGTACAGGCCTTGTTTATGTAAGAGCTGCCATCCCGCAGGGATGAATCCGGCACTCGCAGCACTAAAAGCATTAGCTGCTGCCATTGGAGCTAAAGATGGAACTCCTCTGGCTGGTAACACCCGTACATTTATATCCTTTAGAACAAATGCTGGAGGAGACTCGTGACACACTTAAAAGTGGGTTATGCCTACATAAGCATTTTCCTCCCACCATCATACTGAGGGAGTACATACACTTGAAGGACCACAGGTGTGAAAACACTGCTGATGCTGCCGGCCCATCGCCCAGAGCTGCGCTGAGCGTACACATCATTATTTACCAGCATAGTTTTCTACGAGCACTCACGCTCTCCCGTTTACTCTCAGAACTGCTCCAGCACTGGAGAAACAGGACAGAACAAGTGTAGACAGGGTCCTGGCTCCCTTCGCTTAAACAACACTCTCTGCTCATCTTCCCTAAAATTTCGCAACCACTTTGGCATAACGGAGGTTCATGTTCTTCTTTCCTTCTAGGCACATCTTGCAGAGCCTTTGGGCTCCAACATGTCCTCGGCTCCAAACCAGCCAGCTACCCCTGAAAAGTAGCTCTGGTTGCCTCCACAGCCCAGGGGCCACAGACACGCTCACGCTCAGAACAATTTCAGGTCAACACCCTGAAACATCATAAAAGCGATTCACCTTGAAGCTTTAACACAGTTTAATTCTCTCCATCATTTACACTTTGCCCTTTCTATTTATGCTGTTTAAATGCCTTTTAAATGCCATGTAACTGCACACCTATTTACCGCTACACTCCAGAGCGTTTGATGCAGACAAAGGTCTGTTTAATGTGTGTTCAGAGACTTACTCTAAATTGCTTCCTGGCTTCCGTCTTAAAATACACCTTTTGCTGGGATGTAGCATTTATAAAGCACGAAGTGCGCCTTGCAGCTTCTTTCCCAACACAATCTCAGCCAAACCAATCTGAAATTGCCTGATTGTGAGTCCTGGGGAACAGCCTGCAGAAAAACGCAGCAGCCACGTGTGCTTTCAGCTGCCGTACCATGGGAAGGGCTCTGCTTCTGCGCGTCTGTCTGTCAGCTCTCCTGTCCCCAAATGTTACAGCACCTGCAATGGAGCCGATTCTTATTTTTGCCAGAAATGGAGTTGGAGTGCCGCAGGATGTGTCGGGGAGCTCTGAAAGGATTCTCTGGTACCTTCAGTGTGTCCTTGAACTGTTGCTTCCATGGTGACACGTTTTACCTGTACTGCTGGCCTGTGGGCTTGGAAGGAATATCCTGGGTCCAGTTTTACTTCCAGATTCCCATCTCCCATCTTTACCCAAGTTTATTTCAGCTTTCCTATCAAACTGACTCTCACAAACATTCCTGACAGGAGAGCGGGGACTGCGGTGCAAACAGGCACTTGTTATATAAACCACTTAAATGATACATCAGCCAAATTTGGCTGGTGGAAAGAAGATGTCACATGAGGACAGGGTACTTAACCACAGCGGGGAGAAGCTACAGCTCAGGGTTTCTTAAGGATATTTATAGCCCTTTGTGAAAGGAAACGCAGCTGCGCCCGTCTCCTCCTTCAATCACTTCCCCGTGGCTGGATCTCCTGTGTCGGGCTGTACCGGGGGAGCGGGGCCATTGCTGCCCCTCCGCCACCGCCGCACAGGGACGCACAGCCGCCGCTTCCCTCCCGCCTGCTCCACCATCCTTTTCGCTGGGCACAGCTTGACGGGCAAAGCCCTCGGGCCAAGTTCACAGTCCCTTTGGCCGCCCCGAATCCCTTCAGAGGGGTACAGCAGGGCCTTCCCTCGCCTCCCCACATCCCGCTTGCGGCAAAGAGCATGGCGGGCCTGCGGCCGAGGCGTGACACGGCCGCGGCGGACGGCAGCCAACGCTCCAGCCCAGCTGCGGTGAAGGTTAAGCCCCAGATAAGGGCACAGCCGCACTTTCCCCGGCCGAGGGGCTGTAAATCACCGGCAGCAAGCGACCGCCCGGCGCACACCCCCGCCGGCTGGGCAGGCGGGTGCGACCGAGGACACGCCGCTCCTCCTGCTCCGGCCGCCAGCCCCGACCGCTCCGGCCGCCGCAGCGAACCGGCACCTCCCGCCACGGGGCGGGACAGGACCGGACACACCGAGATGCCGCTCGTCGTCGTCATCCCCCCCCGCCCGGCCCGACCGGACCCGGTATTCCTGCCCCGCTGCGCGCGCCCCGCCCCGGTGGCTCGCGCCGGCCGGCGGCGAACGTTCCAGACCCCCCACGCTGCGGCAGGAGCGGCGGGAAGGGACTGGGCGGGGCACGGCGGGGAGAGGGAGGGGCGGCCAGACCGCCGTTCCCCGCGCGGGGCCTTCTGGGAAACGTAGTTCCTGTCGCNCCCCCCCCCCCCCCCCCGCCCGAGCCCGGCTGTGCGTGCTGCCGTCCGAGCAGGGAGCGGGGTCCTCCTCCTCCTCGCCCCCTCCTCCCCGCGCTGCACCGCCTCGCGTTGCGATACGTTGCGATACACGTTGCAGCCCCACTGCATTGGCATTGCGGAGCGCTGCACCCCCCGGCCCGGCGCGGCCCGGCCCGGCCCGACCGGACCCGGTGTTCCTGCCCCGCTGCGCGCGCCCCGCCCCGGTGGCTCGCGCCGGCCGGCGGCGAACGTTCCAGACCCCCCACGCTGCGGCAGGAGCGGCGGGAAGGGACTGGGCGGGGCACGGCGGGGAGAGGGAGGGGCGGCCAGACCGCCGTTCCCCGCGCGGGGCCTTCTGGGAAACGTAGTTCCTGTCGCCGCAGCCAGTGGGAGGCCGGCGCGGAGGCCTGGACTACATTTCCCATGGGGCGCCGCGCGAGAACGGCCACCGCAGTCCCCGCCCCCCCTCCGCCCCGCGCAGGCGCAGTGGGGAGGCCGGAGCCGCTATAAGGGATGTTGTTTGGCTTCGCGGCCGCTGAGCGGAGAAGCCGCAGCGGGGGTAGTCGCCGGGCGGAGGTGAGCGGGGGGGCTGCCCCGCCCGTTACCGGGGGCGGGTGCTGAGGTGGGGGAGTGGGAAGCGACGCGACCCTTTGTGTGGGGGAGGGGGCCGCTGTGCGGCTGAGNCCCCCCCCCCCCGCCCCTTTTCTGTGAGGAGGGCGGTCGAGCAGCCCCCCCCCCCGCCCACTCTGAAGAAGGCTGCGCTGTGTCCCCTCCCGCCGACAGCTCGGGGCCGTGGCTGCCTGTCTCACCCCGGCTGGAGCGGGGGGATCCCTCCCTGGGTGGGGAGGGCTTCTCTTGTTTACGCCGGTGCGGCGGAGCCACGGGGAGGCGGAGGGAAGGGGGGGGGGAGTCCCTGTCGTCCTCCCCCCTCCGGGTTGCTGGCGGGGTGGCAGGTCGCGGGAGGCTGGCTGGCATCCCTGTTGCAGGAGGGAGGGAGAACCAGCAGGGTGCAGCAGCCCCGGGACATGCTGCTG
The DNA here is from genome assembly GCA_003993805.1 of Himantopus leucocephalus. NCBI lineage: Eukaryota > Metazoa > Chordata > Aves > Charadriiformes > Recurvirostridae > Himantopus > Himantopus leucocephalus. The sequence goes on from RSEF01000009.1 coordinate 17,902,866, forward strand.
CTCTGCAGCATCCCCGCCCGGCGCTGACACATGCGGCCCCGGGGGGGTGGGGGCGGCCGGTGGGCTGGGGCTGCTGGGGGCTTGTGCCCGCCGGTGGGGGAAGGAGGCGGCTTCTGCAGGCGGCGGAGAGGCGGCAGCCCAGCGCACCGAGCCAGAGCTGCTGGTGCAGAGTCTGAGTAACGTAACTTAATCGGGCTTCTTCCGTCGTGTTAGCCTAAGGCAGGTGATGGAATGCCATAAAGTGGAGTTATAAAACAAAAGTCTTGCAGTGGGAGGTGATTTTCTTTTCGGGACTGTGATTCTCCTTGTGACCTTACAGTGCAGTTTGATAGGTTGAGGGAAAACCTGCAGTGCTGAAGGTGTGACTCCTCCCTGTGCGTGTTCATACTTAATGATAACTCAAGCCTATGGAGTAAGTGAATATTGCTACAGAGAAGGAATATATTTTTCTCTCGAGTGTGTGTGGAATGACTAATTTTGTTGTATGATACCTCTAGAGAGATCAGTTCTGCAAAACTTTGTACTGGTGAGTTGTTGGGTATGTGCAACTTTAGACGCTAAGAAAAGATTTCAGGGTTTTGATCTTCCAAGTCAAGTTTCTCAAGATTTCAACTAAATACTGTAGGTATTACTTTAATCTGTCAGACTGCAGAATTGCATCTCAGAGTTCTGAGGGAAGAAATATGACAGTACTCTGGTGCATTGAGAATCATTGTACTATTTAGTAACCTCAGGGTATGTTTAAACTAGTTCAGGAGACGTTAGTCTTGCGTGGGTTTCCAAAGTCACATTATTACAGTCCTGTTGTAATAAAACTTTTACAATTGCTTTCTGACTTTTAATTAAAAAATAAACTTTAAAAATAGTTGACTAAAAGTAACTGGTGTGTTGGGCATAGTGTATAATGAAATGAAATTTAATTATTTTTCAGATAATTGAGGTGAAAACACACGTGTAAACCCTGGCGTTTACAGAAGATGAAAGACATCGACATAGGAAAAGAGTACATTATACCCAGTCCTGGGTATAGAAGTGTAAGGGAGAGAGCCAACTCTGTGCAACATGAAGAGCAGGAAGGGTCAAAATTTCAGCATGCTAAACATAAGGTCAGTTTATCTTTTCATTGCTTGTGTTGCAGTATGTGTTTATTAAATCACATTCAGCAGCAGCCCTTTTGCTGTGCCAGCTCTATATAGATTTGCTGCATTGAAGGTCAATAATGAATATTCCCTTCTGTTTGAAGAGGTCATTCCAAGGGGTACTGTAGCTATCTTGGTAACAAGTCTGAGCACTCAGTAAGTATTTTTCCCTTTTAAATGTGACTTTAGTAACATTTGAACAAAATCGACTTTTTCCTAGTAGTCAGATCTTGATGTGAATCCAGGAAATGTTTTAAGCTTTTGTACTTAAGCGAATCATTACCACCAAGTAAGAACAGTGAAGAGCTCAGCACAAATCATGCACCATTCAGTGTAGGCAGCTGAAAAAACTCTTAATCATGCCATGTTTTTCTCAAGGATTAATTTCTAAAGCAGATGTCTAGCTTGTTCTAGTATCAAGACTTTTACTTTTTTCCCTCAGAAATAATCTGTATTGAATACTGTTTGTTGTATATATGTGTATTTAACATGGTGAGGTGCAGTCATAATTGCTTCTAGTTTAATTTGAGAGCTGGGTCTTGAAATAACCACTAGCTTAGAGCTTGCATGTCATTGTTCTGAGCTTCCAGTTTTTTAGAGCTTATTTTCACTGAAAACAGTGCATATACCAAGTGCTATAGGGCAAAAAAAAATGCTCAGATAAATGGAAACACCCACAGTGGTGAGAGATACAGTCTGAAACTAATAACATGTGCCAGTTGAAGATTAAAAATATTAGCTGCTCTGAATGCTAGCACTGAAATACTTTTTTGCCTGTCCTTAACCTTTCCTAAAATACTAATGTAGAACTTCCTGAAGCCAAACAAATGAAATCAATATTGCCTATGTCTGACTTTTTTTTTTTGCAATGACAAAGTGCTTGCAAATGTGTTGCTGGGTGTGCTATATAGATTCCCTGTGCCAGGCCTGGTGCAAGAAGGTTGGAAATAGGGGAACTCGCTGTATTTGTATGGAAGAATTGTGAAGACTGCTTTTTAAAAGGCTTAAGTTTTGCTGTATCATACTGGACACTGAGATACTATGTACTTCAGATAAGGCTTACCTTGTTTTGCTGGGGCTTAAAGGGTTTTGCCAGGTGTTTTTATGTGGGCTAACAGTGCTGCACTGCTGTTTTTTGAGATTGTGATCCGCTGTGCCGCAGGCTGAGTGCAGTTTGCACTTGCGGGCCCTGCAGCTCCCATTGTCCCCACAGGCTCTATGACTCAGCAGACTATTGCTGACGGTGTTCAGAGGAAGGTAAAGTGTCTGATTGCATTAGAGCAGGCACTGATGCAGAACTAAGAGCCCTCTGGAGTCACAGTGTAGCTTCTTAACGGCATTTATTATGTTGATGTCATGAGCTTGCCATCCACTGTACGCCATCCAGCAGCAAATCTGCTCTGTCAAATTACTGGTGATGACAGTGATGCCATTGGTGGACAGCTTTGTTTCCTGACCAGTGGCAGTGGAGTTAAGAAGTAATCATAGCATGTTATCTCTGCCTGGTGGTGGGCATCATCTCATCATGTTGATGCCTGGTCTAACTTTGAGGACAAAATCTGTATTTTACCTCTAAAGCTTTTAAATGAATTAAATCAATCAAACCAGCCTATTTGTTTTTCCTGAAGGCTGAAAGTAAGCTAAGTCCTACATGTCTGTACAGTGTGGCATTAAAATCTCTAACTTTGAGGCAGCTTCAGGTCAGCTTAACTCTGCTGTAGTCTTGTTTACCCTTCTACCTCTACAGTTGGATTTGCTGCCTATGACTACAAGATAGTAAACTCAGATAATTGATTGCAAAACAGGAATTCTGTAGAATTTGTGAGTACTGATGCAAGAAAATGGTGCACCATAGTTCTTACCTAGAACTTTATCTGGTTTAGTTGCTTTAAGTAGAGGAATAAACCTAATTTATCTTGCTAATGGAGTCAGCTAGTTCTGACAGGTTACACGTTTTACTTGTGATCTTATTCAGTATGCCAGGGTTGAGTTGATTTCTAGCTCAAACATTGGTACCCTTTTAGTTTTGCTAGCCTTGTAGTTTGGATGTACACAATCCATAAACACAAAGAACCCTGAACTTGTTGCTGCATGTCAGTGAGATTAAATCCTGCTTACTTGCACAATACTGAGGTTAAGTAAAAGGAGCTGTATTCATAATACCTTATCTAACTTACACGTTCATGTACCAAGCTTGTTCCTTTCTAGTTGAAACAAGCTCTGGTTTCAGCAGCATTCTTGGCCTTATTGCTTGTTGGGATGCTTTATAGTTTTGGTAGGTAGGGATAAGCAAAGACTTCTCTTTCACAAGGCTGGGCTTTGCCTGTTTGGTCAAGCACTTCCCCTCTACCTGCAACAAAAGGGTAGAAGCTGTAGCTCAGCTCTTAAGAAAACAGTGTTTCAAGGGGAGAGAAGGGACTGTGTCCTTCACTACTCTCTCCTTTTAGGAAACCTGGGATTGGGTCAGATGCCAAAGTGTGTTTATTGGGCACATGTTGGCACAGCTGGTGGAAGAACACAGTGGAAGGCTGATGTGAGTAGGAAGGGTAGGACCACAACAGCTCCGATACAGAGGTTAAGCTCTAGTGGATCGGTGTCATTTGGACAATAGCATCCAGTGTGCCATCAATAGAGGTTTTGGGATTCTCAAATTTCATGTTGAATACCTAGCTCAGGATTTGAACTAGCTTGACCAGAAAATGACAAAGCTGTAAGTACAATCTTTATTGCAAGTAACAAGCTGCAAGCAGATTCAGGCTGTTATTACACCACCAACTTCAGCTCTTTGTGTAATGCAGGTTTGGGACTTCTGCAGCAGACTTATACTGCATAAGGTAGACTTCTTGGTAACACGTTGCATAGGTACCTCATACCTTGTACAGCAAGGTAGAACTGCGTAGTTACCTCTGAGGAGGATACAGAACCCTGCCTCTGGTAGTCAAGGACCACTGGTTAATTGCTGGTGGTAGTGACCACTTCCAGCAGGGCTACAGATACACTAAGCTGATCAATAACATGACTCACTGGATTTTCTGTTGCCTGTATTGCTGCATTTTTATACATCCTTCTTAGCTTGAAGTGGACAAGACTAGTTGATTGCCTGATCAAGATCTTATAGGAGAAAGACCTATTTTACTACTGAGCCAAGGTCCCAGAGCCTTTTTGTATGTCTCTCTCTTCTTTGCCTTGCATAAAGGTTGTATTCAACTTTGCTCTTTCTGTCCTGAAACCTTCATACTGGTGTTCAGGTTTCCTGCTGAAAGGATGTTGTAATGGGTGTTCATGACAATAATGAAAAAGAACTTGCAATTCTTTCCTTAGAAGCTTAAATGCTGTTTCGTCACAGCCTGAAAGATCACTTCTCTGAAAGACAGGAGCTTTTCAAATAGGCTTCCTGGAATCATAATTGAAGTCATGCTGCAATATAAGTAGGTCTAATCCAACACTTCCTGGTGCTTAATGGGAGTGTTGCTATAGAAATTTGGACCTCTGAAATAGGCCCTCTGGGACAGAAATTCAAGAAACAATTTTTATTCAGCTTGTGAATGCATATATTCACCTTATTCATAAGTTTCTGCAGTGTGTTCTTATAACAATTGATTTTGAAGTCTTTGGAGATCCTATTTTGTAAGCTACATTAAGGTGTTAACTACATGTTCCCAATGCATAATACCATACTAATTGGGCTTATTGTATGTGGGGGCATGGCTCTTCTGAATGAAGATAACTTCTAAGTGCACTTGCTGCCTAGCAATATAGTCAGTCTTCATCTGTGAGAAGCTGTTACATTACCAGTGAATAAAAACTAAAGGATGTTTTGAAATACTGACTTATGCTTACACCTTTGGAACTTTTTGTTCTCAGAATGTTTGTGTGCCCTTCAAGTTGTATCTGAAGTAACTGTATTTAGTTTTTCTTATGGAAGCAGTGTGTCCTGAGGAGGAGGGCAGATCCCATTGTGTCCATGAAATATACTATAAAATGACAAATGAGGAAGAGAAATAATTTGTTCCCAAACTGGTTTTGGAATAGGCTCTTCACAAATGTAGACTTCATATTTATTTGACGGAACTGCAGGTGAGTGAGTGTTTTGCTCCACTACCCCATTATGTTCCCAGAGGATGTAGAAGCAGCTTGTTCTTGTGATACACAGTGCTTGTGAGAACTCAATGGTTGCAATTCGAGTCCCTAAGTTAACAATGCTAGGGCACAAACATACAAATTGCACTCCAAGCTGTAATTGGTTCTGACTGGAAGTAGTGTTTGGGATTAGGTCCATGCTGCTGAAGCATAATGACTGCATCTACAGCATCAGTGGTAAGCCTCAAGTGCATATTCCTGCATTTCAAGGCACTGGGCAGTGTGGAACTGTAAAGGTTGCTTTAAACATGCAGGAAAAATGTGTTGCTAATGTTAGCTATCAGAAACCCTACTAATACTCTTGTCCTCACCTTGATCTCTTATTTTTCAGGTTTGTCTCTGACAGCTTTTGCCAAAGAGCAGAGAATGTGATCAGAACTTGTTGGAGTTGATGTAAATCCTTCAAGCACTGATAGATTTGAAGTGATTTATCACTCTCTGTTCAATAGTCATATCAACTCTGCCACTCAAGCTCTTTGGAGCATCTGCAGTGTCTGAACCAACTGTGCTGAACAACATGTTCAAAAATAGGAATGTGAATGTAGCCTGGGTACTAATGCCTTGGCACTCCATGCTCAGAGCAGGTCTTCTACACAGCTTAACTATAACTAAAGATTTTAGTTGTAGCTGAAGCTGCTGGATATATCTGCATTTTTCCAGAAGACTCCATATTTTTGTAACCTCTTAAGCACAAACTTTAGGAATTGCAGCCCAAGTAGGCTCTGAAGAGCTGTAGGTGTTCTGAATTGGTCTCTACACAGAAACATACTGCTATATGGCTGGCTCAGATTACAGCTAGAAGCTGCAGTAGCTTGAGCTGATGCCAGTGCTCACTGCATGAGAAGGTGAAACTGCAATTGACTACTAGATCAAGATAAAATGAATCTAGCATTTTGCCAGTTAATTGCCACCCATCTGAGTGTCTTACTGGTGTTTAGCTGTGCTAGGAGATAGGTGCAAGAGTAGAAGAAATCTGGATGTATATTTGTGTATTTCTGAAACTTGTAACTGCTGCCATCATGCTCTACATGGCTACACTTAGCAGCTTGAGCGTTTCTTGTCTGTTAATAACAGACTGCAGAAGTGCAGTCTTAGATACCTTATCTTCTCAAATCATAGCTGCATAGAAGGTGAGGGAGTACTTAGTTTAGGTAGTGTTGCCATAAAATATGTAAAACTTACATGGGTGCACATATACAACAAGAAATCTGAATTCTTACAATAATTTCAACCTAGAACGAGAATTTCAGCTTTTGCAGTATAATGCACTTGTGTATTCTGCTGTGGAGTCTGACTGCAAGGAGATACTTATTTCCTGGGGCTGTTAGCGTTGGCTTCCAATTTTATCTATTAACTCTGTATTGTCACTTGACTCTTCTATGAAGTAGGAAAGAAAACTGTCCAGTGATCTTTGGAAGCCTTATATTAAAGGCTATGCTTGGTGAGGCATGCTCGTCTATGGATCCTGCTTTGGTGTGTTCTTCCCATGCTGTGAACAAACTGCTGCAGTGTAAGGGCACTACTGCAGGGAGTAGGTATAGTAAGTTCTAGAATGAACCAATTCCTGCTGAGTAACAGGCAGTTGATCAGATCTGTTACACCATCTGTAACATCAGCTCTGAAGGCTGAAAATCTAATGCTGTAGTTGAGCAGCTGAAGTAGCAGGGAATTCAAGAGGCTTGATGACTAGACCAGTTCTGCAGACAGTGCCCAAAGAGGTGATGCGTAACCTTATTCTCTTAGTTGGTAAAGTTTTAACTCAACAGTATATGGTATACACTGTCATAGGAACAAAGCATAATACAGGGTCTACAACTTGTGTGGTGTCTGAATGCATGCAGTGTGGTGGATAGAAACATATTGTGCTAATAAACCTCTGAAATTGGGGGGCTGGGGAATTTCTGTTTCAGAGCAATGGGTTTTGTATAGTTCATTATTCTAGAGCATTGGCAAGCTGAAGTGCCTGTAGGCTGGGACCCTTAGACAAAGAGAAGCCACTGCTGGAACAGGCAGGAGACTTCTGGGGAAGAAGCAGCCCCATGTGTTGTGCTGAGAGGAGGGAGATGGCAGGAAGGAGAGGGTAAATGGAGCTAAAGTCTTAACTATAAAGGAAAGTTAGAAATTAGGAACACATAAGCCCCCGTGCTAAAGGAGGCTAAGGTGAGTGATGTGTGAAACTGAGGGACAGCAACCTTCAAACCCAGTTTCAGTGATTTAACTGCCCTGACAGTGCCTGGAACATCTGTGAATGTACCCTTGTTAAAAGCTGTCGAGAATTTTCCTGATGTAAATTTGATGGTACTTGACCTTTCTAACCATTGCACAGGAAGGAATATGGAAACGCTTTTGCCTTCCTTGGCACTTCTACTTTTGGTTTACTATTGTGCCATCTACAGATGTTTAAGGAATGAGTAGGCAGTGCAGCTCTGTCAGGAGCGTGTAAAATGCTCTCAAGTTCAATTTTGAGCTGTTGTTCTGCTGATTCTTTCAGCAACTTGTTTGAATATCCTCAGTGTGATCAGCAGAGCTGAAACTTGGGGAGAAGTTTCTGCAAATCTAAACAAGTGAAGTGCCTACACACTGAAGGCATATTCTCTAAATGTTAACTATTTTTACTTTTTCTAGTCTAATGAAAGCAAAACTTTAAAATGTTTTGTCAGTAGTTCTGTTATCTTTGAAAACTTTGAACACAATTGGACTGTGCAGAAGCAAACATTCATGTTACTTTCTAAAGAGGCATTAATTCCATGATATCCCCAAAGAACGGAATGTATTACCTTGGTTCCAATAATGTTCTGTCAAATTGTTCTATTATTGAACTTCTACTAAAGTACTCACTAACTTGACACAAGATCCTTGACTTGGTTGTTGGTGAATGTTTTATGACGATTCTCCAACCACCCTGAAGAAGAATATCTCTGCTTCATCTTCCATGTATATATGTACATATTACCAGCTGAGAAAGGAGCATATCCATCATCCAGTTACATCTATCAAAAATTTACCTGAAACCTGGAGGGAGCTTAACTGTATCTGAGGAGCCTTACACTTAGTAGGAGGAGGAAGAAAGGGCAACATCCTTCACTGGGCAGAGACACTCTCCAGAGGAACAGTGGTTTTCTGGCTAATTCGTGGCTTCCATGGAAACTCAGCTGCCTTAGTGCACTAACCATCTTTTGTTTAAGTCTTAGCCATATGATAAAACCTCACATCTGGACACTTGCCAGTATTGTCTTTGACCAGTGTTGGTTGCTGTTCCTTTGTTCAAAGCAGATCTGTAAATCAGCCTGCTCATGACCCAAAGTGTGTAAGGAGCGGATTTACCATAAGTGAAGGAAAGCTTGCAGTAACTTTTCCATTGTAGTGTTCCATATTACTGCTGGAGACATTTTGCCCTATGGCTGTCTCAACATCTCAGTGTACAGTTGTAAGAGTTGCCAGAAGGATTTAATGGATCTATCCCAAACTAGTGGAGAACTTAACTTGAAATGAGTCAAAACTCACTTATATGCAGGGAGTTCTGATACCACGAGAAACTGAGACAGTTACTAGTTTTTGAACATTCATATCCTAGTGGTAAGGAATAGTCAGTTGTGGTCCGAACTGCATACTGTGAACAGGCTGTTCCACAACCAACCTGTATTTTAGTCCTTTTTGAGGAATAAGGTTAAAGAATTTTGAAATAAACATGTTTAGAGCCCTGAGGTGTTTACTTTGAGTTTACTAGTTCGCTTGCCACTTGAGTGGGGTGCATGGAGTTCTGGAAGCATGCGTTGGTACAGGAAGCTGAATTGACTAAAAGGCTGTTGTATTAGGCTTGGTAAATGCGGTGGTGTCAGGGCTTCTGCTGTCATTTGCTGGTGGCTCCACTCCACAGAAGTTTGAGTTTAGACTCCCTGTATACTCCTGGTGTTGTGCTAAAATGACCTGTGTAGCTTCTGTTGTGACCTAGCTTAGGCATGGCCTGAGTAAAGGATACTACCGGAGGAACACCTCCAGCATATGGCAGGCTGTCTGCATGTGGCTCAGGATAGCAGAGCTTACCTGAGCAAGCCAGGAGCCAAATCCTCAGCCTGTGCTGTGCTAGTTTGATCTGCTTAGTGAGGAGTTAGTTTTCCAGCTTTGTGGTCAGAGCACATGTGGGGTGCTAATTCCATGGGGCAACTTGTATTTAAGGCTGATCATTATTTCTGCTGTTACATAGTTCATGCACACTGACAGTACAGTATCTCCAGCTGGATGTTCAACCTCAGCTCTGAAGGAATCCTGTATCCTTTGATTACAAGATCATGAATACTAGTTCTAATGCAAAACAAAAGACATGGATTCATGTATACCAGAAGCCTAAGCAGGTGCACAGCTGCTAATCAGATGCATATATGGCAGCTACTGTTGCAAAATCGTAAAATGAACACTTGTTGCCAAACTCTGCATTTCTTGGATTGCAGGAATAAGTGGATTTGCCAGGGAAGGGTTTAGAACACTTCACCTCAATGCTATTGCTTGCCAGAATTCAAGAGCAAGGTCAAATAAGCAATGTTCCTGGAAGAAACTGATATACCTGTCCGCGGCAAGGGCTCTGTGTGCATCAAATAAAAGTGCTTAATATATGTGACTAAAAAATTCAGGCTCATCATAAACGTACATACCCTGATGTTGTTTGGCTACAGAGCCCCGATATCAGTGCCAACCCCTACTGGTGGACTTCTGCTCTAATCTGAGGATGCATAAACTCTGGCTAGCTTTGAAACCATGACTCAAATGCTAATTCAGCTTCTACGAATCCTAGTCCTGAAGAGCAACTGCAGAGGTCTTGTGTAATGAAGTCACATGTAACGCTTGTTAGTGTCAATGACTGGACTTCAAGCTGTTGAAGTCTTCTGACTTGCCCCATGGAATTAGTCTCTGAACTCTTCTGGCAAGTCAGAGCACACTTGAACAGCTAATTCTCTTTTCATGTAGGAGAAATAAGGCACAGCTGCACTTATGTCTGCATTTTGATATATGGTTCGTTCTGTAAAGAGCTGTTCTTCCCTGTAGCAGAAGCTGGGAAGGCAGCAAGACGTGAGCTTTCATTTATACTCCACTTGTCAGGAGGCAGAAGAAAATGGAGGCCCTGACTTCTTGGTGTGGTTCACTGCAGCAGTCCTGGAAGCTGTAACCATAAGTTGTAGGCATCTAAAGCTACCTGGTGGTCTCATCTCGGTACTGTGTGATTCTGTTGTGCTGTCTGTACTCTGCAATCAGTGTATGCAGGTTTCTAAAGTGTCAATGCCTCCTTCCTCACACCCATTGTCTGTGATCTAGCCCCGTGCCTGTTCCTTACTGCCTCTCCTTCAGGGAGACAGCTGGTATGGGTGGATGATACACCAAATTAGTCTGAAATAGGCTCACGTTTTAATCAGTCAGAGTATTATAAAGCATTCTAGCTACAGAGCAGGCTGGGAGTCTTAATGCTGCAAAGCCCCCCTATTATACTCTTGAAGATTGTGCATCAAATCCAGTGAAAGGAGAAGAGTCAATTACCTTAGTGGAATATAGAGTTCATAGAACACTTGCTGCTTCACCAAACAACAGCAGATTTGACAATGTTTGGACCTGCAAACCTACGTAACTTTTAGGTGCTCCTGGGTTTGGTGACTTCCAGAAGCCTGGACAACAGTGCTTTACGGCTTGCCTGCGCTACCCCACAAAAGTGGTGTATAAAACCCCAAACTACTTTCAAGTGGGCTTATGCTTGGAAAGACTCAGGAATTTCTGGGAAGAAGGATGTCATTACAACTTCAGAGTATCTCTTCCTAGACTCTTGTTTTAATTTAGTTTAGTTATCCTTAAGCTAACAGGAACAGTTGATCCTATTCTTCCCCAGCCTATAAAAACTAAAAAAGAATCTTGTTTTGAAACACCAGTCCTTTAATAAAATCTCTTAACTATTCTATAATTGCTGTTCATCTCAGAGTTGATGAAGCATTCATGAAGAATGCTTTAAGCACTGAGCAGAACTGGTGATCATACAATTCTCCTTCTCCCCATATGCCTGCCTAGTCCTGAGCTCTATTGTGCTGGTCTGTTAGCTTTTCATTTGCCTCTCCTTACTGGGAGCTTGAACAAAGGAGTGAGTGGCCTGCTGAACTCTGCCTTCTAAATGCAAGAGCTGGGAGTTCCTGTTCTGCACCACTGCCAACTCAGATTTCTTTACTAAATAAATAAAACAATTTTAACTTTATGTAATAGTACATCAACCAGAGTAGCTTTTGTATTCTGTATCAGCTGCAAGGATTAAAAAAAGAAGTCTTTATATGTCTGCTCTAGTTTCCAGTCTGGTAGCAGTAGGACCAGAAGAGATGCAGCTTTTTCGTCACAGTGATCTGAGCCCTGGAAGATGTTCTGCCTTATGGAAGAGGAGACAATAGTTGTTTGGTTGGTGGAGTTTGGCTTCTATGTTGACTGCATACACATTCTCTGCAAGATGAGTAAGGGATGGAAAAATCTGTTTTGCTTGGCCTCTGGGCTTGTCTGGTCTTGCTTATTATCATCTGATGTTACAGTTGTCAAACCAATAAATTGCTACCTTCTCTATTAAATATGAGATTGCCTGTATGACAGGCTAGGATCTCACTGGGTTTCTTGGTTTTTGTTTTTCCTTCCTGTACACAACACAGCTGCCTCCTTCCTCTTCACCTGCTCCCCATCTTCAGAGAGAAATGCCCATGTTGGCTACTTAGCAGATTTTCAGAAGTGTCCTATTTCACATATTTGAGTTTGCTTGCCTTCCTGCGTAATGTTCCTGATGCCCCTCGTCCTTCCTACAGAACTTCTGTCTTGCTTACCTCTGACATTGTGTATATTTGACAGCTTTGTAGCTTGGCTCCTAGATTTTATGTATTTTCATGGCCTTCTCACATGACCTTGGCATGTGGATTGTGAATTTGGTACTGCTGTCTCTAATTGAAGGAGCAACTCTGTTTCCTTGCCCTTAAACAACTTATTTTCCTCACCTCAACCACACTTTCTGTCATGACACATCTTGAGCCAACTGTGTCATCTTTCTGGCTCTCACATTACCTGCTGTGCTTAGCATTGCTATGACCAATTTGTGGGACAAGGAAATCATGATAACAGGTGCTGGTAGGGTTCTATTGCTCTCTCAAGTTGCAGAAAGTCAGAGGGGCAGGTGTGGTCTGTGGTAGCAGCACCAGCCATGCTTCTCTTTCTCTGCCTGTCTGTGAACTGGCTGTGGAGGTAAAAGAACAAGGTCATGTGTGTAGTGATACCTCCTCAGTACTCTGCATATTCTTGGGGGATGGCCCTCAGGATTAAAAGTTTAGCTGTTTTCTTCATCTGTTATTTTTTTTTCCAGTCATCTGTTGAATCCTATCAGCCTGCACCCAGGTGTGCCACCTCTTCGTGAAATGTGGAGTGCAGAACCATTATCCTCTGTTGAGAGCTGCCCATGGCTTCAGAAAGTTGTTTGGAATCCACCAGCTGTTAATAAGATGCTGGGCAAATGATTGCTGTCGCCCTCTGCCATGCATTTGATAAGCCATGATGTGCTTATCCTATGTGAGTTTAATTCTCCCATTTTTAGTCCATTTATGCATTTGGACTTCACAGCATCCTATGACAGAGAATTCTAAATATAAATATGCCTTGTGTGAAAAACATTAATTTCACTGAGTGTCCCCAGTTCTTTTGTTATAAGAACAGTTGGTGATCATTCCCTAGTTCTGTTCTTCATGCCATTCATGACTTTATGGACCTCTCAAGTACCTGTACCTTATCTTTATTCCTCTCTTCTATCCAGCTGAAAAGTCTTAAATTTATGCGTGTGTGGGAGCTGTTCCAATCCCAACTGCTCTCATTGCTCACAGAAAGTAATTTTAAGTATAATACCCTTTTTGAATGGAATTGATAGGGGACTGACACGGGTGTTCAAAAAGGAGGCAAACCCTAGGTTTTTTAAGTGGTATGGTAATGTTTCCTGCTTTATTCTTTGTGTGTTTTGTAACAATTCTTGATTGTCTTTTGGCCTTCTCGATGATGCTGAGTAGCAGCTGCTGTTTTTCAATAAAGGTCTGAATGATTTCCCCCCTTCCGGTTAGTGGTATCTGGTTTAGGCTTGTTTTGTTTCTGTGAGCATTTCTTTAGGGTTATTAACACCATGTTGTATCACCTGCTTCATTGCTTGTATTGGTATATTAATAAGTTGCTGAAATAGAAAAAGTGCTATTTTATTTCTGTTTGATAGTGCAGCCGTGATTTATTAGACACTTCTTTCAAGAGCAGTGATGGAGCCCGTTATACAACATTACTAATGACTTCAAGGTTTTAGTTTCCAAGAAAACTGTATGAGCATGCAGGCAATCAGGATACTGCCAGTTGATGGACACCTGAAGAAATAATTGGGATTCAGAAACCTAAATTAACAGTGTTGAGGTTGTTGCTAGTTTTTGTACTTCAGTTTTCTGTTCTAGAAATGCATTGTAGAACTGCTTAGGAGTCTTGGTTCTTCATTATAACCTCTGTGCTTTGAAGGTTTTCTAATGTGACACAGAACTGTATGGCCTTTGATAGAATCTTAATTGTACAGTAGTGTGCTGCATTTGCTTCCTGATAGTCGTACACGTGAGAATTTGATTGCCTTGCCGAGATGGGAGATGAGCAATGTTCTTGACTGGGGGTTTCTGCTTATACTTGCCTATATGGCAAGAGGTTATAAAGGCTTTTCAAAGGCAGTGCCCCAGTTTCTTAGCAATGCATCTTTTCCACCTTTGCTGAGAGAATTCTGTTGAGCAGCTCTGGAGAGTTTATTTTGCACAGTGAGAGTTTAAGAACATTATATTTAGACTGCCTAAAAATACAGTATCTTGCAATCATGCTTTCTTATTAAAAAACTATTCTTGTTTCTAAGTGGTGAAAAACTTTTATGCTGACAAATACAGTGTATTTTGGTTTTGGGAGACTTTTTTTAACTTACTGGCACTTTTTGTGTGTTCTGAAAAACAGTGATTCTGCAAATAGCCTGTGGCATCACCTACAAACAAGCATGTTATCAGGAGTAGAGTGTTTGGGCAGATCTGCCTGGGGCTCTTGTAAAGGGTAACGCAGCAAAGTAGCTATGAGTTCCTCTGCTGTAACTGGAAAAGCAGCGAGGAAAGGAAAACTTTTCCCCACTACTGAGTCATTTGAGACGTCTTTGGCAGGTCCTGTATTAATGCTGATTTGGGTAGATTTAGTAGGGTGGTATTGCCCTTAGTGAGTCAGTAATTCAATATAAATTGAATGAGAAGTCTTTCAATTCAGATTTCAAGTGTTGCATTTTTTGAGTCACTCCATGTGTCATAATGTTGTAATGTTCTTTTGTTTTCTTACTACGTTGCCATCTTCTTTTGTAATCATAGCTTTAGGCGTATCGAGTGAGTTTTTTGAGATCAGGGTCATGGATTGTTGACAACATACTTAAGCACTATTTAAGCACTTTGGTTAAATAAAAAAAGGACAGATTTACGTTATTATCAATGTCCTGTTCTTGTCCTCGACGTGAGTGGAAGCTAGGTGTCTCAATGTGCTTTATGCTTACATGTCAGTGTAGTACAGACTAAGTCTCTGATCCACGGTGGCGTTTCTGACAAAAATTACGTGATGCAAAGTTAAGAACCAAGTGCCTGTGATTGATATGCATTTAGTGCTTTGCAGTTACTATGTTTTTAGGAGGCTACAAGGCACTTACAACTGCTGTTTTCAAAGAAATAAAATAACTTTGCTCTGGTAAGGCAACTGATAAGGGTAAACCTACTACCTCTGTTTGTGAGACAGCAAGGAAGACTCTTATCTCAGAGCTGATTTCTCCCCCCGCAAAGTAGCCTCATTTAAAATAACCCTAGACTACAAACAGGTAACATGGCACTGCAGTAAACGGTCCGTTATGTTAGCACAACCAGTAGTGAGCCCTTTGCAAGTACAGATAGCAAGCTAATCTCCTCAGATAGTTTTGCCGCATCTAGCTTCTGATCCAAAGGTTTGTTTGAACTCTGCAACGTTTTGACTACTCCGTATCATTGCTTTCCTTTCTCCTCTTAGATTAGCATTTAGCTCTGCCTGTCACTAGGGTTGTGGAAAAAATCTCCTGAGATAAGGTTTGCCTTTTCAGTGGTTGTTAATAAAGTTGCTGAGCCATTGAGAAGTGTGGCTGGGAGCAGAGAAAATTGTCATCTCTGGTCCCTTTAGTCTAGGGAAAAAGAGAAAAAGCGGGAAACGTGATAAAAAGAAAGTACAAGTCTGCTTAATGCATATTCATTTTTTTTAATCTAATCCAAGGTATTTTTGGAGAAGGGAGCTTCGTAGTATTCTGAAAATAATTTGAATTTTCGGTGGATAGGAATATCTAAATTACATTAAAAGGGTGTAAATTCATCAAGAATGTATGTCGTAATTTCACTGCATAAGCCAGTCATTGATTTCCTGAACGGATGTCATAGGTACTTGATCTTGTAATTTTCCTCTATTGTATTTCGTGTGGCAGAATGCAAGATTAGTCTGGTATATCCATTTATCCTTGGAATGCACAGGCACAATACTGGCTGGTGTTAATTCGTTTTACAAATGCAGCGACCTAATGCAGATCGAGGATGTGTGCTTTCCATGTCTTTGCTGCCAGGCTGAAGCCTGTCCTCTAAGATAGTGAAATGGTAGTGATTGCTGTTGCACAATAATTTACAGAAGAAAGAAGTGCAGAGTTGCTGGAGTCAGCAGTCTTGGACTTTAAACATAGTTTTGAAGTCTGACTCTGCTGTCTTTCTTGTGAAAGCAGATTGAATGCCAGGATGCCTTGGAAGCAGCTGCTCGGGCAGAGGGCCTGCCACTGGACACCTCCGTGCATTCCCAGCTGAGAATGCTGGACGAAGAGCATCACAAGGGCAAATACCACCATGGCCTGAATGCACTGAAACCCATACGGACTACTTCCAAGTAAGTCTTAGGCTACAAAAGAACTGATACAGCATTTGCCTTTCAAACCAATCACAAAGCAGGATTGCAGCTGTAGGTCTGCTGACTGATACTGAAAACATTAGAATTTGTTTAGCGAATACGACTGGCGTGGGCCATTTGGTACTCTGAATACTTTCAGTGAGAGGAGGCTTTGTTTTTCTCAGGGATTTACAATTCTGTTTCCTTTTTCATTTGTTTGTGATTTTTTTTTTTCCCCTTTTAGACACCAGCACCCTGTTGATAATGCTGGGCTTTTTTCCTGCATGACCTTCTCCTGGCTCACTCCTTTGGCCCGCAGAGCGTACAAGAAAGGGGAATTGTTTATGGATGATGTATGGTCTTTATCAAGGCATGAGTCTTCAGATGTCAATTGTAGAAGGTAGAGACATCTTGTTCCTTACTATTTTCTTATTTCCTCTTTTTTACACATTAGTTCATAGGCAATGATATTTTGTTCTGCCTTTCTCAGAATAGTGGAATTAATTTAGTTTTATCCTTCATAGATGACTTCCTCTTGCTGCACTGTTTCTGTACTCTTGCCGATTTCAGTGAAGTTAAAGGGTTCTGTCTCCAGGAGCATTTTGCAATTGTTTTTCTGTTTTTGCATGTCTTTAAACTATTTGTTATTAAAACACAGTTATTTCTCAAGGCTACACTGAAAAAAATTTCTGTACTAAAATAATGAAAAGTAATACCAACACTAGCAAGGTGATTTGAATGTGGATCAGATCTTGCAATCAGGTTAACCTTTTATGGCTAATGAGAATTTTTCAGGTTTTGACTCCACAAGTCTTCTATGAGATTAGCAAGGAAAGACTGTGACAAGTCAGTATATTAAGATTGGCAAAGGGACTCCAGGCAAAGCAAAAAGCATTTTGTTTTTCATCCCTCTCTTCCATAGAAGTGACACAGCATAGGTATTTCAAGATGTGGATATTTCTCTTTACCTCCTAGAATGTAGCATGTATTTATCTCTTGATATATAGTAATTTTTCTTGCTTTGAGCTAGGAAATGCTTGTAATTTTCACAAAGAAGTACCTATGAGCTCGTACTTTCTCTCATGGTGGAAAAACTTGTAAGAGGAGGCTTCTGTTTTTATTAGGCTGGAGAGATTGTGGCAGGAAGAACTGAAAGAAAGTGGGCCCGATGATGCTTCTCTCCGGAGGGTTGTGTGGATTTTCTGCCGCACCAGGCTCATCATTTCCATAGTGTGTTTGATGATCACGCAGCTCGCGGGTTTTAGTGGACCAGTAAGTAATATCCATCCTTTTTTTAACAACCCCAGAGGGCTCCATCTCATGGCCAACTGTAAAATCTTAAGGTTTCATTGCAGAATCACTGAAATGTTTTGACTAGCTAGAAATTTTGGGGCAAAATTCCAGAGTGCTAAGGTAATCCAAGATAGGTTTTGTACAGCTGGTGGATCAGTTGCTGAATACCAAGACTAAGTTCTTGCAGAAAGGAGGGGGAGCTTAGATATCTTGGAGGAAATGCACATTTGGTTTTTCTCTTTGATTTTGAGTATAGTTTAAAGTTCTTCCTTAACTGATATGTGGTCTTTTTGCATAAAATTCTTATGTGCAGGTCGCTTAATTGTTTTCTTTTTCTTTTTGCAATTCTGTAAATGTATCTTGGAATAAAATGCAGTCTGATAAAACACTAATCTTAGATTATTGGCATTAATAGCACAGTCTTCAAGAAGTGGAACGAAACAATTTTATTAGAGCACTACTTAGAAACTAATGTGAGCAGGTCTCAAGAAATCTGTGGGTATAGTCGTTACTGATCCTACAGGGAACGGTCAGACAGGTTTCATGTAGAAGTGTTAGAGTATGTTATTGCCTCTAGGAACTGCTGCTGTTTGTTGCTATGGGTCGTAATGAAGATAACAACATATGGGACTTGACATTCACACCATTTTTGTCACCTGTTTGTTGCACGTGCTGTGCAGATTTACAGTTGAAATTTTGACTAAATTTATTCTCTACACATTTCCCTTGAGGAGTAGGAGCAGTATTACTGCTAGTAGTACACGTTTCAGTGTGCTGGTAAGCTGAAGGTTCATTTCTTGGGTAAGTACACTTGGGTGCACTGTTAGGTGAAATGTCTTTTTAAGATGTTTTCCTGCTTTTAAATGTCTTATCAAAATGATGTTCTGCTTGTTAAGCCTTTTTAAAGTTTGCCTTGTTTCATGTAGTATGAATAACAATAAATGTTTCTGTGATATTGTTTTCTTGGTAATAATTTATAGTAGCTCGCATTATAAAATATATGAACATACTTTGGTAATTAACAATAAATCATGATTAAGGTTTTAACAGCACTAGCTTTCCCCAAGAAGAGCTTCTGTCATTGTTTCACTACAGGGCTTTGGTAGATGCTTTTATCTTTAGCAAAGAACTTGCAGCAGGGTTGCCCCTAATTTCTGTAGTGTAATTTTCTCAATTTGTCTCAGCCAAACGGCTGAATGAGAGAGAGCGGGAGGGGAAGGAGAAAACCAAACCAACTTGATGAGGCTGGGGGCTACCACTGCAATTGATGCTCAATTTGGGTAATTTTAAATTATCTGTAGGCATTTGGCCATTTACAGGCAACCTTATTCATTTCTCTGAATAAGGAACAATTCCTTTTTGGTTCCATCATTTGGCATGAAAAATAAGTCTTTACCATCCCTCCTCCCTGTTTTTTAAAATGGCATGCCTCGTAGATATGCCTATGCTGTCTCCTCAGAAGTATCAGTGCTTTCGTGTATTGTTATACACTTTCAGTCACCTAAAGGTGAAAAAGGAGATCAGGAAAAGCACGTGACTTGACTTCATGTATTGGTGAAAATTATTAAAACGGAGTTAAACACTACGTTAAATTCAAAAATTTTAATTGAAAGTCTAGACCTTGAAATGCCAGCCAACAGCTGTGGCTTTGCTAATGATCATTGTGATGGTTATAACTAGAAAGGAGTTGTTGCAGACTTCCTGTGTGGTTTTTTTTTTTTTTGATATCAGATAGATCCTTTAAGGGTCTTCCTTTTTTAAATTTTGGTAAATTCTGCATCTGGCACAGTATCAAAACCCATAACCTGGTGAGACTGCTGCATGTGTCAGACTGCCTTGTAATAACCATCAGAATGTACTAGTATAGGTGAGATATTATTTATCTCCAGTGAATATTTGCTGCCATTTGATCAGCTACCAAAACTTTCAAGTTTGGGTTGAGGAGCAAAGAATTTTTTTGATTATAAAGATGATCAGTTTAACTCCAGGTCTGAACAATGTACCTGTTTGCAACTGTTCAGAGCTATTCTTCCTGTTTGGGAGATGGGGAAACTTGCTATCTTAGTGGAGTACAGCTTGACAGTTTGGTCAGTTATTGGAGGGGGGAGTGGTAAGCTGTTGGAGGTAAGTTTCCCAATTTCCCAGTTGGCTCCAGTTGCAGCCTGCCCCGTGCTGTCGCACGCTGGCTGCAGCAGGGATGCCAGCACTGCAGTGGGACCAGTGACAGAAGCTGTTCTTTAGAATTTTCAGGATGGCTGTTTTCTGCGTCAGAATGAGACAGTCCTGCTGGGCAGAGCCAACGCCAAGAGCAAAGGTAAGGTAATGTTTATTCAATGGGAATGCTTAAGACAGCCAAGCAGCTAGTACCAACTGCTACGGTAATAGTCACAGGAGTTCCTTTTCCCGTTAGCTTGAGTTTTAGTTTATGTAACTTTCTTGTTTTGTAAATAACTTTAAGCTGGATCCTTGTCATTAAACTAGTTTGAATTCAAATAGTATGTGTTCAGATGTAAATGTTAATTCTGTGTGACTTTTTTCCCCTCCCTTTTCAAAATTCTTTAATCTGCTGTTTACTCTTTTCTTTCTTCCGGAAAAAAAAATAAATAATGGGGGTATAATGTGAGCTGGTCTCTTATTTCATCACGGGAGATGCTGAATCTATAAAATAGTGCTGAAAATTTGCACTAAAAAAGTTTTGGGAGGAATGAGACCCCAGGAAACATCTGCTATCTTTATACATCCTTTCTTGGAGACTTTCAGCAATGCTGTGGTGTGCGACAAAATGCTTGCAGTCTGCGACCATGCTGAGTTACAGCTCGTGAGGAAAAAGGGGAATTTTCACCCCAAATGCTCAGTGACTCGGTTGCATATGTTGGATTGAATACTGGAAAAAGAAGTCAGTAATCTCCTTAGTAACTGCAAACCAACTGTATGCAGTTGTGGTCCAAACAGTCGATGTAAAACTAAATCCAAGTGAGGAGAAAGCTGGAATGCAATAGATCTGTGAATGTGAGCCCCTCACATTTATTCAGGGATCGGTATGTAAATTCTCTCAGTGGCCATTCTAGAACCTGATGGACATCTGGCTTTAATCCACACCTGTGAAAAAGAAAGAGCAAAATTATTTACAGCATGTTTCCTTGGTTCTGACGTGCAGAATTATTTTCCTCAGAACAGATGAATTTGATCTCCTTTTTTTTTTCTGTTATTTGGTGCTGTGCTATAGCTATCAATACCTTTGCTGAAGTAGTGGGGTTTTGTTTTTTAACTCTCTCTTCAAACTATACAGAACTCTTATTTGCAAAACCTGGTTTAGCCAAGAGGACTTCAACGGACTATGATGTGAAAGGCTTCTCAACTATTTTCTTTGGTCTCACATTTTTTTTGTTGCTTTTCGCTTGTGGGCAAAGGTAATTCTCTGCTCTGTACTAGCATATCAAAAGCACCAGTATCCTAAAGCATCATTTGTTGAAAAGCTCTCTAGGAAATCTTTTGCTGTCTGTGAAGCCTTACTGTAAGATACTTTTTAAACCAGATTTCAGAATTTGTGCAGCCTCAGAAGCCTCCTCTGTTGGCACCTGCAAGTTTGACTTCTTTTGGACTTCATGAACAAATATTGCTTTGGTTTTGTATCTATATAATTTTGTGTGCAGTTTCAAACCTAGTTTGTTAGAGGCTAAGACTGACTGTTAGATATTAGCTCTTTATAATTATCCTGTATGTGCAGATTGTATGTTTATACAATGCTCTACCTGTTGTACAGTGTTCTTGAGATGTTACCATTTAAGATGGCACTTTATCTGAAATAAAAGCCTGTTGTTTCTCAGTTAATAGTATTTAATATTGCTGGTGATTGTGAGTTGTATGACATTACATTGTGCCGTTGGACCACAAAGAGCTGGAGGTGGGAATTGGTGGTTCTGGGGGCTGTCCTCTTTCTGCAGGTGATGTTTGAAATGTGATTCCTGAGGTAAAGTGTTTATGTTTTTGGGGGGAGAGGGCATGGGGAGGGATCGAATGGTTAATTTTTTGTCTTCTTTTTTTTTTTCTCCCCTGTCCCCAATGATTTGTGGTATTGCGTACCTTGTGCTTTCTGCTTGTTTTTTTCTTTACTATTAAACTGCTGATGTTTATTTCCAGGAATGTTTTGCAAATGTCCTTCTCACTCTTCCCCTCTACAACTGTAGGTACATTGTTCCTTTTTATCAAATAAGCACGTTTGAAGCAAACCAAAGATAAAATAAAAAAAGGTCTTAATGTCACGTAAAGGAATGTTTCTTAATGTGCGCAGATGTATAAGTAGTGACTATATTTTAAAACTCTTCTATATGATAATGCATTGCTTTCAGCTAACTGACAGATTTATGTTAAGTTAGAAGACACGGAGGATTAGAAGCGTGCTGCGAGGAATATCGTTCCAAATTAAACTCTCTTTACTTACTAAATTTGACTCAGTGCTTGGCTCTCAGCAGGGCTTTGTGTTACAGTACTCCTTGTATTGACACCTTTTACTTCTAGAAAGAAGATGCTTTCTATTTCAAACGGCTCTTTTAAAAGCAAAGTAGCCTACTTATTTCTAACTTAACATAAAGTTGTTGCATGGTCCTTTGGGATGATGGGGTGTTCATGCAAGCTTGCATTTCTTCCTGTAGGCGTTCGTTGTGAAACATCTTTTGGAGTATACCCAGCAGAGTGAGTCCAACCTGCAGTACAGCTTGTTTTTAGTTTTTGGCATCTTTATGACGGAAATAGTGCGATCTTGGTCCCTTGCACTAACCTGGGCTTTGAATTACCGCACGGGGGTTAGACTGCGTGGAGCTATCTTGACAATGGCATTTAAGAAAATTCTTAAGCTGAAGAACATCAAGGAGAAGTCTCTTGGAGAGGTAAGCTGCAGCATCATTTTGAAAATTGCAGAGTGAAAAGGGATATGCAATATAATTATATGAGAATGAGCTGTGCCTGAAATCTGAATAATCTGTTATGTGTATTTTTCAGCTCATAAATGTATGTTCCAATGATGGTCAAAGGATGTTTGAAGCTGCAGCAGTTGGCAGTTTGTTGGCTGGGGGCCCTATTGTGGCCATCTTAGGAATGGTTTATAACGTGATTATTCTGGGTCCAACAGGCTTCTTGGGCTCAGCTGTCTTCATCCTTTTCTACCCAGCAATGGTGAGTTGGAAGGACTTCCNGGCTCAGCTGTCTTCATCCTTTTCTACCCAGCAATGGTGAGTTGGAAAGACTTCCTTCATTTTCATTAGGTCAGACTTATGTATAGTTCTGAATAAACAGTGTTGAAATGTGCTAGATTTAGCCAGTTTTTGGTGCTGCATGTTACTGAAGGTGTTTCTAAAGATGTTGTAAAAAGCAGAAACTTGGAAACCAGAAGCTCAAAATTATAAAGAAGATTAGCCAATGGAAATAGGAAAGCTGATAGATCTGACTGAGATAAATAGGCATAGCTAAATTAAACTGCAGAATGCTCAGGTGCTTGTGGTTGAGGTTGGAAAGACACAAGGTCTCCAGCTTGTGTACAGGATCTCAGTGTTGCATGAGCGCACCGCTCTTGACTGCAACAAAAGATGTTAAAAAGCGCCACATTTGGGAGAGGGGAGTTACTGCTGCCTCTACTTCTGCTGAGTTGTGAAATAGGCTAGTTCAAGCCAAAATCTTCTTGCCTCTAAAATGCTGGGTAAGACTGCTGAAGATTTGTCACTGTATTCGTAATACATATTTTAAAAAGCATGGGGGCTGAATACTGTGAGGTCCGCTTTGGTCCAATTTATCTGGCCAACAGTAAGGATTAAATTAATGGGAATTACATTTTAGAGGGGAATGAGGAGTGGAGTTTGATCATCTTTTCCAGTTCTTTTCAGCAGTCCCTCTCTGTTGACAGGGAGATTGCAGGGGTATGAAGAAGGGCAAAGAGCTGAAAACTTCCTAAAGTAGCGTATTGGTTTTGAATTTCAGACCAGGAATGGGATGAATGTAAGAGTAGCAGATACTTAGAAACGTGTGAACAACTACTTATTTTTAGATTGGTTTAGCAGAAATGTTAAAACTGTTTTACCACCTTCATAACACTGTGGTAGAAATGGATCTGGCTGTGCAAAGTCCAGCTCGCTCTTTTGCTTTATAGGACCAGGTAAAAAGGTTGGCTAAAATGGACCCTACTGTTCATTTGCCATGAGGGTCAACTTAGCGTGTCTTTAGGTTAGTGTGTTTGTAGTCTTGGTGCTTCAGAAACTTTTAACAAATCTGGTACTGTATGAAGACAGGCTGAGAGAGTTGGGGTTCAGCCTGGAGAAG
>RSEF01000009.1:17926814-17942303 GCA_003993805.1 Himantopus leucocephalus
TGTTTGTGGCTTGGCATTAATCTTAAATTTTTAAATTTTGTTCCATTTTTTATCATTTAATAAATGTGCTGGCTGCTCCATTTTTAAATAAAGTAAAGAGACCTCTATTCTTATGGAGATTTACAGACCATTATAGTTTGCTCCTGTGTAACTGTGGTCTTCATAAGAAGGTATATAATGTGATAAATGCTAAAGCATAGAGTTAGGCCTCCCTTCCTCAGTGTTTATAGTGCTATGGTAGTGTCTGTTGTGTATGTAGCCCTGAATCATACTTAAAACGTGGTGCCCCTATTTGTATTTCTAGAAATCCGTGAGGAAGAACGTAAAATCTTGGAGCGTGCAGGCTACTTCCAGAGCATCACTGTGGGTGTGGCTCCCATAGTTGTAGTCATTGCCAGTGTGGTGACCTTTTCTGTCCATATGATCCTTGGCTACGATCTTACAGCAGCTCAGGTAACTTACTGCAGTGTTGAAAATATTCTTTATGATATTGGTACAGTAGTTTTTTCTGTTAAGCCATTTCTCTTCAGCGTTTTTATTGCTTTGTGGCTGTGCCTGTGCTGCCAGGCTGTAGCCTTGCTCACGGAAGTGAACACCTGATGGGTGTGATAGCAGCAGATGTAGTCTTACATTTTGCACAAAAAGCTCTCAAGTGCTGTTTCAGTCCTGGCCTTCCCCAAAACAGGTTTTGAGCTGAATGTAAACCAGTGCTCCTGTTTACTGTTCAGATAGGACATTGGGATTACTGGATTTTTTTGTTTTACAATGTGCTTGGATGCAAACAGCACAAATCTGTCTTAAAACAGGATTTGAACGTGGGTCTTCACGAGTACTAGGCTAATGCAGAGTTTGTTAGATGCTGCTTTTGTTAGACCTACAAACACTGCAGATGTCTGTCTTGGTCTGTTACAGAGCACTGGAGAGTTGGGTAGATCTTCCCTTTTCTGCTGTTCGAGAATTTGTTGGATATTTAAATGGTTATTCTTGGACTCTGGGCTTTCTATGGCTTTGAATTGCTGCTCTGACATTTCAGCCTTTAGAAGGTTGGAATTGTTAGTATGTTGCATCCAAATGTAATTCTCTTTCTTGTCTCATCTTTAGGCATTCACAGTGGTTACTGTCTTTAATTCAATGACTTTTGCTCTAAAAGTAACACCTTTCTCAGTGAAGTCTCTATCTGAGGCATCTGTTTCTGTTGACAGATTTAAGGTAAGCAGTCATTTGGCCTTGCAGTTTTAACTGTAAGTGTGGAGTGTTGTATGTGTATAATAGATGCTAAGGGAACACACGGAAGGTAGTGTTGTTTTGATGACTGAGGAAGTTCTTTTCCCTTACACTTAGCACTCCAGATCATTGGATTCTGCAAAAGAAATACAAATCTAATGAAGGAGTACTAGAAGTTTAAGATAACACCTGTGTGGGAAGCAAAATATTCTTATTTAATGATTTCAGGATTTTGATGTTGGCCACTGTAAGAGAATACAGTACTAGATGGCTCACAGTATTGTAATTCTTAAACTCGCTTTTAAGACCATCTGCATGAAAAGACAGTGCAACATGTCTGCAATGAAATTTCATGTTTTGCTAATGACACTCTTCTTGGAAATGTCATGTATTATGTAGGCAGCTTTGCACAAACCGGTAGAGTTTTGTTTGTAGTCATGCAAAACTGAGGTTTTGTATTTCCAGACAAGATTAAGTGACTGAAACTCCACTATGGGAATAAAATGCAGCTGTGATCTCACGAAACAAAATCTGTGGCAGGAGATTATAACAATTGATCCTATCTCATCCTTCAAACCCTGTGAAGTGAATACGCTGTGCGTACTTTAGCATGAACTCAGAGGACAGGCCTTTGTCTTCTCTTGTGAAGATGATGGTGCATTGCACATTGCAGAAATTTCCAAATAGGATTCCACAAACACTGACAGAGATATGGATTCTGTGTAATGCATTCATGAAACAAATCTGGGTGTGAGAAGAATGGGATCTGCAGAATGGTTTTGAGACCCCATTGTTCTTGAGCATTTTTGTTTCATCTTCTGAGTCACCCCAAATAAGGCTTTCTTAAATCCAAATGAACTGAAGGGAGTTTTGGCAGGGAAGAGCAGGAGAGAGGAAAGGCAAATTATAATATCTCCCAGTTTGACGGTAAACAGTGTAATCTGTGCAGGGAGTGTAACACAAGGCCGGGGATATTTGAACATCCCAGTAAAAATGTAACTGACTTTTTGGCTCTGTAAATGAGTATGAGCTTTCTTATGAACGTATGATGCGGGCAAGAGTAAATAAGGCTGAGAATTGAGAAGTCTTTATTTGCATAAGGCTTCTTAGTTCAAAACATAAATTGTGTAAGTGGAAAACATTTTATCGTGTAATTAAACTGTGTGAAGAATCTCTTCCTAATCTGTGTTGATTGTAAGTACTGATGGATGTGGTGGAAAACATGATACAATGGACTTAATGGCTTACTTCTTATTGTCAAGGAGCCCAAGACAGGTCAGCTAAATTTGTGAGAGATGACTTTTTCCCAGCAGAAAAGTTGAAGGGTAAAGGCTGAAGTTAAGTCATTCCATCTCCTTCCGTAACGAGTTGGTATGCAGGACAAGTCGGTCACTTTCCTTCATAGTGACCTCTCCTTTCTAACCCACGTATTCTACTCATGCGTTTTAAATCTGGAAATTACAGAGCTGCATTTGCAGTGTTAAAAGAGTAAGCCCCTCATATTGCATCGAAAGTATTGCAGTTCGGTAAAAGTCTTAGTGTATCTAAGTGCTTCCACCACGTCTGGGAATGCCCCGGCCACTTAGCAGGCCTGGAGTTAGTTTACACTAATGAGCTACCTTTTGCTCTTCAGCTTCCTCCTACTATATAGCCTGATGTGTTTTGCTGCGTGAGTGTGCCATAGGCTTGTCTCCCAGTCTTGATCAGGTGTCTCATCTTTACACCTCTCTCACAACTCCTATCAGAGTTTATTTCTAATGGAAGAGGTTCATATGATAAAGAAAAAACCAGCCAATCCTCACACCGCGATAGAGGTGAAAAATGCTACCTTGGCTTGGGACTTCTCCCACGCCAGCGTCCAGAGCTCACCAAAGTTGACCCCCAAAGTGAAAAAAGACAAGAAAGTCACCAAGGGCAAGAAAGAGAAAATGAAGCTGCAGAATGAGGGACAGCAAGCTGTGCTGGCAGAACAGAAGGGCCATCTTCTAGTGGACAATGATGACCATCCTAGCCCCGAAGAGGAGAACAAAATCATCCACCTGGTTAACCTTCGGCTTCAGAGGACTCTCTACAACATTGACTTTGAGATAGAAAAGGTAAGAGAAGAAAGGAGGAAATCTGAGCTTTCAAAAGGCTCATTTTTAGCTGTCCCTTGGAAAAGAGAGCTGTGTATTTTTGCATGAAAAGGACCATCTTGCTTTTGTGCACTCCTGTAATATCCATGGCAACTGCCGTATCCAGGATGCAATGTCTGATCTTGATGTAAACAGCTGTGCCCTTTTAGCAAACTAGATCTTTGCAAACAGCCTATGAAACAAGTGCAGGTTGTATAGCTTTCACGTCTAACTGATGATTTTGCTGTTTGTAGTCCTTAGTACAGTATATGAGCCGTTTACCTTAAAGAATCAGCAGGGCAACAAGGGGGATCGGTGGGGTATTGGTGGATGGTGTATTCCTGCAGCCGTTGGATAATTTTGCCGGGTTACAGCTAAATTCAGTGTGAACATTTTAGGTGGTTAGGTGTTCTAATGGAGCATAACAGTGCTTTTCATTGAAGAATGTGCAGTTTTCTTCCCTGACAATTTTGGTACAGTAGAAGGACACATATTTTCAAGAATTTAGAAGCACTTGGAGTCCTCATTCCAAGATGGGTAAAAGCATGTAAAATGTCAAAGAAAAGCATTGAACTTAATACATCACGTCTTCTACAAATACAAAAGTTTAGCAGTCTGGCATTTGGATGCTGTAGTAATGGCAAACGTACATTTATGAAGATATTTATGGTTAAATTGTCTCCTGTATTCATATAAGTAGAGCGATAGTTGAAACTATTTTAAACCATAAAAACTCTGTATTTAAAACTTTCAAGAAGGTTGCATATAGTTTAAAAAATAGCCTTGAAAGAAGAGTACACAGCTACTTGAAAATGTAAAGCCCAGTTTACTATCAGAAGTTTATAAATGAGAGAAAGCCAGCAATGTATTCCACAAATGGCTATATACCCTTTTTGTCCACTTTACTTTTTTTTTTACAAAAGGAACAAAAATAGTTTTGATGAATTAATTGTTTAATGTCCGTATCAACGCATCCATTTTATTGCAGAGAAATGCTTCAAAGTGACTGGATTCTAGCTTTTTCTTGGTTGGTACACATTCCTTAGCAAACTGCATCTCATAAGCCATGAGTTTTACTTGACACGCATATCCCAAATTCTGTTTTTCTTTCAGTGTTTCCCACTTTGTATCTTTCCTTATCACTCTCAAAAGCATCTTGGTGCATTCTGTTCAGGCAGGTCTTGGCGCTTTTGGCTGAGGGCAGCATTCTCTGGGCCCGTATCAGGCCCAGACAAATGGAAGCTGATCTTAAAATACATTCATTTTTACCTGTGGAGTTGAGTTTTAGTCCACTGTGGGATAGTATTCACTCTTTATTATTTGAGACTTAAAATATTGACTGTTTTGCTTTTTGCTGTCTGTTACATCTCTTTTCAGCTCTCATTAATGCCCAGCTATCGCCTCTGAGGTACTAAAGGTAGTTCAAATTCTGAAAGGGGTGGAGAATATAAGAAATGAGTACCATAATTTTTTTTTCTGTCTAGGGAAAACTTGTTGGAATTTGTGGCAGTGTGGGGAGCGGAAAAACTTCACTTATCTCAGCAATTTTAGGACAGGTGAGAAATTCTGTTTTGACTACTTCTGCTCTTCTCTTTCCTATCTGCTATTTTACTTATTTGTACTCTGTAGAAGAAAGTCTGGTCTAAACATAGAATAGTATAATTTCAGGGTTTATCTTTAATTTCAGATGACCCTGTTGGAGGGTAGCATTGCAGTAAACGGAACATTTGCGTATGTGGCCCAGCAGGCCTGGATCCTCAATGCTACACTTCGGGACAACATTCTTTTTGGCAAGGAATACGATGAAGAAAGGTTTGTCAGAACTGTTTGCTGATTTTTGTGAAAGCTTAGTAATTCTTAGCCCAAGTGTAGGAAAACTTAATGCAGAGTGCAGTGCAGCTAAAGCCTACAGATCCTTTTAGAGTCTGCCTTTAAGATGCCTTTAAGTCTCACTTTAGAGCCTTCTGCTCTGGCACGTGGTCACCGTGGCTGATGGCTGTCGGTGCCTCTGTCATTGCTCATTCGCAGCGAGGGCTGTCCCCTGTACTGCCTGACCTCTGGTTTTAGCAGCTGCTGTGGAGCAGCACCGAAGTGGCATTTGCTCGTGCTGTCCTGGCTTTGCCCTCTTTAAACACAACTACTGCTGTTTGCAATGTACTGGCACCTTCGAGCGGGGCCTTCCTGGTGGCCTGTGCTAGCTATCCCTGGAAAAAAAAAGCCTCCTTTCCTTCACAGTGCTTCAGAAGTAGGTGATTAATTATTATCCTCAGTTTCCTCCTGGGAATCCAAGGCAGATCAGTTATTTTAGGCCACTGAAATGTCTTCTGTTAATGTAGAAAGTGAGATAATGCTGTAGTGGCTAGATATTCGGGGAAAAAAACCCAGTGTTCTTACTACTTACCTAATTGTTCTTTAGATACAATACGGTGTTGAATGGTTGCTGTCTAAGGCCTGACCTAGCCATCCTTCCAAACGGGGACCTGACAGAGGTATAAATTTTGCTTATAGTAAACAAATTTGTAGATGAAGAACAGTATAGTTTTGGTGGACTGGAGTGAGGGGAACACCAGTCTGGTATGCACGTAAGCCAAGCTGGTGAATGCACCTTCTTGAGTTTATCAATGCAGGCCCTGGGCTACTGAGAGTTGTTTTTGACTCAGATGTTGACAGTTTGGGAGTTTTTCATTGTGTTGTAAATTTAGCTGCCTTAACAGGACCTATTTGAACTTGTTTTAAAATAGCTAAGAAAAAAGCTTGGCTATGTTCAGACAAAAGAAGTAAAACAAGCAAGGCTACTGCCACATTTCAAGAGTATCAACCTTGAGTTTGAACATATAACACGTTTCACAAAGTAGCGGACACCTAAGCTATGGAATATATATGTCCTGGTTTGAGGTAAAACAGGACCAATTTTGCCTAAACTGTGACAATATATATGTATTAAAACAATATATAATGGGGTGTGTATATATATATAAATATTATGGTCTGCTTCATTCCAGTCACCTATTGAGCTCTGAATATCTGTGTTGCACGGTGCTGTGGAAATAAAATAATGGGTATGTGTCTGTACAGATTGGTGAACGAGGGGCTAACCTGAGTGGAGGACAGCGTCAGAGAATCAGTCTGGCTCGAGCCCTGTACAGTGACAGGAGCATTTACATCCTTGATGATCCCCTTAGTGCCTTAGATGCTCATGTTGGAAATCACATTTTTAACAGTGCAATAAGGAAGCACCTGAAGTCAAAGACGGTCCTTTTCATCACTCATCAGCTTCAGGTACTACATCTCTCATAGTTTCTTTTTTGAACTTTCTTGAAATGCTGTTTAGTCAATTGCCTTCATACTGGAAATTTCTATGCCCTGACCTGTTACAGCACAACCCTGTCTATAG
Source organism: Himantopus leucocephalus (assembly GCA_003993805.1). Classification (NCBI taxonomy): domain Eukaryota; kingdom Metazoa; phylum Chordata; class Aves; order Charadriiformes; family Recurvirostridae; genus Himantopus; species Himantopus leucocephalus. Next base: position 17,933,547 of record RSEF01000009.1, read on the forward strand.
GATGCATGGTTTATGTTTACAAACTAGGTTTGCAGTGAGCACAGTCTGTTTATTTGATACCAGTGCTGCTTGGTGTTTGATCGGTACTGGTAACACTTGGCTAAAGAAAACTTATCAGAGAAATAAGTACCTTGGTAAAAAATACTTTTGCTAACTTGTTTTAAAGCTGGTTCATGACATTGGAAAACACTTAGATTAGATGCCAGTAAATCAGAATTGATGTATTCTGGGATTTTTTTTTTGCCATCTTCTGTGCATAGAAATTAGTTAGTATATCGTATTTGCGGTGTTTAAGTATCTTGAATTGTGTCTTCCATAACAGACTGGTTTTGATAGAACATAAAACTTTTTATTTGTATAGAGTGAGAGTAATCATAGTGCTCTACTCAATGCAGGACCTTTAAAAATCAGATGTCTGCTATGTGGGAAGAGGTGTGTTGTGTGCAAATGTGTATAAATCACTGAAAAAGATTGTGTAGGAGTGTATTTGATTATCAGACATAATGATAGAGACTTGTTCTTACTGCCATTTTCTCCAGTATCTTGTTGACTGTGATGAAGTGATCTTCATGAAAGAAGGCTGCATTACTGAGCGAGGAAGTCATGAGGAACTGATGAATTTAAATGGGGACTATGCAACTATTTTTAATAACCTACAGCTGGGAGAAACACCACATATTGAGGTACTTGTTTGTTTATTTTAAAGTGCTCTGAATGTTGACTTTTCTGATGAGATGAACCAAATGACATAGTTGGAAGACTGGAAAATGGCTTCATATGTTCATGTGTTGATCTGACCGATAGATTTCCTGTAGAATAATCGGTGCTTCATAAGTACTTTGTATTTGCAGTCACAGTTCATATTTAGGGAATGCGTATTAGAGAGGACTCTGCCAATGAGCTCATGAGTTGAACATGAAAGTAATGTATTGTCTCCTCTGGTGATGCTCAGAGCAGAAAGCTTGTTGTCTCTTTTATTGTATGCCTCACTTCTTAATTTACTTCTTAATCTCCACTGTACACCTCACTACTTAATATCCAAACTAGCACAGACCCGGACCATCCTTTGTCTGAAAAAATTCTTACTGGTTTGTACTACTGTTTTTTCACATAGGGTGTGACTGAGGCACAGCAAAAGTGACACAACTTGTTGAACCTTAGATGTGCCAGGATTTTGGAAATGTGACTGAAAATGCTTTATTTTGGTGGGTTTTGAGGAAAAAAAAAAAGTTGCTTGACACTGCTTCTGTTATGAAACAATCACTGTAGATGCAAAATTGGATTTGTGCTCTGGTATTTTAGTCAGTGGAAAAAATGTAAATCTAGAAAATAACAAGAACCATTCAGTAGGACATGCATTAAATTTTCAGCAATTTAATTTTTCCCACCTTTCTCTAGCTTGTTTCCTGAAATTATTCTTTGGAGTTAAGCAACTTCGCTGCTTTTTATTTGATAATGATTTACTTCTCTGAGTTTTGTGTGCTTTTTCTCTTAGTAAGAAGAGATCAAAAAGCACATCAGCAATTTATTTAAGAGACAAGAGGCTCCTTATTCACAAGTTGCAGACACAAAAAAAAAAAGTTGCTGAAAAGGTAGCATTGTGTGATATACACAGATATAGAAGGTGCTTGGTGAAATTTTCTCGTGGGAGAAGTTAGTGAAAGAAGCAAAAAATATAATGGCATTACCCTGCATATTCTTTTTGAGGCATGAAGATTATAGTTCTGCCATTTTAAGATTAATGTAATGACAGTTAACATGAGATTCTCCAGCCTGCATGCTTGGCTGACCTTCACTGTCTCTCTGTAAACACTAGCTTATGGAAGGAGCATTCATTTGCATTCCCTGTGGGATAAGAAGAAATGGATGGTAAAGTTAGATTTTCTGTGGTTTGACATGTATGAGATGTCACTTCTCACGTAAAGTGTGGGAAAATGACCCTGAGGATGGTGTATAGGGGGTTTCATTTAATGTAGGCTGTCTCTGAACAGGTAGTAACTTCCATTTGTGGGAAGATGGCTGGGTTTAGAACAGTAATTGCATGTGCAGTTTAGTGTTTGGACATTTGCTTCCTGGAAGACCAAGTTAACCAGACTCCATCTNTAGTAACTTCCATTTGTGGGAAGATGGCTGGGTTTAGAACAGTAGTTGCATGTGCAGTTTAGCGTTTGGACGTTTGCTTCCTGGAAGACCAAGTTAACCAGACTCCATCTTTAGAGACATTTCATGAGAGCTTTCCGAAGTGAAGTACTAGGGTGTTTGGGGAAAAGAAGCCTCTTAATAAAACTGTGAGTTATTTTTACAAGGCACAGGGGGATTCTATCTTTTTCTCAGTAGTAGGCATGTCATTCCTCTACCATGTACGCTCATAGTGTCACTGATTCTGGAAATCAGCCTTGCACACTACCGGTACAGATTGGTAGCATTTCAGATTAATAAAGGAGGAGATTTTAATCCATCAGAGTTGGCAGTGTGAAGTTAATGTCCTCCTTGATACGAATGCTAAGCTATTGAAAGCCTTTGAGGCAGCTTATAAAAAGTTTGGGTTCAGATATGAAAATGTCAAAGCAAATTACTCTGGTATGTTTAGTGTCATTGTTTTCCTGCAGATTAATATAAAGAAGAACACAAACAGTTCACTGAAAAGACCCCAGGATAAAAGTACCAAAACAGGGTCTGTGAAGAAGGAGAAAGTTGTAAAGAAGGAAGAGGGTAACTATGTAATCAGATTTCTGGCTGTAATTATTTTATATACCAATAAGCTCAAAACATTTGCTTTCAAAGTGTATTATGAATGTACCTCTCAGGTTTTGAAAGCTGCCTCAAGTCCTGGTCACTCAGCGTGGTTGATAGGACACAGGCAGTGTGCAAAGGACATTCATTAATTCATTAAATGTGGGTGTCTGCACAATGTTTTCAAGTTCAATCATGCTGCCACTGGTCAGATGGCATCGGCACAAAGGAGCTTGAAGTACCCCGTCTCCCACACCACCTTTCAGTCCTATCCTAAGAGGGATACTTTGGTACTTGCACAGTCCTAGGCAGGACATAGCATTTATGTATGAAGACTTGGAAGATCTGACCTCTGTTTTGTGGTTCTCTGTTTAATGTTAACTTTGAACTTCAGCAGGGCTTAAAAAGCAATAGTGAGGCTGATACCAGCCTAGTATTTAAGTTTGTGCTGATACTGCTTTTTCAGACGCACCATGATGTGAATGATTCTGCAGAGGAAATGTGACTTTTTGAAAAACTGTTTGAACCGTTCAGTTCTGCATATTAAGTAATGTCTGTGTTTCTGAAAGTACTCTGTACAGTTTGAAAATGACTGTAGTTTCACTTATGTTCACAAACTTACAGAAGTTTTATGGAACAGCTTTCTTTTCCTCACTCCCTCCTCCTCTTTTGTTTCACAGGCCAGTTGGTCCAGTTGGAAGAGAAAGGCAAAGGCTCTGTTCCCTGGTCTGTTTATGGTATCTACATTCAGGCAGCCGGAGGCCCCTGTGCATTCCTCGTCATCATGGCACTGTTTGTGCTGAATGTGGGCAGTACAGCTTTTAGCAACTGGTGGCTGAGTTTCTGGATCAAGCAAGGCAGTGGAGTAAGATAAATAGCTTTTCTACTCTTGTTTCTAATGGGCAGGGGGATTGCTCTCCTAGACTGATCCCAAGCAGTCCTATGAGACCAAATGATGCTTCCTAACATAAGCAAGTTGTAAGGTTGCCCAGGACATGATCTCACTAGAGAGTTCATCTCCAAGAATAAGGGTGCTCCACTAATAAGAAAGATGTAATAGCTCGCATGGTTTTATACTGCCCTCTTGTTCCTTGTCTTGGTTAGTCTAAGAAAAGGAAGTAAAAATTTGAAAGGGGCCAACAAGCTGCAGGAGGAATTACTAATCTTAGTGCTGTTTTTTGTGTGAACGTGTCCTTACATCTAACGGGATAATCTTGTCAAGGTATATGGCTTTAAGTCAAATGACTCTTGGGAGTTGCTTTGAAGACTGTGATGGCCTGGGATGGTTTGGGACTTTTCCCACTCTAGGGGCTTTGACTGCAAGTCGTCTTGCATTTAAAGATTCAAATATAACTGCAAGTCGGGGTTTTTTTGGGGTGGGGGGAGCAAACTACTAACCTCAGAGAGGAAATAATGAAGTGCAGATGGCCAACAATATTAAAATAAGCAATGAGGTCCTTAAACATACTTAAAGATTGAAAAAAAAAAAGAATTAAAAAGAGAATAAGGATGTATGATAGTGTGACAGTAAAGAAATTATTGCATACTGGCAGAAAATACCAACTGTATTTGATATGAAGACATTGTATAACCTATCCAAGGTGAATATTGCTGTGTAACNCATACTTAAAGATTGAAAAAAAAAAAAAAAAGAATTAAAAAGAGAATAAGAATGTATGACAGTGTGACAGTAAAGAAATTATTGCATATTATGCAGAAAATATCAACTGTATTTGATACGAAGACATTGTATCACCAACCTATCCAAGGTGAATATTGCTGTGTAACGTGAGTGGTGGTATCTGGCATCATTCAGAAGAACACAAGAAATGATAACCGTGAAATGAGAGATTAGGAACCAAATGAAGTAGGTACTGTTGTAGTATTTTCAAAGATATTGTAGGAAAAAGGCTAAGGGCTACAAATCTGCACGTCCAGTATCTCTGCTAGGGAAAACTTTCTGAAGTATTCAAAGATCACTGTAGTACTTTATTTAAAGAAGAAATATCAAATATGGTGGGAGGGGAAGGAGGATAGTTAAATTCTATCACATGTAATGTGTCTGTGCTTAATCCTTAACTAACTATTCACTGAAACTTTGAATTTTCTGCAGAACACCACTGTGACTTTGGGAAATGATACTGTCATAAGCAACAGTATGAAAGATAACCCTCACATGCATTACTATGCTGGCATCTATGCTCTGTCTATGGCAGTTATGTTGATCCTGAAAGCTGTTCGTGGCGTTGTCTTTGTAAAGGTATGTGTCAATGCTATTGTTTTTCTTATACCTCCCCTTCCTACTTCTGCATATTGCTGTCACTGTGGTTCTTTTGGTCACCTCCCAAGAGAGACTTTGAACCAGAGGAAGTCAGATCACAGATTGTGAGGTTTCCCTAAGTCATCTCTTGTGGCTGCATCATGCTTTCTGTTAAACTTCTTCCTGAATTAATGGATTCCTTCCACTGGTTGGAAGCACAGAATGCAAGAAAAACAAAAAAAAACCCAAAAAACAAACAGAGAGAAAATGAGCAGAATGTTTTGGTGCCCAGGGGAGGACCAGTGACAGGAAGGCAAACATCCTTTCATAACGCTGCAATGTTTTTTGCATTGTCAGGGAACTCTCAGAGCATCCTCAAGGCTCCATGATGAGCTCTTCCGAAGGATTCTACGCAGCCCCATGAAGTTCTTTGACACTACACCCACTGGGCGGATTCTCAACAGGTTTTCCAAAGACATGGATGAAGGTATCTCATACTGTATGCGCTGTAGATCCCATGTTCAGACCTTCGAGTTAACTCCTTAATACTCTCCAGTCTCTTGCTGTTGAGGTGATCATACTCGGTATCTGTTGCCAAATGTGTAGTTGTAATAGACAAGGCGGGAACTGGGACGTACCTGGGCTATGATTCTAGAAGACAGCTGATATCTCAAGTCTGTCTGTTCACTTATAAAGAAGAAAATGTGCAGCTGCTTTTGTGCCTGCAGGCTGCACATGGACTCTCAGCAGTCAATGCAGGGGAAACCTAGAGTATCAGGGTGAAGCTGATGTGCAGCAAAGGTGGTAATTAGGTCAGAGTTACATCAGTGCTATTTCTGCAAATGGGAATAACTGGAAAGACTACTAGCATCTCAGAAGATGAAAGCACCCCTAACGAAAATGTACATTTTTAATTTGAATAAGCCATGAGAAATCACTGTCCTTGTCAACAATGATGTACAGCTGGACTGAATTGCTTCGTATAGGTTGTATTAGTTTTCTGTACTCAAAATCATCTTTTTTCTTCCATCTTTTTCAGTTGATGTTCGCTTGCCATTTCAAGCAGAAATGTTCATCCAGAATGTCATCCTTGTGTTCTTCTGTGTGGGGGTGATTTCTGGGGTTTTCCCCTGGTTCCTGGTGGCAGTGGGGCCCCTCATTGTCCTGTTCACGGTTCTGCATGTTGTGTCTAGGTAAGTGCATCAGCTGCTCTAACTAAGAGTAGAGATACTTTGACCTGTTATTAAGGACACAGGGTTCTTCAAGTATATATGCATCAATGTAGTGGTTGGATATGGTGGTTGTACATATCAATTAAAAGTGCTTCTTTCCTTCCAGAGTCTTTATTCGAGAGCTCAAACGTCTGGACAACATCACACAGTCTCCATTCCTGTCTCATATTACATCGAGCATACAAGGTCTCTCCACAATCCACGCTTACCACAAAGGACAGGAATTTCTGCACAGGTCAGTCTAGATATTGATCTGAGAGTGGTGGAGCAGGGTGCAACAGGTTTACATTCAGAAAGATTTATTAATGGGGTCTACAGCTGATGGTATACATTGACTCTAAGAGTGAACGTTACTTTTCGGGGGAAAAAATGAGGGAGAACAAGAAGGGAAAGGGAAAACTCCCTTGTAGCCAAAGGGGAAAGAACACTGATGCGGTCCCAGGTGAATGCCCTCCTGTGGAGTCCTCTGCAGTGCAGCAGGTGGCAATGGTAATGGTGAGGGCAGTGTTTTGGCCATACTTTTTCCCTAGTTGTATATACTTTTTATCAGGTCCTGCTTATACTTTTTATTGGTTGTTTCTCCTTGTGCATTAGCATTGGTTAGAGCACGCTAACAATATCTCAGTGTGCATATTGATAAGCTGTTTGTCTCTCTGCCCATGTGTAATTGGATAGCATTTATCAAGTATTTAAGTGACTGTTAGCCACCTTGTTGTGCACTATGCTTGGTTTTCTCTTGTATAAACTAAAATCTGCAAAACAAATGTTAGTGAGGGAAAGTGAAACATTTCTCACGTGAGTGGTAGTTGCTTCCCATGAGAACCTGCCGTAACAATATCAGGGTTTTGCAGGTGCAAGGTCATGAACCAACAGCGTGGGAGCACAGGGAAAATTGCTACAAAAGCTCTGGAAAGACACTGTTACACCAGCTTAGATGAAAGGTTGCAGAGGCGCAAATAGCAATCCCTTAGCGTTACTGGTGCTAGAGCACTAAGGCACTGCACACTCTGTGCAACAGTGATTGGTGTAAAACTGAGTTGCACGATCAGAAAATCTAGTTACTGGCTTTGTGAATCTCTCAAGTGTCTCCCTTTTAAATATACTTTCCCAGCTCCACAGTGTCAGGATTGTAAATTAAATGGCTATTGATATATTTTAATTAGTGTCACCAGTCCTGTCAAAACTTAGCAGAACTTTACTTTTACACTTGTGCGTAAAATAGCACATATTTTGTGCATATTCCGAAGCACTGCTGCTGTTACCTGTGGAGTAATTTGTATCCATCGAGCATCCTCTGGGAGGTCTTGCATAGGTGAAGTTGTGGTGAAAGTGTGTGTAATGTCCCTGAATTTTTATTCACCCCCTGTATGATTCACTGTTGTACACAGTAACTTGGTAATTTGACTTTCGAGAGTTTGAGCTAAGTAGATATCTGACATTATTCAGGAAAGTTTGTAACCCTGCTTTCATGGCCTAGTTTGAGACTTTGTCAATGATGTGCTAGTTCTCCCACGATGAATTCTGGTACTGGAACAGGTGTTTAAGTGGCTCTGCTATTTGTAGAACACCAGGCTCGTGGGGGTCTACTAACCTTTCCTGTATTTGTTTCAGGTATCAGGAGCTCCTAGATGACAATCAGGCACCATTTTACCTGTTCAGCTGTGCAATGCGCTGGCTAGCTGTACGGCTGGACGTTATCAGCATTGCTCTTATCACAACCACTGGCCTTATGATTGTCTTAATGCATGGCCAGATTCCTCCTGCCTATGCTGGACTGGCTATCTCATATGCTGTGCAGGTAAGTTTGTCCACATACTGTAATATTTAATTTCTCATTTAAGATAGTTATTGCTGGTAAGTAAAAGTAATACACCACTGAAAACTTTCTTTAATGCACTAGAATGGGAAAAGATACTGTTACCCCTTTTGGTAATGGAGGGAAAGCAATTCAGAGTCAGGACTTTTTGCTAGCAGCCAGATTACAAATTATGAGGAGTACGTGCTTAAAGCTATTTTTTGGGGAGCTGCCTCTTTTTCAATGATAAAACCGTTTGAGGCTCTTCATATGCTGCATATTGCAATTTTCCTGTATATTTTCAGAAATTAGGTTGATGATACATCAGACATCTGCCAAACTGATGTCTTAATGTATTGCCTGCAGTATGTTTACACAGCAAACAGCATCCAGTGTTGCGGCTGTGAGGGTTAGATAGACTTCAGGGCTCTGAAGACTTGCTATTAGAGCTGTTGTTCGGCCTTTTCTGCCTCCTGGTGGTAGTAAGGTGAAATTACAAAACTTAGACGGCTAATATTTAAAGCTGTTGCCTGTGGGAAACCTTTCTAAACTGCTGGCTTTCCAAGTGATTAATGAATTATGGTTATTTTAAAATAAACTTGCCTTGGGCACCTTAGCTATATGGTGCCCAATGCCAAGTGTACTTGTATCAAACATCATAGAATCGCTTAGGTTGGAAAAGACCTTTAAGATCGGGTCTAACCATTAACCTAACACTGCCAAGTCCACCACTAAAC
>RSEF01000009.1:17942403-17954949 GCA_003993805.1 Himantopus leucocephalus
GATAAGGTCTCCCCTCAGCCTCCTTTTCTGCAGGCTAAACAACTCTAGTACCCTCAGTCATGCCTCACAGGACTTGTGCTCTAGACCCTTCACCAGCTTAGTTGCTCTTCTTTGGACATGCTCCAGCACCTTTTGTGTAGCAAGGGGTCCAAAACTGGACACAATATTTGAGGTGTGGCCTCACCAGTGCCGAGTACAGGGGGACAATCACTTCCCTAGTCCTGCTGGCCACACTATCCATTAGGTTCATCTTTTAATTCAATAATAAATCACAGTTGTCTAAATTTGTCTTTTTCTCCCATCACTCCAGTTAACAGGGTTATTCCAGTTTACAGTCAGACTTGCTTCAGAAACAGAAGCTCGCTTCACCTCAGTGGAGAGGATTGATCACTATATCAAGGTAGGACAATAATACGTTCAACTGCTTGTTGTAAAATTGCTTGTTGCTTTTTATGTTGTTGGCATAAGAGAAGAGAAAGTGATAGTCTGCCTTAGTACAGAATGTATGTTTCTGATCTTGTAAACACATTAATGCGTGTACTGTAATACTGCAGAGTGAACTTGTTTTATGAAGCATGTATATAAGCAGGATGAATGGCACAAGTGCTGGTAGGTAACTAAGCTTACAGGCATCACTTGCCTGGCATCACTGAAGGATGCATCACATAAGGATGTTGAAAGTTTGCTGACGTTCTCAGTAAAAAGTGGAGTGTGTGAAAGGGGTAACTGGGAATTCAGTACAATATTTTACAGGAAAAGGATGGTGTTCTGGCATACTTCATTCCAAACCTAATGGAACTCCTTCATTTAAACACTGATAACTGTTTGTTACTTTATCTACATGTAATTCTGCTTCATCCTAATAAGTCTACTTCTTTTTTTTCACAGCTAGCTTATATTACAGATCTCTATATGCTTAAAAAGTCAAGGAATTGCTTTTACTGCAAACATGAGAAATGTGCTAGGCTAAACATGAGAAACGTGCCAGGCTAAATGCTTAGCAAGCTGCTCTGATTGCTTTGATTATCTGTAACCTTTCTTCATAACTAGGGTTTGTGTATGCGGAATTGGGTGTAGGTCAATAGGAAAAGTGTAGCCAGGAGAAAGCCTTCTCCTGGGTCTGGTCTTTGAGGTGAAAGGCTTTTTTACATAATACACATTCCCTCTGAATTTTAGAGGTAGGTATATATGTATTTGGTAAATCCCGTCTATGTAGTAGTTGGTATTTGTAGAACTCTTTTAAGCCTGTGGATTTAATACTGAAGATAAAAATAAAAAAAAAGTCCACTCCCCCAGTCCTCTTGTGACATACAAGTAGAAAATTTCTGTGTATGGAAGACTTGGTGACCACACAAGCTGAGAACTGGGTGCCAAATACTGCCTGGTATCTCTCACTGGGCTGAGATGGGTGTATCACTGTCAGGCCTTCAGTGGCAAAACCTATAGTTGTTGTTTTGGATTTTTTTTTTAAGTTACTGTTACATTTGTTTTGTTGGTCGTCTTTTTTTTTGTGTGTTAACTTACTGCCTATCATTTTATATCACTATTAAGCAACACTTCCTGTGTTTTTTCTTATTTGGATCTCTAGGCAGCCATTTTATTATGAAACTGTAAAACTAGTTTGAATCTAAAGTGAAGGGGTGGGTGAGCAGTGAAATACCATGCAGGTTCTGTGTCCTACCAATTCCCAGGCTTGGCTTCTTTCAGTGTGGACTCTGAGGTTGCTGTTATGAGCGCGAGCTCAAAGAACTGGAGTACTATTGTAGAAGATTGCTGTTTTTCTCAAACCCTTGGGGTACAATTAATCTGGCTCTAACTAGATGTTGCAGATGTCCACAATTGACATAGTCCCTGTGGGATCTCTCCATAGTCAGTGTAGGAAATAGCTATCTCCAGAGGGCAATTTATTACCTATTCTAAGTGTTTATATTAGAATGAGAAAAGTCACACTCCAGAAGCGCCAGCTTCTTTGTAGTGACTATAAAGGAGTTGACGGGGCCTGGTTCAGTTGGAGATTCTTCCTGTGTATGTGTTTGAAGTTACATGAGACGAATCCCGCAACAGGATTTCTGCCATTCTCTGAGGCTACCTCTGCCAAATAAGGGAAAGCGACCTTGGCTTCATTCTAAATGTGCTGTAAAAGCATATGTTTGGTTTTCAGAGATTCTGCTTTTCTGTTTAATCTGTGAACCGCTTAATGAGGGACCTATTAAGGGGCAGAGTAAAATAGTGAAAGTGAGCGAGCTGGAAGAGGCCTGACTGACTCAGTGATTTAATAGAATGGGGAAGAATGAGGACGAGAAGGAGCAGGGTAGCATTTGTACAATGTGTCACACGGACATTCTCTTCTGTGTCAGAATCAGCAGAGGTGACCTTGGCATGGCATAGCAAATGAGACATAGAAATACATCATATTTTGCATCCAGAAGCATCCGGTCTTTGGAGTGCCATAGAACTCAACAGAATTGTGCTCTTAAAGAGGCCTAAAATGTATTTTGAATTCCGTTGATGAAAAACATCGTCATGTAGAAGGACCAATGTCATTATTGAGGCAACGGGAGGGGAATAGCAGTGTGGTTAGTGTAACACAGCAAACTTCTGAACCACTGGGCCCGTATCCAGCCACACAGCTCATCATAAAACTGCCATAACCTGATATGGGCCAAGTCTGCAGGGAAGAACTCCTGCTGAAAGCTGCAACTGATAATTTTCCTTTCTGGTGTTTTGTTTACTGGAAACTGAACTTCTGGTTTTGTTTTAAAGACACTTTCCCTGGAGGCTCCTGCTCGAATTAAGAATAAAACTCCTCCTCTGGACTGGCCACAGGAAGGTGAAGTTGTTTTTGAAAATGCAGAGATGCGTTACCGAGAGAACCTCCCTCTAGTACTTAAAAAAGTGTCCTTTACTATCAAACCCAAGGAAAAGATTGGCATTGTGGGAAGGACAGGCTCAGGTAAGGAAAAGCACTAAGCAGAGTTAAATCACTATTTCTACAGAATGGGAATGGAATAGAGTGGGACAGTCATATCGGTTCTCCTCTCTTCTCTGTGTTTGAATAAATTGTTAATTGCATGGGAGTGGTCCAGCAGTCTGTCAGTGGTGGATTCTGTTCATGTGCATACATAAGTAGGATCCCTGTAACCAATAATGAAAACAAGTTTTCATTTGACGTAGAGGGATATTGTACTACGCCTGAGCCGGTACACTTGTAATGTTTAACAACCCAAGCCACTTATCAGCACAGAATGCTACCTACAACATACTCATTGCAGTTTATTTGACTCTCTTCAAAGTTTTCTGTACTGATGCTGCAGCCAGGTTTGGTTCTAAGCTATCTCGGAAATCTGTAATGTGAAGAATCAACCCCCCTGTGTCTGAGATGACTTAAACCACCTCCAAAATTTAGTTTCTAAACAAGCAATTAATATTGCTGTATTTGGTTTACGTGGCAAGGTTTTGGTAGCAGGGGTGGGGTGCCACTGCAGGGGTGGCTTCTTGGAGAAGAGATTAGGAGCTGCCCCTGAAACTGCTTAGAAATTTAAATACTGAATCCCAGCATTTACCAGTATTGTTTGCCAGGACTTCATGGTATTTCAAAACACTTTTCTTACACACGGACAGCTTTTAAAATGCTTTCTCATAGCAAAGCTGCTATGACTGTATGTACTGTACTAGTATTGTTTTTCCTGTCTCATTTTTAGGGAAGTCTTCGCTTGGAATGGCACTCTTCCGTCTGGTTGAACTGTCTGGAGGCTGCATTAAAATTGATGGTGTGAAAATAAATGACATTGGTTTGGCAGATCTTCGCAGCAAACTCTCAATCATTCCTCAGGAACCTGTGCTGTTCAGTGGCACTGTGAGGTTAGTCAGACTATAAGAAGGCAAGAAGGAAAAAGAGGGCTACCAGCTTATACTTGAACTCAAATAGGTGCCTGGTGAGATTTTAGTTCTCAGGCATCCTAGCTTCTGTTCTCTGTTTTTGAAACAACAAAAAAAAAAACACAGCTAAATGATTTTAGCTAGCCCAATGCAGAACTGGATGTGATCATCCTCTATGAAAGTCTTGCTTTCTGTTTAGTTTTTGTATCTTTGTCTTCCAGCTCTACTCTTTTTGTTCTTTGGGTACTACCTAGTGTGCTGGGAGCATCTGATTTCTTTGGCAAAGGAATTTTGTCAGTGGAAGGCTGGATGGAATCATCCATCCGGATGAATTAACACACTGCTGTTTTGCCATTCATTGCTGAATAAAAATTCTGGTTATGTTTTCTGCTTCCCCCTCCAGATCAAACTTGGATCCTTTCAATCAGTACAGTGAGGAACAAATCTGGGATGCCTTGGAAAGGACTCACATGAAGGAGTGTGTAAGTATTATGTGCCCTATGAGAGATACATGTTTGTGTTTTGGCTCTCAAACCTACATGTTCCGTTAGTAGCTTTAGATAAAGCTTTTACTTTGGATTTTTTTCCCTTATTTGCTATGCTTTAGTTCTAGTAATGAGACTGAAGTTTCGGAGAATGTGCCATATTTTGGATGTTTACTTTTTTAGTATATAGCATAGCAGAGTGTTGCTTCATCACAGGGACTCCTAGGGTGTTGCAATATCTTGCGTGATATTTTCCTATATATGCCTTAGGTGTGCATTCTGCCTTTACATTTGTGAGTGTAAATGTCACATATGCACATTTATACTGAACTTAAAATCTGCCCCTTGCGAGGCTCTCTGCAGCAAGTCTCACTACCGTGAGACTACATTTACAATTCTTTATGTGTGGCTATAGTACGTATGCTGCAGTAATTCCTGCAGGGACTAGGTTCACTCTTTTCTCTTGGTGAGAAAGTTTGTCAGGAGATCCATATTCATGGTGATATGATTTTATACATGGCGCACTTTTTTCTAGAAATAAAATATTTTGTGCTTAAGTCATTCTAAAGTTGCTTACTGAGAGGGTATAGTTCTTCTAGCTTAACAACTAGTAGTGTTCTCAGGAGCTGTCACTGAGTCACGAGCATTTCAACTGGACTGAGCAGGTCTGATGTCGTCTTGTTGTTTTAGCATTAGTTACTTNGAGAGATGGTCAGCAAAGTGTAACGGATATTTTGAAACATGGGCAAAATCAGATTTGCAGGAGGAGCAACTGTTTGTCTCGTGCCATGGAGATATAAAAATCTGTGCAATGCTCTAAGATTTTTGCCTCTTCTTTCTTACCCAGGTTGCCCAGCTGCCTATGAAACTTGACTCAGAAGTGATGGAAAATGGGGAAAACTTTTCAGTTGGAGAGAGACAGTTACTGTGCATAGCTAGAGCTCTACTGCGTCGTTGCAAGGTGAGCATAGTGATGAGAGGAATAGCTGGAGATAGGCTTTCTCAGTGCTATCAGTTTGCTTTTTTGTGCCAGATTCATGCTATCTGTCAGGAGAATTGCACCAACAGTTACTGCAACCCACAGATGGTGTAGGGTTAGAACAACTAGAAAGGCATCCGTAGCCAGCTGCGGAAAGGTATTGCTTGCTAGTGTTAATAATAGTGTGTCAGACTGGCCTAATAATTTATTCAGAGTGTCCTGTTACTGGTGAGCATTAGATTCTTTCCTTCTTCCACCTTTTTGTAAATGTCAGCCAAGTACTTTCCTTCTACATGGTGTTCCACTAAAATGTAGTCTCCAAGTGGAATTTGGGACCGTGCTGTGCCAGTGAAGTTAAGGGTTTTGCAGGAATGTAAGACAAGTAACAATTACAGTGAGAAAGGACACTTGGATTGAGATTGACCAGGATTCTGATTTGAACACCCTTTTTTCTTAAACACTGCACACCATATTTTAAAGTTCCCTATGCATCTGTTTCAAAGCCAAGACTACTCAGCAGAAGTTACTGCTCTCTCTGCAGTACCTGCACAAACCAAGTCTAGTTTAGCTTTGACAAGACACCGCTCCAAATCAGTTTATGTTTGAGTCTGAGAGGAAGGGTAATTCTTTTCAGCATAGGAAGACTAGTAAGCCCAGTCAGTATTGACTCATTCCAGAAGGAACTGTCAGATTAGTTTACCAGTAAAACTTGTATTTGAGATTTAGCTGCTGAATGTAAAACTGAAAGTAGTGGAAACTTGAGGTCAGAAGCCGAACATCTTGTGGCTGTAGGATGTGACCGTAAATTGCAACTGCGATCCATAGGGTCATGTTGTTGAAGGCAGTTACATAAAGAAAACTGAAAGGGTGCTTGTGGAAAGTACCTTTGTGACCACAGCTCCGTAGTGATTGCCAGTTGTGACAACTCTTGGTCCTGGTAATTCTGCCCACTCTACATATTTTTATGTTCAGGGAGGGGAAGGGTTACTATGGGTAACAGCCAGGATTATGTGCTGCTTTCAGATTTTGATACTGGATGAAGCAACAGCTGCTATGGACACAGAGACAGACTTACTGATTCAGGAGACTATCAGAGAGGCATTTGCAGACTGCACTATGTTAACAATTGCTCACCGCCTGCATACGGTACTGGGCTGTGATCGGATCATGGTGCTAACACAAGGACAGGTAAGCAGAAAGACTTTTGTGGCTGCGGTTCCTGTTGCAGTCTGGTGGTGCCATACGTGCAGGCTGAAATGAAGGAACAGCTAGTATTGCAGGGCAGAAAATCCTCTGCGTTCATTCATATCCTTGGTAATAATACTCCAATAGAATCAGTTATTGCCTGACTGTGACAAGATCAAAGCGGGCAAAATTTCTGTTACGTTTCAAGAAAGTGCCATAGAGTAACAGTCTCTCTTTTGTTAAAACTCCCTTTGCAGGTTAATTCTGAGATGGGTAATAATGTAAGTGTCTCTGCTGGGGCTCAGTGGCAGTTTCCCATTACTTTCATGAAGCCCTGTGCTATCTAACAGGCATATGAGAGATACTTTACCCACTTTTCAGGCTTCCATGTGGGAGCCATAAACAGTTGAATGTAAGAACATTTGGCAAGGCATTTAAAGGTAGAGAAGGCAAAAACCCATAGCATCTGCCTCTGCTTGCCAGAGCCACCAGAGGCTGCTTCCAGATGAGCAATTCCACTGTTTGTCTGAGCTAGTTTGAAGCATCGCAGGTTACAGCATTTATGCATAAATGCACGTACTTTCACCACCTGTTGTCTCATGTAAAGATTACTGCCACGTTTTAGCTTCTTCACTGCTGTGTCACAAGTCCAAGGGGTGGGAATCCATTTTCTGCTGGATTTTACTGACATACTTTACCTGCCTTGTTTGCTTTTAGGTAGTGGAATTTGACACGCCGTCTGCCCTTCTGGCCAATGAGAACTCGCGCTTCTATGCTATGTTTGCTGCTGCGGAGAACAAGGTTGCTGTCAAGGGCTAAAATTCAGGGCAAAGTCACTTTAATTTTGGAGAGCTACACTCTCTGCCTGTGGCAGGCCAGCTCTTCTCCCTCCTCCTCCTTCAAGCAGATTATTGCCTTCTCATCTTTTAATTTTTAGCACAATGTGTCAAGCCAGAGAGATTTTTAAAACTGTCAGAAGAATTCTTCATGTTTTTATTACTGTATTTATTCCATAATCATATTACTAATTTTTTGTTATTAAATGCACTCTACAAATGGCTCAGGGAGCCATAGTTATAAATGTATCAGAGGCCTATAATGAAGCTTTATACATGTAGCTATATCTATACATAATTCTGTATATAGCCTATATTTACAGTGGAAATGTAAGCTGTTTATTTTATATTAAAATAAGCACTGTATTAATAACAGTGCATATTCTTTTCTATAATTTTTGTACAGTTTACGGTACCAGAGATCTGGCTTTGTTATCGGACTGTATGAGGCACCATTTTGTCTTTTACAGTTGGTCTTTTCCTAGTGCCGGATTTTCTGCGTGTCTGAGTGGAAGTGAAGCTTTGCAATAGTGTCCTTTATTGTCACATCTTTGTTGTCTAGCGCAGGGGAGAAGAGCTCTGTGGTGTAACTCTATTGCATTGTAATTTATCAAAGCTATTTGGAGCATCGCTAATGTTCACCACGGCAGCGGCTGCTGCTTCCCATGATGCTTTCCCAAAGCAGGGTTTTTAGTGATCTCCTGAGTGGAGAACCACGTCTGGGTCACAATAAGGCCTCATATTTTCTCAGTGTCCTGATACGGTATTTCTTACTGTATCGGCAGGGTTTACTTTAATGCAAGCAAGCCCAAGCTCTTCCTGCTTCGCTGATCTAACACTACCAAAATCTAACTGTTCATGGAATGATCTCTAAGAAATTAATCATAAGGTTAAAATCATACACTGTAAGCTAGCAGGAAAGCCTTTTCAGAGTTGCTCCAGCTGACTGACTCCTTTATCTTGAAGCTGCTAACACTCCTCAATGGCTTTCATTGGCATGGGTCACACTAACTCTTTGTTCTGCTCACTTATACTAAGGTTAAACAACATCGACATTTCCTGTTTCTTTATTGCACACTTGTTAAGGAAACAGTCCCCCACCCCACGTCTTCTGGAACTTTAAACAGGTTCCTGTTGATCAGGGTGTAACGCTGGTGTAGGACATCATTTTCTTACTGTAAAGAGACCTACCTCAGGTTACTAGGTCCTGCGTAGTACGTCGCCATGATCGCTGTACATCATCCCTGTTTTACAGGACCTGTGGCCCGGGTGGGCACGGTCGCTCCTATAATAGCCGTGACTTATTGAATGGTCAGCGTTGCATGTCTTTGTCAACTTGGACATTTTGTAGCCTTAGCATGTTTGCAAAATGTCTCATGGAGGCAGAAATCTGAAAAGTAAATAAAACTATTTTGGGTTTTGTAAATTTTATTGGCTTAAGTGGTTTGTTTTGGGCACATAAATCACTTCTCACCTTTTTGAGCCCTGGGGGATGTTTTTTGCAGGCTGGTTTTTGTTTTTGTTTCTTTTCTGTGCACCATGGCCCGATCTTTCTTCCTTCAGAGCGGAAGCGTTTCTTTAAAAGTGTAGTGGGTAATTTTTGTGCCCTCCAGCCATGGGGTGGCCTGCAATATATGTATGTTTGTGTTGAGTAGTACAGGAAGTAATAATTTATAGTGCAAGTATTCAAACCAAGTAGCAAGGAGGGAGGTCAGATAGAATACAGAAGATCCTTCTTAGGCTCAGATTTTTCCACTTTCTTTACCTGCAAGTTTAACTGTTTATAATGTGACATGACTGCAAAGTCACGGCAACAAGTGTTTCTACCTGCCAATACCACAGGCAAATCACGGCACTAACAGAGCTTAGACCATAGCTTGGAGACAGCAGCACATAACAAACGATGCTTTCTTTAGTAAGTTCTTTCCCAAGCAAGCATTAACTAGCGCAGATCTTACCCTGCTCACAGGCCTGGACGCGAGCTCACTCTGTGTCAGGGACTGGCTGCCGTTTAGCTCAGCGTTACTCAGTTCGAGGAGCAGAGCGACTGTACGTTGTGGTTAGGAAAGGGAAATGAAATAGCCCTCTCTGCAAAGAACACCCAGCTGAGTGCAGGGTTCTGTTTTGATTAGAAACTTGAGGACAAAAAGAAGCTGAGGAGAGGCCCGAGGGAGCAGGGGTGGTAGGCCACGAGGTAATGAATGCCCTGCGTCCTCCCCAGGAGTAGGGCTGGGCAGAACGTGGAGGCTGAATACCTTAAGGGGAGAGGGAGAGAACGTGAACTGTGTCTGCTTAAGACTGAGGTTAAAACAGTTCAGCCAGTTGTCATGTGCAACTCTGTCAAGGACGGGATTGTCTTGGGCCCCGCAGAACTGAGTTCACCCCACGAACTTCAGTATTTCCCTTGAAGAAAAAGGGCTAATGTACCTAGTTCTCAAGTGCCACTGAGGTCAGAGCGTGGCTTCATTTTGCAGCTAAGGCTGAGCTAATGGCAAACTGGGCAAAAAGGGAGCCGTCCTGATCTTGTCCTCCTTCTTCTTCCAGGCTGGGAGTTCCTTCCACTTTCCCGATGCCAGCACTGGCTCTTGCCTGGTCCAGCAGTGACCCAGTTCAGACAGCTAACTTGCAGAAAGTTCACCCTCCAAAAGCAGGAATGCTGTACAAAGAAGGAGACAGGAAGGCACACCTGGAAGGGAGGCGGAGCGGGGCTGCTCTTTTCAGCAGGTGCTAACTGTAACACTAGCGTAGGTATGCGAGGAAACCGCGCTCGGGATTCACTACACCAAACCGCTGCTTCCCAGTTACGCTCTCCTAAAAAGTTGAATACTTCCCTGCTGCTTCCGTGAGCTGAGATAGCTCGAGGTGTCAAACAAGGGCGAACAGTCACCTGTGGACAGCAGGGATTAGCTCACCCGTTGTGTTAAACCTTAGCTCCAGCATTGTTACTTTGGGACTAAGGAGATAGACTGCCAGAGGGAAACGTTCTTTCTGCTGTAATCGCTTATCCGCTTCGTTTGGCACTTGTCTCACAGACAGTACAGAAGTATTGCTTCTCACATGGGTAGCCGTAATTTTGTTACTGGCTTTTGTCCTGAGCCACAGGAGCAAGCTGAGGCCTGGCCCAGGGCCCTGTCACTGAAGTGGAAAGAAGAAACATCAATATTTACAAACGAGACTGAAATATCTGTGTCTTTGAAGCATTCTACAAGAGGCTGCTGCTGATGGGGATTTTCAGGAACTGGATCCTGCTTTAGAATTTAGTGTGGTATCCCAGAGAAGGCTTCATCCTGCAAGGAGTAGAATAAGACTGTGGGATTGGGACAGAGGCTTTCCTTAAAAAGATCCTACCCAAAATAGCGTGGAGATAACACATCCTCCTTAGTACATAGCAAAGGCTGTCACCCAAGACCAACGGGTGTGCAACTTGAGAGAGGTTTGCCTGGTTTGCTGTGTTACGCTCAGGAATTTCTGTTGCATCAGTTTTGCTTATTCTGTCCGAATGCAGAGAGTGCAGCCGATCCCGATTCCTTACCATAAGCTTAGAGACTTTTAGAGAGAACGTGTTCCTGCTCATCTCCTCTACCTGATGAGTGGAAACGTTGCGCTCGCTTGGGCCTTCAATCAAAACGCAGGTAGGATTCTTCTAAAGTTACCCAACGGAGTTAACGTACAGTTAGATCGGTGTAATTAAGTCCAAAGCCAGGCCCTGAAGTTGTGCTGAGGAGACTTCACCATTCCCTGCGGTGAAGATCATACAGGGTCAGATCCCGAGGTGGCTGGGGCTGTGTTCTGCGTGTTACCCCAAGAGGAGAGCCAGAGGGACGTCAAGCAGTCTTAGCACATCGCTGGGAACAAAGTTTGAGAAAGCACAGTTATTTCAAAAGGCAAATGGTATGAGTGAGAGAAGGTATCAGAAGGAAAGGATAAGTGCAGAAAATCTGATTTATAAGAGGAGAATGTGGAGAGAAAAGGTGGCAGGACAAAAAGTTCCTCTTAGTTAGAAGGGGATTGGGCAAAGACAAAATTTCTTCTTGAAGGTGCTTCAAAAGAACACGCTGAGAAGATGCAGGGTGGTTGTAATGCCCTCATCAACCAAAGAGCTTTCCTGAATGCTGCCTTGTTATTTTTCACTGCAACTGTAGTGTGTGTTTTACTACATACAAGCAACCACACACAGGTTTTCTTTATAGTCCCAGCTTCAGGTCAGTCTAGGATAATACTGTGACTTGTTTCACCCTTGGTGAAACACCCCACGTTGTGCTGGAGCCACGGTTTCTGCCTCGAGTATGACGGTACAGTGGAAACACGATTGGAACTCGGTGCAGATGCTGCTGTGGCTGCTGTCAGACTTGGGAGACTTTTAGAATGTACCGCTCTGGGTTCATTAAACCCACAACTGTGTAATAAATGTTCCTGTGTCATCCAAAAGACGTGCCTTGGAGAGTCATGGGGTGGCCGAGGTAGGCAAAGCCCGAGAGTGAAAATAACTCACAGAAGCACCGCTGCCCGGGGCAGAGCGGTACCCCGCTGGGCTGCCTGGGGTTCAAATCACAGCGACTTCCAGCACCCTCCCACCCGCGGCCTCCTGCCCTCGCCAGGCAGCGAAACAAGCGGTTGAGCGAAGGTGATAATTTTGGGGTTTCTGTCCTTTCCGATGTGGGAAGGCGGCAGCGGGTGGTGCGTGACCGGGTGCCTCGAGGGCTGGGGAAGAGCAGAGCACGTTATGGCCGAGTCGGGGTCTGGGGGCGGTTTGGAGACAGGACTGGAGGCGGCCGAGGGGGGAAGAGATCAAAGCCGGGGGTGCGGGGTCGGCCGGGAGCGGGGCGGAGGGAGCCACAGCCGTTACCGGTGGGCTGAGGCTGCGAACGCGAAGCCTTTGGGGTCGTTTCCCCGGGAGCTGGGGAAGGGCAAGGGAAAAACGAAGCGTTCCGGCGGCGAACGCGGTGGGGCGCGGGGGCAGTGCGTGGGGCGGCGTGGCGGGGCCACCCGTCCGTCCCCCCCCGCTGCGCGCGCAGCCACCGGCGGGGCGGGGCTGCCCTCGAACGCCCCCCCCGCCCGCCCGCCGCCACCGCCCCGCGCGGCGCCCCCTGGCGGCCGTGCCCGCCGCCGGCTGTTCCGGGCCCGGGCCCTGCGCTCCCTCGGCCGGTGCCGCGCGGGGCCTGCGCGGCCCTTTTCTTCACAC
>RSEF01000009.1:17954963-17979779 GCA_003993805.1 Himantopus leucocephalus
CCCCCCCCCCCCCCCCCCCCCTTCCCCGCCCCGGTCGCTGCGGCCGCCGGGGCCTCCCTCCCCTCCCCGCCCGCCCATGGATTTCACATAGCAGCCGCCGCCGCCTCCGCCTCCTCCGCTCCATGGCGGCTCCGGCTCCGCGGCCGCCCGGCCTGTGCTGCTGCCGCAAGGGATCCGCGGCCGGGCCGGAGGCGCCGCCGGCTCCGCCGCCTCCTCCCGAGCCGCCGCCGCCGCCGGACGTAGCGTCGGCCTCCAGCTCGCAGCTCTTCAGCCTCCGCCACCTGCACCTGGGGCTGGAGCTGCGGCCCGAGGCGCGGGCGCTGGCGGGCTGCCTGGTGCTGGAGCTCTGCGCCCTGCGGCCGCAGCCCCGCGCCCTGGTGCTGGACGTCCACCCGGCCCTCCGCGTCCTCTCGGCCTCCTACCGCCGCGCCGCGGCGGGGGAAGCGCCCTGCTCCTTCGCCTTCTCGCCCGCCGAGGCCGCCGCCGCCGCCGCCCCGGCCCCGCTGCCCCCGCCGCCCTGCCCGCTGCCGCCGCCGCCCTGCGCGCCGCCCTGCGCCGCCAGCCCGCCCTCCACCGCCACCTTCCTCTCGGCGCCCTGCATCGCCGCCGGACCGCTGCCCTCCGCCGCCGCCCCCGTCGCCGCTCCCCCGGGGGAGCCGCCCGCCAGCCCCCCGCCGTCCGCCGAGCCGCCGCCGCCGCTGCCCCTCTTCGCCCAGCCGCCCTGCGCCGCCTGCCCGCTGGGCTTCAGGGTGGACCCCTTCACCGACTACGGCTCGTCCCTCACCGTCTCCCTGCCCGCCGCCCTCCAGCCGCACCAGCCCTTCCAGATCATCGTCCGCTACACCACGGCCGACGGCCCCGCCGTGAGTACCGGGGGGGCGGTGGGGGGGGTGTGTGGGGGCACAAACGGGGTGACAGAGAAGGAAACGGAGCCCCGGGGCGGCCGGCGGTGCCCTCCCGTGCCACCCGCGCCTTCCTCACATTTTTCCTCCGGCTGTAATTGACCGTCGGGGAAGCGCCCTGGCCCCGCAGCAAAGGCGGCGGGTGATATTTCACTGTCAGCTCCTCCTTTTATGTCCCCTCCTCGCCTGCCTGCTTGTCAGCAGCATCTGTCCCCTGCCCGTCCCCTGCCCGCTGCCACCGAGCCCTGCGCCGTCCCCACGCCGCGCGGGGCGGTGATGCTCCTGCCGACCCGCCCGTCCCCGTGGCCCCCGAGGCTGTTTGTCCCCCAATCGCGACAGTCATTGTAAAGTTTCTCGTCCTTTAAGGGCGTTGCGGCGGTTGGCGAGGAGCGTGGACGTTTGAAAACTCCTGCCTCGACCGAATTCTTCAGGACAAGTTACGCAATCCGCAAATACAGGAGTTTCCCTGGGGGTTTTGCCAGGTGCTTACAACATCAGGCCTTGCGCACCTAGGCTGACGTTCCAACGAGTCGTGGTCAGGAGCTCTGAGAAGAGCGGGGGGGAGATATTCCTACAAGTTATCTGCTGGAAAAAAAAAAAAAAAAGGATGAGGAACGGCCCAAAACCACCCGTTTCGCTGTTGCCAAGGGAGGTGCTTCCTCGGCTGTGCGGATTAGCCGTCTTCAGTAGTGTGAGATGCTTTGTAAATTCTGTCACTTTGTTTCAACCCCTGGTATTTAGAAGCACTTTGTTCCTGACCTAAAGGTGTTGTCTGGCACATCTTGTGTTTTTTTAAGAATACGAAGTTACCGCTGGAAGGGCCCTTCTTTTTGTAACTGCATAGCCTGTTCAGGCTGGGGATTGAGCTAACATGATTTTCATCAGGTGGTTCATGAACCTGTTTGCAAAAGGAATGTTTTCTTGAGAGTCTTGCAACTTTGATGCCTCTGTCTTGCCTGGCAGAATTGACTCTCAGCCTGCTGGTTTGGTATTGCTATTGCATTGGTCAAAACCAGTACACGTGCGGATCTATTTGACTTTAACAAGAACAGGATTTGAACATAGCGGTTTCATGCAAAGTAACCCAATAGCAACTATATACTATGCCTTTCCTTATGAAAGTGTTGCTGAATAGAATGAGTTTGCTGCGTCTTTTTCTGTCTAATCTTAATACTACACTGAAGGTCACAAAAGTAACTTCACCCCCAGAATGATCTGGATAGTCTTAATACATTGGCTCACTCCGAATAGGGAGTTCCACATGAAGATTTGTACTGACAGAAGTTTCCTTTTGTTAGATGGTGACCCTTTAACATGCTGGTCCTTCCCTAAAAGTGCAAAAAGGTGAAATTCTGTCACTTTTAAAAACTTTGTCACTCGTGAAATTCAGATCCACTTATAGGTGAGGGTATTGTTCCGTTTCACCACTGGAACTCCTGGTTTAAATATTTCCGTGTACAATACTCTGCTGAAGTTTTTCTGCACTGAAGAGGTACACAGAAGATGTCTTTCAGGGCCCACAGTGTGCTCAGAAGATTCTGTTCTTTCTTTCTTTTTTCAAGATTTTATGAAGAAACCTATTTCTTTTGTCCGCACTTTGCCTTGTTTATGGTGGGAAGGCTTTAAAGCTAATTTGGTGTTGCTGTGTGCTCTGTAATCACTCTCAGTCTGGATGAGCCATTCCTCCCGAAGTACACGATAACATACTTTCCTCCTCTTGAGCAAATTGCTTTATTTTAGGCTGGCCTGGGCTTTCTCCTGGGTTTTGCCAGCCCTGTTACCAAAGGGGCAGACTCTCCTGCTGTGTCTGTGGAGAAATGATCCCGGGTGTAATGGAATACCCGTCTGAGACTCACTCGGCTTTAGAAACGGTCTGAAAACCGCTGGGAGGTACGGGGCATGGCCTGACGCGATGCTCATTTAGTTTCACCTTGCGTTAACGTGTTGCCTCCTTGGCCCTGCACACACTCCAGCGTGCACGTTACATGTTTGAGGATGCCAGGAGTAGGGTGGTTTTTCCATTCCCTCTGTTGTTTGTAGTGCTTCCCCTGGATCAGACGTGAGCTAGCTATTCTTCATCCTGTCTTTTCATGTCTTTATTGTACCTTCAGTAGCGTGTACTGCTGCAGCTGAAACGAAGCTACAAGCACTAGCGTCAAAAGAT
The DNA here is from genome assembly GCA_003993805.1 of Himantopus leucocephalus. Taxonomy (NCBI): domain Eukaryota; kingdom Metazoa; phylum Chordata; class Aves; order Charadriiformes; family Recurvirostridae; genus Himantopus; species Himantopus leucocephalus. The sequence goes on from RSEF01000009.1 coordinate 17,958,030, forward strand.
TATTGATGGTTACAGCGTCAGTGGCACGCACTGCCCTTTTCAAGTGATACTGAAAAGTAGAAGGAGGCGTGCTCACTGACATAAATCGTACCACGTTTCCTCGCTCACTATTGTAGATTTTGGCTGGCAAAGTATTTGTCCTCAAGTAGCACCTGTTCTAGCCCTTCATGTTCAGCACGCTGAACTATTTTTTTTGGATCCAAAGTCATTTCGTGCTATTGTAGTACTTATCTGTCTTTGCTGTTTTTCAGCCTAGCGTTGCATTTTAATAGGGATGAGTGACCCATGTGTGTATAAGAGTGAACTGGTTTATACTTGTGTCTGGTACATTTACTCGCGGTCCCTTTTCTCTGCGTAAGTGAAGCAACTTTACAGTGTTAGACCTCTGTCTTCTAAAAGATATATTTTCTTTGGCCTTTCTCCGAATATAATCTTTTTTGGTCAGGGTTTATTTTCTATGGGACACTTAGTGTACTTCTGGGACCTATAAAACAGTAAATTCATGTTACAGTGCAGCACAGACGTCTTGGCAGTAAAATCAACAGTGAAGACAGTAGTCTGTTTAAAATTGGAAACCTGTTGCGTTGATATACTTGGTTTGAGCCATCTGGATATGTTATTCGACTGTCCCATTATTTCTCGTGTGGAGGAAGGAGCCAAGATCTTCAGTTGTTTGATGGACATTGAGAGACAGCTGAGAGATTAAATCTGCCTTTCACAGAGCATTCCAGCTCCCTGTGCTGTGAGGAAACCATATGCTCGGTACATCACCAATTCGCTTCAGAAGCAAGACTGTCACAAACGTTGTCTGTGTCTCACGGTGTGGGCTGAAGGCATGCACCCATCAGGTGTGTCAGTGACAGTAGTCCTGCGCTTCCTCCTCTTCTTTTCCCTCACCCCTTACTTCTTGGTCCTACAAATACTCTTTCATAAAACTTCCCCCCCCCCCCNACTTCCCCCCCCCCCCCCCTCCTTCCGCAGGGAGAAAAATCTGCATCTGTCTCTTACCCACTGTGTCACGCCTCTGATTTGGCAGAGCATGTGTTAACATCAGTGCTATTTTCTTTCCATGACGACCTTAAATGCAAACCCTGCTCTGTGTTCTGGTATAAAAAATGATAGCATTTCCTCATCTTCAGGATTTAGCAAAAAGGACAGCCCTTTTTGCCGTGCTGGAAACTTCCCCGTTGTTCCGTTAGATTTGTCCTGATTCCTCAGTCCTCCTCGAGTGACTTGCTGTCCAGGTGTGCCTCACTCCTGTCACATCCTCCGCATCTCAGGTGTGTGGTTTACTTTGCCATCAGATGGAGCGGTCTGTTTGCCTAGAACAGAAGCTCTGGTGGTGCAGCTCTTCTCGGGAGCTTCATCAATAATGTGGGTAGAAACATAGAGAGATGTAAAATGGAAAGAGGCTTAGCTAATTGTCTTTGTGTTTTGCTGGATTTGGGTAAAAGATTATAATCTAAGTCAATAAAAATGATATTCTTGGCAGGTGCCTTGTGAAGTGTGAGCTTCTCCACAGTACGTGGGCAGGGGGAAACCTGGACTGCCCAAAGCCTCTCTTCAGCAGAGGAACGAAGCAGCAGGGTTTTTTACTTGAAGTGCATCATGGAACAGCTTTAATGTGTGAAACAGCTCTCCTGTATACATGAAAAACTAGATAAAAATTACGAGCGTTATGATGACGACATGTATATTTCCAAAGTGGAGCACAGGAGGGATTTGGATGTAGAGCAGATGATACGGCCCCAAATGCTGCTCTGTCCCTGCGTAGCGCTCCAGCCCTGCCCCCAGCAGTACTCTGCTCCTTGCGCTCTTTTCTGGGACGCTGCTTATACTCATTTTCCCCAGTCCATAGTCCTGCCTCTGTCCGGCAGCATAGCCTGGTCTATTTATATTCCAGATCTATTTATATTGTTTCAGGATAACTTTCATCATTGTTCCAAGTGCATCTGGAAAGAGAGACGGAGGCTTGCCATGTAGCTGCAGACGTTAGGAAACAGGGGAAAAAAATACTTCATCCTCTGCAAATGTTTTTTCCCTCTTGGCCCGTGGGTCTAGTGCTTCATTTAACTTCAACCAAATGTCAAATAAAGGGGGACTGGTTGAAAAGAAATTGTCCTTAATTTATGGATTTTCTTGTAAACAAGAATCAACTTCTCGGTTCCCCTTTGCTTCCTGCTTATGTTTTCTTCCTGCGCTGGTCAGGGAGAACTTCCCCTTATCTCTCTGCTCTAATGACATCGTCTGTCAGCCCTTTTTCCTTCCTACTGCAGTGTTGCAACTTAGGTCTGGTGGTGTCTTCTCTCTCTGTTTTCTTTGTTAGCCTTTTCTGTCTCTCAGAAAGCAAAGGAAACGGAACCTTTTGCAGGTGAGTCTCTTCAAGCAGGGTCAATGATACAGGCTGTAAGTCAGACTTTTTGTGATACAAGCACAAAGCCACTGATCAGAGGAGTGTTTTTAAGTTGGCATTGGGGCAGATCTTAAAAAAAAAATTAATTTCTGAGCCTCCTTCCTGGATCATACTACCCTAGAGTAAAACATAGCGCTGGCATTTTTATGTCAATGTGTGTTCTGGGGGGAAGCTATTAGTTTCAAACTGTGGGTTTTAATGAGACACGTGTCCCCAGATGCCTTCTGGAATAGTTGTCTCTAGTTCCACAATGTCGCATCGCAGAGAAGATGTTCATTGTCGTGAAATGCAGGTATCCGTGCAGTGGAACTCTGTAGCTATGTAGTGCACCTCAGCTGTGACCTGGGGATTTGGCCAGTGATACGCTGAAATGCAGCACGTGGGTTTGAATAGTTGCATAGCCGTAGCCCGCCTGGTGAAAGTGAGGCAAGGTTCGTCGGAAGTCGTACTTGAAGCGTGTTTCTGGCCCAACAGGCTTGAAACAGAAGAGGGTAATCTTAAAACAAATTTCAAGATGAGAATGCTGCTCTGAGATAACTTTACTTCTAGATAAAGGTTTTTAATTTTGTAATGCCTCCCACCTAAAAAAACCCACTTGCCAGCGTAAGTGTGAACTGCTATATGAATAACTGAAAGCTGCTGACAGTATGTTTCCTTTCCTCACCTTTCACTGATCCCCAGGGGTGCTGCCGAAGTGGATGAGTTGGGAGAGGAGAACAGTGGTGTCTGAGGAGAAGGGTCTAAAGGCAAGGGAAGAAGATAACAAAGAGTGACCTTATAGCACAGATGGAGAGAGAGAAAACTTTGACTTCCAGAGCACGGAGAGGTTAACTAGGAGACAGAATTGTAGTATGTTGTTAAAACCAGATCAGACATAGTACCCAGCCTTCTCTTCTGTAAGTATTTCATTGCCTTCTCTTGAGGACCAGAACTGAACTAGTGTCTGCACTAACTGCTATTCCCCGAATTCAGATTTATTGGTTGCTTTGATCTAAGAATTCAGCAGACTCAGAAGTTTTATTCCTTGTGCTTGACTGTTCCCAAGACTTCCAGTAGTTCCAACTTTACTACATTTCACAATATTAGATATTTTCCGTAAAAGTTCAGCTCCAGAGTTCTAGGATTACAAGAAAATCCTTATTTAAAATTGTTCCTTCACTTCAAAGTTGGAGGCAGGGAGCATGTGAAAGCATAAACATTACATTTGAAACAGAAAAAAACAAAAAGGCAGTTACTAACTGTGCTCTTTCATATTATTCTTAATCTGTTCTAATTATTTGCTGAGGGTCTGACTCATGATTTATTTGCTGTTTGATGCTGAAAATTGACATGCTCAGTGGTGTTTTTTTGTTGGGTTTTTTTTTTTTGGTGACCACCCAGAATCTCCTTATCCGCTCTGTAAAAAGAGGCCTCCAGTGTCACTGACCAGATGTTTCTTACATATTCTGACTTTTTTTGCATAGTGTCAAAATGTTTGATTCTTCAGCCAGCAGGGCAGTGTCAGGGTCAGAGATAATGTTGTGTACACTGCTCAGCCTCAGGGTTTTTTTGTTTGTCCTTTTTTTTTTTTTTTTTTNTTTTTTTTTTTTTTTTTTTTTTGGCAGCTTGCGCTACCTGACCGCTGCTACTCCTGTTCATGTTGAATTAAAAACATGAAGATACTCAGAGTATTCCCTCTGAGAAGAAGGTTGTCTGGATGTTTGGTAGGGACTTGTTATTAACCAAGCAAATTGATAGAACAGAAATAGCAAGTGGTTGGAAGACACGATGTTGTGTGGCACCACTCAGTGTTCAGACAGTGAGAAATTACTCTGAGTAGTTATGGCAAATAAACAGCAGTAGAAAGATGTATTGTTAGAAATGGAAATGTGCCCTGTGCCAGGTATTCACCTGGGGAGCCAAACAGCTGAGGTGTTTCTTCTCCCCCACAATCCACTTGATTTCAGGTTTGGTTTTTTTGCAGTTCATCCTTGTGATTTTTATCCCTTTCCCTCTCCTCTTCTTCACATCACAGAATCATAGAATGGTTTAGGTTGGAAGGGACCTTAAAGATCATCTAGTTCCAACCCCCCCTGTCATGGGCAGGGACACCTCCCACCAGGCCAGGTTGCTCCAAGCCCCGTCCAACGTGGCCTTGAGCACCTCCAGGGATGGGGCATCCACAGCTTCTCTGGGCAACCTGGGCCAGTGCTTTACCACCCTCATGTTTCAACAGATCTGGTGGCTGGATCCAGAACTGACGTATGGCAATGCCAAGCCATTTGTCTTCACGCAGGGCCACTCGGTGTGTAACCGGTCTTTCTTCCCCTGCTTTGACACACCAGCAGTAAAATGTACCTATTCAGCTACTGTCAAGGTAAGTGACCAAATGGCTATAAATGGTTCACGGAGCACTTACCTGCTGTTAACTTGTGAAAGCATAGTTACGTTGTGTATGTACATATGATATAAAATATTCATTGTGACATTTAGTGTTGTAATAAGTACTGGCTTTTTCTAGATCCCGTTCTGGTTCTCGAGCCAGAATCAAGGTACTGCCACAAAGGCAACTCTTGCCTATCACACTTGGGTCTTGCCTTCCCCGTACTCAAGGCTGAAAGAGTAACCATAAAATGGATAATGTGAAAGAGAGAATTTGGCTGATCATTCCCAGTAGTGGTTATTGATGATAAGTCAACCGTACTTTTTTAATTCTTGAAAGAAAAAACCCCAAATTTTTATGAAAGCAGTATCAAATAATGTTGCATTTTGTGTAGATGAAATAATTTGATATGTGGGCACTTTTCGGGGGGAGCTGGTGTAAGAACCCATGCAGTATAGGAGGAGTAATATTTTTGGTTGGTATGTTTTCATGGGCTGCGTAGATTGTGGTATAGAAACCCCACAGAAATCTTACATTTTGTGTTATCTAAATTACTGTTTTTAATGTACATCCAGGCATAGATGGGGGGGAAGGAGAGATCTGTGGTGTAGTCATTCAGCTGTGATCATCTGTTGAGTTGATGTGTATGATGTTGGTCTTCCAGGCTCCAGCAGGCATACAGGTGTTGATGAGTGCCACCCAAAGTACCTACTTAGAAGAGGAAGGTGTATATCAATTTTACATGGAATATCCCGTTCCTGCCTATCTAGTGGCCCTGGTGGCAGGAGACCTTATACATGCAGACATAGGTCCGAGGTAAGATTTACAGTGAGTTGATTCTGCTTTTTGTGTCTCTACAGTGCTTCAGGTTATAAGCAGTAAGTACTTTTGAGTCATTGATAAGGGAACAGTTGGGACCATGAGCTGTGAGCGCTCAGAGAGTCTGAGGTTTAGTTGGGTGTAAAGAACTGCATGGCACTGCACTGGTAAAGATATTTCCCTCTTTCATAAATGTTGCTTGTTGTCCCCTGTAATTATTACAGCTACTTGCCTCGTTGCCTTAAAGCAATTTCAGGGATCTTTGATTATCTCTTGTCATGTATCCATGGAGTGTTAGCCTAAAGAAGGCCCGAGTCTGGTGTGAGACCTCTTAGCACTATTACCATACATGGAAGTGTGGTCAGGCTATTTTTTCTAAGAGATAATTCAGTTTGCTGAAGTATCACCTGATGTTTTCTGTTTTCTGACAGGAGCAGAGTGTGGGCAGAGCCTTGCCTGCTGCCAACAGCCATCAGCAAGCTTTCTGGCATGGTTGAGCGCTGGTTGACTGCTGCAGAGAGTCTGTATGGCCCATACATATGGGGAAGGTGAGTTTAGTAAGTCTCACGGGAATGTGTAGTGGGGACAAAATAAAACAATCTTGAGGAATGATCATGCTTTCTCCCTACGCTAGCAATAGGAGGACAAAAGAGCCTCTCAACTGGCAGCACTGTAGTATCGGAAACAAACTCTGGAGTTTTGTCTCTGCAAGTGGCAGAGAGGACCATGGAGGCATGGTGGTGTTTTGCCTGGTATGGTGGGCAGAACTGGAGGTTTCTAAACAATGGATCTTCCCTGAGGAGTGGAGGTTTTTTATACTATAGTGTTTTGTGATACAAGTCCAATATTGGGCTGGACACCATTTAAAATGTATGGCAGTTTTATTTATCTTATTTATTTTTACATAATGTACTTGACATGTGATACATTTATTGTATGCCTGAGGGTGCTGAAAACCCGACTCGGTACAGACTCATCGAGAGTCTTAGTCCCCAAAAACAACAGTAATAGCTTCTGAAGTTAAGCTTGGCTATGTATTAAAAGAGAATGGTTTTGAGAGAATGTTTTCATTCTTTGGATGGGAGAAAATGTTTGCAAAGGCTTCCTATATTTATATGCTAAATGTAAGCAGGAAGAATGTGGTGTTGTTAATCTACAAAATGTTCCTTGAAGTGGTCTGAGAACAAGGCCCAGGGTGTCAGTGCTGATCATTGATGGAGAAATTTAAAATACATTCTGAAGCAGACAGACTAGAGTTGTTTTGCTGACACTGCAGGTACACCAAGTTAATTAATTCATTCGATAGCTTCCCAGCCTCTCTCTTTCCTGGAAGCCTCTGGGGACTTGACAGTGTGTACCTGGGTAGTGTATGTAGAGTATACTTAGCGTTTCTGGCTCTCAGATATACAACTTCTGATGAGTTTGCATGTGCGAAAGGAACATGATGCTTCTGAGAAGTGCTGGATATGCTGCACATGAAAAGACTGTCTAGTCTTACATCCAAATGTAAGCAGGTCCTTGGCCAACAGAATAAACTCTGAGATGCCCTGATCAGAAGAATTAAGCTGATCTATAAACTTTGTTTCTAAAGTCACAAAAAACTCTCAGAAGAGCCTTCCCTAATGAAAAAAAGACGTTTCTCTCTGTGTCTTTTGAAATAGCTGTAATTTACCTATCTCCTCTCTCCTTTCTTCTCTCTCCCTAATTTTAGATATGACATTGTTTTTCTTCCTCCATCCTTCCCTATTGTTGCCATGGAAAATCCATGCCTGACCTTTATCATCTCTTCCATTCTGGAGAGTGATGAGTTTTTGATCATTGACGTCATTCATGAAGTCGCCCACAGCTGGTTTGGAAACGCAGTCACCAACGCTACATGGGAGGAGATGTGGCTGAGCGAGGGGCTAGCCACGTATGCACAGCGCCGGATCACCACTGAGACCTATGGTATAGCTGCAGAAATGTTACTCCTTATGATGTGTTTAACCAATAATTGAGAGTTGGCTGCATAGAATATTTGCCTTGAGAGCTCAAAAGTCTGTAGGGAGCTGTTTGTTTTTTCTGTTTCTGGACACGCACATCCCCAAACTTTGCATTGAACGTCTGGATACTTAGGGTCTGACGTTGTCTTGGCTTTGGGTGGAATCAGTGCCTGATTTGGTAACAGGGGCTTTGAACAAGGTGTGTTAGCACAGCATTGTAAGGGCGTTTGTAGGAACTTTGGAACTACTTTGGGGTACCAGGCAGGTTTTCATACATCAGAGCAAGGCGAGTAGAGGATGTTTCAGAGGAAGATGTAAGAAATCTTATGGTTACATTGTGAAATAATTATCGTCTTAACAAGTGTCTTTCTAATCCTGATCAGTTAGTAGCTACCTGCTGTTGGAAAGAATGATGGCAATAGCCCTTATTAAAAAAAAAGAAAAAGTAGCTATCTACATAGCTGTTTATCTGTTTGAGGCTTCCTGTAGAACTGTACAGCCCTGCCTTTGACTGCTTGTATCAGTGAATTTCACAGATTGGTTGTATGGTACTGTCTTAGAATATATAAGTAGTAAATAATTCCTATTGCTTTTCAGTTTAATTGGATTTTTATTGAAGTGAATAATGGGAACATACATTTCTCTAGTTTGTCCTGTTATGTTCTTAAAAGCCTGTACCATGTGTATTCTCACGTGTGTACTCTAAACAATCTTGGAAAAATTCCTGGAAATCTTGGCAGCGGGAGTGTTTAGAAGGATGCCTTTGTTTTTATTCATGTATATTGTTTTTTCAGATGAGCTGATGATAATGAAGTTTAGGGAAAAAAGTGTTCTGAGTGTATATGGAGATATATGTATATTATATGTCTTTGAAAGTTGTTTTGTCGAGTAATTCTCAGTGGTTAGGATTGTTCTTATAAGGCACATTACATTGCATACGTTGCAATAAGACGAATAGACCAGAAGATACTGACCTCTTCTTCATCCCATCTTAGTCTGTCCCTCTCACACAGGGCAAGATCCTTGCTGATTTTGGTCTATTCTCTTGAAATTTAGAACTGATTATTTCAAGAAGCAATTGTTCAGGAAACTAAGAAATGCCTTTCCCTGGGCCAGTCATTCATAAGCTCTTTTTGCATTCTGTTTTGTTTGTAGGACAAACCTCTGATCTAAGTCTTGCCATTTCTGATGTAATTTCTGGAGTATCTTCTGCTGTTAATAAAAAGGCATCTTTGTAATGACATTGTTTACAGAAATTGGAGTCCCATGACCACCACACCTCTTGGATCTTGCTTAATCCTCCTCCCTCTTTGTAGCTTGAAGTAATTGCCCTGAACACTGGCTATCCTGGTTCTTGCTTTCCCGTGTGAAGCACATCCGCCCCTTTCTCTACCAGTACAGGTTCTTCTATCTTCCAAATATATCCTGGTTCTTAATTCACATTTTGCTTATATCAGGTTCCTCTGCAGGGACATTGAGACTCTAAAATTGTATCTATGTAACAAGCCTTATTGCTGAAGTTGAAGACTTAGCAAAGAAAGCTCAAGTGTTAGTAATGCTGGATGTTAAGTATCTTCTGAATCTGAGAATCCATTTTCTGCAGCTTTTTACATCTGCAAGGGCATAGGAAAGGCCTTTTGACTTGACAGTGTAATGTAGCTAGTTTGGCTTGAAAGGATGGAATGTTCTACACTGCAGTTAGATAGCAGAGAAAGAGTAGCCTACCCAGCTGCAGCTGTAAAAGAAGTCCTAATGAGTGGAAGGTGAAAATTGTATGATACAATGTGGGTAGGATGCAAGATAAAGCTTAAAAAAGATCCACAGGATCTGTAATATACCAACTAAATCTAATCCTTTTCTGTTTTCACCCAAGAGGTGACATTCTCTTAGTAATATCCTTGGCACTAAATATGGAATCGCGTGTCTACTATTCTACCAGTGACATTACTTTTTTTGTAGCATTTGATTGTTCCTTGAAAGGTACCTGTACCATACTTATTCCAATGCTGCTCTGCTTATCTTGCAAGAACTGATAAGATGATGTCAGGGATGTAAAGTCTAGCATAGTTTACATGCTGCTTTGTTTTTCAGTTGAGCCTGCTACGTAATCAGAATGTGTAAATGCACTGTGTTAGGTTCTAAATTTCATTACAAATTGCAAGGATTTTTTACGCTCAAGTTTCTCTGCCACTACATTACTGTGATTCTGTCTCACTATTGTGTCTTTTACGCCTTCAATAGCTTTTATTTTGTACTTGTGCTAGTTCTGCACAGGTCAGGTTTTGCTAGTCATTTTCCCACAACTAATATAGTTCGTTCTGGGGTAGGAGCTGCCTTCACATGTTTGGAGACTGCGTTCCGCCTTGATGCTCTCCACAGACAGATGAAGCTCCTCGGAGAAGACAACCCGGTCAGCAAGCTTCAGGTTAAGCTGGAGCCAGGTATTGCTTTTGGCTGAAGCTGCTGTACACAGAACTTCTGTATATCGATGCTGGAATATACACAAAAAAGACTAATTTTTACATATCCTTTATAAAAGAAAGAAAAAAGAAATACTGGTTTGTAAACTAGTCTAAAAGTAGATAAGGCAACTTGCCTTGATGTTTTCTTCAAAGTTGGCTAACATCTTTATAAATATTGTTCTGTTTAAGAACAGAACAGACTCACTGGGCAGAAACAGAGTGTGAAAAACTGCCTTGAAAGCTGTGTGGTTTCAAGCTTCTGAATATGTAAAATAAAGTAGTTTATAATGAAAATATTTGGAAACATCAAATAAAATCCTGTGCTGTTAAATGTTCCCTCTTTTTTTGTGTTCATGTAAGAACTATGTACATATGCATAAGCATACAGGCAAACATATGTACTTGCTGTGCAGAGGCTGTTTGCTTGTCCCCTGAGCCAGTGCACGTCTGCACTCCAGCATCGTGTAGCTTCTTCATTCGTAGTTCTCCTGTTCAGTCATCACCATTGGAGGTGTTAAGCAGTCTTCAATCTAGATGATATTTAAAACAACCTAAAATGCAAGTGGATATGATATTGGAAGTCTCAAAAAAGGAATAAGTAGTGATTATCTTACATTGATATCTTTAAAAATTTGTGGTATGGTGATTCCCTGAACTGAGTTTGGCACTGGAAAAAAAAAAAAAGTATTTGTCTTCAAATTCCTGGTGTGTTTTCAGTGACTTCTAATTTGAAGTGACTTGTTCCATAGGGAATTAATACTTAGCTTACAATGATTGATTTTTTTTTTTTAATTTATTTTTCGGCCTGTATGTTTGGACTGCTTCCATTTCATTTAGTGCAGTAAGTTAAATGTACTGCCAGCAGGCTTGTTTTGTTTTTAAGTCGCTGCATCTTGATTCAGTGGGTCTGTATATGTAGAAGGGTTGGAAATGAGTGTCCTCATTACAGTGTTTTATAACACTGTCATCTTCTCCTTTCAGGTGTAAATCCTAGTAATTTAATGAACCTCTTCACCTATGAGAAAGGGTACTGCTTCGTTTACTACCTGTCCCAGCTCTGCGGTGACCCAAGACACTTTGACTCCTTCCTAAGAGTGAGTGTAAATAAGCATGCGTTTCTCTTGAGATCTAGAGCTGCTTTTTTTTCCAGGTTTTGTCACGGTGGCTAATTGATAGGGGTGAAGTTGAATACAAATGTTTCTGAGACGGAAGAATGGTGTGGGCTTGTCTGTCATCCCAAATGTTTCTTTCTATGTGTGACAGGTTTTTCTTCAGATTTCTAAGTGAATGTACTCATGCTCTTCTTTCATCTCAGACTCTTAGGTACCAAATACAGAGTAGTAATATATTTTTGTTACTTCTTGTTCTGTGCTCCAAATAATTAGAAAGCTGTTCCAGCGTAGATTATCTATGACTGGAATGTTGTGACTTCATTCACTACTAAACAGTAACGGCTTGTGTGTTTTTTTAGCCAGGGTGACAAAGGGCACGGTTTCCTACCTTGGGGCAGGTTTGGTGTCTTGGAGCACATTTGCAAAACCTATAGAAAATGGTGTCAGCTATTGGCTTGTTTTCGAAAAGTGACACTACACATTGCTTTTCCTTTTTGCTCTGTGCATGTTTTTTCATCTCCTCTTCCCATTCAATCCCCTTTCTATCTTTCTTTTATCTTTAGTTATGTAAGTATGACTCTAGTCCATAATCTATCAGTGAATAAGACAGTGGCCAGCTGTGTTCTGACTTGCCACTAGTGTCAAGGAAACCTTCCTGCCCTTGATATGTTAATGTATTTGTGATCTCTATTAGAACACGCCTCCCCCCTCTGCCCTGTACTCAGCTGTCAATGTATTTGCAGCTACCCAGTTTTTTTCTTGTTATGGTGCTTTCCTCATCTGAGAGGAGGAGGAGGGAGAATCTTTTTCTTNTTTTTTTTTTTTTTTTTTAAAAACCTTCCAAATACTTATTCTTACTCTTCCATCTCTATTTTTTTATTGCATGAAGAGGTTCTGCATCGAAAGGAAGCTGTCTTTCTCCTAACCATAATTTATCTTTTTTACTGTTTCAGGCCTACATTGAGAAGTACAAATTTACCAGCGTTGTGGCTCAAGATCTTCTGGATTCCTTCCTGAATTTTTTTCCAGAGCTGAAAGAGCAATGTGTTGAGAGCAAAGCAGGTAGGAAATTGACTTTTAGTTAACTGTAAACACTGTAGAAAATCTGGATGATAAATTTTGTGTTTGTCTTGGAGGATGCATAAGAAAATGCTAAGGTAAACAAAACCCTTTGGCAACAGCCAGACGTTAGTGATAGAAATGATTGTCGTGATTTATTGTTACTGCCTCCATGTTGGGGAATGAGAACATCTTAAATTGCTGACAATTTTGGCATTAATCAGCTGAGTGGCCTTCAGTTAACTTTCTCATTAACTCATCTTTCACACTGCAGACAGAACGATCAGTGCATGTGGGATTTACATGTGCTCAAATGCAACGAAACGGTGAACACACTTTGAAATTTCACCTATTTTAATTACAGAAAACATGCTTTGAGAACTGTAACTTTTCCCAAGGTCCTATCCGTGCATATAAAATCTCTTCTATAATGTTTCACCCTCCCTTATATCCCCTATTTATTGCTGTTGGTGGATTTATGAAAGGACTGTAATCCACTAGGTGCTTATTAGCCCACTTGCTTAAATGAGACTAATGTTGTTGTGCCATGTGTCCACCCTTGCAAGTAATTATTGAACCCATGGGTCAGTTTAAACCAGACCGGCAGTGGCGTGCAACTCTTAAGGATACTACGTTCCTACAGGCTTTGTGGAAACTCCCTGTGGAGAGATGTAGATGAGTGATCCTACTGTAGGAAAAGCTGCAGCATGAGCTCAGCAGTTGTATGTTTTATTTGGCCCGTTGGTTGGCTAATGAGTTAACCACAGCACGTGCTAACTTTTGCCTGGCTAATATGCAGGGGATGCAGGAGAGAGGAGTTTTAGGGTAGATGGTGTGGAACGGGAAGTATTGCCAAGGGTTAGGAAAGTGCTGAGGTAGTAACAGGTCAAGGGGAAGAGCTCTGTTGGAAACTGGGCTCTGCTAGCTCTGCTGCTTGTGGAGAAACTTATTTTTTGTTTTAGTTATTGATTGTATAAATAAACTTAAAATTACTTGGGTTTGCTGGTGGGCAGAAGGCGTTTAGTCAGCCCTCTCACAGTTTTTTGGTTTTTTTAATTATGAAGCAGGTTTTCCCTGTATTCTTCAGTCTTCCTCAAAATTCTGAGAAAGAGAAATGCAAAAAAATCTTACATTAGAACACAGTTTGATCACAGATAATTGTTAGCCTGGCTCTCTTAAGAGCATGTGTGTTTCTTGTACTTGCTGTAATGTTGAGCTCTAGAAAACTCATCATTAAATTTGGTGAGGTGTTGCTGGCACTCTTCCAGATGTAGTGTAGACTAGCCCGATGAGACTGCTAAGACTGTTATGTCACTGTAACTACAGGTTGGTCTGATTTGCTGTTATTAGAACCTCTCTTAACTGTGCTAGAAGCAGTCCAGAACCTTGAGGCAGCCAAGCCACCTGCAGAGACTCCTGCTCGACATTTTTGGTGCTCCTCATTCCAGGACTGGAGTTTGAACGTTGGCTCAATGCTACAGGACCTCCGTTAGCTGAGCCAGACTTATCTCAGGGATCCAGTCTGACCAGACCAGTGGAGACGCTCTTCAAACTCTGGACCACAGAGCCTCTGGACTCTGCTGCTGCTGCCAGCAGTGCTGACCTCACTAAATGGAGAACGTTCCAAACTGTGCTTTTCTTGGACAGATTGCTGGATGGGTCACCACTGCCACGTGGTGAGTATTCTTATCAGGATAGTAGAAAAGTATTCTTGGAATAATTAATTGAATTCTGAAGAGCCCTACCCCTTGTTGATGTTACCATTCATGTAAAGTCAGGTTGGATGGGGCTTTGAGCAACCTGATCCAGTGAAAGATGTCCCTGCCCCCATGGCAGGGGGGTTGAACTAGAGTATCTTCAAAAGCCCTTTCTACTCCAAACCATTCTATGATTCTGTGGTTTTATGATTCGTTATTCTCTGATGACCCTCAAACTTGACAAAATAGGTCATAGTTCTTTCTCTGTGTATGTGGTCTCTTCAGAGGTGATAAAAAAGCTTTCGGAATGTTACTCCTCTCAGCTGGACTCCATGAATGCAGAAATCCGTATCCGCTGGTTGCAGATTGTAGTCCGAAATGACTATTATCCAGACCTTTACAAAGTCCGTCGCTTCTTGGAAAACCAGGTACTAACTGCTGGATTAAAATCACTGCACCTCTCAGTGCATGAGACATGTGCATGAGACATGCGACGTGAAAGACCTTGGAACTTCTGCTTCCTGGCCAAGTGTAGACCAGGTGTGTTGCGAAGGGGCTGAGCATGGCTCACCTGCTAGCGGGTGGGGAGGAATGGGCAGATGTAATTTGAAATGCCTACAGATAATCTCTGCTTTTCTAGCCTAACTCATACCCTTGTCCCAGCTCTGCCCAGTGCATTTTTTGTGTTGCTTTTTAGAAGCCCTGGCTTTTCCAGACCAGAAATTTTCACACTCCAAATCATGCGATTGTTTGAATATTTACACTTCAAGCAAGGCTAGGGGTTATCAAATTCCTTTCAGTAGTTTTTATTGTGCAGGAGCAAAAGGTTAATGCATATGTTCACTGTGGCCTCTTCTCCATGGCCTTTTAAAAATAGTTCTGTTATTTGGGAAAGTAGCTCAGTTTTAGAGAGCAATTTTTTTTTCATTATGTTTCATAAAAATCTTTGCGTTAAACTTATTTAGAATAGACTCGACTGTCTGTTGATGAAATGTGTTGCTTGTCTCCAGTCTGAAGTCATTCAGGGCTGTTGGAGTGTAGCTGAACCTCTTGACTTCTACTGAAATGATACTATCCAGTTTTCCTTTTTTGCAGATGTCTCGGATGTACACAATTCCACTTTATGAGGACCTTTGCACTGGCACCCTCAAGTCTTTTGCCTTAGAAATTTTTTACCAGACCCAAAATCAGCTGCACCCCAATTTGCGGAAAACCATCCAACAGATCTTATCACAGGGCTTGAATCCGCTTCCTGCCATAGACACTACAGCAGTCACTACAGACACACCAGCGATGGTGCTTGAGGACAAAGTCTCAGAGGCCACAAACGGTGCCATTTCACTCAGGGATGTTAATGTGTCTGCTTAGATCACCAGCTCATGTCAGCCATGAAGCTTGAAAACGGGGACAGGAACAGAGGAAAGATACCAAGTGTCGCCTCCTTTCCCTCAGCCCTGCAGCTGCAGTGTGTTGTTGTAACTGGATTTCTCTCCCAAAACACAAAGCAAATGTGCCTTCAAGTATCCAGCTTGTGACACTGCCAGGTTTCAGAGATCTCCTTCATCTGTGGAATGGATATTTTGATTCAGTTTGTACTGGGCAGGGACTCCAGGGCAGTTGCTTCTCCATGGAAAGTGGATCATTCCCTTTCCTGAGGCTCTTCTGGATGGTTTCTCCAAGTTTGTTGGTTGGTGGTTTGTTTTTTTTCTAATTTTTTTTTCTTTTTTGTCTGAGGCCACTGAGGCATGTCCTACTTGCTGTGTGTATGTTGCTGGGAAGTGTATATGTGTCAAGCTGCCATTATCCTGATATTTGGGCTGAAGTTCTGCAAAGGAGAGACTCAGGAATTGTCAGTGGCAGCAAACACATTTTCATGTTATGCTCCTTACTGTGACAGAGGTATTGTGATTTGGGAGGTAGGGGACTAATGCTTAAATAATTAAGAAACTAATTTTAAAGAGCTCCTCTTCCCCCCTGCTCCCAGGTAGCTAAATAATAATAATGCTTTTTATATATATAAATATATATATAAAAGAACAGGGAAACCTTATGATGGATTTGAAATCCTTCTGTAGTTAACCCTACGCTCAGTTTTCCCTTTGCACTCAATGGGACAAGCAATAAAGAAATGTGTAGGCTCGAATTTTCAAAAAGTTAAATTTAGGTGCCCAAATGCCATCAATTCTGGTACTAGCTGGATGCCTAAATCTTTTTAACTGTTTTGACAAGTCTAGCTGCAACCTTTGTTAGTGTGTTAGGATGTGTAGCATGTGCGTTCGTCAGATGCACTGTGTGTCTTCTATTCTGTCCTTTTGGAAGAATTAACAGGACCTTTAATTTAATTTTTTTTTAAACACCCCTAGCATATGTTGGGCCTGTAAGTCAACTGTGGAGATATCCATGCTAAAATTTTACTGCCTTGAATAATGTTTGCCTGAATAACAGTTGCCCTGTCATACGATAGTCTGAGGGAAGCACCCTCTTGATGTGAAACTTTTAAGCCCCGCTTTACCTGAGTCTGTTTTCTGACTTACGGTGGTGGTAAGATGCCATTTCATTTACACAGCATGCTATTTCTCTTAATCACTGGCCAGGCATGCAAGATGAGGAGACACTCTCTTCCGTCTGTGCCGTTTGGTCTCAGGAAGATGAGGGCAAAGCATCGTTGGGTATTACAGAGTACAGGTGATAGTTTTTAGACTCTGTGCCATGTTCTTTTTAATGTGTGGGTACCTGTGTGCCTCTCGGTGAGCTCCCACAAAGCCTCTCTGAGCTGATTTATCACTAGGATAGAGGACTAGTTTGAATAAAAGGTGAAACACTTGGAAGAGGCTCAGCTAAAGGAGATGAGAGAAACTGTTATATACTTTTGGGCAAATTTTAGCCCTCTGTGGGGATCTACGTAGCACAGGAAGAGGGGAAATTCGGGAGACTTGTTTTTTTTCACCAAAAGTATCTGTTTACACCCATATGTGGATGGGGACTTAGGTGCTGTTACTGGATCTGCATTTGCTGACTTTAAATTAATTTGGACTTCACCATAGCCTTAGCCTGGGCTGAACTGGGATAAAGCAATAATAAACTCAGACCTCTGTAGTGCTTCATTCGTTTTCAAAATGGGCCATCGGTGGTGTTGGGCTTCAGAACTCCAAGCTCTTCTCTTTGCTCCTTGAATGGGACTATCTTTTTCATTCTGTTTTGTTTTCCCAGAAAGGATGGAGAATGATGTTTTCTGTACAAATCTCTTTCCTTTTTATTCGTTGGTCTATCAAAAGAGATTTTCCACTTCCTGAGTTGCCGCTGTTGGTGCTGCGTCTCCTGGACCTCACTGCCGGCAGCGGCAGCCTGGCCAAGACCAGTAACCACTAGCATTTTTTGGAATCCCAGGCCTCCGTTTTAACACGTTTTATTTTATGGGAGAATGTATGTGACCCTGGTGGGAATTTTTAATTTACATGGATGCCTTATGATGATTGTCAAATTAAACTAAGCTTTGTGACAAGTTTAGCCTTTTGGGCAGTTTTTCGGCGTCCCTGCTATAGATGTGTGGAAGAGCTAACTTGGTACATTGTCTTTGTTTTGTCCTTTCCTGGAGTGCAGCATAGAGGGAGTTTGGAAGCTATTTAAAAGCTGCACAGCAAGAAGTTGGAGAGGTGGCAAAAGCAAATAATCAAAAGTAAATATTATCTATTGTTACTACAACTGACTGAAATACATCAGATCAGCTGTGTGTTTGCATATACGTGCATCAGAGCAGGGAATTGCTAGCTGAACCTCACAGACTGTTTCCTGATTAAAGAACATGAGATCTAAGTTAGTGTTTCTGCACTTATCTCTGTGAGATCCCATCAGATGGCTATTTTCATAAGATTTGTTCTCTGAAACACAGAAGCAGAGCAAGATTTGTTGAAAGTATTCCATGCATCCTTGTTAGGTACTTTTGCTCCTCCTGTGAGCAAGGAGTGCATGTTTATTTTGAGGAGACAGAAATTGGCAGCAAGTTTGTGGAGATAAGCCTTCCTTTTGTTGACACAAAATAAATTAATGCTTCAGGCTACTTTCTGTCTTGATTTGTAGTAGACTTCGCATTGACAGGCAAATTAGACTGAGATTAAATAGAAACTATTTGCCTTATCTTTGGTACGTTCATTTCTGATCTGTTAAAGTAAGATTAGTACAGCAAGTCAGTTTCATTTAAGCAGATGCCAAGAGATAGGGTTATCTTCTTTATTTTGAAAATGAAAGTTGCTACTTCATTTCATTGCAGCCTTGAGCAGGGCAACATGGGATCTAGAAATAGCACTTGTGGAAAAGCTCTGAAGAGCCAAACCTTTAATAAAATGGAATATTACTAGCTTAATTTTTTACCATTTCATAGCCACATTGGTTAATACATTAAGTATAATTCTTGTTAACTACATGTATTACTCTGTTAACCTTGTATTAGTAATTTTATTGTCATGATACGTTGCAATATCCTAACCACACACTCCATTAACCAAGAACAATTCTAGCAAGCACGCCAAACATTTTGATTTAACCGAAATTTCCTCATGTTGTCGCACTGCAGTGACTTTGGCCATTGCCTTTTTCGGATAA
Source organism: Himantopus leucocephalus (assembly GCA_003993805.1). Taxonomy (NCBI): domain Eukaryota; kingdom Metazoa; phylum Chordata; class Aves; order Charadriiformes; family Recurvirostridae; genus Himantopus; species Himantopus leucocephalus. The sequence goes on from RSEF01000009.1 coordinate 17,976,535, forward strand.
CACAGGACCTTCTGTACATCTATACTAAATACACGTACTGCACAGTTCACTTGGGTCAAGTACACTTCAGTCTGTATTCCCTGTTAGTGTTTGTCAGAAGATAAAACAACGCAATACAGTCAACACTTATAAGTCACATAATACTTGTTTTCACACTTTTTACTACAGATTGATAAAAGCTTAAAGTCATTATGACCACAGTATCAGACTTTGTGTATAAAAGAAATCACAGTGTGAGATTTATCAAGCCACTATCCTCTGAGACACAGACTCAATTTAAATGATGTTGAATTTGTTGAAGCCCCAGGTAAGTTGTTTTAGCTTTTGATTACATGCATTCCTAGAACTGCATATCTAATTCCTAGTTTGGATTTGTCTAGTTTCAGCTTCTAGCTCTGGAAGCTACTGCTTTGCAAAACATAAACTGCTTACTGTTACTAACCTCTTTCCCATGTAAGTACCTCTTAATTCTTAAAGAAAACATATTGAGTTATTTGGTCTCTTGCTGCAAGGTGTGTCTTCCACACTTCATGTATTGCTTTAGCTCTGGGGTGGAGCATGATGTTTCACCATTCTTTTAAAGTGGAAATTGCACACTGTTTCTCAAAAATTACCTCAAATGCTGCTGTGTATTCCACACCAACTTAAAAAGAATTTTTTATTAATATTTTGCATTTTTCCTGTCTTTTCATTAATTACAGTAGTAATTTGGGTACCAGTTAGAGCTTGTCTTACATGGACGTGGCAGCCTTTTCTTTTCTAGATAAAGGAGTGTAGAGAAAAGCTGAAAAAGCTGAAAACCATCAGAGACTTCTTCCATACCATGCTCTTCTTAGCATAAACCCCAAATACCCCCTCCAAAATCTCCCTTAAGTAAAATGACATTCTATGCTGTTCCTCTGACACAGCTCCAACCATTGTCAGCCTAGTGGTATTCCAGGGACTAAGCCTGTGCCTTTCTAACTCTGATACCCGGATCCAAAGAATTGGAAGACCTCCCCTCTGCAATTTGAACAACTTCTGTGTGTCAGAGTTTGCAGAAACAAATACACATGCTGGGCCCAACCACCATTGCTCTATCACTTTTACCCACCTCCCTGTCCTGGAACCATCCAGAGTTGGAGACAAAAGCAAACATGAGGTTGATGAAACACAAAAACTGGAAAACAATCACGAAAATATCAAATACTACTTGGTCAAAGGATAGACTTCATTCACGTGGAAATGAGCTGGCCATTTAGCTGAATGCAAATCCCTTTTAACTGTTTAAATTTCCATAGCAACTGAACTCAGCCTCTTGTCGCCTGCTTTCCTCTTTTACAAGGAAATATGAAGCACATATGTGAAGTGCACTGAGAAACAGATTGACAAAAAGGCAAGTGTCATTTTGTCTTAAAATATTCTCTTCAAGACTTACTGTCTAAATAGACCTATGTTTCTGTCTTCAGGAATAGTTTAATCCAACAGGATTTCCAAGAGGCAACAGAGAAAATTCTCTGCTACTTTTGTTCCAAAGAGTTTGGGGGTTAATAAAAAAACCCAACGCATCACCAGCTGCATAATGGATGAATTTGCCTGTTTCCAACTTTGTAGTGGGGCAAGGAAAGCATGTCAGATATCTTCGAGACCAAGATAATATCCATCTCTTTCTTTCTTCTAATAGCATCATAAATAAATACTGTTACGTGTTTAATTAGTTCACTGTTCCAGGTCAGATCTACTATATTTACAGTTAGACCCCAATATTCATACTGCTTTCTAGAATCTGTCTTTTAATGGAATTTATGCATTTGTGATCTGTGATCGCGGTTTCCTAAGAAAGCAGCAAGGGTGAAATCACACGGATGACAGCCTCACTGTTCCTGAGACAGAGGCCCTTTTTTTTTTTTCCCTTTCGCTCCCCAACAGAGCTCTCCTGTGTCAGCTCACTTGCAGCCCGTGCAGCTGCAGCTCTCTCGCGTGAGCCATAGACAAGAGGGGTCCTTATTCTTACTGACGGCAATGTTTCCTTTGTTCCTGAAAGGGTCAAAACTCGAACGTGGAAAGTCTTGTTTGTTGATTAAATTTGCTGTATGCAGGGGAGAAGACTTGCGTCTGTACAACGGGCATAAGCAAGGGGCAGAAAACGTGTTTCTGGCTCAGTCAGTGGTCAGACAGCTACTGCAGTTACCTGTGAGTACTTCCATTCTGCGAAGGCAGAGGTCTGAGAGGAGGATTTCTGCATTCATTTATGATAGAAACAAATCAGACCAGTGTTTCCTGTGGGTATCTCTTGTTAAGAACCTCTCTGCTCAAGGACCAGCTGATGTAACCTTTAGACTCAAACCCACCATCATAGCTGAGTGGGAGAAGCAGTGCTTTTGGTAAACATCACGTCCTCTCACACTGGCTCGACCCCACTTGAACTTGAGAAACACTAACGTAAAAGGTCCAAACACGAAAAAGAAAGCGTCCTGCTTCAGTATGCCTTGACCTGGCCCCAAAACCTTGGAACTAGCAGTGGTTTAGTGAAGGGCGGCCTGCAAGGGGCCTTGTATTTCTGCATTTCTTTCCCTTGTCATTGTTGTTCTTCATTTATGGAAAATCAGTATTTCTTAATGTATTTTTTTATATTTCGCTAGGCAGTAGTAGCTGTTGAAGTATTTGTCTGCTCAGCCCTTGGATGGTTATTTAGTGATAAACTATTAGGAAATGCGATCTTTGCCATTATCTCGGGAAAACCCTTCGTCAGGGTCAACGCCTTCTCTGACAGTTTCTGTTATAACCTTCATGAAAACAGTTTTCGTTTTCCTCAGCCTCGAAGAGCTGTTCAAGTGACCATTGACCTTTCCTCCTCCAGCTCTGATGAGGAAAACTTCCAGGTATTCCTGAGGACGGAATACCGCCTGGGCGCTCCCGGGCGTCCCCCGCTGCCGTGGCTCCCGTCAGTGCGGGGGCCACTGCCACCCCCGCCCAGGCCAGCTGCGGTCGCCCGCCGCGGGGCACGCTGGGACGTGTCCCTTCCCCTTCGGCAGGCGGCGTCGGATTGGTGGTGCGCGCACCACGTGCCCGCCTGCCGCCTTTTCATTGGTTGGCGGCCCAATCCGTTACCTCTGGGCTGGACAAGAGGCTGAGGGGGGCGGTTGAGGGAGTGTCCGGTGTTGCCGCGGTAACGGGCGCCCCCGGCATGGCGGCGGGGCGTGCCCCGCGGTGAGGAGATGGCTGTGAGCGGGAGGCGGGGGGGGGGTTGTGGTGGCCCGGGCAGT
>RSEF01000009.1:17984100-18012011 GCA_003993805.1 Himantopus leucocephalus
TTTTTTTTTTTTTTTTTTTTTATAACCTTGGATAAATAAAGATTTAAGGATGTTGTTGAGTTCAGGATGGAGGGTGCTTTTGAGGAGTGCTTTTTATACTAGATACTAATATGGTCAGTTCTCATAAACAAATGCACACACCCCCACCCTGTGACAAAACACCTAAAAACTTAGAAACCCCAATGAATTTCAGCACTGAGAACCTGTAGATGTTTGAGATCAAGTAGTTGTTAATAAGCTTTAAAATTTTCATTTATTTTATTTCTGTATAGTCACAACTAAAATGAACTGGGTTTTTTTTAATGCTGTTTTTATACTGATTTAAAACAATTTCCTTTTATCTCAAAATTGCCTTCTTTCACAGGATAGTTTAATGTCACTTATTGTGAAATATGGAGCAGGTTCTTTTGTTTAATTTCAAATGCCTCCCCCCCCACTTCAGGTGCAAGTGAACTAGGAGAATTTCATGCCTTTATTGTGATAGACATGTTGAATCTGTCTGAAGTATCAGGCAAGGAAATCTTCCTACTTCGAATACGAAATCCTTGGGGGAGGCGGTGCTGGAGAGGTCCCTGGTGTGAGGGGTGAGTAGATTTATTTTCATTTGGAAGACTATTTGTGAAAGTTCTGAAGCACAAAGCATATCTATGTATTGCAATAGACAAATATTGCTAACGGGCTATAGTGGAGGAGAGAGACTTCAGTTTGTATGCGATGCTTTAGAGAGTTCAGTAGTTCACACAGCTCATTTGTTCTAAGGCAAGTCATTTTGATCTATTCTGGGAATCTAAAATTTTTCTTTATCAAAGCATGATATCTTTCTGTAGAGATAAACTTAAGATGCTGGTTTAATTTCTGTCTGATTTTTGTGATGCTTTTTTATTTTGCAATTGATCTAAGTGTCTTTGCTTCTGAGATGTTTGTGACTTTTAAGTAGTCACCTTTACTCAGCTCTTGTCATTTGATCTTGTCTCAGTTGCAGAGGACAAGCGAAGGAGTATGTATGCAACAAAATATAGCAGAAGGAAGGATCCTTATGTTTTTTGCTTGTGTGCTCTCATTTCTGTGGATTAATATGAGTAGGAGAAGTTGGAGTTGAGTAGATATAAAGAAGAGTGGATATAAAGTAGATACAAGGAAGAGATCTGTTTTAAAGGAAATGTGGAAATATGTGTAGCAGTTCCTGTAGCAAAGTTACAAGAATGAAAGGGTAGATGCTACTAGCTTATTCTGAAAAGTGTTAGCATATTTAGACTGTACAAAAGAACATGCAATTCTTGACCCAAGGAGCAAGCTTCCAGCATTAAAATATGGTAACAATATGGTCATGTTAATAAACATTTTAGAGAAATAGTTTTTATTTCCCTGAGTTAAAAAGGTGGCTTAGTCACATTGCGACTTAAGTTGATGATAGTTGCTTTTGGCAGAGTTTTGGTTATACAGTTGCTCTATTGTAGTTTCTTTGCCAAACAGTAAATTGCTATGTAGTTGCAAGAGGATAGCATTCCACTGAGTGGCCTTAGAGCCTTGTTTTGTTCAAGTGCAAAACTGTTCTTTGTTGTTAGTGAAACAATGAAAGATGTTGAAAATACTAGCTTTTAATGGGCCCTAAATAATGAGGTGTTTAAATTCTTGGTTTATCATGACTTAGCTATCAGATTCATGGGAATAACCAACTGCTTCATACAGACAGTGATTTTTGATGTTCACTGCACAGCATTAAAATTCTTTCAGAACAATCGCTGTGCAGCTTGTTTTGCCTTTTTGTTCCTATTTTTAACAACTGTTAAAATCTTTATTTTGCTTTCATGCTTTGGACTGTACTGTCTATTCTAAGTAAAGTACCTATTTCACCTAGAAGTATGCTGCTGTATCCAATCTGGTGTTAGGTTGTTTCTAAGTTTTCTGTGATATCTTGTGATCCATACTTTCTATTACCCCTCTCACTGACGAGCAATGTGTATACAGAAATATTCAATGCATGTATTTGACAACAAAATAAAGAAACCTCTTCTTATTGTCCTGCTCCATAAGCTGTTTGGTAAAACATTGTTACGGAACTTTATTGGTCTAAGAACTAAATGTTAACTCTTGTCTTATGCGCAGTGGTGAAGGATGGAGCCAGCTAGATCCAGTAGTTGCCTCAGAACTGCTCTCACAGATCCAAGAAGGAGAGTTCTGGGTTGATGAAGAGGAATTTTTCAGGGAATTTGATGAGATTACCATGGGCTTTCCAGTCAATGAGGAAGGACAACTTCAGAGCCTCTTTACAGGTGTGGTATAAGAAAACATCTTTCTCATACAAATAACGTTATGTCAACAGGAAAGACTGGTTTGAATTGCAAATCAATACAACTAGACCATAATTTCTCCTTCTCAGTCTTTCTCTCTTCTGTAGATCCTTATGCCTTTTCTGTCTCTGCTGGGAAGAATAGAGGGACAAGAGGAAATTGAAGATCTTTAGAGGAGTCTTTGATATTTCTCTGAGATCTAGTTACTTGCTAGTTTGTTGAGAGATTAGTGTTGTCTATCTAGAAGGCTGGTGTTCTGGACAGCCTTGTGATACTTTTTTTTGATGGGAGATAAACTTCAGATTTCTAGAAACAGTTTCTTCTTGTAAAAGTCATGTCATCGGTTTGCTATTACCAGCTGTGACATCCATTCTCACGCCTCTCAAAATGTTGGTCATGAATATCTGCTTGGAGAAAGTGTCAGGCCTACAACGGCGTGTTTTCTTGGGTTGGGGGATCTCTGCCATATATCTGTTGTATAAAATTAAGTAGCCTGTGGTGTCTGAAATCTGCACTGTGTTTTTCTTATTTTGTTAGAGAAAGTGCTGTATCACTCACAGAATCTTTTTGGATCCTGGGTGAAAGGCCAGTCTGCAGGTGGCTGCCGTAACAACAGCAGCTTCCCTACGAACCCTAAGTTCTGGCTGAGAGTCTGTGAAAAGAGCGAGGTGTGCATTGCTCTGCTGCAGAAACATAGGAAATACAGTGCTGACTGGGCTGGAAGAATTCAAAATCTGACTCACTTAGCAGAGGAAAGTCTTTCTTTGACTGAAGGCATACAGAGGAAGAATTATCAGGCTGTGGGATTGCATGTCTGGAAGGTAATACGGGAGTGACGTTTTTCTTTTTGCAAATAGAAGTTTTAAAGCATTACTGAAATATCTGAGTAAAAGCATTCATTCATATGGTGATGATATGATTCAACAGTTCACATATTTTACATCTCTGATTTAGGTTAGAATGATCCTGTTTATCTCACAATGCAATTACTGTCTTTGCAGACTATTAGTGGACTAGTACTTCTTTTCTTATCATTGAGTGCCAAGTAGCAGAACTTTTGGGACTGATCCAAACTAGTGCATGACATAGGCTGATTATTTGATGACTATTCCTAAATTTACTTCTCCTGAATATGAACTATTTTTGCTCCTCTTTGATGTTCAGCTTATCTGCTGATACTCTCCTCCTTACTTGTTTCCTTTTGTAAATGTATGTGTGCTTAAAAATGTTTTAAACGATATTTGATCATTTTTAGTTTTATTTAAAAACTCATTTTTCCTAAAACACCACACATCATTATGCATCTATTCTAGGTGGAGAAGAAACGATTTAACCTTCCAAAGACCCTCTCTGCTCCTCCAGTTGTAGGTACCGTCTGCCATTCCTATGATAGAGAAGTGCATGTATGCTGTGACCTTTCGCCTGGGTTTTATCTTGTTGTTCCCAGCACTTTTCTGAAAGATGCAGTAGGGAATTTCTTGCTTCGTGTATTTTCAACAGGAAGGATCTCTCTCAGGTAGGTTTAAAACAAAACAAAAAAATTATTGTAGGCATTGACATAAACAAATATACAAAGTATAGCACTAAGTGTAAGTGTTCAAAATGTTTTGAAGGGTTGTGCAGAATAACAAGTAACAGCATTGCTTTGTCTTTGAATTCATGTAAGTAGTGTTGTATCTCCCTCTTTTTGCATGAAACTGCTGCTACCTCTTGTTAAAATATCAGTCAGAATTAGTCAGATGAGTAGCATCTTGACTCTAAACCGCAGCCTAATGTTTTGAGAAAGTGTGTATTTTGTAGAAGAACTGATTATGTTTCTGCAGAACACATTTCTCAATATGTGGAAGTTCTTTCTTAATGTATGGAAAAATGAAGATATACCACACCAGTTAAAAGCAGCTGTTGTTATTGCAATCAGCAACAGAAAAGGAGAGCAGTATATTATCATGTATGCTGGGAGACACCTGCTAACAGATTGCCTGATGTGTAACGTTGTTCTTAGTGAGCAGTACAGCTTCAAATGCAAATGAAGTGTCAGCGGTGGACTCGGATGACATAATACTCGCAGCTCATCTTTTCAGGACAGGTGTAGAAAATAGCACTGACATTTACGCTGTCGTCTTTAGTTGAACAAAGAATTGCTTTTTGAATTAAAGCATTCAAAACTGACCATACAGCTGAGCTTCTTACTTGTGAAGGCCTCAAGAGGTTTGCCAGCATTATGATAAAATTCTTGGAAGGATCACTGCATATTGTATTCTAGCTGATTTTTTGTCATAACTTGTGACACAAAGTAGACTTTTATAATGGATTTGGAACAATCTTTTCTTTCTCTGTAAAAATGCTTGTTTACCTAACAGAAAGTATCAGCAATGTCAGTCTAGTAGCTTCTGATGGCTTTTAATTTTTTTAACAGTAGCTGACTACATAGCTATCTCAGCACTTAAAAGTCAATAATGCATGAGCAAGTCTGTGTTGGTGACCATAGCCTTGAAATAAGTACTTAAGAAGACACGATGATGAGTAGTTGTGTGGAGTCAGGAAAGTTGTACATTCTTCCAATAAACCTGAAAAAATCTGAGGTTGTCTAACAGCTTGCGCCAGGTAAGCTGTATACAGAATTAAAACATACTGTTGGCAATGTGTTTAAAAGCTGTCCAAATTTTTTTATATTCTGGTAGTACACTATGAACGCATATCTCCTTGGAGAGAAGCTGGCAAATCATGCTACAAAGCCAGAACATGCATTAATCATTTACTCTGCAGAATTTGGAAGCAAGATGGCGTCAAGTTTTACACCAAATAAAGGTCTGCGAAACTGCGAGGCTAATTTTGCTGTATGGGTGCAAGTTGTGTACTTCTTACCAGCAATATATTTGGTTTCTGGGCATATTTCATCTTTACAGCATGTCACACTTTCAACAATGGGATAAAAATGTTATAATTTCCTCAGACTGAAACAGAGGTGCCAGCCTGGATGTGTGTCTAGAATGGACAATCGTAGAATAACATAACAGCTGTTATATGTTCTCAACTGGAAAATTGGAAATAAGGGCAGATGATATGTTTCCAGTTATGTTGAAATACTATTTCAAATGCTGTACAACTGATAATGATACTAAATTGTTCATATGGCTGTGAAAAGTGGTGCTGGGCTAGGATCGAAATACGGGTTAACATTACAGTTATCAAGTCAGAGGAAACTACTGTTTTACCTCTAATTAAAGACATAGTGAGTATAAAAAAGGTGGCAGTGTATGTTTTGGATTTACTGAGGTGCTTAGGTGTACTCCAGAAGCTGCTGTCAGTTGTATCACTTTTAGATAGGACAAATAGCACAAGAGTATCGAGGAAAAATGCATAAGCTGCATTACTTCATGAATGTATAAAAATCTGCCTAGTTTTTAGTGCGTGGTTTGTATATGCTATGTTGTTCTTGTGGAGTTCTGTGAATTACCCAAGGACTTAGAATTGTACAGTTCTCTTTTTCTTTGTGCTGAAGGTTTGGAGGAATTCTATTTATATAAGTTTATGTAATACTAGTTCATTTTTGTGAGCTGGTGTTCTAGATTTTGTGAAATCATACCGATTTTATACATGTAGTTTCTTTTCTCTTTTACGTTTGATAGTGAGCTAAAACCACCACCTGCAGATGCTGCCCTCTGTGAAGAACTCCCAGCAGGTGAATGGGAGACAGTGCAGCTGCATGGATGCTGGAAAAACGGGCAAAGTGCTGGAGGTAGCAGGAACTTCCCCTCCTTCCATATCAATCCCAGCTTTCCCCTCTCCATTCCTGCAGGACCAGGAAAAAGCAGTGTGAAAGTTACACTCCGTCAGCACTGCCAAGATAGCAAGTGTCGTCCTATAGGTTTCCATATTTTCCAGGTAAGGCTTCTTCGGGTCAGTTTGGTTGCTCGTTTGCCAAATGTGAAGGTAAGCCTGTCAGTTAGTTCAGTGCTCCTTGCACTTGGCAAGGGACATGGTGCTTCGAGGAGAAACACAGGCTGGTCCTGGAAGTAATGCCCAGGAGAGATATGGAATAACTGCACGCTAGGTAGTGTAGTAACCAGGTAATTGGTTCCACCGAATCATTCCAGTGTTCTAAATTAGTTTTAGAAATGATGAATTCTTTTGAGGATTTGCAAAGAATTTTCAGGGTCTTGGAGACTGAGGACCAGACTTCTTTGTAATTCATCACAAAAACTTACTTTCTTCCTCTGAAATAATTAATTACTTGTCCATTGGCAAGTGATACTGGATCTGAAAAGAAGATTAGAATTCAAAAGGACTGATACGTTGAACAGATGATCTGAAACAAAACAAGATATGATTTAATATGGACAAATACAGGTTCTACATGTATGTGCCAGTGGTCAACAGCATGAATGTAGGATGGGAAGCTTCTGGTTAGGTGGCTATTTTGCCAGGAAAGGTAGCTTTATTTTTGGATAAGATGCTTAAAAAAAAGGTGTTCCTTAAGTGTGGAATCTGGACTTGAGCATCAGGAGTGATCTTGTAACCTCAAATATACCATTCTTGCAAATCTTACTTCATATGTTGTATTTCTCATGCCTACAGAAGACTAAGGAGAAGTCTAATACGAGTTTTTAGTACGGGAAATGCCACTAGAAGGAGGAAGCACATAGTCTGTTTACTATATTTGTGAGGTGAAAAAAAAGGGCATTAGGTTGCAGTGAGGAAGAGTGAGGTTGGACAACAGAAAAAGCTTTTGAGCTATGTGGGTAGTGGGTTGTATAAACCCATGTACAGACATGGTAGGAATAATTTATCTGTACTTGATCCTGCCATCTGGGTTTTCTGGAAGCCTTGCCATCTCTCTCATATAGCTGTGTATAGAAGAATGAGTATTTGGAGGGGAATAGATATGGAACATACCATACTATGGTATACCGGGAATTTAACATTGTGGGGCCTGAAACATATGAAAAGACAGGCGTGTTTTCATTCTTTTATGCAGGTGCCTAACAGCAGCTGGAAACCACGTACTTCCTCCTTTCTACACTTGGAGCCGCTGGTTAGCTGTGTACCTCATTGCTATTCACAGGAAGTGAGCCAACTTTGCAGACTTCCTGCAGGAAGTTATGTAATTATACCTTCTACGTACTTGCCCAATACAGAAGGCAATTTTACAGTGGTCATAGCAACCAAGATAGACAGGTAAAAATATGTTACCTTCTATTTGCATTTCTAGTATTTTTAGTGCATGTATTACAGCATGTTTGGGAACAGTAACTGTAGTAATATGTTCTCACTTCTGATAGAAAATATTTTTTTTTTTTTAAGTCTTTGTATTGCTGTTATGTTTGCAAACTCTGCTTACCACTTTGACTATGTTGAAAGAATGACTGAAAAAAGAAGTATTTATTAATCTCCTTGCATCAATTGCTGAGTAGCAGATGTCTAATGCTGGAGAATGATGGCACTAAAGCAACTAATTATTAGCTATATCCAGATACTAGGATTTATGCTGAAGTTTTACTAAGCTTTTGATAAACAGGGTTGCTTTTTGAGAAGGTGCAATCTGTTGCATGTCTTATTGCAAGTGGTTCCTCCTGATGAGAATAATACCAGGTGTGAATCAGAATTTGTAGATTCCATAAGATTGCATTAAGGGTCTGTAAAATTGTATCAGGATTCCATAAGGGAAAGGATGTGGAACAAAGCCTAGCATAACAGTCTTCTCTTTTTGAAGTGGGATGAATGATTGATGTTTACAAGATACCCCAATGCTTTGTGCAGAAATAAATGTGGTTTGGGTTTTCAATAGGAAGCGCATTCACAGCCGGGAGACACTTGGACAAGTATTGCAAGAAGTAAGTGATACGTTTTTAATTTCACTTGTTCTAGAGGTCTCGCAAAGGCATCATCAAGGCTTATGTATTAACTGAGAGTCATGTACTTACTAGTGGACTGGACTTTGAATGTTCTCATTTCCTTGCTGCAAACTGATAATAGTAAAGCAGTTAATCTTTTTTGGTTTGTTTTGTTTCTCAGCCAGAAAAGTGGTATTTGTTACCAGCTAACAAAATTTGTCTTTTCATACCACTCAGATACATGAAAGCTTCTGTATGACCGTTTTATAAAGTCATTATTTACTCTCTCAAGTCATTCCTCAGTACCTACCTCTGCTGTAATATCTGTGAGAAACTGGACTATTAGTGATGAGTAGGTGATTGTAGTTGACTTTTACATTTGCTTTCAAGAGTGTAAACGCTCTTTGTGCATTTGGATATATTTTGATGTATGAACGATCTTGGTGTCACCATAGGTCTGCTAACTTTAATTACATATTGTATCCTTCCTCCATCTCATTGGTTTTGCTACTAATTTGGGATCCTACATATTGCAATTTAGAAATTTTAATGATATTATAATGTTGTAAAGACTTAAGAAAACAGCAAAAAGAGAAGAAAAGCAAACAAGCAATCCAAAGATTACCTTTCACCACACTAGAGTTTAGTTTTTTATTTGTTTCTGTCGTGATTTAACCCCAGCCAGCAACTAGGACCATGCAGCTGCTTGCTTGCTCCCCCCAGTTTGGATGGGTGAGAGAATCAGAAGAGTAAAAGTGGAAGAAAACCTTGTGGGTTGAGATAAAGACAGTTCAATAAGTAAAGCAAAAGCTGTGCATGCAAGCAAAGCAAAAGCAAGGAATTCATTCACTTCTTCCTATCAGCAGGCAGGTGTTCAGCCGTCTCCAGGAAGGCAGGGCTCCATCACGTGTAATAGTTACTTGGGAATATGAATGCCATCACTCTGAACATCCCACCCTCTTCCTCCTTCTTCCCCAGCTTTATATATTGAGCATGATGCCATATGGCATGGAATATTCCTTTGGTCGGTTGGGGTCAGCTGTCCCGGCTGTGTCTCCTCCCAACTTTTTGCACACTCCCAGCCTACTCGCTGGCCAGGCGGCATGAGGAGCAGAAAAGGCCTCGACTGCTGAGCAACAACCAAAAACATTAGTGCTCTACTGATACTATTCTCATCCCAAATCCAAAATACAGCACTACACTAGCTGCTAGCAAGAAAGTCAACCCCATCCCTGCCGAAGCCATGACAGTTTCCTTACAGCCAGCCCATACAGCATCCTACCATTGGTGTGTAAGCCATTCTGACAAGGTTAATGCCACCTATTTAATATTTTAGTATTGTATTTTGCTTGACTAGAAATGCATACAATATTGAAGGGTTGGATGTGAATGCTGAGTACCTAATACTTACGGTATTTTTGCTGTGTGGAGAGGAGAACTTTGAATGTATTATTTTACCAACTGTTTAAAGATACCTGATTTGGTTGGTGGATCAAAGCATGCCCTTGATAATACTCTGCTTATTAGGTGAGAACAAGACCATCTAGATACTTGGCTTTTTTCCTTTGAGGTTTTGATTAAAAACAAAAAAATCTCAGGCAAAACTCTTCACCCAAGATTAGAACTGGTTTACTTAACTTTCTTAATCTAGGTTATGTTGACCAATGATTAAATTTTGTCCTTAAAACCACACAAACCATATGGATTTTGTGTGCTTCACAAAAATAGGCAGAGACCTGTATGTACTTTCCTCATGGTGCTTGTTACTTCAGCTCCTAAACATTAAAGTAAGTAATGAAATAATTTATTACTGTTGTTTTGGAAAAAACATTGCAAGACCATTATTACAGAATGAATATATTTAAAGATATGTTTCTTACATTATTCCATGAAAACAGCTGGACTTGGGCAAAGGGTGCTCCCTGACATCAAGGGAACAAACAGTTTAGATTCTTCAGGACTTGAAAACTTGAAGAATTTGGAGATGGCTGTTACAGTTTTCTTATCAGTGGCAGAAATTAATGTCTGAATCTAATCTTCAACAGCACAGGCTTTTCTAAAGACTAGACTTTAAATCATTCAGGGCTTTAACCTCTGAAGGATCTAGGCAGTCTGCCTTACTGAGAAGTTGAGCTATTGATTTCTAAGGGGTGCGTCACAGCAGAGGTGGATGTTCGTGTATTTTCCTAAAAATTTGTCTATGTGTTTTCTGATTACTGAAGTGATGGGATTTATGAGTTTTAGTTTTTTTAAGATGTTTCAAAGGAAAAGCTTGCATTTTGTCCTTAGCTTCTAGATCTTCCTTTTCTCTGTTTTACTTTAATTTCTTATTAATTTCTTTTTTTTCTTGACAAAAAAGTTAACTCATGAAATAGCTTATTTTTTGGTGTTGTTCTTTTTCTTATAGATGTCATTTACAACTGTGATGAAAAGGTAATCTAGAATTCTCACACTGTCATTTTGAGAACCATTGGAAAGCCGAGGAATGCCTCACCTCTTGCTGTTTTCAGTTTCAAATGGAATAACAAGAAGATACTCTTATCCCAGCTGTTTTTCACTGGTACCGACTGTCAGGCCTACAATGACTTCTTTGTAAAAATACCTCCTTAATCATGTACATTCTGAATATTTATTCTTCCCATGTTTTTTAGAACCAGCGTTGTACAGCAAATCATAATGTACCTCAGTTCTTCAAAAATACAGGCGAAGAATATGTGTGTGTTTTAACCCAAGCTACAGTTTTGGAAGAAAACCAGAAAACATATGTGCATAATGAAATAATATTTTGGGAAAAAAAATAAAAATCAGGCTTACAGAATAACTTCAGGAGACCAAAGGGGTAAACATAAAGAAACTGGAGTCTTTTTTCAGGTAGGACATACCTCAAGAACTGTCAAAATACACTGGAGCAGAGAAAGTCCAAGCTTGTATCCTACACTGCCAGTCATGCTGCTGAGCACTTTACCATGGGCCCTTTTTTAAACCGTGCAAATGGTTGAAAAGAAAGATTTTTTTTTTGTGAGTTTTTCTTTAATGAACACCCCAAAGGAAAAAGATAAGACTTGAAAACTTCTGTTTTATGAACTATCACATCAGACTGCTTTTGTAAATCTGTAAGAATGTGTTTTATGCAAGATCTGCCCTCACTGTAAGAAATGCGAGGTTTAAGAGATTTTTCTTAATTTATGTTTGAAAGTATTTCTTATTCAAGGAGGATTTTTTTAGATGTTATATTTTCCTCAATAAAAATGGAGTAATGTTGAAAGTTTTAAAATGTTTTATTAAAATGGTGAAAACTGTCAATGATTTCAAGTCTGCATTTGTTCTGCAATAGCAAATTTTACAGTGTGTTAGACCCCTGGGTTTTTCATCAAATGGAAGGGAATAATTGGAAATATTTGAGAGGAGAATCAAGTCTTCCATTAGTTTTATGTCTGAGAAACATGTAATATTCTATTTCTGCTTTTAACTACATCCTACCATAATTTATGCTTGCTGCTGTTGAACTTTGAAAATTGAAAGCATCTAGGATGCTTGCAGCTGAATTTTAAGTGGTCAAAACTTTCCACATCTGTTGTGGGATGACGAGAAAATAAGAAAACACTGTGAGTAATAAATTTCTACTGTGCCTGCTTTAATAAATGTTGGCATCTTTGTTTATTTTCTTAATTTCTTGAAAGGCTGTTCCTTTTCCTTCGAATAGGAAATTATTGGATGATATAGTGTTTCTATATAATAGAAGAAGGAAAGGTTCATGAAAGCACCTGGCTCTGAGACTTGTGAAGAAATAGGTATAAGATTCTAAGGAAGCAAAGCAAAAAGGCGTAAGGATTTCTAAAGGGACTGCAATTATAAGAGGCTCCATACTGCAATCGTTTATGCATGTGTAAAGTTTGTACTATAATATATAATGCTTTATGGGCATGTGAAAGGAAAAGGAGTCGACACTAAGTGTGTATACTCTGTTACCTTGTGCAAAAGGAGGTAAGGAAAGACCGTCTGTGAACACAGAGAAGTAACAGCATACTAAAGAATTTTTTTTTTTTTTTAATTCAGGCATCCTTACTACATCAGAACAGTTGTGCCATTTTAAGAGCGTGATAGCTGAGTGCATGTGCAGGAAAATGCTTGATACAGATAATTTCTCTAAAATCCTATATCTAATTCATTGCTACTGTGAATGCAAGAATACATTTTTTGGTCACATATTATTGTGTGCTTGTATATGTCTAAAATGTGATCATGCGAGTTTTGGCAAGTGCACTTAATTTAATTTCAAAAAGTTCAACTATATGAAGTCAGACCTCCTAAATAAAAACACTCTACGTTAATTTGGTGTACCGAGCTACCTACGTCTGAATACAATTGGGATAGTGATACGTGTTTTTAAAATATCTGCAATTATTGACTGGTTGAAGTCCTCCTGCATTGTAGTATGTTGCAGACTAGCGTGGAACAGCACAGAGTTTATATGGATGTGGCTGCAGTATTGCACCCAAAATGTACTCCAAATTGATTTCCTTTACTCCCTCGGGGAGCTGGAATGTGAATGCTCGAAGGAGGTTGGTAAAGAAGATGAACAGTTCAACTCGTGCCATCTGTTCTCCCAAACATACACGGTGCCCTGCAGAAGAAAGGGAAAAAGAGTTAGTTGTGTAAAGTTAAATTCTGAAAAAGAACTGAAACAAAATTCTACTGAGTTCCATAAATTCTGTTAATGTAAGATAGTTATTTCCTATTTCTTTCTGTAAGGACGGAGGGTGCCTTTGGAGGTGGGAGGAAATATTTAATTGAGAAACTGAACATCTCTCACTATGTCAACTGTTCAGTTTGTTTTTTTGTGTTTTGTGGGGTTTGGGTTGGTTGTTTGTTTTGGGGGTTTTGTTGTTTGTTTGGAGCATGTATGAGATTCACCCTTGCTATTTTTGCTTCTTGTTCTGTGAGAACCATTAATTGCTTCTGAGTTAAGCGAGACTTTAAAAGGCTTCATATACTTCAGAGTCATATCTTTGGTTGTTGAGGAAGGAGAACTGGAGCATTGCAGGATGCAATTCTGAAAGTATCTATAAGTAGAAGGATGTAGTAGGGCTTTCTTCAACAGAAATTAAGGCTATATTAGGTCCTTGTAGCCCACTACCTGTAGCACTGTCCAGGAGCAGATATGTAAGCTAAGGGAATGAAACATAGGCATGTGCAGTGATGTATAGACTCAGTGACTCATTTTGGCATATTGTTTTCACAGTATATGTCGGGATATCTATGTATTCCAGACTAAAAATATATATATATATATATTCAGGATACATAAATACTCAGATTATAAAAACGGAAAACAACCAAAGCCAGTAAAAAAGAAAACTGCTTATGTCTGGGTTGAAATGGTAGCCTAAATTAGTTATCTTGATTCATGTAAACTAGTAGAATTTTGGTGAATAAAGGAGGTAAGATGCTAAGTACCTGTTTTGCAAATATGATTTTAGGATTTACAGGCAATTTGGGCAAATGGTTTTAAAATCTCGATTTACTTTGTTTAATCTGACTGCTTCGTGTGTTACTTAGCATACTATTTGCTTTTTATCTACAACAAATATATGATAGTATAATCTGTCACAGTAACATATAAGAGCCTCAGCTGTTTCCCAGTATTTTTATTGTTCAATTTTTATATTTTAATGTTCAGTAAATAATGCCAGCTTCCTGTTTTGTGCTGCTTTTCTTAATAATCTGTTTATTGAAGAAACTTGCAATGTAGAGAAGCTCTCTGAGTAATGTTTTATACTGCTTTTCACTCTTTCTCCCATGTCTTTGAATCACCGCATTTTGCATTGTAAATTGGGTAAGTTTTACATTGTAATATGCTTTTGAAAAGTTAGATATTTTTTTTTTTGTTACCTAATAATATTCTACTGAAAAGACTGGATTTTGTTAGTTTTCTGGAGATGCAAGAGAACCTGGTGCTATACTGTTACTGTAGGATTTGGGAGTCTGAGGTTTGCTTTCCTGCTTTATCACAGATTGTCTCTGTATATTTTGCCAAATACATATTGTTTTTGTCTTTGGGCTCTCTGTTTGTAAGGTGAGACTAAATCGGTTTTCTGATTTGAGTGTATTACCAGGACTTAATACATTAGGGACTAAGAAGCTCAGATACTCTTATAGTAGGAACCATCCATAAACCAAGGAGATAGCATTATGTCTCTTAGCCATCCTCTGGTTGAAGGTATGAAAAATATAAAATGTAGGATAGTATTTGCAGCTCTTACAGTAGAAACCTGACTTTGAATCTTTGTGTCAAAAACATTTTTATAAAAGGTATATTTTTAAATTTTCAGAATTTAGAAATAGTGGTTTTAATCTTGCTGCAAGACACGGTGAACAGGAATATTCAAACGTCAGGGCATTACCTGCTGAGAAAGGTAAGAATGCCTCTTTGTTCACGAAGTTGCCATCCAAGTCAAGGAAATGATTTGGGTTGAACTTCCAAGGGGTCGCCCAGTGCTCAGAGTCATACACAACGGAGTGCAGATTTGGCAATACAAGTGTGCCCTGAAAGAAGAAGCAGAGATTATAGTTTCCATGTATGATTGACTCTTTTTTTGCACTTCCCTTCTCTCTAATAGATAATATGCCATCCTGTGCCTGCAGCCCAGTGTTTGGATTCAACTCGGTCTCTTCCTGTGCACATCCAGGCATAACAAACCCTTGTATTTTGTTTGTCATAATGTATTACATATTTGCCTTTGTCTAAATTATCTTCTGTCAGGGCTATTGACGTGTCTTCATGTCTAAGCTAGAGTGGAGCTTGGATTGTTTTACCTACTTGCCAGACTAATCATAACATCTTCCTTTTTATTTTTGGTACACTTTGTACACTTCACGGTTTCAATTCCATCACATCAATTTTATGCTTAATATATGTGGGACGTTTATATCATGCCAATATGACTATTGGATCTCTCTCTGTACTGAGCTGCCATCAACTGAAGCATGTGATTTTTGTGTGTGTGTTTTTGTCAGGGATGAGTATAGGTTGCTCCAGGCTGCTTCCTTGTGTGTGAAAGTTAGCTGACTTGACGTTCATTAAACCTCATTTCTTTATCATTCCTTAAAACACATGTTCTGCTTTGATGCCCGGATGTCATCCATGTTTGACTAGTGGGAAGAAAGACTTCAGTTTTCCTTGTGTTTGGTAGTTGTGCTGTTAGCCTTTTCCCAAGCTTGCTTTTGCATCTGCTAATGTAGACTTAGCCATGGTTCAGAGCACTTGGCTTTTTCACGTCTATAACGTGCTACCACATGCTGTGTATGCAAAGTTAGGAATTGTAGAAGCTAACGTTATATAAATACTAAATATTAATAGCTCAAAGCTTTAAGAAAGATGGAGGTATGCTCTGTACCTTTTTAATGTGAAAACCCAGCAAAGTTGTATTCCTCACGCATTGTCGAGGAACCCCAACAGAAGTAACATTGCTGTACCGCAAAGCCTCGTGAATCACAGCATTCGTATATGGCAGTTTTTTACGGTCTTCATAGCTGATGAGATGAGAGGGTTCCAGAACAGCCTCTATCTCTCTTTGAACATTTTCTGCAGAGAAATGAAAATATTTTTACTTCCCCTCCCCGCCTTTTCCAGCGGATTTCTGTATGAGTATGGTCCAGGACTGGGGGGAAAAAAAGTAATTATGTTGCTATGAAATGCGTTGGCATGTGGTTTGGCTGCTGCGTTGGTTTCGGTTGATCAAGAAAGTGCATATCCCCAAAGCACAAGATGATCTCTCATTTAAGACACATCCCACCTGGTGATGCAGATAGTACAGTTCTATGTTTCAAAAAAAGGATTAAAATTTGAAATTACAGGTGTCATTTCTGTTATGTTTATAAATACACATCAGACCAGGTACTTTTTTAAAGCTTTTCCACTTTGAAGGTTAGGAGGAGACTAGGTTGCATATGAATTGTCTTTAGACTGTTATTCTGTCTTTGCCATCCCCTTCTAGTAAGATAAAACAGTGGCTACTAGTAATTTCTGCTAGTGTTGCTCCTTAGTGAACTGGTGGAGAAAGCACACATTTCTTTCATTTTTTAAACTTTTGTTTTCCTAGATCTCAATTGTTGATGTGCCAACACTCATATTCATTGTTAAGGGTTATTTTGAGGTATTGGAAGTGATTGAGCTAATACTTACACTTTAATGGTGTTCATTATGATGTAATGTTGAATGCAGTTCTCTGATAATGCTTTTGCTCACCTTGTATTTCTGGGTATTGTACCATATAGAGCAGTGCCCAGAGAAGAGTGGTACTTGTTGTTTCTGTCCCTCCCAGCAAAAGATCAACCACGGTCTGAATCATATTGTCTCTATTAAACGTAGAAGTAGGGTCATCTTTGGTCTGTAGGGTATATTCACGAGAAGACTATGAAGTGGATAACTTCAGACATTTTATCTGTCACATAGAAATTGTCATTGTTTGATAAAAACAGTGAGCAGCCCACCAAAACAAAAATCTTCAGTGCTAAACAAACTCTGCAGTTACTTAAGCAGCAAGTATTTGTAGTAGGCATTGAGGCAAAGGAGGGGGTAATGTGATAAACAAATACTTACTTTTTTTATTTGAGCTAGGTAGAAGTCAATGAGATCCTGTGGTTCACCTCCGTTCTGTGTCTCGTGAGTCTGCACCTCCTTCATAACTAAATTGTGCATGAAGTCATTGTATGCAAACACTTTCTGATGAGGTCCTGGGAAATGGTGCATAAGCCATGGGAAAGCATCATACATCTGTGATTTTAAACAAAAAGGAAGAAACATTAGCTCTTTTAAACTGAGAACCCAATTCTGATTTCCTGATAACTCTGTGAAGTCACTGCAACACATGAGCTCATAATTAGTGTGACAGGCAATAGACATAAGTTGGAATATGGGAAATTCTGATTAGGTGTAAGAAAATATTATTTATTTATTTACCTTTTTGGGTAGTATTTTTTTTAATTGTTTTATTTTTACCAGGAGATAGATTAAATGCTGGGAAGAGATTTCCCAGAGAGTCTGTGTGAAATCTCTGTCCTTGGAGTCTTCAAGACTTGACCATACAAGTCCCTGAACAACCTGATCTAATTAGACCTGCTTTGAGCATGGAGTTGGATTAGCTGACACGCAGAGGACTCTTCCAATGTAAATTATTCTATGTTTCTAAGAGGGATTATGAGATCTTTACATTGCCCTCAAAGTGAACTGACATCGAGGAAAACTTGTTTGAGATTTGTTAATGAGCTATTAGTAATATGCAGCAGTCTAAATTGTTATGATCACATTGTCAATATTCAATAGTCACACTTTCTATCCTTCGTAGATAGGTTGAAGACTGCAAAGGTATAGAAGCTGACTTGAGCTCTCAGTCTTAGAAGGCTTTCCTCCAGAAGAAACTGGTATGTGTATTTGTTGAGGGGAAAATAATTATTTGCATTTCTTTGCATTGTGTGTGTTTTGTGAAAGGACTTCAGCATCTAGGACTGCTGGCAGAGCCTTTGTTTTATTTATGGCCTGTGATTAGGAACCTATCGCGCAGTGCAGAATTCCCCATCCACTGACCAAATTGTCAATGTCGTGTAATAGTGGATATCGGGTCACAGAGAGCAGGAGAATGATTATATTTTACTTTTTGGATGCATACCTCATAATGCAACAGGGGCTTCTAAAAATGGGTGAATCAGAGTAATTAAGGGCTGAATCTGGCTCCAAGCAGATTTTCTCAACCTTGATTTTTACTCTGATTTCCTTTTGAGGCATCCCTGTATGAAAGTGTTGGAGAACCTGATGGTGTTATAGAATGCCAGCGTGCCAAAATTTGCACAACGTAAGCAATAGCTTTCAAGAACTTAAAAAGATTCTTCTTGGTGTGATGAAATTGTCATCTGTATCTTATAGGAAGCTCAGAATAACTCAGATCTCGGTGGTAATATGTATTTCATGATATGCAAGCTATCTACTCAAAAGAATAGGTCTTTGAAGGCTTAGTTCTTATTAATTGCACTTCTGTGTTCTCAAGACTAAATGAAAATTAAATTTTAAAAGTTGCTTTCATTTTAAGATTTAAGAGTCTTACATACACAGTACTCTGCAAATGATTATTCATTTGAAATACATTATATATTTTGGAAATCTGTGAAAACCACTGATGATCTAGAATTTAAATTTTAGAACATGTGATTTACTGACATAAAGAAGGACTATAAGGCAGTAATGACATATCCAAGGTATGTGTTAAAGTATTACTGCACAGTGGCTCACAGAAAAATGGTATGGAAACATTTGGGAATAATCGTCACTGAGTTTTAATTTGTTTGTTTTGATTTGTGAAGTGCAAATGCATTTTAAGGAATAAGAACAAGAAAATTAGATTCTTACCCTGCCCCAGATAGTAGCTTGAAAGTAGATCACAAAAGAAACAGCTTTGATAAGCTTGCTGAAAGATTCATCGTTGCTGGAGAATCGATGACCAAAAACAACAGCACAAATTATATTGGCAATAGCATGGACAATGAAAGTGTGGGGGTCGAAAGGTTTGCCTGTGAATATAGGAGGTACCATGAATATTTCTGAATAGACTACAGTAAGAAAAATGAGGAAGATTTTTTTTTTTTTTAATGGTAAAAATAATAGTAGGTCCAGACTACTCAGATTTCACACAAGTAAACTCTAGTTTAATACAAATTAACTGTATGGATTGTAAGTGCAGGGAGTCTTTATTTTCAATCTGCTTTTTATTCTTGTAAAATACAGTGATTATTGGTTTTGAGAAGACAAACATTAGGTCTCTCTTCCCCTTTTTGACTTGTGGTCTGGGTTGTGTGAAAACACAAGCAATTAATTAGAACATATGCCTTCAAATCTGGAGTCAGATAATTGTTTGGCAATTAAAAAACACAACAAACCCCCCCCCCCCCCCCCCCAAACAGTGAAAAAAACAATTTAAAGTTTTAATTTCTTAGTCAAGTTGAAAATTATTTGTCTCCTTTTGGTTTTCAAGTACAGCTTAACAATTCAACTATTTTTTTTTTTTCCCCACAGACTCAAAAGGCAGAACTGACTTAATGGATTGGAAAACAGCTCCCATTAAAAGGGTTAAATCTAGAAAAAATTGAATTAAGTATACATTTCAAGGCAAGGACAAGCTTTGAATTATACTACTGTGGAAAATGGTGGATTACACATAGAATCGTTATGGCTGGAAAAGACCTTTAAGATCATCAAGTCCAACCGTTACCTAAACTCTACTGGTCCCGCTTCTAAACCATGTCCCTGAGCACCATATCTAGACAGCATCTGACTTCAGTCCAATGCTTGCAGTTCTCCTTGGAAAGAGTAAATAGAATTAATGAGTTTAAAATTGAGGAAGGATTGCATGGAAGGTAAAGATTTGGGCTGTACAGGTACCCTGACTAGATGGTTTGTTCACCTTTACATTTTAAAGATCTGTGAATGTGTTGCTCTCAGAGGAGAGCTGCGCCATTTTGCTGTGTCTAGTGCAAGGAGAGTTGGAGGGAGACCTTAGACAACTTCTCTGTGTTTTCACATCGGTATGGAACATGATGTGGGTGAGGGATTTGGCTGTTCAGAATATTTATATTTAATTGCTTTATTTTGCCATCTTGCTAAAATTCTATTGGTTTCTATTTCATCCAAACCTTAAAAAGAAGTATTGTTGGACAACTGAATGATACATTCCTTGTGTTGGGGTTCTTTCTCTGCCAAATCCTAAAGGCTTGCTGTCCTAGAGCAACTTGCAGCAGGTCACGAATTGTGTACTTTATGGAGAAGAACATAGGGTTTTCCTATACTCCTTGAATGTAAGAATTGTTACCAGCTGTCCCCAAGACTGTGTTGATAATAAACATTTTTTTACGATCCTTATTTCAAAAAACAATTTTATATTGCCCGCTGTGCAGACAAAACATTTTTTGCTAAGAATGCAATTAAGTAGCCAGTAAAAGTCCCACTAATATGAAAAATATCTATATTACTTGTAAAAATGTATTGTGAAACTTTTACTCCCCTAATCTACTATCTTTCAGAAAAAGCTTTAAGTGTTATTCTTCTAGTGAATTTACCTTTTGTGTTTGCAAAGATGTTCACAAGGAGACAGGCCTCTGTTTGAATCTGGTGCTCCAAATTGTTCTTACCGAGCGCCAGACTTCTAATAATTGTCATACCAAAGCGTCTCTGTTGCTTCCAGGTGTGCCCGCTCGTCAGAAAAATACCTGAAGAACACAGAAACGTTTATTTCGTTGCTGGGAAGGGAAATCCTTTCACTGCAGGAGGAAATTCGATTTAGATTAGGTTATATTTCACCAACAAAGAAGACACTGTGGTTTCAGATACTGACTTTTAGTCTCTAACTTAGGGTTTTCTGATTCCCAGCTATATAGTTCCTTATAAATGTGACCCTGGAAACTGAGTGGTAGTGGGTTTTGGTAAGGACAGAACAGCTGTGTCTATAGATGTCTTCTAAATGAACAGTCTTCTGTTTTAGAACTGATATAACTGAAGGGCAACTCCTCTAGGCAAATACTTCTTTGAATCTATTGGGAAGAAAAAAAGTCATTAGTAGTAAGCTTTGTAAGAGGAGAAATTTTTGTTTTTTCCTTTTCTTAATATGCTAGCTCTGCATGGAACCTTTTTACTATGTAAGCCCAGTTATGTACTTGTATAGCAGTAACTCATGTATGTGTGTATATAGAGGAAAGCGTCTTTCTTCTTTACATCTTGTTCATGTTTCAGTATTGTGTAACATCTTGTACCTTTCTCGCCCATCATATCCCTGTAGAATGGGGTGAGAGGTCTTCCGGAAACTTCCTCTGAATGGGTAACGATGCCATCCTTTACTGCTTTGTATCCATTTAGTACAACCATAGGGGTCTGCCCCATCCACAATGTGTAGATTTTTCCATAGATGTTGGTTAACTGAAGAGTTAATAACAGTAAATTAATAAACATAAACCAGAGAATGTATACACTTAAATACTAATTTTAAGAGTTTTCTGTAGTTGTAAGTACGCCTATTTGCCAACATCCAATTGAATTACAGGTTTCAGAAGAATTTAGCCTTCTGTTGTAATGTGCTTTGGGAACAGAAGATAATTGTACTTTATGGAATAGATACTAAGGACATCTCTCAGAAGACCACCTCTGAAAATTTCACAGAAAGAGGAACAGAGGTCTTCTCTGTCAGGTCAGAATCAAAGAACAAATGCATACAGGCAAAATCCTGGAGCTTTTCTGTTTATTTTATTAATGAACCAAAATTATCGTTTTTTCTTGCCTCTAACTTCTGAAGAAAGCAAAGAAATGTTTTTGTATTTTTTCCTATAGCTTCCTATAGCTATAAGATTTTTCTTATTTTTCTCTATTGTCTTTCCTCAGATCATGCTTGTATTTTTACTTAAAATAGTTTGAAGCGAGTTGCTTACTTTTAAAAATAATTTTAATTGGTTTATAAAGGAATCATGCTGCGAACATAACAGCAATCAGTTTTTCCTGCTTTGTTTTAGTAATAGTCTGTTTCCTGCAGCCAATATTTTTGCTGTACAAATAAGAAAAAAAGAGTCAGTTTAGAGTATATGTTTGGTCTTCTAATGGAGATCAGACCACTCGTGGCCTGGAGATGTTACAGTGACATTTGGTGTCAGGCAAAGGAAGTTCTACTAGAGGTGGTTTACAGGGCTAGATATCAACACAGAAACAGAGAATGAAACTGTCAGTGGAAGATCATGCTATTGACAGTTCTTGTGAAAATGTTATGCATGGGTGTTACTGTATCCAAAAGAGAAAGAAAATAACAGGAGTAAAGCAATTATGGTGTTCATTAGTCAGAAATATTTTTAATAATGCAGGGTCCTTGGATTCTTTGAAATTGGCTGATAATCAAGCTTGAGGTTTAAAAGAAATAATTCCAAGTTTAGACTGTTCCTGTGCAATGTACAATTTAAGTTAAAATAGAATCAGACTGATTTTCAGCTGTAGAGATAGATAAATACCTTAGCGAGAGTTTCTCGACGAAGTTTGAAGTCCAGCAGCCACAAATTTCCAATGATGGGGAGGGGAACTGGTCCTGGAGGAAGCTGGGTACGTATCCATTGCAGCTTTAGGAACTGCAAAATCAGGAGACCTACTAATAGAGCTATAAAAAACTCAGCAATCCCCAACATTTTATCAAAATTTTAATTTCTCACTGTTTTGGATTTTGGGTTTTTTTTTTTTTGCATATGACTTCCTCTGAAAATGTGGAGTTGTGTAGATGAGTTTCCTTCTACTGAAGTCAAACTCTTTCTAAAGAATGTATGTCTGCTCTAGCCATCTCCCTGACAATCTACGGCTTTCCCAAGCTGAATCCTTAGAAAACTGAAATATGTGATCCCTTGCAGTTAGCAAGGCCACGCCTACTCTCTTTTATGACCTGTAACTGTGATCTGTCTTTTTTCACTTAGAATTTTGTTTCCTTCTTAGTATTGATACTGCATCTAAATGCTAATTACTGAACAGTTATACAAGTCTTACATAATGGTAACATGTCATGCAGTCTCCTGTAGTTAAACATTAAAATACCGAGGATGCATTACTTACCTTTCTGAAATACTACAATTATTATGTGGTTTCTTTTATAGAAGAAGAAAGACCTACACAATACCTGTCTGTTAGGATATGGTCTCTGAGATGAAAAACAATTGAATTCAGGTAGCATAAAGCTAAATTAATGTCTTAAAAAAAAGAAAAGGTGTAATTTAAGTATTAGGAGAATATCTACTTTCCCCTTTTATCGTATTCTAGGTTAAGTTATGATATTATGCAGAACACAATTGAGAGATTTTCGTTCTGTCCAGTGGATTGTGTAGTGTTTTCTAAAATTTTATTTTATTTTTTTATGATAAGGGTTAAAATTTCCTGGTGCAAATTTTAGAGGTGAAAAAATGCCCAGGTTCTGTTTTATTTGTGAAAAAGAACAAATAAACTGAAGGAAGAAGCAAAACTTTTAATCTTTATTGATTTGTGGATCCCATAAGCTTTCCAGGAGAGTTTTGTACCAATGCGTAGCAAATTTTAACTTAGAAAGAGGCTTTCTTTTCTTGTGTTACGCACTGACTTTGATGTAATGTATGGACTGCAGTAGGTTGCTTTGAAAGTTTTGGGAATTTCCACCACTGGAAAGAAAACAGAAATGGCGTAATTCTGGTGTTTTGGGAGAAGATGATGGATTTAGGTAATCTCTTCTGTCTCCTTTCAGATAATTTTTTTAAATTATTCATTTGGGACAGCATTGCAGACCTCATCTCCCATTTTATCTACTCCTGTTGGGATGGCAAAATCTGTTTTCTCTTAAAGCTGATTCTACTTGTTGCTTTTTCAGCCCCTGGGCGATGTAGAATTTGGAGATCTTACTGATTTAGAAGTGCAGTAGAGGACCTGGAGATGACTTAGCGGGCAGAGGCACCTTAAGTGAATTGTCAGGAACCATCTCCTTTGGAATTTAGGAGGCAAAGGAAAGATGATGTATGACTTACATATGTGGGATTTCCCAGTTTGGATGATATTAATATGTATTGTGCTTCAGAATTTGGTCCTAAATATCATATTTTAGCTGAACATAAGCCTTAGCTACAGTAGTTTACATGCATTATACTGTGACTGTAAAACAGCTTTATTTATCTCTTGATTATTTGGTGCCCTGTGGATCTCTCTATGAAGTCCTGCTTTGTACAGTTTGTTTTGTTTTTTTTACTAGCTGTTGTATTACATTGGGTTTTTTAACACTTTGATCAAGAATTCATCTAATGTTATGATATATCTCAGCACTTTAATCAAGAGCTTCAAGTAAGTATAGGAGATTAGGGGAATCCATACAATTGTACGAGCTGCCTGTTTTAAAATTTTGTCCTAATTTCTCTGAGCAGGCTTGCTGAATTTTCCAGTCTGCAGGACTGTGCGTTGTGATCATGAAATATAAAGGTTTAATGCTATCCATGGGCTGCTTAAGAGCTGTGAATTCCCTCAAACTTCAAGCAACTATCAGGTCACAGGTATGGACACTCATTTAAGTTAGTTTTCTAATGAGTTTGATTTTTTTTTTTTTGGTGTAGGCTAATAAAAGAAAATGTGTTAAATATAATATTGCATAATTCAGTTTTGAAAAATATGTACATGAGCCTTTTTTTTTTTCTTTAGTGGATATTAATAATTTCAGATTCAAACATGAAATATTAGGGCAGTTTCAGGGGGCTGCAGAGAAGGAGTGACATTGCAGCATTTACTTGCTTTACTTTTCTGAGCAGCCACCACTTGACTTCTCTGCGCAGTATCATGCAGCTTTTCTGCTTTAGTGGGCTGTGTGTGCAGACGTTTTCCTGAAAGTGTGGAAGTGGAGAAGCCATCAGAGGGTAAGGAGCATGCCTGTGTGCCTTTTTTATCTGTTTGTTTAGTTTTTTGGACAGAGAAGTGGAAACGAAAAAGGTTAAGGAGCATAATTTTCAGCAGCATGGTTCCATAAATCTTATACTTCAAGAGCTAAATAGCCAAAAAACTGAGTGAAGCATTTTGTAAATAAATACCTTTTATGGTTTTATCAGCGAATTCTGATAGTTTCAAGATAACTCTTATCTTTGCCAAAAAATCCAGTGTTACTGAGTTATGCCATTGAGCAGTCATTTATCCACCCAATTTTTCAGGTTGCAGTGCTACTCGAGACTTTAAAATGAGTTACCTGAGGAAATTTTCTAACTGACTTGACTTGCTGCTTGTGCACATCAGAACTTCACTCTTTCATATGTTTCCACCCCCTCCCACCCCCTTTTCCTTCAACCAGTCCTGTCTGGTTAAAAGGAAGTGAGTGCTATTCTATTTATTATTTGTGCACGGAATTACTTGCCAAGTTTGCAAATTTTACACCAGTGAAAGACCACTGAAAGCTGTTGGTGCATGTATGCCATCAATGAGGGTATGATTTATACACTTCAAAATGACCAGAATTAAGGTGAGTTGAGCCTTGAAATTACCCATTAATAATGGTGATTATGATGAAACTTGAAAAAAAAAGCCTAATGTGAAATATTCCAGTTTTAGTGAGCTTCTATACTGACAAAATCACAAAATACTCTCCTTGTCCCTCCAGTCCACTTATTTATTTATTTATTTCATTAAACCTTTTTATTTACAAATCTGAGTGGTCAGGCTCGGTGAGCATGTCATCAGTTATTAGTTTATGTTTTGTAACCCTGTTGTTTTCTAGCTGCATGTTTTGTGGAACCCATAGGTGGCTGTGCCCTAGAGCAATCAGAAACTGAAAGTGTTATAAAAAATAAATACAGTAGGACGCTTCTGTCTGGCGATTGCTTGGTGCCCACCATACTGAGTGAGCAGCAGCTTTGCTTTGAGGTCCCTAAGTGGTTGCGTCTTGAAGCAGTCACTGGCAGTTTGTAAAGACTGAGCCTGTGCATTGCGGCACAGTGTGGTGTCTGCCCAGCCTGTGTGGTGGTGTTGAAGTCCCCATTTTCTGTGACACTTCTTGCCCTTGCAGCCCCTCTGATCAGTGTTCTAGTAAGTGTTGCCGTCTTGCTTCAGCCATGGGGCAGCTCAGTCACTGATACAATACTACATCTTTTCTGCGGAGGTCTGGTATTGTACTCCATTTCAATTAAATGATTCAGTCATAAATGTGTGTTCTCGTTACCAAGATTAGTTAATTTGACATAAAGCCTTCTCACATGCATGGGGTACTCCATTACTAGCGAAGTCCTCTCTCTTTGCTGCATACTTTGCATTGCAGTGTCTCCTGTGTCTTGCTGCTTTCTCAGTGACCCTGTCCTTCTGCCTACTGCCTGCTCTTCTCGACTGTCCTGCAGGGTAAATCTGGGTCCTGCTGGGTCAGGCCAGGCCAAACAAGAGGCTTAGTCTGACCCTGGCTTTTTGGGCACTGTGTGTTTTCCTACTGCTAGGCGAGAGCTGTGGGCATGCTAAAGGACGGTGAGGCAAAGTTATTCCAGAAAAGCTGATGCTCAAGTTTACAAGGAAGGGAAAAGCAAGCAAGCTGTTTTAGAAGAATTCAGTATTTCGCATTTCAATGTTTTCAGTATATGTGAACAGTAGCTCTTCACATAAATCTTACTTGCTCTCCTCTGACACAAATACTATTGCAAGAGCTCACCAGTCAAGATGACAGATGTTAAGTTTGGTTGTTTTGAGCAGATGAGGAAATCTGTTGTTGTAATGAAGGTTTCAGGCCATAGGAGTGGGAAGCAAATGCAGCAACTGCAGAGGACATGGAAAGAACAGCATCTTCAGAAAGGTGTGAAGCAAACAAATGATAGATGTGGCACGCTGGGGGTGGAAAGGCTTCCTGGTACTCCTCTGCCCAGGGTGTGTGTCATATGCTATCCCAAAAATACCAGGGCTCACTTTTCTTTTCTGTCTCTACAGGCTCAGTGTGTATTAGAAAACACTGACTGGTTCCACGCTGTGCATTTGTTGCTTGGCATGGTATCGTGTGTGCTGTCTGGCCTGACGTCAAGCTAAACAGAGCAGACAATTGCTAAGCAGGGTTAGGGTTTTTCTGGTTTTGTTTTTTTTTTTTTTGAGTGGAGACACTGATTTGGATTTCTCAGCTTAGCTGTTCCTTCCTCCCCTGCATCCCTCAGTCTTTCAAGAGCTTCATAACAGGAGCTGTTAATTGGTTGGTGGCATCAGAATTTCTCTGTGGGAAGAGAATTACAGACACAGTATGTCCAGGCAAGCACTGAGAGAGGGATAGTGTTGCGTAGAGCACAGGACTAGACTGAATAGGAGACTGGGACATGTGAGCAAAGAAAGTTCCTGTTCTATGTGTCTGTTCAGTTCAGGAAAAGAAATTTGCTTACATGCATTATAAATAAACAAGATAGGTTTTTGCCTCCTACTGTCATCTGTGTTGTTGGGACCTGAAGATTGGTGAGTTCTTTTAAGTTGCATAGACGAAGTACTGGAATGGGGCTTGGGAAATTTGAATTCTGTTCCTAGATCTGTTCATAGCTTGTCTGTGACTCTCAGGAACTTGATTTATCTCTCTGGGCCTAATCAACCCTGACGTTCACTTTTCTAAAGAGCTTTAGGATTGACTAATGAAAGCCAAGATGTGGATGGCATTACAAAAGCAGATTTTCTGAGCTATCATCTCTACCAGTGAGCTCTTGCAATAGCATTTGTCATATAAGAAAGAGCAAGGCTTGCATGGAGAGGTGCTGCTCACATATGATAAAGATTCTGGAACAAGGAAAACTGATTTTCCCCAAAATAACCTGCTTGCAAAAGCAACTTGCTGTAAGCAACTGCCTATATCTACTTGATATCAACATTAGTTTATTTGCATTTTCATCCTAAATTCACAATTTGTGCACACTGACCGCGTTCATTTAAATACTATCACTTCTGCATTACAATGAATTGTAACATCCATCACTTTAACTCTTCCCGCTAGTAATAAGGTACCCTTTTATCCCAAAGCAAAATCAGAAAGTATACGAATCTTGGAGAGATCTACCAAGGCTTTCTCAACACAGGACTGTAATTAATTTATTCATTTTCAGGCATGTTTCTGAGGGTGTAGCAGGCTGAGACAGTGTGCATCACTGAGGTGCAATGACAGCAGTATTAATAAAAGCTAGAGCCCTAGCTGCTCAGGAGGAAAGTGACTGTTCTAAACATTTTGTTGTAAATATTTTGTTTTTCCATTGCTTTTTTGTGTGGTTGTTGGTTTTTTTTTTTTTTTTT
>RSEF01000009.1:18012056-18040009 GCA_003993805.1 Himantopus leucocephalus
TTTTTTTTTTTTTTTTTGTGTGATGCAGTGCTAATTAGGTGAAAACAATGCAGACTTTACACAAGTGCTGTGGCATCATGTATTCTAATGGTGTAGGAGCTACAAAAGTCTAGTGCCCTTTCAGCATCACTGTTTTGTGAAGTGCTGTATAGTCTTGGCAGCGCCCTGCAGGCAGCTGCAGAGGAATTGAAGAGAGACAAGAATTTCATAGGCTAAACCATGATACATCAAGTCAGTTACCCTCTTCTCACTGAAGTGTCAGGAAGAAGTAATTAATGTTGTGCAGTCTTATTTCTGGAATTTCCTAACGTTTGAGTATTTGTAGCGTCAACATTCTTTTTGACAGTTTTCCTGAGCAGTATCTAGTAGCCTAGATGCTGCACTTGGAATATCAGAAGTCATGGATAGAACAGAAAATTTGACACAAGACTTGCTGAAATAGGCATTAGAGTTCTGTTTCATCCTGAAAGGGAAACAGTAACCCCAAGTTCTACAATGCTGGCTGAGAAATGCTCGGCTGTTTGTGTGTTTTGAGACTGGAAAGAAGGTAACAATGCTCATCCCATTCGCATTCTTATTCAGGAAGCAATCCAGGCTGAAATACTGAAGAGTTTCTGATTTCCCAGCATTGGAAAAGATATAATCCATTTTCAACAGTGTGGCAGTGCCCCACAGCTAAGCCATAACGGACACAGGGTCTACATTGTCGGAGGACATTCAGAGAAGCTAGTAATTGTGTGTGTTCCTTTTGATAGAGGGAGATCATCTACACACAATTGAAAAGAAAAGCCCGGTATGGTGTGTGGGCTTTTTTTTTTTTTTAATGTTTTGTGCTTAATGTTATTTTTCTCTCACCTTTCTTTTGTTCTGTTACTGCATGTAACATATGGCAAGCAATAGCTGCAGAAATTCTGAAACGGGTGCAGAGTAGAAACCTAGTAAATGAAAACCCTGGAGGAAAATGTGAAATAGTTGAATATTGTTTCTCCCTCTGATATGAAAAGAAAATTTTAAATATTGAAAATTTAAATTTTTTTTCTTTTTAAACAATCAACTTCAAAATCTTAATGATTTTTTTTCTCCTTTTATGACCGCTTGCGTTGCAACATACCCTCACTGGATCACCTTTGTGCAGATATCTTTTACCATACACAGACTCTGCCAGCAGAATATACACCATTTAAAACTATAAAGGAATTATCTATTGGCTAATACAGTAGCTAGCTGTGGTTAACATGCTGCGGGGCTAAGCATTAATGCTTGTCACTGCTCTTGAGACACTTTATGAGTCTCTGCCCACCAGATAGCCATCAAATGGGGGAATGTCAGCCCCTGACATGCGTTGGATGTAGCTGATTCTCAGTGTTGCTGAGTTGCTGTCTTCCAGTTCTCTGCTTTTTAGGTTTTACTCCTTTCTGGTCAGTTCTTTTTCTCATCAGTCCTTGGGCTGCTAGCTATTATGGTCTCAACAATTACATTTATATCTGGTTTTACCTACTTTGCAGGGCTTTAGTTTATGTTCTTTCTTGCACCTAATTTTCTCAGCAAATTTGAAGCTTGAAGCTTACTGTTAAGATGAAGATATCAAATGAAGTTTTGCAATCGTGGATCCTGTAATATGGAATACTTTCATCAATAACTTGTGTGCTAGATGGAAGAGAGCGCTCATACATTTACAGCTGCCACGAAAACAAGCACTGAACTAAAAAACTCATCTGCTGTTCAGTAAGGCTAGGGATAATGTAATTGTATACTGTGGATTAATTCTAATTCTATGGTGAAGAAAGTCTAAGCAGAATCTGTGCAGATAAAGATCTGGGTTTTATAGCAGATCACAAACTTAAGCATGAGTCAATATATCAAACTCATAGGAAAATGCAAGCAGTTTTACCTAGATGGGTTAAGTGGTATATTCTCCAGTCAAGTTGCTACCAGTAATGTTTTCATTTAGTGACTAGTTCATGTCCTGTTAGAAAAGGATGTAGAACTTTAAAAATCTGAAGTGTGACTTCTCCTTGGTTTCTCTGAATGTATACTGAATAAAGGGATGGTGACATCTATCTGTTATAAAAACCAGAAGGATTTCCAAGTTAAACGTGGAGAAAACACCCTTAAAGAGACTCAAAACTGCAGAGTACTGATAAAAGTGCCTTGTGACTTCTAGGGATTTATTTGGATGAGTAATGTGCTGAGGTATGTTTCAAAGCAGGTGCCTTTGTTTCCTCTAACTATTAAGGGGAGTTTCAGCCCCTTTCTTTTACGGGGGAAAGAGATTATTACCTGTGGACTTCAGTAGCAGGGAGATAGAGAGCATGGGAAAATCTGCAAAATGTTTAAACTCGGATAATCTGTACTTGGCTGTTGAGGCAGTTACTGTTTTGCACATTTAAATCTGGTGTCTGTGGGGACAGTTTACCAGCTCAGCTTTGTGTATGCATGACCACCTTCAGCTGTTATTTTAAGAAAAGCATCTACTGGCTTCTGCCATGGGTCAGACTTCTGCAGGTATAGGACTCTGTAGACACTTAATTAAAATTAGGTTTTGCTACAAAGACCATGGTAATTTAAAAAATGCAGAGAATAAGTAGTGAAAACAGCTTTGGGAGTGGAAGAAAACATGATATTGAAACAACTGGATATGGTAAGCTAAGTAAAAGTTGCAGCACAGTATTGGGTATGCAGTTTGCACATGGAGTATTTCAGTATCTGAGGAAGGCCTGCCTGTCTTCTATCACGATATTACAGTAGTGACTATTCCATTTGTTTCCAGACCCATACAGCTCTAAATGTGGAACTCTTCTTCCCTGTGCTTGCAATTAGTTCTTAAGACATTTGCTCAGCCTACATGGCTCCACCTCACAAACTTAGGTCCTGAATTATCTGAAGGAAAACCGTTTGTTCTTTAATTGCAGCCATGATTCTTACTGTCATAGCATGTTGCAAGAGAAAAGCTTGTTGAATAAGCTCCAGTGAATAAACTTTCTTAGTAGTCTGGAAGGGTAAAAGGAGATCAAACGGGAAGACAATGAGATACCTGTTAATTCTGGATAGGACAAGAATTCTTTCAGAAATGAATGCTTCAGAGTGTAATAAAGTAGCTTCAGATGGTACATCCACAACTGTTGCTTCCCTAGTCAGACCTCTGTTGTAAAGCAGAAGTGATCTGCTCTGTCAGTGAGGCTCTCATGTGCCTGGTCATGTCTCTCCTGACTGTACAGCTCCTGAAATTGCCATGGGTGCATAGATCCTTTCCCTGGGAGCTGAATTCATGTCCTGTCCTTGGAAACCTCAGGCAGGTGAGATTTAATGCAGCCTATGACATTCTCCATACAATGAGGTGCATGTGAAATTATTACCTTTATCTGAAATGATCAACTGCCATAACTGGCTAAGAAGTTTTATGCTGAGTACTGTAGACCTGAGAATCAATTTTTAAGAGACTGTTGAAGCAGGGAGAAATAATGGCATTTGTCCCTCCCTGATGGCATCTCATGAAAACCTTACCTGTTAGGAAGGAATAAACCACATTATAGTATGCTGAGTTGCTACCTTTTACTTCTATACAGTTATATCCATGGTGCTTACCTATGAGTAGGTCCTATGGAAATGCAGACTAACCAAATGGTCCCTGTGGTGTTGCTGAATGCATGAGGCAGTGTACTGAGTGATATTGCATCTGAGTTTACTCTGAGGTGGCACCACACTATCAGTCACCTCGTTGCATGGGGAGATTGAAGCACGGATCAGGGGTGCAGCCAGGCCTTTAGTGGGTGGAAGAAGATTTTGATTCCACCAGAATCTTCAGAATCTTTCCAGAGAAAGTTCAGTGGTGTCTCCTGAGATGTGATGAACTTGGTGTTTCTTTGTATATGAGATCTGTTATACTTTTTCTCAATAGTACTAGGTACGTTTGATTCTTCATTGTGCCATTTGCAGTTCATCTGTATTGTTTACTGTGAAAACTCAGATTACAAATCTTCCTTGCTCTTGGTTCCCAAACCTGCATTTGCAACCACTCTTATATGAGGCTACTGACCGCTTCCTTGTGCCTCTACCCTGAGAATGCTACCTGGTGAGTGCTCCTGTCCTTGTCTGTGTACATAGTCCCTGAATGACAGCTGCAGCTTTGTATCTGAGCTCTTGGCTTGCATGTCGTCAGTGCTTTGAGTAACATGTGCCATCAAACTGATTGCTCAAAGGGATGTTGCTGAATGAGGTGCCCGCCTTCTAGCCTCTACTGGATTCTGAGGTGATGGTAGCTATTAGCATATTGCAGCATAGTAATGTATTAAATACACTCAAGAACGGGAACACTCATTTTCTGGGATCAGGAAGTGTGGTAGGAAAGAAGGGAGGAGAAAAATTCAGAAAGCTTAAATATGACAGAGAAGAGTTAAGAACAACAATATAGAGTCATTTCAACAGACAGATTCATAGCAGTTTTCTCAGTGATAGAGTAGTTTGGGGGTGTGAAATGATGATAGGTGTAATTCTTATTTCCCTGGTTTTGTTTCTTCTGGGTGCACAGTTCCTGAAATTGCAATGGAACAGTCGTGGATTTCCTCCTGGACCAACCCCATTTCCCATCATTGGAAGCATCTGGCGGATAAATTTCAGAGCTGATCATGGGAGCCTG
This sequence comes from Himantopus leucocephalus, assembly GCA_003993805.1. Classification (NCBI taxonomy): domain Eukaryota; kingdom Metazoa; phylum Chordata; class Aves; order Charadriiformes; family Recurvirostridae; genus Himantopus; species Himantopus leucocephalus. Next base: position 18,016,693 of record RSEF01000009.1, read on the forward strand.
AAAAAGGTATGCATTTGCAGATGTGAACTAAAGAGCTATTGAGGCAAAACCGGTAAGAACTAGTGATGACTGTTGATAGGCTAATGTGGTAGCAGGGAGAACTTAATCCTGAGGGAAGGTAAATTGAAGTTAAATTAAGTGCCTAAACAACTTAAGTAAAAACTGGAGAGAGTCTAGTTCATGTGAAAGATAATATGTGTACAAGCTAAACAGAACCGAGGACAGTAATTTTGCCTCAAAAAAGACTTCTGTTTTTAAGGGATGCTTTTTGCCTTGAAAGAAAAAATTGTTTCTCAGATTTCCCACCACAGGCACATACAGAAAATCTTCTGAAACAGGGTGTCTTGAATTCAGAAGATGTGAAAAGCACACCAGTATGTCTTCTGCTGTCATGGGATGGAAACAAAATCTTATCCCATATGCAGCCAAAACCTTAGCTCCATTGCTTTTCTGACATCCAGTCTGGGAATTGCTCCTTGCAGATGAGCTAAAAATGTAAATGATGGTGAAAGGAAGGAACCAATGGGAAGAATTAGGTCCATGCTAAGCATGTTAATACGGGTTCTTTCAGTGCCCAACATCCTCCACGGAGCCAAAACGTCACGAAAGAATCCAATGTGTTGATGTATTTTTCAAGTTGCAACCTTCTCGTAGGCGCTAAGTGCACATCACGGGGTGCCTGGCTGCAGCTGGAGAATGTTGGCTTCGGGAAAAGGGAACTTAAAAGACCTTCATGTTAAACTTTTCTGATGGGTACGTGTTTGTTACTGTGGAAGGACAGAGCTGTACTCTTTCTTTGTCCAGAGTCAACAGCTTTGTCCTTGCTGAATACCCACAGGGTTCCCTGAAAGCAGACCCCATCACTAGCCAAGCAGAGGTGGGATCTATGCTCAGATGCCTCAGTTGACAGTACTTCTGTATAAGAGGGGAAGAGGCCCTGCCATTGAAACTTGAAGTTTGCAGTACTAGAAGGAGAGTTATACCTGGATTATGTCATTTCAAGACGTTCTAGTGGTTGGCTGAGGAAATGAAATATGGAGTTGAAAACTGTAATCAAGAATGGACAGGTGAAGTTTCATGTGAAACAGTCTGTCAGGGGCATTTTCCTAATTGTTAATATTGCAAAGGCAACCTAAGCCAAGTTTTAAGAAGGAGAAGAGCATCTATTCTTTTATCTTTCACATTGCTGTGAATAGATTGTTCCCAGAGAGACCCCAGGACATTACTGTTATCAGCACTCTCACCGCAAAACAAAATCACCATCCCTTTTCACATCCTAAACCCCCGAGTAATGTCATGCTGGAAGAGCGCAGCCCATCATGTGTGCATTTTGGTTGATGTTTCTCCCATGGGTATTTTTTGGCATTGATCTAACCTACAGCTGGCAAAAACCTATGGCAACATCTGTACCCTGTGGCTGGGTCACAAACCTATGGTGGTGCTGTATGGATTCCAAGCTGTGAAAGATGGTCTCACCACCAACTCGGAGGATGTTTCCGGGCGATTACAGACATATGTCTTCAACAGAATGGCAAATGGAAAGGGTAAGATTTTCATATCTGTCGAAGGACTCCATCCTTGACTTTGTTTCCTCTCATATTTTCCTTACTGACAAGCCCTTATTTCCAAATGCACTCGTTGTGACTGCTCAAGGTGAATGATATAACTCTGCAGCATTACTCTTAAGTTCTTAGTCTCCAAAGTCTGACTGTCATGCATGTATTTCAGAATCTCATCAGAGCAGCAATATTTGTACCTAGCTAGGTTGTGCTTGTCCATTCGTAGTGTTGTTGTCTATGTGTATGTCCTAATTTGAAATAATCTGGAGCTTGCAGTCTCCTCTGCAAGCTGAGGTTAAAGTAATTCTTTATGCTCCCAGTTGTTTGTTTACAGCAAAGGCTGCTGTAAGGAAAGCATGTACGGAGCTGTTGAACAAGGTCTAGCCTTTTGGGAAGTCCGAAGGCACAGGAAGGCCGCTGAAGCTTTAAATCTATTAGCCAGACCGTAGGTGCAACACATCCTTCTTCAGAGCTCCTTATTGTACTATCATTTACATCAGACACTGCTGAATTACAGTGGATGGAGAATAAAGAGGGTACTGTGTTTAAAACAGAAATGGCTGAACTTGTTTCCACCAGCATTTTATCCAGAGGATATAGAGCAGATTCCTTTATCCTCAGTCAGGCTTTGTTGCATGTGGACTACAATCTGGAAAGCTTTAATTTATAATACTGGCTAATGTAAGTGGAGAAAAACATCTTTAAGGAATGATAAGATTATTAAGTCTGGGGATATTTTCAGTCCATTTTGGAAAGGTCTTTATTGCCACCTTTTATCTGGGTGATGTAGAGTAAAGTAGCTGGGCTGTGACAAGCTGCCCTAGCACTAGCACTTTGTAGCAGGGATGGCTTTCACAAACAGCTGCAGCACAGCTGCAAGTTGGCAACTCTCTGCAATGCAAATACCTGTGTGTTGGGCTGGCTCCTTTTCTGCTAGCCCAGGCTCCCAGGAACAACAGAAGGAACAGGGGAGAGTTATTCCAAGCTGTGGTCAAGCAGCTGTCTTGGGGAGCAAGCTGACTTTCCCAGCAGAAGCGTGGGCTAGACTGGTGGAGGGAAGAGGTTCCCCACCATGTGGATTAAACAGTTTGTGCTGGGCTGTCTGCTAGAACACAGACTCACAGCACAGGGGCCTGGGATTCCTTCCTGTCCCACAGTGAGACCTCTGGTCCTAGGAAGCTGTTTGTAGATTGGATAAAACCTCTTCCTACTCTGGTTCTTGCTAGGTGGTTCTTGCCCTGGCTTCATTGTCTTTCCAGGAGGGTAGTGGACCAGGACGAGAGCTCAATACCTGGTGTAAACAGCCTGGTAAAAGCAGGATCCCTAAAATCCAGAGACTGTGTAGCACAGACAACACGTGCTGCGAACCAGTTATCGGTTCAAGCCATTAAAGCATTTTTCTTTTTGAAGCACTACCAATACGGAGATGCAATGATCTCCAGAAGGTTTGCGTAAGGTTAAGAAGCACAAGCATAGGAAATGCCCAGACCTCCCCAGTGAGCTCCGCAGAAATCTGTTGGCTGTGAGTAGCTTGGTGAGAGACACCATCGTATTTCCAGGTGGTAGAAACTTGCACTTACTGTTTGTTGAGGAAAGCTGTCTTTGCTGCACTCCTGCAGAGTTGACATATGGCAACATCTGCAATAACACGATGCCCATATGGGGATGTTGGCAAACATAGCTTGCAAGTAAGTATTAATTGTATTAGAAGATTATACAAGATAATAAATGAGATCTTGTAAGAGATTGCATGAGCTGGGCATAGCCTTTCTATGTGAATAAGGGTTTAGATTCATTTCTGCTCAAAGCACGAGCAACTAGAAGGCAACACCAACCCACACTGTCTCTGCAACTCATAGCAGGCTGCTGGGTGGAGTTGCAAGTAATGACTACCGTTCTTGGATGCTTCAGAAAGAATAGGACAAGTTTTGGAAGGCAGGTGTGTGAGTCCTGAGATTTGAGTGGGCTTTTTGCAGGGCTGGGAATATATTAATCAAGGTGGTTTCTCTGTCTCTAACAAAATATGATTAAAAAAACCACTGCCCTGATGTGGCTCTCTTTTTTTTTTTTTATGAGTAGCAGCATGTTGAGAAGATGACTCTTGGTGTGTATGTCATTTACTGTTATATGAACAATAACATGAAATAAAATTGATTCTTGATGGCTGAAGGTATCATGGTCTCAAATGGTCTCATCTGGAAACATCAGAGACATTTTGGAATTGGAACTCTCCGGAAACTGGGAATGGGGAATAAAGGAATGGAGCGTGGGATACAAACTGAGGCCCGTTATCTGGTCGAGTTTTTCAGGGACGAAGAAGGTATGCCGTTGACAAGGTTCTTGGGAACTGCATTTGGGCTTTTGACATAGTACATAGTCTGCATGACTAAGGGTAAGGACTAACTGGTTTTGCTCCAGAAAAGAATGGGTTTGGAGCACAGCTTAGATTTAGAGTGCAATCAAAACTGTATGGTCAGACCTTAGCAATGTGTGTTTTTGTGTCAGCGCCAAGATCAAGACTTGGGGGTGGGAGGGGGAAGAAAGAAAAGAAAAATAAAGAAGAAGGCAAATAAAAAACAAGGCTGGGAGTTAAAGACTTAAGGGCCTTCCGGTCCTCATTTTTGAATGAGGCTTATCTCTTGTTATGTTTGCCAGTGAATTTTGGGTGTTTCAGTGTAACAGTCTAAATAGCATAAAGGACATCTATTATAAAATATCATTGTGATCTTGCTTCCAAAATAGCAAAGGAGATAAAGTGCTTTGGAGATGAATGCTTGTCTCTGTCTGCAGGAAGAGCTGTCGACCCTTCCTTCCCCATTGTTCTTGCTGTCTCGAATGTGATCTGTGCTGTGGTTTTTGGACATCGTTTCTCCCTAGAGGATGAAGCCTTCCATCAGCTGATTGAGGCATGCAATTGTATAGTGGCCTTTGGGAACAGCTACTTTTACTATGTGAGAAAATGGCTTATTTAATGTACAAATTATTTGATTATTGAGCACATTATTTATTACACTATTATGCAATATAATTATTATATATATTGTTACAGTTATTGCATTATTTAATACACATTAAATGCTGAAAAAAATTCTGACTATGCATATGAACTGGACCTGCAGTGCTTTGGGTTTCACATCGTTCAAATATTATATTAATATTATTAATAATCTTTATTAGAATTTCTTAGCGAAGGTGGTGTGCTTGGGATGCTGAACTCTTCTGTAATGGTAACACCAGTATTGTTAAGGTGAAAAGGTGATACTCTTTGTATCAGAGTAAAAGAAAGATTTAACATGTGTTAATATTAATAAATTTAATACTAATAAATGTTGCTATATATTACCTTAGCACACAGAAAAAACAAATCAGTCTGTGAAAGTGGATACTTTTATTGGTGAATTAACAAGGCAAATGCAAGTAGAGTTATACAGTAAGGACAGAAAAGAATCCAGGGTGGAAACTGTCTTGTCTTTAATTTGTGGTTTTAATGTGTGTTCGTGTACTCAACGTGTACCAAACATTTCTCTTTGATGCTACAATATTTTTCCTAGAGAAATTAATTCAGCAATTTAGCACCAAAAATGTCCTTGCTGCATCTCTCTAATAGCCTTGCTCATGTCACATAACTTACCGCATCTGTGTTGAATGCTTGCTCCACAGGTGTGTGAAATTTTCCCATGGGCTGCAGAGCGCTTCCTAGGACCTGTGCGGAAAGCATCATTTTCCTGTGATTTTCTTCATTCTTTCGTAAGGCAAGAGATCAAAAGCCACAGGGAAAGAGGCACAATAGGTGAACCAGAAGATTTCATTGACTTTTACCTGAATCAGATAGAAAAAGTGAGTATTTTATGCTGTATGTGACGGATGCTATCATAACAGATTCCTTGCACCTTTCCTACAGTTGTCTGTACATAGCAACATTATTACAGAGCTCTACAGATACAGTTTAAAAACTCTGCTGTCAAATTCAAATTTGAACTTTGAATAGTTAAAGAACTTGTTTTAGAAGTATAAATTAATTACATTGGTTTATAGTTATACTGTGGAATCCTTAGGGCATGCTGGGCAGTGGGTGGTAGGGAGGACTTTGAAAATGTTAAGATATTTGGATGGCTGCCTAATTCTTATTCTTTGTGTCTTATTAATATTTGCATTTATTATCTTTGTGATTTGTACTGAGCTTTTGTGTGCTTAGTAGTGCTGTATGATTATCACAATGATCTTAAAATGATGGCAATCTCTGCTCTGAAAAAAAGCATAAATCTCTTAAAAGGAGAACATATACATGCAATAGCTGAAATCAGCAAATGTACAGAGAGTGGCAAGGGTGGGATAAAACTACTTTGAGATGTTTTTTTCTGATACGGAATTTAGCAGCAAGGCAACAAGTCACTCTAGAAGGCAGCGTAACAGGACCTTAGACATCTGACACTTTCAACAGCGCCTGCAATTTAACAGTAGCAATGTACTTATTTGAAGAAAATCTTTGCATGAATCTTTGTTTTACTCAAGCACCTATATTTTCGCTGTCCTCTAGAAATATTGTTTGTTTAAGTGTAGTGATCACTGTCTGTCTCAGTGCTAACTGTTACACAGGTACATGCCATTTTACCTTTCTCATTGACGCCTGTAGACTAAAAATATCCCTGATTCTACATTTGATGAAGACAACATGGTGCAGTCTGTTTTTGACCTTTTCCTGGGAGGCTCAGAGACCACTGCCACCACTCTGCGTTGGGCTCTGCTCTATATGGTGGCTTATCCTGACATCCAAGGTGAGTTGTAGACATGAACATCAGTATGTTTCAAGCAGAACAATTGTCTGTTACATTTTTCGTTTTTTTTCTGTTAAGATCAAGTTTTTTTTTAAAGATCAAGCTTTCAATTTCTTTAAGATCACATTTTTGAGCTTTGCTCAAAGAAGCCAGTGAAGTAGAAAAATTTCAGACAGATTTTCAAATAACTTCAGGGATATTCAGCTTCTGATACTGTATTTTGTCTTGTTTGTTTTTGCCAGACTCTTTCAGTACTGTAAGTATATAATGGAAGATACAGTCTGGTTCAAAACGCTCAAGGTGAAATATAAGCTTGGATTAGGGAAAAGTGATACTTTTCTGGTATCCAGAATGTGTAATAAGAATGTATTATTTGCACTCATTAACTGAGATACTAATTGTATTTCTGTATAATAAGTGTATTTATTGTAACATATGGGAATGTTAAACAGAGAAGGAAGACAAAGAGATGACTGGAAAATTCTAGACAAGGGCATAGTTGCACACTAGTTGCAAAATTTTTGAGTTATTTGATACAGAGCTTTCAGAGGTGATGAATTGCGAAGCCAAAGATACGTTCTCGACTTGGGTCTACAGCTAGAAATCCTTCTTTTCATGCTTTTGGTGATAGAATGCTGGAAGAACAGTGTCCCATTCACACATATGCCTTTCAAATTCTAATGAAATAAAAAGCAAACAAAAGCTCTTAGATTTCTAGCCTAATTTTTAAGCATGAAATTTGACCCTGAACCATCTGAGGCTGTATAAGCTATGTTACTTACTGAAGCCTAGATAACAGTCAAAAGAGATTAATAGTTGTTGGTGGTTTTGGCAATATTATCCTGTTCCAGTTCTCAGCATTACATATGTGCATCAGCTTGATATGATGGCTCCCTTGCAACACGCTGATTAGTGTGCTCTGAGTCTGTATTTAGCTAGAGTAAAAATAATAGCTTGAGTAACTGAATTGATCTTGTAATAAGAAGTTCTCGTTTTATTTACAGTTCGCTCCCTTCCTTTAACTATGAAGCCAAATAAATCTGTTGGGCTTGTGGAAAGATGATCTGAACCTAGAACCTATAAGCTAGGAAATACCAGAGTGTAGTAAAATCATAACTAGATAGTTGTATAAAGGTATTTACATTTTAGGATATGGTAAGTTTAAATTATTTACATATGATTTTTTTTTTCTGTCACTGCTATAATCCAAAAAGGAAATGAAAGCTCTGTTTCATGCAAAACAGCATTCTTGTATCTATAATGGATTTTTTTTTTTTTTGATAGAAAAAGTCCAGAAAGAGCTAGATGCTGTTCTGGGTCCCTCCCATCTAATCTGCTATGAGGATCGGAAGAAACTGCCTTATACAAATGCTGTGGTTCATGAGATCATGCGCTTTGGTAGCATTATTTTAATCACATTTCCTAGAGAAACAGTGAAGGATACAACTGTTTTGGGGTATCGGCTTCCAAAGGTACAGATATCCTTTGTATTCCAATGTGATCTTTGGCCATGAATTAAGTTCCTTGCAGTCATGTTTACCATTAACCCCTTTTCCCTCCAGTTCAGGACAGATGGGTGTTGGTGACAGCACTGGCAGACAGCACTCTTCCCCTCCCATGCCCTCTGGCCTCTGCCTTTGTCTCATAGACAGTGAGTGAAAATGCTTCCCAGAAGCACAGTTTCACACCAGTTAAACTAGTGTTCTGTGAGAGTGCTCCCGAGTCTAACTTTCCAAGAGCCTGTGGTTTTGAAATACTTTATAAGCATTTGAGCTCTTATACTTTCAAAAGACCTTGGAGAAGGCTTATCAGAAACGTACAGTGGTGCCAGTAGGGAAGGTGCAGCAGACTGTTCATGCTAGGATATTGTCTGCCAGGCGTACAAATGGGAGATGGCATGTTTTCTTCACTGATGATGTCTGAGACAATACTAAGCGTCTACTTGACTTCATCCACTTCAGACTTCTTTTTCTTATTATTGCCTCTCTGGTGTCATATTTGAGATATAATGAAGATGTTTTCCCACAGCTTCTGAGCTGCCACCTAACCTCAAATAAAAATCTTCTGCCAGTTCTGTTGACTTGTCCAGCCTTTCCAAACTGAACCTCAATGCCAAACCTCCCCAAAGGCATGCATAGAGACATCTTCCTGCACATCCCTGCTCCATGGTGTTTGTCATGCACACCTTTCCCACCTCCACCTTGAGAAAGATAATTTGAAATATACCATTTTGTTTCCAGGGTGCTTTGCTCTTCATTTGTCAAAACCTGTCAAAGCTTGTCAGAAATGTGAAAACCATTTTACTAGATTTAGGATAAGGTGCTAAAGAACCACAGACCACTTACTCTGTTGCATTTGCTAACAGACTGGAAAAAAGGGAGATAGCAGGAAAAAGGAATACAGGAAGGAAATACCTGAATCTGAAATACTGAAGTTTCTTTTCTTTTTTTTTTTTAAGTAAAAACTCCTCACAACAGTTTGAGATTAGAATTTTTTTTCCTAATAAAATAATCTTTCATTTCTGCTGTGTCTCCATGTGACCAGCAATGTGCTGAATTATAGCTGGAATCTGTTTGTGTCCTTTTCTTCTTGATGCGTGCGAGACAGAACTGAGCCAACAGCATCTTCCTTTCAGGGCACTATCATTATGCCAAACATAGCCTCAGCTCTTTTTGACCCTGGATACTGGGAGACTCCTCACCAGTTCAACCCTGGTCATTTCTTGGACAAAGATGGAAATTTTGTGACTCGAGAGGCCTTCTTAGCCTTCTCAGCAGGTAGGTACATTGATAACTGAACTCGTTTGTGTGGGTTAGATTGTGGATGTGAAGCTGTATTATTTTCATTGAAGAGAAGGCTAAAGGGAGTGTAATCCCAAACCGTAGGAGCACATGGTTTGCACAGCTCATAAAAATGCTTGATTACAAAAATAAGTTGTTTGGTAATTGTATAAACCCTTGATCTTAGATTTTTGTAAAAATGCAGAGAAGGCAAAAGGAGTAAGGCCCTAGAATTGCCAATAATTTGGGGATTCGAGTCCTTACAGTGTTGTCTTCTGTCATTCTCTGCATGTGCTAGGTTATGCTATTATAGTGCCTGTTCTGTGGCAGGCTGCTCTGCTGGACCTGATTTATTCTGTATAAATAATTCAATGTGCATTGGTGCAGAAATTTGAAGCTGGATCAAATACATCCCAGATGGCTATGTCTTTCCTGAGGAGCTTCTGGAGTCACTCTTTCACCTAGAGTGTGAGATTATAGAAGCTTAAACAAACAAAAGCTCTTGGGAATCGTGCCAGGATGGAATAGTCCGGTTATCAAAGCCCTGAGATAAGTTGTGGAAGTGTTAGGCTCAGATTCTTGGCCTAAACTGGGGAGAAGAGAAATTTGAACACTGGTTTCTGACATCCAAGTTGAATGGCCTAACCACTACACTTTAGGGTCTGTCACTGTCTTTCTCTGACTGGAAATTATATCCTGAACACAGTCAATTGACAAATTGAGAGATTTTTTTTTTCTTTAACAACTTGTTTTCACTGAAAACGTTATGTAGGAAAATGTCTAGTCAGATGTAGAATGTCCTCTGTATTCTGATTTTTCACTGCTGCTAGTGAAGAAAAATCAGCCTGTACTAAGTGGAAGCTGTGAGGGAACCTAAAGATGCTTTCTTGTCATTCTCATTTGGAATCAAGAGACTGAAACTCAGTTCATAGAATCAGGGAGTCCTATGGATTAGGAAGTAAACTATGAAACTACCGAGAAGCATCTCTGGTATCTTTTTCTATAATCTGGGCAGATCCTGCAAAGAAGGATTGCAGACATCTCAATTGTTCAGTCACTTCAACCTGAGAGGGGAATGTCAAATTCAGCAAAGCCTTTTGTTACTTGATGAGGTTGAGCGATGCTCTTCTGAAAAGCTGGGTGCTGGTTACAGACCTCTGTGGGGACTGACTGCTCTTTCCCTTCTGCCTCTGCAGGCCACCGTATTTGTCTGGGAGAGGTGCTGGCAAAGATGGAGCTTTTCATCATCTTTTGCAGCCTGCTGCAGACATTCAAGTTCACTCTACCAGAAGGAGTTAAGGAAGTCAACACAGACATTGTCTTTGGGAGCACAATGAAACCTCATCCGTATAAGCTCTGTGCAGTTCTTCGCTAGGTCGCAGGGTATTACAGATTTGAGAAAGAAGGTTTGCCACAGGTTTGCTAGCACGCTGATCTTTTGTGCAGCTTTTATGTTTTTCATTTCTAGCTCAAATTCAGCATGAATCTATCCTTGTTGTGTTATATGTCTAAGAAGCTGGCCCTGAAAAATACTCTGGTTTTCCTGTGTCTGGAAAATCTCTTTACATTTTTTTTTCTGCTGTATTACAAATTAAATAAATGTAGAAAATTATTACGGTGTCTCGTCTTACAAGAAACTCAACAGGAATTTTACTGGAGTGAGAAAGAACATTAAAGCCAAGTGCTGGGGGGGCCTTCCCCTCATTCCCATGCATTTCAAATCTACAGTGGGGTCTAGAAATGCTTTTCCTGGAGGTGGTGGCTCTATGCATTGCGAGAGCCCCTAGGTATGGTTGCATGGGGGAACAGTTGTGGAGGGGTTCCTCTACCAGGTATGACCCAACTGGTTTGTCTATTTAGCTGAGAGCCATGTGGAGATGATAGCTTGAATCTGTAAGGAATAGTGCTACAACAATGCAGCCTTTCATTTGAGTGTGAGGCTAGTGACTCAGGCAAACCCCTCATATTCTCTGCTGAAGAATGGCAGAGGGGAGGCCTGCTGCTAGTGAGACAAAGTGAGTGTAAATGGTAACAGACCAATGGGCTGGCCTGAAAACGTTGGATTTTGGTGTTTTGTTTTGTTTTTTTGGGGGGTTTCTTTTTTTTGTTGTTTTGGGTTTGGGTTTTTTTTTGCATATATTGTTGTGGTGCATTTGAGAGGCATTTCTGTGAAAGAGGGAGTCCTCTCACGCAGGGGAGTGTGTAGTGGTAATGGCATACAGCAGTCAAGGTCAGCTATATCTCTTTATTGATGCCTGAAAGCACAGTTAAGGGGACTGCTTGCAGTCTTGTGAAGCAAAATTTGATGCCTGCAATGGAGGGACAGGGCAGGAGAAATTTATGTAGTGTTTCCTGAGCGCTGTGCGAGAATCGAACTTCTTGAGAGTTTTCTGTCAGCACAGGGGCAGTTGCACACAGCCTTCCAGCAGCTGAGCTAAGGGAGGCTTCACAGAGCTGCTGAGTTCGGAGTGCCTGCTAGCACAGCGTGTGCGTCAGGGGAGAGCTGTGCAAGATGGCAGCTGGCAGAAGCAGGAGCAGTGCCCAAGCAGGGCTACTGAAGAGCAGGTGGCAGAAACCACTCAAACCGTGAGGCCGGCCTTGTTACCCAGCAAGATTTAAAAATTGAGGTCAGAGTGAGAGCTGCTAGTGGATGTAGCAAACACTCTGTTGCTCTACCAGTTTCCTTCCTTGGGAAAAAGACTTCACAATTGTTATTGCAATTATACTTCAAGGATTAGTTTTCATTGCCTTGTTTATCCACCGTGTTAGTTTTCTTTCGTTAATGTAATGCTGGTTAAAAAAATCTTACTTGTTTTTGTAAAGGAGCTCAGTATCACAAGGTTCGGTACTACTTTCTCAGGCTTCTGGGTAGGGGCTCAAATGGATGCTTTTATCATGACTCCCATAGACTTGAAGCTGGCACTGCTACGGCTGGTCAGAGCTTGGCAGGAGAGATGTGTCAGCTTAGTAGGTCAAGCAGATGAAACTGATGTGGCTTTCCGGCTCTCTAATCCGTATCTAGCTCTGTGATGCTGCATTGTGTTGTGTTGATGTAGATTCTGTCCGCAACGGAGGGTGGGTTGTGCACTACTGCAAAAGTAGTTTTTCTACTAATATAAAGATGGTGTTGCAAAAATGGGTATAATGAGGTGACTGGGTAGCTGGTGTCTGCTGTGTTGACATCTGTCTCAGGCGTCTCTTTGAACACAGGACATATGAGAGACTGAATAAGAGGTAAGGTTTAGGAATGTCACTTGTCAGTGAGGGATGGTGCAATGGTCCCCGTTCTGCCTTTCATGACCCAAGAGTTAGAAATACAGTGAACATCTTGTGAGATTTTTTTTCCAGGCTTGGTCCAGCTCTATCTCATAAGTTTTAACATTCCTTATTAAAGTACAAGATTGAGAAGCCTAAAAAAAAAAAAATTACATAAATGGCTATAACATCTGTGGTTCTTCTGTCAGAAGCAGATCAATGCTGCAGTCTGATTCCATTGTGTGAGTTGATAAGAAACCCCGCTGCTTCTTCTGCCTTGTCCAGCCTGAGGAACTTCTTGACCAGTGTGCTCTGTTAGAGCTGTTCTGCCAACAGGAGGGTCCTGCACCTCCGGGCATAAGCTGACAAATCTCTGGTAGCACAATCCTGTCCACAGGAGGGATTTCATCAGTGCAGCAATGTCAGCATGGAGACAAAGGTTTTTCACATCTCAAACCAATAGAACTAGGCCAGCAAAATTTTAAGCACTGGCTTGACCTGTGCAAATTAATGTTCAAACATTTCATTGTGCTCGGAGTTGCCACATGTAAACAATCTTAACTTTATTAAAGTATAATGGGAGAAGTACTGAATGGCTTTCATGAAATCTAATCTGAGTATTCTAAAAAGCCTAATAATTAACTTTAAGCTGGTCAACCAAGGGATTTAAGCTTTCATGTGCAGTCAACTGACGCACCCTGTTATTTTTAATAACACCGTTTCTTTAATAATGATTAGTTTGTGATTTATTACTGCAATATTACTATTATATTTATTAATTTACCAATTTAAATTTCTTGATTTTGTTCATATATGAAACCAAATGTAGGGCAGATGGACAGTATTTATTGGTACCATTACTGATAACTTGCATAAGCAGGAATTGTAATTTCAGTGTCACAGCTGGATTTTTAGGTTTTGGTTTGGTTTTTTTTTGTGAGAGTCTTTGCATGAAAGGGAAAATTATCAGAAACACAAATTGGAGCATGTTCTCAAGCTAATTAGCTAGTGTGCAATGCAATATAGCAAGACCTGTATATAGGTGAAGGCTTAATTCATACTTTTTGGTCTTTTGGCTGCTGGACACCTGCATCCCTGCCCTCTCACAGGAGTTGACTTTGAAGAATTCAAGTACTGCAAAACACCTCAGTACCTCAAAACATAATTCCTTATGCTCTCAAATAGACATCTGAGGTTAGCGCTTATTTGTGACAGTTTTCTCTGTCATTGTTTATACCTCATTTTCTCATCTTTTCTTTTTTTGAGTGTGCGCTGTGTTCCAGCCCTATTCGTCTGTTATTTCTGCTCCTCTTAGCAAGGCTGCAGCTCACGGCTGTCTCATGCCTTGGAGCTCCTGACAATGCTTGCCTCCCTTGGGCTGTGAGAGCACCAAAGTCTTCTCCAGAGGAGGACTGATCTGTGAACAGTTCATGGAGGTTGATCTCAAGACTGACACCAAGATGGGGTGAGTGATCAGTTTTTTATAAAAATAAAGAAGTCTGCACCTAGTCTGGTGAAACCTTTATTTGCTTATTTCCCTCCATGGCCACCTTCAGCACCCCCTCTGTGTCCAGGGAGTGTCCTTCCAGCCTGGGCAAATGTACTGCTTTTCTGTTTGTAACTTCAGGGGGAGGCATGTCAGGGTCCTGGTGAGGTGAAGACATTGGTCTCAGGTCTGTGTAGGGACTGTGATTGTGGCTGCTGTCACTGCTTGTTAGCAGTGTGACCTGAAGCTCAGTGTCTGAGTTAAAGGGCAGTCGCAGTGATGCTGCTCCTCTCTCTGCTCGCTCTGTGGCAAGACACCTGCCCTCACTCAGAAAATGGGGGAGAGCAGAGGAGCACATTCTGCTTCTGGGACTTCCCCTGGCTGTGCATGTCCTACTGCACAGAGACCCTGCCTGGCACCAAGTAGGTACTTCAGGTTTGCAGGAAAGGTGCTGGGTGCGGGACCTCTTCCATCCCCAGTTTTGGCAGGTGGCTTGCAGAGAAGGCAGCTCCTACAGAGTGTTTCTATTTCCTTCCAGAGCCCCCATGCTGTGCCCCGCAAGCAGTCATTGGTGAGCTGATGCAAGGGGAGTGAAGAGGAGGAGGAAGAAGGCTGCTCCGATCCTGGGAGGGATCTCTGCTCTCACCAAGGATTGCCATGAATTCAGGTTACTGGAGACTGTCTCCCTACAAGTTATGGAAAGTGTTGGCCCTCTTCAAGAGTCAAGTTTTGTTTGCATGCTTCTGCTGCCCTATTTCTCTTTAGCTGTTGGTGTTCATCCCTCTCAGATGGTATCTAAAAAGATGTTCTTTCCTAGCATCACTCCTCAGGGTAGGGCGGCAGCCAGGTAAGATAAGGAACGTGTCCTGAAACCCTATTATTAGCCCGGGAGGCTGAGCTCCCTCTCTGAATAGCTGCCTCTAGCGCTTGCCTGGCAGACACGCTATGTGCTTTGTGGCTGTGGAGGCTATGTGCTTTTGTGGAGGTGGAGATTATTCCTGAAACTGAATTTGGGGCATGGAGCATATGTAATGGGGTGCAGACAAGCTGCCAGGAGGCTGGTAGGGCACAGGCCACAGTGTATTTCAGTTCAAAAGCTTAAGTAGAGGGCAAATGGATCCTTTTTTCTGACAGCTAATAGGAAGGGGGGAGAGGAGAATGGGCCAGCAGCTCTCCTGGGGAGAGGGAAAGGAGGAGGATTCACTGGTAAGAGGGATATCTTTCTGTTCTGCTCAGCTGCAAGCCAGCCCTAACCCCTGGCATCAAATGCCTCCCCAGGCATTTGATTCTCACTCATGGAAACCATGGCAAGTACATGCATCTTATCAGGCTTCCCTCTTCCCTGTCCTCCAGCACCATCTTGTATGAAGAGGAAAGCAAGCTGTATCCCATTTAACATCTTCTCCCAAAGACGTGGCAAAGTTGTTTGGCAGCTGCCTTTCTAAATGCAAGTAGTTCATGTCTAGGCTGTGAGGTGCAATCACTAGAACATGGCTAATATGCGTGGAAAACTCAGAGTGAGCCTGGAGAGCCAGGGGAGACGCTGAGCGGCCAGCATTGCTCAGAAGGGATGGAGGGGCCAGATGAGCTTGCAAGTGGGCAAGGCAAGTGAGCCTTAGGGGCTGTGAAGACATTCACATCCCTTCTCCCAGCAATATATGTAGAATCTGTTACTTTTTTCTTCACTCTGAGAGTAACAACTCTGGGGAAAAGCATCACTGCAGTACATGCAGCCCATGTAGCATAGGTGTCCTGGGCCAGAAACCATATGGAGCCTGGCAGAGACCATGCCATTCAGGACTTGTGGAGCCTGGGCTAATCCTCTCAAAGTCTCCCACTGCCACTATCCAATGCAAAAGGCTTTTCAGGCTGTCCTTGGGGATCTTGAGTGTGACTTGTGGTGCACTTGGTCCCCATGGTTGGGCAAACACCTACCCAGGAGGGGTTGGGGGCATGAGAATCTGCAGGACAACAGCCATGCCCTTGAACGTGGATGTGGGCTCTCTGGATGGTGAAGCTGTGATACCAGCTCGATGCTGCCCCCCTGTGTGGAGGAGTTGGGCACCTGCAGCTGCTGTTTTCTCACATCCCCAGGATGAAAATCCCAGTAAGTTAAGCACGTCTCCGGGACGCCAAACAGCCAGTAAACTAGGGCCAGAGCAACTGCCATGACAAAAATCCCTAGGAAATAACTGTCCATGTTGTCTTCCTTCCAGAGAATATCCAAGAAGGACAGAATCATTTTGTTTGGGGTGTCGTTCCAGAACAGCTGCCACAGTCACAATGTTGCCTCTTCCTTCTCCCAAGGAGACTTTGGAAAATACTAAATTCGGAGTTGGGAGCAGTTTGAGACAGAGAAACAGGCCATGCCACAAGTGAAGGAACTACAAGTCACAGAAGTGGTCTCTGAAGTGGATAATTTTGTTTCTCTGTTCAATCCCAGCTCTCAGTTCAATCGCTGGCCAGCAAGACTGTATAAATGTCAGCTCTCTGTCCCACTTCTGGAGTGAACTAACTTGCTTGACACCTTACAACTTTTATTTTTAGCTGTGCCAGCTCTGTAAGTTTGGCATGTGAGCAGGTAGGCCATCTAGGTGACTTCCCAGAGTGCCACATGCTCCTGTCTAAGGCAGATGAGCTGAGTCTAAGCTGGTGCTGCTCCTGAGCAAGTGCTGAAGAAGTGCCAAAGCTGTATTGTCCAAAATGACCCCCTTTGCAGAGGCATAGGCTCTATCTCCGTAAAAGAAAAGCAATCCGTAGCTCCCAAATGGAGTTGCTCAGTTGCATGAGAGTGCTTGTGAAAGAAGCTCACAAGGACAGTTGTATGACATCTTTATTCCTGCTGCAGGCAACATAGTGGGAATTAGCTGAAAGGCAGCTGGAGGGAGTGAAGAAATTTAGCTTTCTATTTGGCCATGAAGACCTTACAGCCCCACTTATCCACACAGCTGAACAGGGAGTGTGGGGACACTTAGGTGTTATGCCATTATAGCCATCAAACTTGTTACCTAATGACAGATTAGAGTCTTTTTTTGTTTATGTGCTCTAGGCACAAAATTAAAAGGTCTGGCTGTCTCCCAAAGAGCTTACAATTTAAACCATGAGGAAAAATAAAGTACTAAAGGAACAGCAGAGAACATCAGAATCAAGAAATAATATGAGGTGAGTGAAGGAGCAGTGCACGCGGTTGTTGAATGTGATGGCTACTGATGAGCCTGAACTCTTCAGTAATCCCACTGGCCTTGGGTGTGTAGCCAACCCTTAGGAAATGTTTTTCATCTCTCTGTTCTTGCAAGAGGCTTTTTATGAAACCAGTACTGTGGGCAAGGATCTTTGTCACAGCAGCTGTCATGGCACAAAGAGGCATATAATTAACCTGCATTTTGTATCCCTTGAAGAGATGACTATTGTCAGATTTGTAGCTGCCATATAATGGAATGATGTCATATATGCTTAACATTCTCTGGGATGGGGAAGTAATGTGATAAAAAGGGAAGGCCTGAGAGGCACGGAAGCTTCAATGTCTTTCTCTCTTTTTAGGGAGGTACCAGCAAAGCAAGATAAAGTGTGTCTATCCTCTGTCTATATATCAGTTTTTCGGAGACAGCGTAGCCTTGTCAGTCAGAAGTGAAATGTTAGCAGTAAGTGTGGTGCTGGTATATTTTGTAGTGTCTCTGCTGTTTGTGCAGTTTCTGAAATTGCAATGGATACGAAGACGATTTCCTCCTGGACCAACTCCATACCCCTTCGTTGGAAATCTGCTGCAGATGAACTTCCAAATCCACCATGAGCTCCTTAAAAAAGTATGTATTTTCAGGCAACTAATTTATGGACTCATAAACTGATTGAGAAGTAAATATGAGTGTTTAACATAGTCTTATTTTGAATGCTAGTGAGGGATTTATTCTAAATTGTATAAACATGAAAATAGGTGGGGATTGTTAAAATATCTGTTTCTTGGTATGAAAATTTTAAGATTACTATGAAACGTGTCATTAAAACCTTGTGTGCATATGAACAGAACAATACTGATGATAATATTCCTGTCTTACACATAGGAAAAAGATACATTTTAAAGCAGAGTCTTTCATTCTGTGCAGTCTTTTGCATGTCTGTGTATTGACTGTTGTTGCACTGGCAGTTTCTAAATATCCCGTGAAGTATCTACTGAGCGCTTATGTGCTTCCAGTATAGAAAGGATGAATTTTTTATACTTATTCAATAGATTTTTCAAAAGATTGTAAAATAATTTTTTTTCTGACATACAATTTCATCAGATTTTCGCAAGACACTTCAGTCTGCTGAGCCTCATTGAGCTTTTAAGTAGCTGAACTAATACATTGTGTGCTCAGTCTCTTTTCTAAGTCTGGTTGTAATGCACAACACTTCTAGAGTTTGTATCCTTGTGTTTTATATTCCTCATACACACATATTAAATATTTAGGATTTAAAAGTATAAGTAATGGCACCTCACTTTCACTCTTTGTTCTCAACCTTTCTTTTCCCTGGTTCTTCCCTGTCCTGCCAGTTCTGTTCTTTTGAGTTGCATATTTTAAGGCAAAGTAGTATGACTCCACAACATAAAATTATAGCCACTGCATGTCTATTGTATTTTCTTCCATTTCTGACCTCCCAAACCAGAAGTGTAGTATTGCTCATCCCAAGATTTCAAACCCCATGAATTAGTCCTTTCAAAAATGAAATTAAACACAGATATGCAAGCACATGAGTATAAATTTTTGCTCAACATGAACATCTGTTCCCTCTTGTTTGCTCCTAGGCAGCAAAATGTTGTATTCCTCTTGTCCTGCAGTTCTTGGGATGTTTTGGCAACTCCCCACTCTTTCCTGTCTACTCTCCCTCACAGACTTGCTACTTTGATCTACGCGCTGTTGCACGTCTCTCAGCCTTTTACTTTTCCAGTTCCCAATTCTGCAGCCAGGGAAAGGACTGTCCTGCCTGCTTCTAGTGATGTCTGCGTGCACAGCATGGTGGAGACAAGGCTATCACAGCTGAGCTAGAAAGGAGAGGGTGACTCCTGCTTTACCCACCTTCTCAGCCGCTTTTGCTGCATTTAATACACAAAGGGGAATCTATAGATGGTTCATGTAAAACTCACGAGGTAATGTTTTCTTCTTACAAACTTGAATTGTAAGACATGCAATAAATAGCATCGCAGACATTGGCAATATCGGCTGTCTGACATTTTAGGAACAGCCTGATCTTTAGTAAGTGAGACTTTAGATACAGACCTGACTTGAAGGTATACTATATGTAAGAATAAATTTGATGCTCTCTTCTCAAGGTCAGTCATCCCTCGGGCATCTGCCAAGGGAAAAGATCTTCTTTGATTTAAATGTGCTGGTTCTCAGCCATGGTGTTCTGCTGCTGCTTTGTTCTACAGATGGCCAAAACTCATGGTAATGTCTTCACCTTATGGGTTTTGAACATTCCCGTAGTTGTTCTGCAAGGGTTTCAGGCAGTGAAGGAAGGTCTGACTGTCCATGCTGAAGATGTTGCTGGAAGGCCAACAAGCAAGGTCTTTCATGTTTTGACTCATGGAAATGGTAATTATTATTTTCACAAATTCTTTTCATGTGTTCTAACCCTGGTTTTGGAAACTGATTCAGAGCCTTGAAGTCCTTAATTTACAGTGGAAAAACGGTTAATATTTTCATGAGGTTTTATGAAACTTTCTTTAATTTATTTTGTTGGAACAATAATGGCAGAATATAGCTATTTTAAGAGTTTCTATACAGGAAATAGATGGCTAAACTAGAAGAAGAAAGGAGAGGAAAGAAGAATGCTTCCAGACTGCTGGCAAAAATTTGAAAAAATTGAATGAAAGAGAAGCTTCTTTGACGTATTAACTGTATCAATTCATTAATTTATAAAGCATTAACAGCACTTGTTCATTATGTTCCTAGGTGTTATGTTCTCTAATGGTCGTCTCTGGAAGCAACAGAGGCGCTTTGGGCTTGCAACAATGAGGAAAATTGGAGTAGGGAAAAAAGACCAGGAGTATCGACTGCAAGAGGAGGCCTGTCACCTGGTGGCATACTTAAAGAAAACAAATGGTATGTGACTCAGTATGCAGGTCAGTCTGTGCAATGGGTGATTTTGCTGAAGAATGGATCATCTCTAGCTTTTGAAACTGATTACAAAAATGGATTTAAAGTGTACATGCAGAGTCTTAAAGGTCATATGATCTGCATGAGACATTTCCTTGCAGAAGCGCTACATGTGAAATCCCACAGTATGAACTTAGGACCGAGACTCCATGGTCCTTGTCTGTTAGCATTATTGCTTCTTACTTTTACATTACTCATGGTTGCAGAATCAGAGTAACAACAAACAGTAACAAAATAAGCATCACAACACCCCATATCCCTCTGCAGAAAAGGAAAACAAAGCACGAAATACTAACAGCTTCGACCAAGGCTGCACAATCCTCTGGCTCTGCTCTGGCAAGTGCAGTGGAAAAAGCTCACCTTACAGGGCTTGTGGTAGCCTCCTCAGTAAGAGAGGAAGTTTGTTCAGGTTGTGCTGATGGATAACGGGGTGAATCTGTAGGTATGCTCAATTGTTCTGTTATTCAGGTGTCAAGGATATGAGCAGAGAGTAGGAGGTGGTTCTCTTTTCAATTCAGCTGCTTATTCATACAATGTCTCAGCTGACCTTTTTTGTGTCCTGGTTATTGCCAAACATGAGACCTACTGATGCCAAGTTTCTGTGAAATCTGGGTATTTTTATAACTACGACTACTACTAATTCATTCCCACCAGCAGTCTTGCCTTTTTTTAACCAACAGTGTTTTTTAGATGTCTGAAGTTACTTTTTACTCATGCCTTTTACCAATAAATTGCAATTTGCCATCCAGCAATCTAATTAACGTCAGAAGTGCTTATAAAATATTATCAGCTCTCCTTTCAGCGGGAAAAGCAGGACCAGTAAGTGTTAATGGTGAATGCTGTTCACTGTGTTCACAGGAAAACCTCTGGACCCCACTATGCCTGTTGTTCATACTGTCTCAAATGTGATTTGTTCTGTGATTTTTGGACATCGCTTCTCTAGAGATGATGAAAATTTTCACCGCTTGATTGAATCCATTGATACTATAACAGCATTTGGAAACAGCATCTACTTTTTTGTGAGAAAAATGATTTTATTTGTTTGTTTACATTATATAGATAGACAATGAAAAAGGCAACTTGCCTATTACCTTTATAACAAAAATAAATACTAGTGCACCTGGAATTGCTGGAGTATGCATCAGAACAGTACTTCCAGATGCCTAGTTCAAAATTTGTTTAAAATGCTTATGCTTTATCATAGCACAGAAATTTCCCATGTCTGGTGGACAGGGATGGAAACATATAGGCTTGCTACGTGTTTGGGACGTGTAAAAAGGACAAGTAGCAAAAGCGCTACTTGTACAACTCCAGTGTTTGAAACTATAGATGAAACTCAGTAGTAAAATATAGGTAAAAATATCTGAAAAGCTCTGAAATAGGCTTATCTTAAATTCTCTCTGACAAAGTGGCTTTCTTTACTATTTGAAATCGTATGACTGTCAACAAATGTCAAGAGTAATATGTGTCTTTACTACTTCCTTCGCTACTGTTAGTTAACTTCATAGAAACTTAAGTAGAGCAACTGTTTTGCGCAAAGGTAACATATGCTTAATGGTAGCTTTTTCCTATAGTGTTTGGCAGCAACACCTGTACCGCTCCTGGAGGTCCTTATGAGAATTCAGTAATACATGCTGGAAGTCACTCTCTGCTGGATGATATTTGTCTCCATTCAAGACAGCAGCTCCTAACTTCACATCTGGTCCACCGGACAGAAAAAATTGCTGTCTTGCTTCTGTGTGAAGCTGTGACTGCAGCTGCAAAAACAGTGGAACAGACTGCCTCAAACAAGGGCAGTTTTATCATTAACCATTTATGAATGGGAACCACAACGCTGTGTATAGTCAAGAAGTCAATTTACCAATTTACGAGGCAGCCTGCTTCTGTAGAACCTGCTGGAACTCATCCAGCTTTGCATCTTGCATGATTTCCATGTTCACTTACTAACTGGAAACTGCTGTCATCAAGGTCCTAGAGAGTTTGAGGACTAGTTTGATACGTTTGGTAAAATAAAATAAAACTGCTTATGATTTTTTTTCTCCCAGAGGATGCAGGTGGAATGATTCCTAAGCTATCTTCTAATCAGGGTAAACACTGGATCAGATATTTCCAGAGTGCTTTCAGTAGGTATTTCTATAAGCTGTTGCTAAAAACTCATAATAGTGTGTTCACAGCTAACAAAAATATTCTAGTCCAATATTTCATTCTGTCCTGCTCTCCACAGTGCTTTAACAGTGATGTACAATCCTTTAATTATGGTCTGTACTAATCTGTTTTCCTGGTAAGTGGACAGGTAGTTTTAAGCAAAACTATGCAGTAGGATGGAGAAGAAATACAAGCCGGGAATCTGAATAGGTTTGTGGAAAGATAAGTATTAGTAATGCAGCTGCCATTTAAATAGGTGAGCCCAAGAGTTGTGACCTAATGCATAATTTAAGCTGCAGTAATTCTGTGAACTGCAAGGACACAGTGCGATCTGTAAATAGGGAAAAAAGAAAGGGAAAAGAAATAGAGGAACGGAACTAGTGTAAAAANTGTGGTTTTATAATTGTATAAGTGCAAGAATGCGAACAGGTTTAGAACAATGAATAGACAGTAAGGAGTCCACACGGCTCGGTATTTCTGCTTCATCAAGTTGTTTTGCATATCACACAGATGTGACACATTTGTTTCTTATCTTTGAGAAGGTGTGTCTGAGTAAAATCCCCATGCCTTGGGTGTCCTACAGTAAGAAAATAAACCTGTGTTTGGATATTTCTATTTTCAGTTAGCAGGTGTGTCAAGGAAGTCAGCCTGGATTTGTTTTTTTTTTAGTGATGAGAGAGAAATGACATGTGTGTTGGGTAAAATGAGAATAGGGACATGTTTTATATGAGGTCCTTGCTACTGAAGTTCAGCCTAGCAAATAATTGGGGTACAGAGGAATTTCATTTATTCTTTGTACATCACAAAGGAAAACTTATAGCATAAAACCAAGAGAAATTGTGCTCCAGGGAAAAATGGGATTAAGAAAGGCTTGAATGAATCATGGGATAGGCAATAACCCTTCAACGTAATGGTGAAGATGCAGTCATCAGAGTCTTCCCTTTGCTTTTTCCACTACCCAGAAGCCTGTATTAGGATTCAAATTTAGTTTGCTAATATCAGTAATACCACATACCTAAAATATCTCTTTTATAGGCATATGAAATATTTCCCTGGCTTGCAACCCGTCTCCTAGCACCGTGTAAACAGACTATGTCCAGTATCAGTTTTGTGAATGCTCTATTAGCAAAGGAATTTGAAAGCCACAAACAAAAAGGAAAATCAGATGAAAATCAAGATTTTATTG
>RSEF01000009.1:18040109-18155844 GCA_003993805.1 Himantopus leucocephalus
TTTTTTTTTTATTTTGGATAGTATCAGTAAATATTCCTGTGATACAAGGTAGTTTACTTCTTTTTTGTGTGTCATAACTTACCTTTCTGATTCATATCTGCAGACTAAAGGAGATGCTGATGCTACTTATGATGAAGAAAACTTGATCCAGACAGTTTTTGACCTCTTTCTGGCAGGTACAGAAACTACAGCTACCACTTTACGTTGGGCATTGCTCTATATGGTGGTTTATCCTGATATTCAAGGTAAGCATACCCAAACAGTTCTGTGACTTTTTAGAAACTATATGTGTTCAAGTAGTAGTAGAACTTGTTCAAAGAATAGTAGAGGAACTAATTATTAGGGTATGAATCAGGTGAACTGCATGTACCTGTTTCTTGCTGTTTCCTTTCTAACATACATGCCAGTTATTTTAGGTTTTGTTTTTAAGAGATCTGTACAGGATGCAGGGTGTGATTCACCTGATCATGTGGAGAAGTCTAGTCTTGGATAAGATAAATTGCACCATTGCCCCTCCACTGACAATAACGATTAGACTTCAGCTGAGGACAAGATGGAGTCTTTTCAAGCCATGACTGCTACTCTTTGTGCTCCTGGCTTCTTTGTAGCAGAAATAATTTCAGTACAGTGGGAGGTTGCTCACGTGTTGTTATTCTATTAAGCTTGAAACTTCAAACGTAGATATCTACATATAAATAGATATAAAAAAGATTGGAGTGAGTAGCTTGAAACTGCTTTTAATGATGATATTCACAGTAGAAAAATATAGGTTGGCAGAGTAAAATAAGTGAAAAGGAAGAGTCAGAGCGTATAGGATAGAAAGGATTAAAAGGTATACAAATCACTTCAAAGGCCTCATATTTGAGAGTTTAAGCTGAGTACGAGGCACAGCAGGAGGCTGGCAAGAAGAAAATGGTGGAAGTGGTAAGGAGAAAGGATCTCCTGTTGTTGTTGCCTAACAGCTCTTCAAAAGACCTGAAATTTGAGACTGGATTGCACATACTGATTTTTCACAACATGATCTTTCACCCTCTTAGGATATATTAAGACAGTCTGAAGTTTCCTGATGCATGAGGTCAATCTAATGGCAATGATAGTCTGTAGTATTAATCAGACTATTTCCGCTCAGAAATTAATTAGAAATTACCACTCCAGCTCAGATTGTAAGTATAAATAAATAAATAAATAAATCTTTGAGAAAAATTAATTTGTGTAAGTGCTTCCCAAGTCAGGTAATTACAGAATAGCACTTAGGCCATCTGTAGAAGACAAGCAAAATCTATGTGGTTCTGAGTGAAGAACAATCTTTGATCAGTTACTAAACTGGTCTCCTAATACACAATTAATATTTCATTTTCCAGTTGATTCCCTGCCTGTAAAAATAAATATTAATAAAAGTCTTTTTACAAATCACCTCAAAGTAGTAAACGTAACAGGAACCTGAATATTCTTACAGAATTACTCTGTCTGCTACCATTATTTTTGAAGTATTACTTGGTAAGCAACCTATAAACAACTTCAGTGTCAAATTTTATTCAGGTCATCTGTATGGGAATTTGAAGGCATTCTTATTTTATAAAATATCTTTTTCGTCTTGTTGGATGTTATTCTTATGGTAAAAAGCAACAGGAAAAATTATGAGTATAAAGTTTATAGATTGTTTGTTGTATGTTTAAAGCTGAATATTCCTCCTTAGAGAAAGTCCAAAAGGAGCTGGATGCTGTTCTGGGTCGTTCCCATTTAATTTGCTATGAGGACAGAAGAAAGTTGCCCTATACAAACGCTGTCATTCACGAGATCCAGCGATACAGTAATATCATCTTAATTGCACTTCCCAGACAGAGCTTGAAGGACACAGAGCTGCTGGGATTTCCTGTTCCAAAGGTACAAATATGCTGCATATTTGAATATCTGATGTCTGGTACACTTGTAACACTTTTTAAAACTGATTTAATGTCAGTTTTTAATGACTGAAGCCACCTCAGCTAGTGATTCCCAAAACACTATCCTTTTTTAGTTTCTTTTGATTTAATTGCTCATTTAGTTGTGTGATTGAGAACTGCTGATATTAGTAGGTTTTTGGTACATTAGGTGCATATAGAAGGGTTTTTGAGGGTTTTCCTGATTGGGGACATGAACTCTTGTGTCCTGTTGGTTCCAGCAGTGCCCTTAAGCTATGACTGTCTCTAAGGCTGGCCTTTTGCAAGGAAATGTGCACTTTGTCCTAATTATTAGTAGGTTCTTATGTCATTATTTCTGTTGACAGAAATCTTGTGAATGGTGACTGGAAATAAACACCTTAATTTCCAGCAATCTCAGGTCTGTCCCTTGTCAGAATGGCTTGTCAGCTGGTGAACAGATGCCATTCAAAAATGGAAAAAAGGTTTTACTGAAAAACTTGGAAATTTGAAATTATTTTCATATCACAAGCTTTTAAATGCAGTATCTTGCAATTGCTATAATGAAACGGAAGTTTTTTCAAGTTTTGTAGCTGAAAGGTACATTAGGGCTTGTTTCTAAATATTCTCCCACCACTGCTTTTCATGTCTCATTTTTCATTCCTTTTTTCTGGATCTGTTCAAAGCAACTCCAGCATTGCAGAAATTACCGAGTAACAGAGGGAAAAATTAAACTGATACTCAAAAGCTGAATAAGTAATAAAAATACTTAATGAAAACAGGAAAAATAAAAGCAACGCATTTTAACAGTATGAACATTATGAATCCTAACAATTTATGTTATTGAACTTATTGGCAGCAAGTAATAAAGGAAAGTCACAACATTCTCAAAAGTTTAAACTTCTTATGAAATGTTTTAAAGCTTGATCTCATTTTTGAAAACAGGAGACTAAGTTAGGACTTTAAATTCTTTGCTTCTTTGTCATTATTTGCATATCTGATTAATATGAACAATAAGACAGAACTGAAGTGGCTGCTCCTTTTTTCAGAACACCATAATTTTATCAAATATTGACTCTGTCCTGTCTGATCCTGAAAAATGGGAGACACCTGATCAGTTCAACCCAGGCCACTTTCTGGATAAAGATGGAAACTTTGTAAACAGAGAAGCATTCTTGCCATTTTCAATAGGTATGTGCTCTGAACAGGGATTTATTTTACTCCTTGTGGTAATAACTTAAGTTCCATTCATTCCCCAATGTAACTGGGAAGGCATCTACAAATAGGTATACAAAGACATTCCACTGTTTTAAAGGTCTCCAGGAAGAGAGAAGTCCATTTGTATGTGGAAAAGATTGAAAGAGAAGGAATGACATAGAAAAGTTTCTCTTGGAAGACAGATCTAGTTTCTCTTGGAGGAGAGATATAGTTATGAAAATAGTAGCAGCTAAATGCATAGTGCTAGGGAGACTGTAAATGTAAACCATGCAACTCTGGTGATCATTTCTAGAATGTCTTGCTGCCGGTTGTAAATGTAGACTAAAACTTTCAGTGGAAATAGAAACGGCCTTTCTGTTCTGAATCATTAAGTGATAAAGTTGGTTAAGAGAAAAGGACAAAGTCTGCAGAAAATGAGCAAAAAAACCCCCCAAAACCCCAAGCAGGTTAGAAAGGGAGGTGCGATAGAAATCCTTTGGCTGATTACCTTTTCTGTCTTTTCACAGGGCACCGTGTATGTATGGGGGAGCTGTTGGCAAGGATGGAGCTCTTTGTTGTCTTTTCCACCCTGCTACAGGCGTTCACGTTCACCCTGCCAGTAGGGGTGAAAGAAGTCAATACTAAGTTTGTTTTTGGGAGCACAATGAAGCCACCTCCCTACCAGCTCTGTGCCATTCCTCGGTAGGAAATGCTGCCCCACAGATTCAGGGAAGACTTACTCTGCAAGATTGTTTCTGCATGTGAATTTCTTTTTGCATATCTTAAGATTTTTGCTTTCCTCTTGATTTGGTTAATCACTTCCCTGAAAGATGCTTTTCAGACAGTTGCGTCCTGAGGATTGTACCTACAAAGAGTTAATATTTTGTTCTTGTTTTCTGTTTGGAAAATCTTGGTGAATTTCTCCTGATACATAACAAATAAAGACATTAAGGGAAGAAGTAGAATTGGGCCTTATTTATTGCTAACTGGAAAGAGGATTTACAGAGAAAGAACTTGAAGCAAAGTGTATAAATTAGAAGTTTCACGATTAAAGATCTGTGCATTCTTCCTCATAAGCCACATTTGTGGAGACAGGAGGTCTTTCAGCCTGTCCCAGGATATTAGTGGGTGCAGGAGTTAAAAGAAGCTCTCAGGGGAAACCTTCTGGAGGGGCAGATAATATGATCTGAGATANAGGGGAAACCTTCTGGAGGGGCAGATAATATGATCTGAGATAACATTCCCTTAGACTGATCAGATTTGTTGTTGTGCAAGCTTGCTGTATACAACTCTATCATTGACATCTGGCAAGACAGTTCAGGGTTTCAGCCACTAAAACAGGTAATATTTCAGTCCTTCAGATGAAAATAGAGGAGTGGCTTCATCAGCCAGGTGTGGAGAGCTTTTCATAGCACAAACAAAGAACAAGGACTGGAAGACAAATGACAACAGGGAGCAGACGCAGTGTGTTGATAAATTGTTCTTTTTTATGAGGCCACTGGTTGACAGCAACATGAGAACATGTCTTTTTGGTGACAGGTAGTCTTCTGGTGGTGTTTGCTCCAGATCTTCCAATAATTTTTTCAGCTTCATTTATTCTTTCAGTTCTTTAATGGATTCTTTATCACAGTTAGCTGACTTCACATCAGTCAGCATAAATGAGCCTATCACGACCAACAGAAGATTTGGCACTACTGAAGAATTCTTGAAGCTCATGGTGCTTAAGGACTTGGGAAAAGTAGATATTTAACATTTTGCTAGATTGGTTACTGACAGTTAACAAGGCATGGTTTTTTGACAGCATTGGGAGTACATTTTTCCTCTATGAGGTACAAGGTAGATACTGTATGCCAACATATGAAGGTTTATTTTTATATACTGATTAGCTGACAGTGCCATCTGTGGAACTGAAGTCATCATCAGCTGTATTTGTTTCAGGTACCTCTGCCTACCTTGTATTTTAAAGCACCCCAGTCTAACAGGCAGAGATGTGTGAAATCAGTAATCCTACACAGGATGAAACTTGGGTTGCCATTTTCTTCCACTGCAGGATTGCCTTTATGGGATGGTTCAATCCTTTTCACTGCTGTGGGCTGGACGGCAGCATATCTAGACTGGTGGGTGATAGCTGTGAAGTCCCCTCCATGCTGGAACCATAAACATCCCCCTGGAAGTAGCTCCACACTGGTAAGGGGGTACTTCATGGGGATATGTGGATAGCAGGAGTACAGGCAATGACAGTAGTAGTTCCTTGCCTTTAGCACCAAAGTTAAAAATTACTAATCCTAAAGAATAGCTGGTAGATAGCACCAAAGAAATGCTGCTGCTGGCTGCATTTAGTAATTATGAAGAAAATGGAGCGTAGGCAACCTCATAGATACGTATTCCATCAAATAAAGTAAGATGAATCCCATGCCTCAGATCTAAAAGAACCCACAGACATCTTCCTTACGGTGTGAGAGAACCATCTTCCAGGTTAGCTCCAGCTGTACCACTGGTTAAAATGTCTACTGAGCTCAAAACCAAGTAAGGTTTGAAGTTATCAAGTGTCAACAAATGAGATTCTTCTCTCACCTGTGCAACACCCTTGTTCCCTTCAGAACCCCTGCCTCCTCTTCTTCCCCGTGTTTGTCTCGATTCTCCAAACTGTTCCGTTACCTTTACAGTCTGTGCCATCTTTCCGACCTACCTAATTTTCTCATTTATCCTAATTTTTGTTCTTGAGTCAAGGCTGTCTCTTGACTATTCTTCCACCAGAAGATGTCATTGACAAGTTAGTCGAGTGAATAAGGTCACCCCCATAGTGCTAGAAGGACTGTTACAAGTGGCTGAAAGTACAGCTTTGAGTCCAACCTCTAGACAAGTTATTAGGGGTCATTTGAGAATTAATGAGATATTCTTTTTAATATGCATTGGATGTTTAAGCCTTAAGGATCTAAGTAATTACAAAATATTCCTAGATAAACTGGAATGTAATCCTGTAGTGTCACCTAATGGGAGATACTCTTATGCTGTAGTAATCCATGGTAAATGTCTGTCCATACTTTCTAGGGGAAACTGCATGTGCCAGATTAAATGCAAACACTTCAGAGCATGACATTCAGCTTTGAATGTGTTTGCTATGCAAGCTGTGTGTAGTGGCTCCAAAGGAAACTCTGCTTCCCTTTTAGAAAGGAGAGGAGAGGGTGAAATACCACTATTCCAGCTCTCTTCATCCCTTTTCTAGGGCTAAGAGACAAATCCAGGAAAGAAATAATCTAAACTACAATCTTGATTTTCCTAGGGCACTCCCTCTCAGTGTCGATTCCCTTGTGTTTTCTGGTGCCTGCTGAAGGAGAGAGCAGACAACTGAACTTACTACAAAAACCATGCTGGCTTCGTCTTTCTGCCTTCAGGAGCTGATGCTATTTGTAGAAGAGCACAGAGCAGAGGGACTAACGGCTGAAGGTGACTACAGACTGCTTTTCCTGTAAGTAATGTGTAAGTTTCTGGGAGGGGATGCAGTCCCCACCAAGTGAAAACAAAGGTGCAGAACTGGTGTGGAGCAGACATATAAGAAGGTGTTGGCAATTTTGTTCCCCGCAGATCACTACTCTTCTTTCCTTGCTTCTATTTCATCTTCAAAATCCACTTCAGGTGTTCTCTCGCTTGGTCCACCTTCCTGCTTTCAAATTTTGCTCCCAGTTTGGTTGCGTTTGACTTCACTCTTTGCCAAAAAGGCTGATGTGAAATAAGCTTTCAGAGAACCATGCACACTCTGTGTATGCTGTAGTGGATCCAGATAGGGCTGAAGTGCCTTCTGATAATTCCCAAACACACATGGAATTGGCTCATATAATAATGTCTTTACTATTTGCCTTTGAAAGGAGCTCTAGCCAATTTCTTTGAACTCGGTAGAGAGCTCACTCTGAACTGATGCACAAAAAGACTCTTAAGAGAGGAACAGGTCTTTACCCATTCCTGTCTCCTAATGTAGCTGCTGGCTGGTTCAGCCCCTTTCTATTTAATGTGCTTTTTAACACCTGTGAGTTCAACACATTCCTGCACATTCCTTCATGCATTTTCTTCCTTATCCAATGTCCTTCATCTCCAAGGTTTTGTTTGGATATCTTCTAGGCCTGTGCTGTCTGCTGTTCCTTCCTCAGTTAAATCTCTCCACCTATTCTCACCTCACCTCACCTCACTCCCATCTGTCGTAACATATATTTGGCAGATGTTCCTCATTCTGGTGTCTTCCATCTTCTTTCTGGTTCTTTCTTGTATTCTCTTTGTTTTTACTCCCTTTCCTACACTATGCAGTTGTTTGTCTTTCCCTATTCTACACAGTTTCTTAAATTATGTGCAGAGTAGCCATAGTTATGTTCCCTAACAGCATTGCTTTGTACACATTAAGTTAAATAGCTGGTAATGACAGTATGGATTGCAACCACTTCACCTCCACAAGCAGAAGATACAGGGGAATAATGTCATCATTAAAGAATGCAGCCTGAGGCTTTCTTGTCACTAGCAGCAGTAAGAAAATACCATTTTGAAAAAGGAGTGGTTGCCAGAAAGCTTAAGAAAAAACAAACCAAATAGATACATGCCAGCTTCTCCCTTCCTCTCTCTGGTAGGTTGTTGCTAATAGCCTCATCAACTGCGTGCATTTTGTTGTGAAACTGTGTTTAGTTCTGGAGAACGTAATCAGCATTAGAGTATCACCATTTCTGCACATGAAACAAAAATTACGTGATCCTTGTTTCTTGGTTTTCTGAATCTCAACCCACGCTCCCAGGATCACCCATGTCCCTGGTGTCAGGTTAAGCCCTTGCAGCTGTTGCTTCATCATTTAGGAAACCTGTGGGGTTTTGGCTGCACGCTGCAATGCCTGGGGTCTGCTAAAAGGCTTGAAAAAGTTTACTACTTAAAAATCATCACTGGGCATGAGTTATTGTGTTTAATACACATGGTAGAAGCAGCTGTGCCATCCCAGAGAAATATCTGGGAAGAATTAAGTGGACCCCAATGTTTCAGAGTTTCACACTTGAAAATCTGTCAGAAACAAAGGTAGCCCTGGAGAAACTGGAGATCTAAGATGGATATTGGAATTTAAACTGAATCTTTGTTACCTGCTATATAAATATAATGTTAAAACATATATATCTATTTTCTGTTTAAGTCCTAGATTGTTACCTGGTGGAGAGAAAGGTGTGAATTTAATGTAGTTCCTCAGGAAGAGGAAGGCAGTGCTGGGTAAAGAGGAGATGCAGAGAAAGTCCAGCTGAGTCTAGAGAGAAATCTGGTCTTTGACCAGCGTGAAGGAGGAAGGCAGAGGGGCTGGGTGATGTGATGCCACTGGCACCTCATGCTGTGGTAGGGAAGCCATTTTAGCAGCCGGCCAGCCCCAAGAGAAGGCTGTAGCCGCCATCTTGAGTGGGCAGAGGGTTGGCAACCGAGATCTCACAGGCAAATGTTGCAGAAAGATCTGGGAAAAAAGCACCTGGACTGGAGCCTGGAGACAACCTGAGGGGAAGGCAGGGTGCTGGCTCACAGGGGAATGGTTTACCCAACTGTGTCACACAGCCCTTCGGGGGGAGCCATGCACCTCCTTGCAGAGCAGCTTCCCACAACAGACACCTCACATGGGGATGGAGGAGGGCTGCGTCACGGGGGTGCCTCCTCATGCCCACTCCCTTCTCCAGCACGGTGGTGGCTGCAAGTGCCGATCTGCTTTCTGTTTGGCTCCATTTCCTGCCCTTTTATTTTTTTCCTGGCTGCTCCTGCCCCTGTGGTGTGCCCCCATTTTAGACGGGGAAGGAGGACAGGACCGCTGCCAGGTCAGGGCCTCAGCATCATGGAGGCAAGCAGAGGGCCAAAGTCTGGATAAGACAGGGAATCTTCTCCCTCCCTCCCAGGAAAACACCACCAGGAAAAAGGTTTTAAAGCCTCCTGATGTGGCCAGAGCATGATAGGAGATATGGAACCTCATATCAGAGGAACTTGTTGGCGGAAATGATGCCAAAGAAATAAGGAAGGAAGAGCTTCAGGCTGGTGTTAAGACTATGATAAAGGCTGTGGGTGAATCTGACAAGGTATTGAAGGGACCAATGGTATTTGAATATCTGGATTTCTGAGAAACAATTTATTATGTGAAAACTCAAGGTTGCAAGGCTAAAGAAAGAACTAGGGATCCTGCTGCCAGGCTGCAGCCCTGGAGGCAGTGAAGGCCCTGGGGCTTCACTTCTTCGTCTTGACTTCTTCGTCTTGACTTCTTCGTCTTGACTTCTTCGTCTTGACTTCTTCGTCTTGACTTCTTCGTCTTGACTTCTTCGTCTTGACTTCTTCGTCTTGACTTCTTCGTCTTGACTTCTTCGTCTTGACTTCTTCGTCTTGACTTCTTCGTCTTGACTTCTTCGTCTTGACTTCTTCGTCTTGACTTCTTCGTCTTGACTTCTTCGTCTTGACTTCTTCGTCTTGACTTCTTCGTCTTGACTTCTTCGTCTTGACTTCTTCGTCTTGACTTCTTCGTCTTGACTTCTTCGTCTTGACTTCTTCGTCTTGACTTCTTCGTCTTGACTTCTTCGTCTTGACTTCTTCGTCTTGACTTCTTCGTCTTGACTTCTTCGTCTTGACTTCTTCGTCTTGACTTCCCTATGGAAAAGGTCACTGGACAAAGATGACTTTTCCTGTTGACAAAAATCATTTAGATGGAAAAAAATCTTCGAATATCTAAAAGGCCAGGGAAGATACTACATTGATTCCAAATGAAAAGGTCTGATAAACTGATGAATTTTAAATAGATTATGTAATATTACACTGGATACAGAACAGGTAAAACTTATCAGAATTGCTTTTTAAAGAGACTTTTTTTCCCTATTGAAGGACAGAGTTAAATTAGAAACGAGTGCCTTGAAAAATAAGCTTTTATTGTAAACAAGCAAAGCTTTTATAGAAACATCCCTTTCTTGGTTAGTACACATTAATCAGTTACGCTTTAGTGATAACGAAGTGGAGTGGTTGGAGGCTAATTGCCCTGGAGGTCTGGAATCTGCAGGCTGACAAACTCTGGGCTGTTCATTCTGGACAGGGGTGTTTCATGTCCCAGAGCCACAAATTCTGTGAAACAGTTTCTGTCCCAAAGACGGTACACTTGAAAGAAGCAAGCTGATGCACAAGTCATCTTGGCAGGTTTTCAGAAGATTAGTGAAAACGTGTTTCTTTTACAAGTGTTTTGCATTCAGGGAATGGGCATTTTTCATGGGGAAGCATTTATCTTTGAGCATCTCAATCTAGATCTGTAACACAGGGCTATAACTGTCACTGTTATGTGGTGCCCCAAATCCCTCTCATGTGGTTTTCACGGTCTGATTGCAAACATGTAAACTTCCCTGACGCTAGATTTATACTTCCTGCGTGGTGTGAGACTTGGCAAAGGGCCCTGGCTACAGACTGTGTTTATTCTCAAGTTACCAAGCATGGCACACGCGTGTCATGACTAGTTCTTGCTGGGGCCCTTAGGTTGTAGATCAAGATTCCTAGTAGGTTTTTCATATGTTTTTTTACCTGTGTATTTCATACTGGTGTACTTTCTATATGCATATGCTTTATTTCTCTGGCAAGCTTTCTGATGATTGCTCAAAGTATCCTTTAGGGTATCTACCTTCATGTCAAGATTGAAAGGGGAAATTGAGAAGCAGGCAAAACCCTCAGTAAAGTTAGCTATTGCAAAGAGGTTGGAAAAAAAGAAATGAGGTTATATATTAAACCAGTTATGTTTTCAATTACATTTGAAAGCCTAACAAATTTTGCTTTTTGTATTAAGCATTAGATACTCATACATCTATCTTAAGATAAATGTAGGCTTTTAACTTTTATCGGCCTTGCCATTACTGGATATATGTGTACGTGGAATATATATGAAACATTTAAAAAAACCTCCAAGATTTAATACCCACTTACATTTGCATTCTTAATTTGTATGTATGGCTATTGCTTTTATAAAAGCATTCATGAAGTATTTGTAGGAGCACATACCATCCACAATTGTTTCAGAAAATTAGATGGAGAATTTAGTTGTGGATATGTGTATCTACATTGCCTGGAAAATCTTGGGCCTAGTCTTTTAAGACACCATTCCTACAGATCCTGTGATCCATATTTGATAAATGCGACCTGCATGAGAAGAGGGAGAGGGGTATGCATCTATTAAATATGCTTGAGCAAGAGCATGTCATGAGTGGTTGATAACAAAGAGGGAGGGTTAGGGGCGGGGAATAGTAATTATATGAAATTCAAACTCTTATGAAAAAGCTGGTTGAGCAACCAGCCTTAATAGCTTCGATAGACTATTTTCAATAAAGACAAGCTGGTAAAAGCAGCTGTTAAAATGTTGACAATAAGTCAAGTTCTTATACCCTTGGCTGTATTTCTTCTAATTATGCAGTTTTTAAAGTTGCAACGAGTACGGAGACAGCTTCCTCCTGGACCAATCCCTCTCCCAATTTTTGGGACATTGATACAGCTGAACTTTCAGTTTAATCGTGATCTCCTCATGAAGGTATTTATTTTCAGATACTCCTAATTGTTTAAAAGGCTTTGTAATTTCCCATTTCTCATGTTGTTTGCTATGTGAAGACATCCTCTCCCGAAACTACATTGGTAACATACTGTAACTGTTAACTAGCCACTGTGATATTGCACTTGGTTTGGTTTGGAACTGCTGGTTTGGTTGGCAGAATAAGAAAAAGTTATTGCAACATGAAGTAGTTTGCCAAGCTAAGAAAATTGATATGGGAAGTTCTGAATGTGTGAAAATCATTCTGATGCTTAAACCCATCACCTTTTAATACTGAATATGACAAATTCATGTGAAACTTGATATCCTTCTGTCACCCCTTAACACTAAATTTGACAAAGTCCTGTGCAAATTTGTATCATTTAGGATTAAATACCTTTAGGGATAATAGATCAGATTTGTAGTTAGGGAAAATAGATAGTATTTGTAAAAAATTTCTTTCACAGCATGGATTTTTAGCTCTCTGAACAATGGCACTCTCTAGCTTGAGCAGAAATAGATACTGAAGATTCACTATGTGTGTATATGCTTGTTTGTATTGACAGGATCTAAAAACCCTCATGAACCTTTTGGTAGTTGTTTTTTGAGGAGTACTTCTGAGCCTAAAGCCAGCTCTTTTTCATTCTGTTTGTTCTCGCAGTGCTTTCGGGATTATTAATAGACAACTCCAGTGGCTTCTGTCACTGTGATTTGGACGAGACACACCATTTTAGTCTGACCAAATGGCAGGTTCAGATGGGAAGTAAGGACACTGTGAGACAGTATGGTCTTAGTCAAGTTCCAGTGCCTAAATATGCAAATGGACAGGGCGGAAAAAAGAAAGTGACTGGTCCAGACTAACTAGCTTGTAGAGACCTCTGACATTTCTGTGTTCCCTTTGCACCACTTTACCAGTACAAATGATAGAAACCCTCTTGAAATAAATTCGTGCATAGAAAATACCCTTTACCACATGAATCATTGTTAACTGAGCCTTGGCTTATATACAGTAATAAGAACTACCTAATGTTTCTTGGAATAGATCTGTGGTTCTGAAAAGCTGGAGTATTTGGTTCCTTCCAACAACGAATGCTGGAAAAGACATTCATGCTTTCTCACAGATAGTTCTAGTCTTGTGGGAAAGATGGAGAACACCATTCCACCTTAGGGTTGGTCCTGTAATCAGTGTAAAAACAGGTTCATCCTCTGTCTGCAGTATGTGGGATTTCACCTGTGCTTTACTGGTTTCTCTCCCATCTATAGCTGGCAAAAATTCATGGCAACATATTCACCTTATGGTTTGGATGGGCCCCAGTGGTCATATTGAATGGGTTTCAAGCCGTTAAGGATGGTATGACCGTGCACCCTGAAGATGTTTCTGGGAGGCTAGTGTCCCCTTTCTTCAGAGCAATGGCCAAAGGAAAAGGTGAGATTTTTCTTGTCATAAATACTGCACAGAAACATTGTCTTGACAAATTGCAGCTCTCTTGTAGCTTGTAACCGTTTCCAAAGGTACCACAGTAGCAGGGTTTGTCTGAGGAATGACTGCCAGGTGAACTGCAAAGTAGGGAAAAGTGAAACAGCCTTTGGATAGTAGGAGAAGGAAAAGACCAGCAAAAGGAAAAAATATTTATAATGCCTTGTGTGAAATATTCACTGGATCAAATTCAGAGGTGATGAGATGATGTAGGGGTAGGTTGTGCCACAGAGAAGTGGAGGAAGAGCAGGAAACAGCACAATTCCTTGTCCTGGACTTAATGCCTCCCACCATTACATTTTCAGTTGAAGAAAGAGCTTGATGGTGGGATCTCCTTCCCATTCCCTTCCTTTTGTGAATATTTTCTTACTCTCACAGTTGCATCTAGAGGTTCAGTGCACTTCTGTTTCAACCTTGCTGTAGGTTTTGTACTCCCCACCCACACTGGAAGTTCCCAAACTCCTGATTTTCTGAACATGTGCATTCTGAAACAATCTTTATTTTATTTGGGACCTCGACTTTTTTTAAGGAAACCAAATTCCTTAAATATTTCTAATTTGAATTTGTTTCAGTCATTGGTGATTCTTATACTACATTAAAGATCCTGTTAGTATATGATGTTTATTTCTCCTGAAGAGATTTGTCACAAAGCCTAAGTACTAAACTTTTCTGCCCTGTGGACAGGAACTTTTCTCCCTGACTGTGAACAGTCAGAACTCTTTCCCCTTTTCCCTTCATGAGAATCATTACCCTGGTCAGGTGAGCTCCAGGCATAGAAGAGAGCGGGAGGCAAGCACTTCAGAGAGCATCTAGAGAAGCAGTTGTCAAACTTTGAGATAACTGGCTGTCTTGGATCAAGCTTAATCCTGCAAGTCGTCTTATTACCAGTTGAGGTTGTCCATTTTAGCCCTGCCCACATGCTTACACACCACAGCTATCCTTTTGTGTCTTTGTGTTCATAGGCAATGCAATAGTTTCATTATATTCTGTGGTTTAGTAAATCTTTTAATGTAGTCTTTGTCTATA
Organism: Himantopus leucocephalus; assembly: GCA_003993805.1. Classification (NCBI taxonomy): domain Eukaryota; kingdom Metazoa; phylum Chordata; class Aves; order Charadriiformes; family Recurvirostridae; genus Himantopus; species Himantopus leucocephalus. The sequence goes on from RSEF01000009.1 coordinate 18,054,241, forward strand.
ATAAATATTAGCATGATAAAGAGCTCTTCATTGAATGGATGCAGGGATTATGTTGGCAACTGGTCACACCTGGAAGCAGCAGAGAAGGTTTGCGCTGAGGACTCTATGCAGCCTTGGTCTGGGGAAAAGAGGTCTGGAGCATCAAGTTCAAGAAGAGGCCCGTTACCTGGTAGACTTCTTTGCAAGTATGAAAGGTATCTCTGCAATAAATACTTCTTCATTTTTGTCATTAGTCTGATGTCTCTAGTGTATGAACTTCTCTGTCCTGCTCTGAAATTAAGGGCAGCTTTTGTTCCACAAGAGAGTGTGCAGGGTCTTACAGTGTCTGTGTGGAATGGATTGAAAATGCCAAGACCCCAGTCCTGTGTTTTCAAACCCAGAGGGAGGCTATTCTTGTTCAAAGTTATTTTCAAAACTACTGAAACTGGGAAGCAAAACTGGAGCTTATTTGTTATTTATATCATAGAATTCTTGAAGTGGAAAGGGATCTTTGAAGATGGTCTAGTCTAACGCCTTCCCAAAGAAGGGTCAATCAGAGGAGGTTTCTTAGGGCTGAGTCCAGTTGGGTTTTAAATATCAGCAAGAATGAAGACTTCACCATCTCTCTGGGTAACCTGTCCCAGTGTTCAATCAGCCCTACAGTAAAAAAGTTTCTTATGTTTAGGCAGAACTTAATTTTCAATTTTTGCCCATTGCCTCACTTGATACCACTGAGAAAAGTCTAGCTCCGTGTTCTTTATTCCCCTCCATCAGGCATTTATACGTAGTTAAGGTACTTCCCTGAGCCTTCTCTTCTCCAGACTAAACAGTCCCAGCTCTCTCAGCCTCTTTTATGTTTGATGCTCCAATCCCTTAATTGTCCTTGTGGCTCAACTTTTTCCAGTATGTTGATGTCGCTCTTGTACTGGGGAGCCCAGAACTGGACCCAGCACTCCAGGTGGGTCTCACCAGTGCTGATCAGAGGGGAAGGATGACCGCCTTTGACCTGCCGGCAATGCCTTTCCTAATGCAGCCCAGGATGATGTTGGCCTTCTTGTCTCAAGGGCACATTGCTGGCTCATATATGGTGCGGGTGCATAAAGATATGGACACGTTATCAATGCTGATCAACTAAGTCCTGTAATGCCATTTGCGTGCACTCTGTAAAGCAGTGACTAGACTCTTGTCTTCATTACAACATTTTACCCTGATCAACCCACTTAGGAGCATGTGAGTTGGATTTCCCAATCCTGATCATTATGCAAAGGCACAGTAAATCAAGACATGCTGTGGCTAGCATTTTATCAATTAAAAGTAATTAAATCTAGCCGAATCCCATGGTTTAAGAACTAGGAGAGATTGAGATGTGACCATGTGTGCAGGAAAGAAAAGCCCAGAACAGTAAGTTGCTAATCAGAATTGTGCATTGGGTGTTGGACAGTTGCAAAATATTTTTTTTTGAGATGAGTTTTTCATGTAATTGCTTTAAATTTAGTCATAATTTTGTTGACACAATGGGTTGAAAGAAACTTATGACATTTTATCTTACTGGAGGCTGTACATCTCTAGCAAAGTCAGATAAAATATAGTAGCCTTGCACACATTTATGTCCTTGCTGAGTAAGGCTGCCTCTCTTCTTACGGTTCTCCTCTCAAATTCCCTTTGACCACAATGTCATTCCCATGCTTGAGACCTATTTTGAATTTGCCAGACGGCAAATTTTCTCTATCATATTATGAAATATTTTACACATCTGGCGTTTCTTTAGGGTGCCACACATTCCTGGGGTTATGGGATTGCACCATAGTTGTGAAAAATCAGTTTGATACTATGATTTTGTAAGAAGATTGCTGCTTCTCTGTGAAATGCAATGCTCTCTTGAAAGTTTTTTGGGTAACCTGTAATATTTTCTCATTTCACTAAAGCAGAAAAGGAGACATTAACAGTGACATTTATTATTATGGTTGCAGGGAAACCCCTGGATCCTTCTTTCCCTCTCGTTCATTCTGTCTCAAATGTAATTTGTGCTGTTGTTTTTGGACATCGCTTCTCTAGAGAAGATGAAACATTCCGTGAACTGATTAGAGCCACAGAGTATCTATTCAAATTTGCAGGCAGCTTTATTCATCATGTAAGTAAACAATCTGTTATCTTTCTCTGAATAAGACAGAAAGTGAGAAATGCAGATTCAAGAGGTAGCTGTTAGGCAAAAGTTTTCAAATGGGTGAGTGACATCCCATGAAGCTTTACTGGGCAGTGCGCTGTCTCAAAGTGTGATGGTAAAGGTCTACATACCAGCCTTTGTTCATTGTCCTATGTTTGAGTACTGTGATAAGGTAGTTTGCTCCTAAATCTTTGCAGCAAGGCACAAGCTGATGGACTGCTCCTGCGTCATGTTTGCTACTTGGTTTCTCAACCCCCATGCACAACAGCTTGCTGCCTTGGGCATCATGATTGTTAAATACTAAATGTCAGGTCTAAAAGTGTGATTCACATGCCAAGTTTAGACACTGTTTTATATACCGTCAACAGAGAAGAACGATTCAAATACCTAAGTGTTTTGCCTGTGGCTACTTATCTCCCTTTCCTCTATAAGAAGTGGAGACTTGAAGACTTCCCAGAGAAATTCCACTCCTTCACCCTGAGTAAGGAGCAGCTCTAGATGCAAGCAGCAGAAGATGGGAAAGGCTAAGCCAGCAAATGTACCTGTAAGCTTGGCAATCAAAACAATCAGCGCTCTTATGGGAGTCAAGGACTTACCTGACACTAGAAGAGGCCTGCTTTGCACAGAAGTGTGTTCAAAGTTGCCTGGGAGTTCTGGTTCTAGTTCTAAAGTGTCCCATACACCTTATGAGTTAGCTTCTTAATGTAAAACACATAAGCAATCCCTGAAATACAGAGATTCCCTCCTACATCCCATGGAGCATTATTCTCACTAAGTTATGATCAGGTTCCCTTTTGCTTAGCCTAGCTTTGGTCCTGTAAGGTGTGTCTAGTGGTGACAGGTGAGACTTGCTTTTGGGATAGAGAATATACCTCCTTTTCTTCTCTCCTACCTATCCCAGCTTTGCTTTAGTCCAATGAATAAGACACTTTTCTGAGAAATAAGAACAGGTGTTAAACCATTCCAGAGGGAGGGCTGCAAACTTCCCGCTTCCTGGATGCAAAGGGATGCAGTGTTATGTAGACAGTGGACATTCCTGCATCCACATTCCCATTTCTTAACTGGATTCCATGTGTCAGGCACTGAAGAGGAGAACGCTGTTGATCAGGCCTCTCCAGAAATGTAGGAGGAGTTTTGGCAGGACTGGTAGCCAGGAAGGTAGATGGGCTCAGTTACTGTCTTGAACGTTGACAACTAAATTCCACATACAGTTAGGGTGCCATAGTAGCTGGAAAGTGCACGCATTTGAGAGTAGGAATGCACGTAATCTGGGCAACCATGTATGGTTAGTCAGACCACAGTTGTACATAATTCTCCTGAACAGATTTTGAAAGTAAAAAAATACCAGATATGGAAATAAACAAAAAGGATATGAAGTTCTATGAGAATTTACCAAGGGCTGGACTACTACCTTTCTGTGATAAGGCAATGATTAATTGATAATTGGATGTCTGTCAATAAGAACTGATTTTCCAAAAAGACAGAAGTATACTTATCTAATTCAGCCAGACTCCAGTGAACACGTAATAACTTGCTTTCTGCGGTATAATTACGAGAGTACAAGAAGAGCTCAGCAAAATGAAGACTGAGGAAGGATAGAACTTCTGCTGATAAATAAATGATGGAATTATGTTTTGAGCAGGAAAAGAACTATTAAGAGAAAATACACTGCACATGCAAGAACAATGTACACAAATTATCCGGGCATAAATATAGGCTGAAAATCAGAGTGAACTTTCTAGCTGTCAGAATAGGTAGAAAGCAGCTATTCTTAGGCTGGATTGTCCCAAACAGTAAGAGAGAAGGATAAAATTAATCTTGTTGTTTGAGCTAACCCCTTCTTTTCTAGAGGAGAGCACTCAATAATGTCAGGTAGCCGTTTCTCAGCTTTTCTGGGTTTCAAATGTTTGGAGTTGTATTGAGGACCCTTGAGAGCTCGATTAGCAGAGAGTGCTTTGGGGGATTACCGAGGTTGTATCCCAGCTGCTGGCAGCTGGCCCTTGCTTTGGATTCTGTCAACGGCTTTTGTGCATCCTGGTGAGGACAGTTCGCAATGGCTTTGCTTCTTCCTTCCTGGTATTCTCCACTGGAGGGCAGGATCTCACTTTGTAAATGTCTGAATACGTGAATTAAATAATTGAATAAATTAATACAGTTCATTCTAATTATAATCATTCTAATTTGGCTTGTGGTTGAGCTGAAAGCCTGTGGAACTCTGAATCTTACTATCAACACAGCTAGAAATTATATAGTGTACTGTTTCACGACTTGAAAACATAAGCATAATCTTTGTCAGAGTATTTTACTCACGATGGCAAAAACACATGCTAACATGAACATTACCTTCTCTTTTTAGTAGGCCTAAAGTGCATTTTCTAGTGATAGAGACTTTGTGGTACCTCTTGTGTGTCACTCCCGCAGCTGTATGAAATCTTCCCCTGGTTGATGTGCCGTCTCCCTGGTCCTCATAAGAAGGCGTTGTCTTGCTATGACGTCCTGAGCTCTTTTACAAGGAGAGAGATCAGAATGCACGTGGAGCGTGGGATACCAGAAGAACTGCAGGATTTCATTGACTTCTACCTGGCTCACATTGAAAAAGTAAGTATTTGTTCATATATTCATGGTCAATGAGGTGAAATGGACCGCTAAATAATCCAGTCTGAGCCCTTCTATCACAATCTCTTACCTTTCATAGAAATCTTAATGTGAATCCAGTTACTAGGGACTTTCTAAATCCTTTCTAATTATTGATATGCCACAGCCCATTGCAATCCTTTTATTAAAGGGCATGTTAATACACTGCATTTATTCTCATTGGCACAAATTACAAAATGATCTAAGGCCTCCAGGAAAGAATACTAAATTTCTAAGAGGACTGGGAAGGTCTTGGGGGACAGCGGGATGTTCTGGATAGGCTATTTGGCTGGTAAGAGTTTGTCAAGAGAGGGTGCTGCAAAAGGATGGTTAGATTTTGTGAGGAAATAATCTAGGAATCAGCAGAGTTTCAGACAAGGCAGGAGAAGAGGACAGTGCTAGGGTCAGTGAAGTTTCAAGAAGGTAAAGGGAACTGGGGCAAATAAGGGCGTTTTGGGCAGGTAAGCATAGTAGAGATAGGTGGGAATCCATAGGGTTTTGAAAGGCTGTAGGAGGCTTGCATAAGCTGTGAGTGTGGGGACACATATCTCCCTTTTCTGGACCTTACCAGGTTCCATTTTTCTTTGTCTGAATCTCTTGGGAACGGGATCCCCTCCCTAATTCCTGGACTAGCAGCTGCTCTTCCTCTCTGTGACTCCTACCTCCACTTAATCGCTCTTCCTTTCTCCTCTTCTCCACTGCAGCAGACCGTGTTCATCCTTCTGTTCTGCTTGGTGATAGGAAAAAAAAAAGGAGAAAGAGGAGGAAGTGACAAGATGAGACTGGTGTTACTAGGGGGTGATAAGGCAAGAGTGGCTCAGAGAACCAAATGAGATATACAGGCCGGGTGTATCTATTCTTGCAGCCACTGGAGAAGTGGGTAGTGACTGCTGCTCCTGGGTGGCAGTGCTTCCTTGAAGGGGCAGTCGGTGCCCTGTCCACTGTGGTCATGTGTTGGTCACAGCAACAGAGGGACTGCCACCTTGTCAGGCTGTAGGCACCCGTCCTGCATCTCCTGGCACAGCCGAAACAGGTCAGCTGCCCTGGACTGCTGCCTGCCTTGTGTACTCCCCGAGTTGGCTCTGCTGCTGTGCTCGATCATGCTGCAGAGATGTGCAGGGAAGAATGTCTATTAGCTATTTCTGTCAGCCAGCTCTTTAGTCTTTTAGTATGTGTCTTATGAATAATTCGTAGTGCTTGACTTTTTTATTATTGGGGGCAACAAAAGCTACTATCTTGTGGAACTCCAAGTATATTGCAACGGTGAAACTGTCATTATCATCCAAGCTGGTAATTTTATCAAAGGATCAAATCAGATCTCCTTGCTAAGATCAGTTTTCTTTAACATAATAAATACTATTAATTTGTATTTCTAGCTAGTAATTCTTTATTAATTGATTCCCATATCAGCTGCTGGTTTTTTTATGTCCAGGGTGGATGTCAGCCTAACTGGCTTCTAGTTCCTTGGATCCTCTTGTTTTAAATTTTTTGATACTGGAAAATATTAACACATCTGGTCTTCCAAAGCGTTTAACTGCTTCTGAAGTCTTTCACTACTGTCCTAAGATTTATGAGACTTGAACATCAGTGGATCAGGAATTGTTTCAGTGAGCTCTTCTGGGACTCTGCTGGGTGGAAATCATCCAAGTTTGTTTATCAAAAAAATTGAACTGTCTGTAATAAATATGCAAGGGCAATATAAAAAGATTAGATTATATTACAACAGGGAAAAACATCCTTCCCACTTTTCAATTGCTCCACTGGCAAAAGAAATGTTCAAGACCCCTGAGTATAACCTCCCTAAATTTAGACAATGAATTGCCCCAAACCATAACAATTTTCTTTCATAGTTTCAGCATATACGTACCTGTCCTCGCACTTCTAACTGAAAACTGTAAAACCCCAGAGCAGCTGTATGTGAGTCGCTGGTCTTGTAGTGAAGAAGCATGAATACCACAGGTTAAGAACTTTTGACAGCCCAGTGTTTGTTACCTGGTCACTGTATTGCTTGTTAGAAAAACTAAGTGATGGAATATGACTTGAGGTGTGAAGGATGACATGCTGGTACACAGCTTCAGGGGAACATTTCACACAGACACAGAATATTTGTGAAACATTCTAAATGTACCACTATTTGCACAATTAAGCCAACAATCCTTTTCTGTGGAGAACATGTGATTTACCTTCATGATTAAGAGTGGAGTAAACATGGCTTGTCCATTTGTGAAACGTTAGCTTTTTGTATTGATAATCATCTTTGGTGTCTAGTTCTTTATCAGTCTCTCTGTACTGTATTATAGGCAGAACACTTCAGCTTGGAACCAGTGATAAAATCCCATTTAAACCTATTCTGTTTTTTCTAACTTTCATGATAAACCTCTACTTTTTCTTATCATTTGCAGTCCAAAGATGTACCCAGGTCTACATACAATGAAGACAACATGGTTTATTCTATAAATGACCTTTTCTTGGGTGGATCAGAGACAACTAGCACTACTTTGAACTGGGCCCTGCTCTATATGGTGGCAAATCCAGGCATCCAAGGTGAGTGGTTAAGCACGTCACAGATATCTCTGCTGCAATAGAACAGCCAAGTCATAACGATTTTGTGTATCAGAGATTATTCCTAGATACTGGTATATGGCTAGTGGCACATGGACCTTTTTGTACTGGTAGATCTGCACTGGGCAGTATTGGTAGATCCAGAGTATCCATAGACAAGCTCTTACAGCAGTAACAGGCATAAGGCAGTTTCCAGAAAGAGGTAACAGTTTGGAAAGTGCGGTTATGTATAGGAGGTTTTGGCTGATTGAGTTGGAGGAGTTGAGGTCTTTGGGGAAATGAAGATTGTTGTAGGGTAGTCAGTGGCATAAGAGGACTGGAGTTGCCATTCAGGAAGCCAGAGGGTTTGCATGCATCATCCTTGAAGGAGCAGCGGCCACTGCTGCAGCTATTGGTGAGGTGCTAATGGTACTTCAAGAAACTGAGTTGGGTTCTGTCTTAGTTGTAAACATGACTGATGGCTGAAAATAATTAACGAGAAACTGATGTGTGGTAGCAGGGATGTCACTCTTTGGTAACTTGCTTTAGTTCTGCTTTGTACTGGCTGAGTGTCAGTGATGGGGTCTGCAGCGAGTCCTGCCCTTCTTAGTGCTCTGTAGGTCAGAGTAGTAGTAAAGATAGTCACCTAAAGGTCAGTTGGCAACTTTGACTTTATTTTTGTCGATCAGTCCATTTACGATCCCAAGGTATCAGGGTGTCTATTTAATCTGTGATTAAATTAACTGTGTGATGTATTTGAGCTTCTTGCAACAGAAATTGTTCCAGTCGGGAGGGGAATTTCATGGCTTATCTGTTATGTCTATGTGTATTTAAGAAGTTTATTTTCAAGTCTGGCTTTTAAATAACCATCCACCACTTTCATAGAGCACTAAATGGAAACCAAAGAAAGAATGATCTCTTATGCTGGATAACAGAAATCTCATTGTTAGATAGCAGAATATGTGCAAATACCCAGAGGAGAAGAGGATTTTAGATGGAGGAAAGAGATGAAGATAAGAAAAAATTGCTCAACTTGGAGCTGTCAGACAAGAAGGTCTACTTAATCTCATGTTATTGCATTTTTATTATCACCTGATGTAATTATTGGGTTATGAAAGCGCTGATTCACCTAAATAATTTTATTTGTCTAAATATAATACCTTGCACATACTTGGGAAAGCAGGGTGTGTGCAGAATGATCCTTCACAGGCTTGAGTCATACATTGCATCTAGACTCCCATAATGAACTGACACTAATATATCTGTCCTCATTTAATTGGTGGCTTCTTTTTGAACCCGTTCATACTTTTGCCTGTGGTGACAACCCATGACAACGTTACGCAGTTCCAATGTGTACCACATGGAAAAGTTTGGCATTTTGCCTAATCACTGAATCGGGCTCTCCTTGTTCCCTGAACTACCAGAACAAAGATGCATGTTTATACTCACGCAGTGACTGATCACTTCAAACTATAATGGATGCTGAAGTAGTCGTGCTTGATTTTGCAAGCTAGTTCTTCATAGAAGGAAATTTACTGTACTTAATTTTTTTTTCTGGATATACATTTTAAATTCTGTAAGGTGCTAAAATCTCTGTCAGGGTGTACCTAACATACTTTTGTGAAGGACTGCTGGCAGTCACTGAGCAGGCTTGATGTGAATGAGCACAAACTGACCAATGCAGAATGGGCTTCCCTGCATCTTAGTGTTGCTTCAAAGGGCCTGGAAAAAGACAGGATCATTTGTTAAAAATCAAAGGCATTTTTATTATGTGTGTACTGCCTCTCTTGAGGTTTACAAAACAAATTTTGTACTTCTGTTAATGCTCCCAGCACTCCTGTGCAATAGGTAATTTAAATCATGATATTCTTGATCAAAAGGCAGGCGCCAAGAAACACATCCGTGGTCTTTTTTTTAAAGGTATTTGGACATTGTTCTATTTGGTATTGGTTCAGTTAACAGACATCCTATATAAAAACCATTTTCTTTCAAGAGGAATTAGGCTTTTTAGGCCCAGATTCACCTGGCTTAAATTCCGGAGAGCTCTGAGCTTAGTGGTTCTAACTGGCTGCAGGTGCCTGAGGCACCTAGCCAAAAGAAAACACAAAGATACAGTTATTTCTTGCATTTAAGTGTTAGTAAGGCAACTCTTAAAGAGTTTTAAATTTTTGAGCAACAAATGTCTTTTCTTCATCCACAATCAAATAACTTCAGGCCCAGAAGTAGAGCTCCCATATGTTTAAGCTGTTGGAACACCCTGCTACTTTTTTTTTTCTTCTTTATAAAAGTTACTTACATTTTTACATTAATTTTGTTGCTGTTCTCATAGTTCTAAATGGGAAATGTCTTTGAAAATGGAATTGGTGAGAATACTTGATATATTTTTCCACCTGCAATGATGAGTATTTCTCCACAGAGAAAGTGCAGAAGGAGCTGGATGCTGTTTTGGGTCCTTCCCAGTTAATTTGCTATGAAGATCGGAGAGAACTGCCCTACACCAATGCTGTGGTTCACGAGGTTCAGCGCTTCAGCAATATTATCTCAGTTGGCGTGCCCAGAGTGTGTGTGAGAAACACTACATTGCTTGGCTTTCCCCTCAAAAAGGTACAGACACAGTTTCTCAATTGCTACAGACCTTTCCTGCATCAGTAGAGCAAGTTGTGGATTCAAATCTATTTGTGCCAGGGTCTTCTGAACAGCAGTGGGGTTGGATACCTCTGGGTCATAGCCTGAATGGGAACAAGGACAAGAAGCTGTATGCCAGGCTAAGTTGAGTGACGCAGCTGTTGGGACAAGGTTATCAGCAGGGAAAGATGCCCCTGGACGGAAGAGGAGATTTTAGCAAGGCTACAAATCAATGAAGACAAAACCTTAGAGATTGATACGGAAGAATACTGTGATTGCTTTGTGCTGAGAAGGCATTGGAAAGATTTCTGGCTGAGTTTTTGTCTGCAGAAAGATCCAGGGAAAAGCATGAAGGTTTGCCACTAGCTTTTGTCAAAGAGAATAAACCACAGAAACTTCTAGTGTTAGAAATGAAAATGGGTTTAGTACAAATAAAGTTGTTAGTTTCTAGTGACACAGCTGCTTCCACTGTCAGGCTTGGATTGACATTCTGAAACAAAACGACTTCACGTTCCTCACAGTTCCTACTGGTAAATGAACACACCAGCATAAAACGCTGAACTCCGAAAGTAAACTAGCACAGGTCTCACCTAGCCAGTGCTGACCACTGGGGGAGGATTGACAGCCAGAACTGAGTTAGTCTTTTTCTCCTTTCAGGGCACCATAGTTTTTCCAAATATTGCTTCGTCTTTGTATGACCCGGAGCAGTGGGAAACACCTCGATGTTTCAACCCTGGTCACTTCTTGGATAAGGATGGAAACTTTGTGAGCCAAGAAGCTTTTTTACCATTCTCAATAGGTAAGTGGACTGATAGCACAAACATTAATGGTTTGGATTGGGACTGTAGAATTAAGATGTCTATCAAAAACATATTGATCATTTATCTTAAACCTCTTCGTGGAAAACAGTGATAAAATCAGCATGATTATTTTCAGTAACATTTCCCAATCCAACTATAAACATCTCTTCTACTGAACAAATAATAACATAGAAAATCAGAGACGTCCTGACAAATATATACATATAACGAGCCCTATTTTTGGAAGAAAATTCTCTGCTAATGATTATGGTTATTGATTTGGGGCATACATTTCAACACCAGATGTACATTTGGAAACTACTTGCAAACAGCTGTGCTGATGCTTTGTGCATGCAAAACTGGAGCACAACATCTCCCAGGAAGAGCAAGTCCTTATTCTTCATTGACATGATTGAACAAGTTCCTTTAAAGTTGTCAGTCAAATGAAGATGAGTTTTTTGAGTCAATTGAAGCAAAACTCGGAGGAAAAGGGCTGCACAGTTGCCTATAGCTACAGACAGGATTCTTTAAAGGAAGAATTACATGAAGTTTTGTGTCGTTGATTGTATTAAGTCCTAAAAGAAATTCCAGATTCAGCAAAAATACCCTTGCTTTGTGTGAAGATGAATACAATTGCTTTTGAGGTCAGGGTAATTTACTCACTGTCCTTCCCCTCTTCCTTCTGTAGGGCACCGTGTGTGTTTAGGGGAGCATCTAGCGAGGACTGAGCTCTTCATTTTCTTTGCCAACCTGCTGCGGGCCTTCACCTTCCGTCTGCCTGAGGGGGTGACGAAGATCAACACAGAGCCCATTTTGGGGGGTACACTGCAGCCCCACCCATACAGGGTTTGTGCCATTCCGCGCTAGGGTGTGCATATGCATCTTATTTACTTTGGCGAATATATATATCTTGAGTCCATATAATCTTTTTTTGTCTTGGATACGAATTTTGGCTACACAAGCCACCTTTTGTCTACAGCAGATAATTTTGTTCAGCTGCTGTTACCTGCTCTTGAAGGTGTTTTTTTTTTTTCTCTTTTTCTTGGTAAAAGTTCTTTTTATCTGGAGCATACCATCATTCTCAGCCATAAAGGCATCATGCAGGTGCTGTCTGGCCTGGTAGATTTAAATCTGGTACACTGGTGAGAAAATGACAAAATTGACTGTCAGACTTCAAAAATTAATTCATTATCTCCGAGTTACCCTGTTTTTAAAACCAATTGAGTTTGGAAAAGCATACCGGGAAAATTCTGCCTCTTTATATTACTGTCATCACTCATAACATTTCATTCAACTTTTTGTTGATGTTCACTAATAAAAGATATGAAGGAAAAATTAGCAACTGGTTTTATTTATGGATGACTTACAGTTCACTGAGAATTTCTGGATTTGACCCAGCAGAATATGTATCTTTAAATCTGCCAGAGGATAACTGGTTTGAGTCCAGCAAAGAAAAGGTGCAGGCTGAAACTTGATGAAGAGTGAAGGTACAGAGAGAGGATTTCTTTTAGGGCAGTTACTTTTAATATTTTAAAATTCTGCCAAGTTAATTTTTGGAAAGTCCTTTCTAACAGAGCAACTGTTTACTCCTGAGGGTTGTCAGGATCAGCCCTGAGTGGTTGCTACAGCAGGTGCAAGGAGCTCCTCTAAGGAGCAATTTGGGTTGAGGAGCCTGCTGTAATTAGAGCTGATGGTAAATTGAGAAATATAGATACTTTTTAATCACCTCAGTTCAGCGGTATTCCTGAAGCTACAAAGGCTTGTCATATACACAAAATATTGGTCAAATTCAATGAAATGGTCTATAATAGCAGAAAAGGAAAAATTTAGTTCCTGTGGTGAATATAAATTTATTTATATTGTCTGGAAAAGACTCGTAAAGTGTAAGTGAACTTGTCCTTGATTAATATTCCTACTTCTGTGAGAGGGGATAGGACAGCTAAACAGACGATCATCTGTTAAATCAGTTATCACTAGATGTCGGCTGCTGTACGATTGAGATTCGTTTAGGCAGTTTACCATGAATCACAAATTTAGACCCGTCTTATTATTTCTAATTCAATAGCTGATGGAACACAGCATCAAAATAGTAAGCACTTGATATTTAGCTGTTATTAAATTAGATGGCAGAATAGCACTAGTGAAATATGGAAGATCACATCCTGACATTTTATTTGACAGAAAACTGTGTGCCCTGTTAAAAGCTGCTGTCAAAGTCTCTGTGGATCTGCATGTGTGCACGGATAGATAAGGCAAAGCAGAAAACGCTGTGATTTCGGGATGCTGGAGCTGTCATTGCTGCTTAAAAATGAAGCTGGAAACATCGGTAGAATTACAAGCATTAACGTCATTGCTGGGTGATGCTGTCATTCCTGATGGCCGCACAGTTCCCCAGATGTTTTTTCCAAAGGGGACGCTCATAATTAGGCCTAGACGGAAGCTTGCCCAGGAAGGCCCATATGCAGCTGGGGCAGGTGGAGTTGCCTGAACCCAAAACAATGGACATAACTACCACTTGTCCGCATGCTCAAGAGGAGACACACAGGGCACTTCAGAGGGAAACTATACGTCATACGTGGGTAGGTTATTTGCACGTGGTTGTGCTAATGTCTATCTGACAAGAACCACTTGTTGGCAATTTTTAATCCATTGCGCACAGATGCGCGGGAGAGGAGAGCGCAGCACACGAGGTGTGGCAGCAGGACATCAGGAGGAGGCTCACAGCAGGGAGATGGGAGAGGTACACTTCTCAGAGCCTTTGAGTTTCTGTTCTTGCCTGACCTATTTTAAAAGCACTTCACGTTAGCTCATGTTCTAATAAAGCCCAGTCTTTTCGAGCTTTTAAAAGCCTTTTAAAGCTACAGAAGGCCAACAAAGCTGAGAGCAACTCTGAGAGGAGTCCCACTGCCACTTTCATGTTCCATGCCAACTCTCTCAGCCTTGGCTGCGTGGTGCCTCCTCCATCAGGCTGCTGAGCTGTGTGTTGCTCCAGGGCTGCTGGTGTTAAGGGGTGTCTTGGAGACCTCCACCATATCCTTCATTCCTCTCTCTTCTCTTATTTATTGCGTCTACGTTATTTTTCATGGCTTACTCAGGCTCCCTTTTTGGGACAAACGAGAGAGATTGATACCCTTTCTGTCCTCTCTATTGTGGATGTTAAGCAGCCTGCTAGTGTCAGTCCACAGCTCAGTTTGTTTCTCCCAGATCGTCACCTTTTTTACTCTCTCTGCGATGGCTGAGGTTAGTTGCTTTTAGCCTGTAAAGCTGATCATACGTTGGTGCCCAATTTCCTGGCATGGGGCCCCATTTAAAGGACTGCTGTTCTCCTGGATTGTCACATCAGCGTGTAGGTCAGTCTCTGCCTTGTACCTTTTAGATCACACTTCAAAATTTAAATCCTTGTAGATAAAACATTGAAGAATTATTGGGAGCTGACCTGGGCAACCTGTCAGGGAGGATAGGCATGCAGGGAGGGGGACTCACTGACTTGGTTAGACCACACTGTATTTTCCTGGAAATGAACTGGAAGTTCAGTTTTGTTTACAAAAATGGGAAATGGTCAGGCTTCAGCACAGTGTTTTATCAGATATGGAACTCTCTTCTTTGTCCTTCATCACCCCATCCTCCCCTCATTGCTCAGCTCTTCCCCTGCGACTCCCCAGAGCAGCACCATGCAACCATTCAACCATACAGTGGACCATCTGGCTATAAAGGAAAATACAGAAAATGTAGAGGCAAAGTTGAAGATACTGGGTTTGTGTAGCTCTTGGAGAGGCTCAGAGCCTTACATTACCATGATTCTCATCTGTCTCCCTTTCCACTGAATTCTGCAAGGACGCTCTGAACCCAGAGGAGTTATCTGGTGAAGGAACTCTGTCTCTGGAGTAGCTCATGTCAGCAGGCATGAGAGGTAATCACCTTATGTATAAAATTGAGGCCAAAATATGTAAAGAAAAGAGAAAAAGGTATAATTGTATCTTTGCTCTAAAGGCATTTGGAGAGAGAAAGCTGTAATATTTATATACATAACTATAAATGACAATTAAAATACCGCATGTAGGTCAACTTGTTTATTTCCAAAATCATGTGGAAATAAAAGGTTTTCTGTGAGAGCTTTAACTTTGTTAAAACATGATTTTCCTGAAATTAACATGTAAAATATTTTCATGTTCACAGATCTTTAGTCAACACAGGAGGAAGCATTTCCTCAGAGGTAAGAGGTAAGAAAAACAGATCACGGCTTAGTGCAGAGATCTTTTAAAATATACTTTNTTTTTTTTTTTTTTTTTTTTTTTACCTGGTGATAATGAAAACGAAGTATTATAAGGAAAGGAGAAAGCTAAGAAAAACAAACCAGTTCTAGGAAGAGCGCCTTAGAGTTAGTGAGAATTTAAATTTTTCCAATATCAGCTAGAACATGGATAAAGCAAGGAGATGTGAAGACCGAGCAAGTCTTTAGTAGATCAAATTATTTCTCTTCCAGCTGTTTTACTTCTGAACTTACAATTGACCAATATCAGCTTCCTTCTATATCAACTACAAAACTTGATCATAAATGTCATGATTTGGAGTGTGGGAAGGTGTGACTGCAATGGAACAGGAGGAGCGCGTAAAATATATCACTTTAGTGGGAGGAGAGAGCACACTGAAAAAAAAATATAAAAAAAGCATTTATATCAAATGTTCTGTTGAGGAGAAGGCAGAGTGGTTGCACAGCTGTATTTGGACATTAGGACGTACATTCAGCACCAAGACTTTTGAACTGGCTGTAACTGACCTTGCTCAGGGAGCAGAAACTGGCCAGCTCAGCCCTGCCTGGAGCTTGCCCTGGTTTTCAGTGGAGGAGTTAGCACAGGCAGGAGTTTGCCTTTCTGCAGCGAGCTTCTTCCTGACGTCAAAGTTAACTCTTGCAAAGCCAGCGTAGATGTTTCTACTCTGCACTGTGCTGCATCCGCAGGAAAAAAGTGGATGTTTCCCACATGTGAGAAGTATTCCTCTTTAACAGGGAGAGAAATGTGGCTCCTATAAAAGAATAAGAGAAGGGCAAGGAATAGAGTAAGGTGGAGTTATTTAATACAAATTCCCGCATTAGTAAGGACACAATTCTTGCCCTTGTTTCTTGAGCCTTAACGAACATATTCCAGCATCTGCACAGTGTCAGAAGCGCAACCTAAAACGAATGCTTCTGCACTGTCTCATTCCTTGAAGAGTTTGCTAGTGACTATTGAGATGAGATGAAAATTTCAACATCTAGAGCTTCTAGATGTGTTACCTGGTAGATTTGCTCCGTCTACCCTTAAGGTTTATGCACAAAGTAAAATTAAGTAATAAAGAATAAAAAATTCTGTATTTCAGTAGTATAATGAGGACCAAGGAAAGTGCTGGTTTCATAAAACTGTAGTACATCAGGAAGCGTCTCTGGCAGATGGACAATTTAATCCCCTTTTTTGCCTTTGTTTGTCAATGAAAATGGCAATAGTGATCCAGAGGTGAATACATTTAACACCACTGATGTTCATGGAAGATTTCTGTCTAGATTATGCAGAAGAGGTTAGGAAATAACTAGATGAATGTGATGTTTTCAAATTGGCTGGGCTGATTCATCCCAGGGCACTTAGGGAACAGTATCAACCTCAGAGCTTTCAGCAATTATCTATGAGAACCTGTGGAGGATGGGAAAAGGTCAAACATTTGCTTGTCTCCAGAAGGTAAGAGAAGTTGTACTGTTATAAATCAGTCAGCCTGATTGCACTTCTCAGAATATCCTGGAAAAATAATCAAATTTTAAGCACTGGGAGGAAAACAGAGTGAGTCAGTACTCACCAAGTAATGTCAAAGTTGCTTAGTTTTGTTTGATGACATAGCTAGAGGTCTGTTTTTGGGGAGAGAAGCCGTTAATGTAATTTACTGCTCTTTAATATGGCTTTGACACAATCTCAGAAGCTCTAGGGAAATGTGGGTACCTGAAGCTTTGCAAAACTTCATGGAAATCTCAGGAAATATGTATGAATGGTACTGTCTCAAACAGGAAAGACAAACTGAATGGGATTCTGTCCTGTATCTAGTACTATTCAATATTTAATGAAGGACCTTGACAGTATAAATACCAAGCCTTGATAAGGTCTAGTTTCTGGATGCTCTCAGATCCCAAACTGATGCCTGCAGCAAGGTGAGAAACTGGTATTCCCAAATTTGTCATGGTTCACAGAAACTTAAAGGCAGGACCACTTGATTTGGATTTATTACCTTTGTGAAAGCATAAAGGCTGTCATAACATGGATACTTCTCATAGGTGCTAATGTCAGCTGGAGAGGTAAGGATGACCCTATTCCAACATCTCTCGTTCTTCTCTCTTTCTTTTCTTCCTGGAGTGACAGTTTTCTCTGGAGCGTCTCTCTGGGATTTTTTTCTTGATCATTATGTTTCCCACAGAGCAGTAAGTTGCAGCAGAACAATACATTTTAGTTTTGCAGTGACTCAAAATGCCTCTAAAAGCCAGACTATTCCATTAAAGTTTGATGTCCTGACCTAAAACTTTTTTTTTTATATTTTCTTGAATAAAAGATTTCATAAGAAAAAATAAGAAGTTTTCATTAAGAAATTTCTGAGAGGGGTTATTTATCCATTGAGATCATTGAGCTAAAAAAAAATCCCAATGGACTGGATTAATTTGAAATAATATTTCAGCTCAGTTTGGTGTATCTTTTTTGTTAGTGAAAAGCTTATGAACCTGTCCTAATATCTGTGAAGAAATCTCAGCCTGTGGTATCTTTAGCCAACACTCCAGGAACTATTTATTTGCTATCCTGCAGTGTGAGATTCTAATGTTAAAGGAATAACAATAATAAAATTGCAGCCCTTTTCCTGAATAGTTTATGAGATATAGAAGATGAGGCAGGGGCAAAGCTAATATTATGAGTATATTCTGGGGTCAGCTGGTGACATGATGATATTCTACAAGGAATGCATTTTAAGGAATATTACAGAGAAAATGAAAATTTTTGGACTATTTTGTATGATATTCTCTTTGAAATAACTTTCTGGAATACTATAGCTATATATTACTCTAGTTTGTCATATAAGGCAGGCAGCCTCCCTTTCCCTTAGCCGACTTTTGAGTAGTTTTAGGCAGGGACAAATATCACAGTAGTTGAGTAGTTTTAGGCAGGGACAAATATCACAGCCACCACCCTCCACTAATATTGAGGGTATCAGTAGCTTCAGCACTCATGGACAGTAACCAACATCACAGAGAAATGCAAAGCATTACTGCACTTGTAAATGGCGTTACGAGTTTTAAGGCTGCTATGGAATTACAGGACCTGCAGGCAGGGATGCACAGGATTTCAAACTTGCCACTCTCTGAGACTATTGTGGCATTGGCCTGAGCCACAGCAGAAAAGGACACATCTTTGCAGCAATTCACTGTTTAGATATGTAGTCCTAATGCATGTATTTGATCTGATGCTGTAGTTAAGGGAAGCTGTCTCTGTGCAGCCTTCAGCCTGCTTAAGAAGAACATCAACAGCTGCTAGAAAGAGTGCTGGTTAACGCAGCATAGATGAAGTGTGAATTCTACAGCACAAAATTATCCCTATTTTAGTATTTCAGCAGTACATCCTCCGAGGAACCAGGCAGAGGGCAGCAAATGTCACTTTGAAAGAGCTGTGCCTGCATTGCTGTCACCAGCTTAGCAAGAGCTAGCTTTAAACCAACCAGTTTCACCAGGCTACGCTGGAGTTCATGACATGCTCGTTTGCCATCAGTATGAGACTGGTTGAGGATGAGATTCAAATGCTACAACACAATGTCCTTAATAGATTTCCCCGACATTTTGTAAAACACAGTATCTGCGGGGTTCTTGATTACTAGCTACACGGATATTATTCACCGTGACCATGCTCTTCTGCCCTCTGATCAAGATAAGAGGTCTATAATTTTCTCTGTACTTATATTCTCTCCCACATAAGGGAATGCAGTGTACTAGGGAAGCTCCCAAATAAATTACTGCGTGTCTTGCATTAACCCTCGTTTACTCTAGGTGAGATAGTGACGTTAGACCAGGCCCAGATGTTGGAAAAACAAAGTAATTATACAATTTGAAATGTGGGAATCACATCCACAAGGCTTAGAAGTTGAACATTTGTTCCATTTACCCGGCCTCTCTCCTTTCCCAACCAAAACAAACAACCCCCAAAACAAAACAGAAAATATTGAATAGAATAATTCTGGCTATTGTCCATCAACTTTAGCCGGTTGATTTTTCTCCAGCTTTGCAGGTGAGCTTCTGCAGTAGGGGAGTCAGTCAGGACTGATAATGACTCGCCTCTTATCTTTATGATGTGTTTGACAGGGCGCTTAGCACAGAGCTGACCAAAATGACTCTCCTTGAACAATGCTGCCATTTGATCAAAGACACCCCCGTACTCCATGAATTTAAACAGTAGAAAATGTCACAACAGATCAACCCAAAGCGCTTAATGAACAAAGACAGAGGATTTACCTTTCCATCCTTCCCTTTCTGAAAGGTGTGTGGGGCACTGACTCCTTTAGTGGGTTACACTGTAAGTGTATGTGTTGGGAAGACGATTTCTGTGTTAAAGACCGGTCACAAGGAGTGTAATCTATTGGTATGGTTCAAACTCTTCTCGTGTCTGTCTGTAGCAACCTGCGTTGCTCCCCATTGACAGCCGTTTGATTGCACGTTACGTTATAAATATCTGCTTTGTTATGTGCACGTAGCGGCATTTCCAGGCTTTAGGAGATTTCGTATTTAAGACTGTTCATGGTTTTAAGTTAGTGTCTTTGTAGACTTGCATTATAAGGCATGCTAAAATTTCATTGCTGTTTGATCACACACTGTGTTATTTACAGGATCCCCATTCACAGGGTGGATGTTGCTAATGGCAAAGGTTGCCTTCAATTTCTCTACAACCTTATCACTCAGTGGGTATATTCAGACTTATCGCACCAGCAATATTTGCACAGAACCAAATATTGTGTGACTAATGTATCCATAGCATTTCCTGTGGCTCTCTCATTGTATTGCCTGAATGCTGTGTAAAAGATAACTAAAGCTTCGCAGCTCCAGGTACCGTCACCCTGATTTTGCTAATGGGGAAACAGTCCTTGTAGCTTCTATGCCAAGGCTGACAAACAGCCTTGTGTACTTCATTGGATAAGCGTAGGGCCTGAGTCCTTCAGCAGCTTTAGCACACGCTCCCATTTATGTATCAAAATATTAAAATAAGATAAAATTAAATATTTATATTCAAAGTACAACTGCAGTAGCTGTGAGTACAATACGTTTCTCCCGACCTGAGCTTTGAAGTCTGGAGACAGACATCAATTAAGTGAATGGATAATTGGCAAGCACTACATCTGAAGGGTAGGGATTGTGACTTGCCCAGCAGTACACAGGCATTCGGGGTGAGAAGCCAGCTCTCAAAAGTGGTTTTCTGTTGGCTTGGCCAGAAGATTTTCTTGCTATTCTCTGTCTTTTCACGACAACATCAGATTTCAGCATGAGAGAGATGAAGCCTGACACAACAGACAAAGCTTTCTGCAGTCTGAATTTGTTCACAGAGCAGGGACTGCCAGGGATGGTGCTCAGATAACACGTGTAACATAATTAAAGCCTTTATGTACACTAAGGTCTGAACTGAACTCTACCGTGGGAAAACAATCTTTCTTCTTGGATTTTGCTGTCCACCTTTCAATGAACTTGAAAAAGAAATTGAAACTGACAGGTAGAATCATTCAGTTAGCTTGAAATTAAAATGTGCTGGGATGCTACATGCCTACATGTGCAGCTGGTACTGCTTGCTTTAATACAATTATACTAGGACCTACAGTAAGGGGGACATAAAAGTTTGTTACAGTGCTCAGCTGACAAGTATTTATTTCTTGCTATTTCAGCCTTGTGATCTACAAATTCTATGCTTTTATTCAACTGCTGGTTGAAGTACAAAGTTTTTGAAAGCTTGAGTTAAAAAACAAAACCCCAAACCTGTTTTTGAAAACAGGATAAAAAGTTTTTCAATGCTTTTAAATCTTTTTAGACCATTGTTTTGAACAGTCAGAAGTTCATTCTGTTTATAAAATCAGTTTCATTATTGTTTCCAGTTATAGATGGGATTTTCCTGAATATAAGTTAATTTTTTCAACACCCAGTGTTTGCACAATCCATCTGTGATTCCGGTTCTCATTTGGTCATGCAGTTCTCTCACAAGGATCTCTGGGGGTAAAACATGAATTCATTAAAAGCAGTTGCAAATGTGTCATACAACTGTGACCAAATTGCTTCAAAGATTTTGCCTTAAAACAGATCAGACAGGGTATATTTCAGGAGTAATGTCCACTGTGCTGGAGAAATTTGCTTGTGACAGAATTAATGACATTCTCTTCAGCCTGGAACATGTTGTTAAACTGGGTGAGGAAAAGATGAGGGTAAAAGAAGAGTATGTGTGATTTACATATTTAACAGGGTTAAATCTCTGTAGGAAGGACTAGTAGAAAAAAATGTTTGGCCTTCGCATTGCTGCAGGCATGTTTTGTTTTAAACACACGAGTGGAGAAAACCAGCTGTGAAATGTGAACAAACACCACTCGCTGGCCTTGCTTTGTGTCTGTTAATTGTACAGCTTCTGGAGTTATAATATACAAATGTAAACTCTCATGCTGTTTTGTCTCTTGGTTTCTGAAAGCACAAAGTAGTCAGCGTGATCTCCTTGTGAAAGGTGCACAGGAAATACCAAGTGCAATAGCATAAGAAATTACCCTACTGTTTTTATAAATATTGAATAGGAGAGAGAAGGACATATTCCTTTGTAACAAAGCCTGTGAGACTCATAGGTCAGTGAAGAGACGTCGTTCTTCCTATTTATTACTGGGGCTTTTTCTAACTTGTGTTTTCCGGGAGCTGATCCAGCTAAAACAGGTTGTAAATCTGTGGGATATCTTCACTTCAGAGAGCTCCCAGTGACTGAAGTTTGAGCCGAGGGGAGACACCTGGCTACCCACCCCAAACGAGCTGCCACGTGAGCTGTGCCTATTTCTGGAACGCCACAGCAAATGGAAAGGGTGAGATCACTTCGACATAGAAACTGCCAGATATACTCAACTGTCCTTTTATGTGCTTGTCCCTGTTGTTTCCAGCACCGCTGTGTAAATGTTAGCAGTTTCTTAGAGCAGCGGAGAGCTGCTTTGTGCACGTGGCTGTTCTGACAGGAAGGAGTGGTGTGAAAAGCAAGAAAAATGAAAGTGAGGGCAAATACCTGAGGCAAAAGGACAAGATCTGAGAAATGTGTTTGAAGGCTGCATAGAGGTTGTGAGGAGGGGTAGCTGATCTTTCTAGTACATATCCTGAGAATCTCTGCAAGCTGAGTGGATTTTGCAGTTGGTGAAATGGTTTATAAGATGTTCTTTAGAAAAATCTTTCCTGAAGCAAGTAAGCGTGGGAGAAGTTGCTTTTCCTGCTCCCTACTTTTCTCCAATTGTACAATAGTTCTTCAGCCTCTGAGGGCACTTGTTTTCTCCTCTGTCCCCAGGTCCAGAACTGCAACCTTGTGCTGTCCCATGCACGTTCGCCATCCCCATGCTCTGCCATAAATCCTCACTCCAGCTGTCGCATGAAACCAGAGGCTGCAGAGGAGCTGACAGGGACAATATGTAAAAGTGATAGATGTTTAGGATGATACGTATTGTTTCCTGTGGTTGAAGATGGCTTTCCTGGTTTATACAAGAAACTCTGAGGCCTCTCTCAGCAGTATTGGTGCAAGCAATAGAATTTCTTGCAGCATAATAGCTATAGTAGGACACACCTGTGGAACATATTTTGGCAAAAAGGACCTCCCTGGACATTGCTACTGTAATGCACAAGCAACAACATAATAATTGGAACAATAAAAAAAACTAGGTCAATTTTTTTTCTTTCCCTTTTTTTTTTTCCTTGCTTAACTTTGGGGATGTGTCCAGGTACTGCAGTTACTTCACGTACAATCGATTGAGAAACTTATATCTAAAGGACTGTGTTTTCTTTGCCAGTATAAACTGCTAATCTCTTGCATATTAATTTGTTACATAGTATCAATGGATGCCACCCAACTTACCCTTTGATCCATAAGTAATTGTCAAATGCTGAAAGCCGCTGAGTGTGCTTGCCATCTTTCTTGAAAGTCGCACCAGGAGAGTTGCTATAGGTGCTGGAAGTTATTTCCTGAAGGCAGGTGCTGAATGGCGGAGCCATAACCAGCACTGTCCGAGGGCGTTCTTCTATAGGAGGTTCGGATAAATGTGGAGGGGCATTGGTTAGACGTGTCCCTCCCTCCCTCAGGGAACTGGCAGAAAAGCAACAAAGAACCAGCACAGAGGCAGATGCTGAGAGAGAGAGGGCAGATTAACAGGGCTTGTTGGGGCACGGTCCTGGCTGTAAGATAATTGTGAAGAGAATTTCTTGCCACACACAGTGTGTAACACTCAGTCCCCCTGTTCTCTTCATATTAGCACCTTGCAGTGCAAGTCCTCATCGGTCAATTCTCCTTGGAAGCAAGAGGAAAAAGCTTCCCCGAACAGGGAAGAAAGGCATGAGTCAGACTGCTGGCCACTGCACTTTATTCATGGCTAATTGTCACATTGCTACTTTAGCAAAACAGATGTCCTCTGTTAGCAGCTTAATGCAGTTAGTGCAATACTTCAGAAGGCTGCTGTCCCTGCCACCATGCCGGAGATTTAGGAGTGTGTGTGTGATGGAGGGTTATTAAGCTTCTGTGCTACCGCTTTTTCCCCCCCTCAAGATATATAAAATCAAATACAGAAATACACCTAAATCTTTCTGCAAAGTAGAGGCTTATTCAGGTTGTTAAGTTAACCTCTAAAACCTGAAATGTTACAGAAAATAGCCCTGCTTGAGAAAAAGCCTGTGAGGAACGATGGTGTCATTGAAGACTCTGAACAGCCAGTCACAATTTCAGGTTTGGTCAGAGGATGGGTTATCTTCTCGTGGTTGCCAGCCATCCTGACCCTCTCTAATGCCTGTGTGTCCGCTTCTCTCAGTCTTCCTTTGGTTTCTACCTCCTGTTGCTTGACTTCTGTCTGACACACCCTAATTAAAGACTTTGGGGAGTTTTAAATACCTGACTGCAAAGGATTTACAATGGGAAGTGTAAGGTGGAGATAGGTAATGGGGATGGTACAGCTCCACTTATACTAATCTGGGATAATGTATTGCTACAAGTTGAGTGTCATAATTAGAATGCATTATTGAGTTGTGCTGATTCTGCCTTTCATGTTTTGCATTTAAATTCCTACCATGTAAATTTAGGGGTATTAATACTTGCCTGATTAGCAAACCTGCTCCGTTACACATTTCAAATATAAATAGTGCTGTAGCATAGTGTAATTTCTTGCCTTCATATGTAGGAATAGATATCTTTGCCTTGACGGATCTACAATGTAGTTAATAATGACAAAGCACCCTGAGATACTTGATGGGGTGTGAACTAAAGAAGGGAAATCATTGCTTTTTTTTATTATTGTATAAAGCATGCTGGAGTTATAGGTCAGTGCTTATATCTTGAGGGTTTGATTTTGTTTTTTAGTGCTGGTTTAGAAGAATACACATAGTAAACTCCTGGATGTCCTCATTTTGAATGTATGAATTGTTTAAAGACAAAGACAGGGTGGGGGTCATACTGGTCTTGCAATCTTTTAGTCTTGCAATCTTTATTCATTAGCTTGTTTGTTCACTGTTGTACATTGCCGCAACCTCCTCAGCCTTTCTTTGTCTCCAAGTCTTCTCCTATTTTAAAAGCTGCTTCTCATTTTGCAACCACTGGTACGTACACTTGCATCCCTTTAAAATTGTCTGTCTTCTCTATGTGCTTATTCCCTTCAAGCTTCCTTGTGCATAATGCTTTTCTGGAAGCTGTGGGTTTTGTATCGCTTTGTTGTTTGGGTCAGAGGACCACATTCCTGCCTATGTTGTTCTGGGCACATATCTGCCAAGCTTACTATCTGCAGTCAACTTGATGATGAACACGCCAAGAGTGAAACACTCATCTGCAGCATTCCCTGCTGAGTGAGTTGGATCTAACCATCCTAAGTCAGTCGAGATCTATCTCAAATATTATTGTCATTTTTTGTGCTGAAAAGATGTAGCTATGTCAAATCAGTCCCTGGAGCCAGTGCTTTCAGTTGAGAATGGCTCGCTCTGCAATGTGTTTATTCTGAACACAAAGACAGATTGACCAGGTCATTTTGGACAGCTGGGACCCGAGTAGGAGGGGAATACCATCCTCAGAGCGATCCTCTCATATTTGGGACTATTTTGAAGTCAATCGCTTCATCCTGGAGGGTGCCCATTGTTCTGCTTCAGAGTTTGTGTGTCCCTGGTGTGTCTGAACATGCTTATGATCTCTTGGTCAGGCACGCCAAGGTATATGTCCTCCAAATCCTCTTTTGATTCTTCACTCAAAGAGATTGCCTGGCACTCATTAGTCCTTGGCCTGTATGTGGCTGAGGCAGGTTTGGTGCCGAGACTTCTGTACTTCTCAGTGTAGAGCTCCAGGAGATTGCATCTAACTCTCCATCTTCCCACTTTCCTTGGGACAAACTGCTTTGTGCGTTGTGTGGCTTTACATCTGACTGCACTGCAACTGACCCAATGGTTGCCATCTCTGTCAATGATCTGGCTTCCTGAGTTTCACTGTTCTCTCAATCTTGAGATTTGCAAGCTTTATAAACAACATTTTTAGATTTTCATAAATTAATGGTATAAGGTATTTGAAAAACATAGTAAGTAATGTAACTTCAATACTATTGCTTTATCATTCAGATTTGTAATATTTTCAAATAAAGAAAACAAGTAACTTTAATCTTTTTTATGATAGCAATTGTTTCCTTTAATCTGTGAATTATTAAGACTGTAGAATTAATACCTTTTGGTACATAATGTTTTCTTTCGTTTTTCCTAGGGTGAAAACCATGGGCAGTCAGCTACTGTTCCTGCTTTAACTTTGCCCATCCAGTTTCTTTATCCCATGTACAATGATACTCTAGAGGTTTTTGACTTGTGAGTTTTGCTAATTGTTGAGAACGTTTAAGTATCTTTATTTTGGTATCTAAATATGACTTTTTTCTTGTCCTTTTGGCTTTTCCCTATTCCTATGTCAATAAAAATTATTTTTACCTGTGATCAGTACAAGCTTTCAACATTTCCCCAGCCATTCACTCTTTAATTGCAACTCTCCTGGATTTTAACTTCAGTGTATTTTTTGTGACAAGCTCTTACGACACACACTTCTGTGTGCTTAATTTCTGTCAGACTTTGTGGGAGCCTCTTGTGGAGCTTGTTTGTTTAGCTTGACTCAAAAGTGCTCTGCCATCAGTGTCTTGTCATCATGCTTTTCCTTATTCTTGGCAGTCATCAGGAGTGCCATGAAGAAATCACTGATAGAAGTTGAGCTGATAAACTGCTCCAGCTGGTAACATCAGCATTGCATTTTAGTTTTTGCCATATTTTTGCCAGCACTTCTCTTAAACATTTCTGAAAAGATATTTGTGGACTTTGAACTTCTATTATATTCCCACAGGTCTGTGCATCCTCACTTACTCACTAGCAGCAATAGCACAGCGCCTATTGTCCTACAAAAAGGATCCTAATGTCAGAATGTTGATTTCAACCTGTTTTGTAAAAATGGAAATTTGTTTTTCTGTCAGTCTTTAGAATTTATCCTCTAACATCTTTACTCATCACTTCCTGTTGATTTTCTTAACCCTTTGGAGGATGTTGTTTGCATCCTCAGACTTGTTATGCAGAAATTATGGACACGATCTCAGGTACTTTGCATTTTCCTGCAACCTGAAAAATTCATTCATCTATTCCTTATATAGAGGAATCATCCACTTCCTGTTAATTTCACCCAGAAAACATCAAATTACTCTTCTCTTTGGCAAACTATCTGCAAGAAAAGTTCTTGCAGCAATTTGCATCAGGGATGCCAGGGCTGTTTCTGTTGTCTTTTCCCATTTTTATTTTGGATATTAAGGTCACGTACATTGTTTTCTTCTCACTCTTTGCGCCACCTCAAGTCCAGCCTTAGAGCTCCCAGTTAGTAGGCACATCCCAGCTTGTGAATTTTGCAAGTTTCTGAAGGTAATTGTGGGTGAGGAGTTAAAAAGCATATCAATGTATTGCGCAACTTCCACTTCTGAATCTTATATATTTGAAGTCTCACTCAAAGCAACTGGCTGCTACTTTGTTCCCAATTTATGAACAGTTCTAGTGCTTTGGAGATCCCCATTCCTGACATTCCCTCTTACCAAATGTGTTACAGTTTATTCTTAGCATTTAAGTATCTATGTCCCAGAGCTGAAATTAAACATTTGCTTGTTCGAGGATATCAGCACCATGCTTATTTGATTGTCACATTAGCCACGCAGCTTTACTTTTGCAAGCATTGTACTAATCTTTCTGAAACTTACTTCATGGTGTGCTCTTATGTTTGCTAAAAATCCTATTGAAACTTTGGCTTCCTGATAGCTTTCATTACAACTTGCTCTTCTTGCTCTCTGAGTCCAATCAGACCCCCCAGCCTGGCTTTGTTTCCAGTACAGCTTACCCAGTGACATCAGGCACTGGTGTAAGTAACTATTTGTGCATCTGAGTTTCAGACAGTTGGAAAATTCTGAAAACACTGAAAAAAGAAAGGTGATGGTAACATCTGGTAGGATGAACTGCTGGCTAGCTCATTTGGCTTCGTCCTGCTTCTGACATTGGTGATTTGATTCCAGTCAAATCTGGCCCATGTTCTGAAAGAGGTGAATTCCTTTATTGATGTCAAAATACTACACCGTGTATGAAATGTCTAAAATGAAGCAATGGAATATTGACCAAACAGATAAGAGATGACTATGATTGTATTTAGTCTGTTCATGACATTTATGTAATTCAGCCTTTCTTCTGACTTCAGCTGTTTGCACAAAACTAATTTTCTTCAATTTTTTTTTTTCAAAATTTTAAACTTGATACTTTGGTTTGAAGGAACACATTTTTTTCTGACTTTATATTTTGCTGATTTCAGCCTCACAGTGGACAGTTGTACCTGACTTGCACTGGTTTTAGCAAAGCCATGGAGCCCACTTCAGCCGCCTTCCCACAATGCCTTGTTAGTTTTGCACAGGTAAGGGCATAAACCCCTACTTTTCTGTGCTGTCTTCACTGTATAATGCAGTCATGTAGGTACCTACAGTCACTGCAAAGTTTGGCCAAATGAAGGAGATGGATTGCTATCACTGAGTCACATTACTTTCTTAATGTTGCCAGGTTTGCAAAATAGCGCATTTATGTATGTGTTGGAGGGCAGGGCAGCTTCTTGTTCAGACTTGTACTTCATTTTTAGTGAAGACACTTTCTCTTTGCAATGCAAGATAGGATCCTCCGGTAATTGATACACAGTGCTTTCCTCTGTCTGTGTTTCGAACTCAGTGTGAATCCCTTATCAGAGGAAACATTTTTGATGTGTCCTATAAATTTATTGATAACTCGTAATAATAGACAGGATTCTGAAATTGGCAAAAAATGTGGAAATATACTAAGGCAAATGAAGCTTTCAATTAGGTTGCATACTAAAAAAATCTAAAATAATTATAATTGGAATTTTATATTTAATTCATTTTTAAATATGATGAATATTAATATTCTGATTTTTTCTATTATTTAATAGTAATGTGAGTTTTTATGCATCATCGCCATGACATTAATTTTCAGTTGACAAAACTTATTTTTTTCATTTACTGGGAAAAAAATTTTGACTGAACCCTTAAGGCTAAATTTTCAGAAATGACGTGTAACATTTGTGTCTTCTAATTGCATGCTTAGTCTGCACCTACTGTTGTTTTTGCCTGTGTGAACTGTGTGTACTAGCAGGAAAATCTGAATTTACAACTACATTTAAAGATAAGTTAAATAACATTTGTGACTAAAGCACCTGGAAAATCTAACCTATTGTAACTGACACATAACACTCATAATCCGAATTCAGTGATTCTGAGATGAAAAACGATGTATATTTTTAAAGTTCCCAAGGTGGATGAAACTGAGTTCCACTCATCTCGTATCCAGTGGTCAACAAGGGCTCTCAGCTGCTGTCATTCCAATCCAGGTCTCCCAATACACACCAGCAGTTCCCCAGCACAAGCTTCGGGACAAACACCTTGAGTACAAGCGATTCCACATCGTCATACTGTGGCTTGCTGTAGCCACCTAGGTATGCTTTTGGTGAGGGATCAGCTTGATGTATCTCACTATGGGAAATGTATGGGGTGCAGGAAAAGGGCAGGCAGCGATAAAGAGGGAGGGACAGAGGGAGGGAAAGGAGCCGAGGCTTTACAGGACTCAGTCTGCAGAGAGAACTGGTGGAACAAGAAGGAAGATCACCTTTTCCAAGCTCCAGTACCTTCTTTTTGATAGAGACAAGCTGATAAATAAGCTCTGAAATGCTGACAATAAGTCAAGCTTTCGTAGTCCTGATCATTTTTTTGTTAATTGTTGAGTTTTTCAAACTGCGAAAGGCATGCAAGCAATTCCCTCCTGGACCAACTCCTCTCCCATTGCTTGGAAACTTGCACCTGAACTTTCAGTTTCATCGGGATCTTCTGATAGAGGTATTTATTTTAAGATGCTCTTAATTGGTTAATTTTAGTCACAGCTTAAACGAAACTGATATGTTAATAGCAAAGTAAGTTTTTAAGTCTTAGAAAGTTACAGAGGAGGTATGGACATATAAAGATCAACCTTATTCCTACATTCAGGTCACCTTCTTATGTGGAATATGTCATCTTCATGAGAAACTTAATGTCCTTAAGAATCAAATAAACTTGGGGACAGGGTTTCTAACTTGTTATTAAGGTCAGAGAACACCAGTAATTGAAAGATGCTTCTCCATTGCTGATAAGTCCATATGTGTTACTTTTTAAAATTCTAACTCGTGGGCATCGCGTAATTTGATCACAAAGTGGGTAATATGGTGCATGTGTATGTATGCTTGTAACAGGGAAAGGGCATATACTCCCCACCTTCCAACACCTCCTTAAAACTATTTGGTTGCCACTTGTTTTTAGAGACAGCTGCTCCTCCCTAGGTGGTCTCAGTCCCTCCCTGTACCCTGGCAGTAATTCCTCTAATGGTTTGCAGATGACCTCTAAATTCAGATCTATGCTTGAGACAGTATGTACAAATCACCAAGTGCAGTGCTGACTCAAACAGGTAGTGATGCTGTAACAGGGAGAGGAATGCCAGTATCTAAAGAAATATAAGGAGAAGCGAGTGACTACTGTGATTGATTGGATGTAATTCTGATGGTCTGCCACCTCATTTGTATCATCGTGGGTGTGTTGGAGCAGAGTCCCATTCTTGGACAAAGATTTTTCCACAAATGATTGACTTTCCTCTGTCATACATCTGACCCTGTTGGATACAGGTCAGTGCTCTCCTCAGTACTGTGAGGAAACCCTGGACTCAGCTGCAGCCCATTGGCACTTCATGGCTGTTGACTAATTTCTGGCTCCAGCTCCTCTCCTGGAGCACATGGTTGGAGCAGGTTTAATTGGTTGGTTTCCTTTTGCAAAGGAAGGGCTGACTGGAGGCGTAGAGCCCCAGAGAGGTGTAGAGTGTGGCTGTTCAATTAACAATGTACAAATGTTGGGGTTGGATGTGATGCAACGTAAAATACATAGTTTTCTTTCTTTTGCTGCAGTGTTGCTGCAGCCTGTGCTTTGAAAAGAAAATCACTTCCCCACGGGTAAATAAAATTGGCTGCTGAAAGCCTCGNGATGTGATGCAACGTAAAATACATAGTTTTCTTTCTTTTGCTGCGGTGTTGCTGCAGCCTGTGCTTTGAAAAGAAAATCACTTCCCCCCGGGTAAATAAAATTGGCTGCTGAAAGCCTCGTTCTCAGAAAAACAATGGTTGCTTTCTTCTTCTACCTATAATTATATGCATGGAGATGATATTCTCAGCACAAAACTAGTCATTGGGCCAGTGAATAGCAGGTGCAATGTCTGTTTGAGATGTAGGGGGTTTCATCTGTTCTTTTCTGGCACCTTTTCCACTTACAGCTAGCAAAAACTCATGGTAACATATATACTTTGTGGTTTGGGTGGACCCCAGTGATCATACTGAATGGATATCATGCAGTGAAGGATGGTATGACTACTCACCCTGAAGATGTTTCTGGGCGGATGGTATCGCCTTTCTTCAGAGCAATGGCCAAAGGAAAAGGTGAGATTTTCCTGCCATAAACAGTGCACGGGAATGTTGACTTGACAAACTATTCTGCCTTGTTGACCCTCTACCCTCCCGTTCGGAACGCTCTTCCACCAGATACTGTCCAAGTCCTCCGTTAGCTCTTGAGAATAACTTACTATTTGCTGGATGCCTTTTGTCCCCAAGCCTGGGAAACACTCCAAATCAGGTTGTTTCTAGGTGACCTTTTTGCTGTGTTAAAGATGTATGTGATCCCAGCACAGAACTCACCAATCTCCTCTCCTCACAGAATAATCCAATTTGCTGCACATGATTTTACTGCACATTACATGAATGCAAAGCTTGTTTATATGTTTGGTAACCATATATATTATGGTTGCCAAACACCTTCCATCATGAACAAAAGACCTATAACACTCCCCTTCAGAAGTCTCATTGCTGTGTTTGCAGCCACTCTAAACGTTTGGTGGATACCCTTTGATTGTGAGAGCACCTCCGACACACGAAAACCCACTTCTCCTTAGTGTATTTCAGCAGTTTGCAGTCTTTTCTTTCTCGTCCCCTGCGTTTGCTATACCAAATCAAACACAGATTGTTTAAAGCTACGTAAAGCATCACCATCACAGCAGCAGTTCCAGGCTCTTCAGGTAGCCACTAGTGCAATTTAACAATCAATGGAGTGGTCTTCCACCCAGAGGAGAAATGGGACCCAAATGTCACTTGTCCTTCACCTTCATCACATCAACTTACAAGCATCACATTAGCTGATCTATATATCCACAACCATACCCTAACCCTGGACACCACTGTGTAGAAATTCATCCAGTTATTCCTGTCTTGAGCATAATCACTTGAGTATGGCTAAAGCAGAACTTCTAAAAAGGCATCTTAAGGTTTTTTTGGTTTTTTTTTTTTAAGACATCAAGAAATGGAGCAGTCAGCAAATCCTTAGATTGCTCTTTTCAAAGATTAACTAAAATCAGTATTAAGAACATGTGGTCTAGTTATAATTTGAATGTGTTTGGCTATGATTTCTGGTTACTGATGATTTTACCTAAAGATACTTGTATCACAGTGTATTCCCTGATTTACTCTGTGTATTTTATAACATATTTTAAAATTAATTGTTCATGTCTATGGCAAATATTAATATGCCAGTGAATACCCTCAGGTATTATACTGGCAAGTGGTCGCTCCTGGAAGCAGCAGAGACGCTTTGGTATAATGACTCTACGCAGTCTGGGAATGGGAAAAAAAGGCCTGGAGTATCGAGTGCAAGAGGAGGCCGCTCACCTGGTGGAGTTCTTTGTGAACCAAAAAGGTATCTATTTGCTACGAAATCAGATATTTTTCAGTCCTGGATCCATATCTTCAGTATGCAAACTTACCTACCCCTTCCTAGGGTTGGGGTAGGTCCAGAGGGGTGTATCCAAACTTACCAAAGCCCAAAAAGCAAATAGAGCGTAGTATCACAAGTGGGAATTTCTTTCTTAAAAAGCTGTTCATAAACCTAATGAAGTTGGGAATTTCTGAAATCCCACCTCTATGGGCTTATCGTTTGTCTGTGATATGATTGTATAGTGATACGATGTCACTGAACTGCACCGCCAAGCCATTCTTAGACTGCCTACAATATGAAACTAAAGAGTATTACAGAGCTTAGTCATCTCTCTAAATCTCTCAATTTCCATGACATTAGGTACCATGAGGTAAACTGGATATTTTAGTGTCTGTCTGACTAAGCAACTATTGGCAAGAGAATCAAAGAAAGGAGGAGGTGGGAGGGAACTTCAGTGGATTATCAGGTTCATCCTACAGTCCAAGCTAGGATCATTTCTATCCAAATCATTTTTGATGGATGTCTGTCTCAGAATTTCAAAAAATCATCAGACAGAGGTTTGATGATCTACAGTTCACAGCTGAGGCTGTAATAATTTTATTATGTATACTTTGCAGTTCCTATCCATCTATTCTGCTTCTTAAACCTTCCCAAGTTCCTTCAGTCTTTCATCCTAAGTAGTTTTTCACATTTTTGAGCATGTCTGTCACTGTCTTCTCTTAGTTCATCGCCAGTGACATTTCTTCCTTCTCACATTCTGACTTGTCTTCCACACAACTGAGGACAGCAGATTTGATATTATGTCCTCTAATGGATCTTAGTTGTACAATGTTATTTCACAGGGAGGGCTGTGAGATTATTTTAGAGTTATGAGGAACAGTTTAACAGTGTCCTTTGGTCTAAGACTGTTTTATTTTCATGAATACATATTAATGCCAAATCTTTATCCCCGTTCATGCTCCAGCATGAATAAAGATGATAAAGAAAACATTTTATGTAATCTCTAATAACATCTTGTCCTATCTGTATAAGGAACACCTGAAGAAAACATTGAGAGTGAATATCAGTTACTGTGTTTGCAGGAAGACCTGTGGATCCTTCTTTCCCTCTTTTCCATTCTATTTCAAATGTAATTTGTGCTGTGGTTTTTGGATATCACTTCTCTGATGAGGACAAAACCTTCCATGAACTGATCAGCGCCACAGAGAATCTATTCAGATTTGCAGGCAGCTTTGTTCATCGGGTGAGTAAATACTATGGATTTTTTTTTCTGAAATAGGTAGAAAATGAGTCTTCACTAAATACAGAGCAACTGACAAATGTAACTAGGAGCTAAGAGGTGTCCTTGGGGACCTTATTACTGCCTCCTTCTTTTTGAGGGCATTTTTAAGAACTCTCTTGTTTCTTTGCAAGTTTAGGAGATATCTCTCTGTTGACTCCTGGCTTTTTAAGTCTTTCAGCGTTTTTGAGACTGTTAACAGAAACGTTTAAAGTTAATTTGAGACTGGAGTTTGTAATAAATTTGAACTCTGCAGTGCTGGTCCTCCCACCATGATTTACTGCTCTCCTCCAAAGATGGGTATCATTGAATTCACTGCTCTGCTTTTTACTACTTACTTGTATGCTGACAATTTTCTTTATTTTTTTCCTCCCCCACAAATACTAAAATATTCATTATGTATCTTTCCATTACTTCATTATAGCTTGCAATTCACACATTACAGAAACAATACATACATTCTCTGACAGCCTCACAATTCAAGTTCTGTCAGAGACTTTTTAGACTCCCACAACATACTGTAAAGGCCAACTTTGCACTTGAAGTGTCTTGAAGTGCACTTGAAGTTTTCTCCATGAATTAGGCTTTGTGGTTTAGACCCTTAAAGAGGGACAAGCTGGGTGTAATGGGGACTGTGGATGGCATAGCAAATTCCATTGATATTTGAGGTTTATATGAAAAGGCAAACTGCTGATGTGGTAGTATACCTTTTCAAGAAATCTGTCATATGAGGGTAGCACTGTACAACCTTCCCATAGTAGAAAATAGAAAAATAGATGAAATTTCTGGATGATCAAAGCCAGGAGACCTTAACAATATAGAGGAAGTTCAGGACATCCTGCTGCAAGGGTTTGTAAGCACTGTGGATTTGAGTTATAAGAATGGAACAAGCTGTAATAGTACAAAATTAAATTATGAAACGTATTAGGAACTAATGAGATTAATATCTGCTATGAGCTTAGAACATTTCAGTGCAAAGGTTAAGAGGAAAGGGACTGGTGTAAACATGCAGATAGCAGGACGAAAAAGTCAAACAACCTTAGAGTGCTGACAGCACTATTTTCCCTTTAGATTCAGAGAAGTGTTAAAGTAGGTTCTGGTGTGTAATAATCTGTGGGACCTATTCTAGGGTCTTGGGCACTTTATGTTGTGAGTCTGAAAGCATATTTAGAGAAGAGTTAATGGGATGACCTACAAACTATCACTTAAAATTAGACAGAGTTCATTTGTTAGGTCTGAAAGAACAAAGAGGAGACAGAAATGCTCTTTGCTTGGCAGGGTAGAATGGCAGATGCTGCAAAGAGAGCACTGTCCAAGCTAGAGGACAATACTTTGAGTTGACAAATGTGTGTATAAATACACTCAGCAGACTGAAGATATAATATTTCTAACCATCAGAACCATTATCGGTCCTGTATCAGTCACGAGGACTCCATGGGGAAAACTAAATTAGCTCTCAGAGCGATACCCAGTCTACACTTTCCTTCTGTGAACTCCACAAATTTCACCAGTTACTTGGGGCTGCAGACTTGTTAACCTTAGTAGCTACACAGTATCTAGAAATTATGTCCTTACATTTTGAGTGTGTGGGAGCTAGAGTCTACAACTGTGCAGGTGTAATGTCTTCTCATGCTCTGCATTAGTCAAGTAAACTTACTGGCATGAGCAGTGTTGTCAGTACTGCCTTGACCCCCAGAGGTGTGTCAAAATTATTAGTAAAGTTTTCCCACATGATGGCAAAAATCTACTCAAAGGAATGCTAATTTGTTTGTTCCACTATCAACATTTCCAGACAGGACAATTCAGCCTTTTGGTGTTTCTAAAAGCAGCTTTGTTACTGACAGATAATTCACACTACCTCTTGTGTGTCACTCCCACAGCTGTATGAAATCTTACCCTGGCTGATGTGCCGTCTCCCTGGTCCTCATAAGAAGGCATTATCTTGCTATGATGTTTTGAGCTCTTTTGCAAGGAAGGAGATCAGAAGACACGTGGAGAGAGGGATACCAGATGAACCACAGGATTTCATTGACTTTTACCTGGCTGAGATGGAGAAAGTAAGTGTTTGTTCTGCCTGATTACATATTTATGGAGTATAAGGCCAAATAGACCATTAAATCTGGCCCCTTCTATCATAGTTTCTTACATTTCATAGGATTCTAAATGTGAATACAGTAGTTTGGGACTTATAAACTCATGGGTCCCAGAAAGTCATCTAGTTTTATGGTTTTGGTTACATGAATGAATTACCACAAAGTATGTTAGGGTGTGAACTCGTGAGTTATCATCTGCTTTCCATAAATACCCATGTGTGTACTTCAATCCTGTAGTAAATATGAAACACGTTTCTGCCTGTAGGTTATGTAACTTCGGTAGACCACCTCGTCTTCTACAACAGGGTACCTCATGTTTACAACAGGATTAAATATGCATGCATAGATAATTACCATGAAATAGCTGACATTCTTCTTTGGGTTTCAGCGTGTGTCCTAACACTGTCTGTCCTACACAGCTGTGTGGTTCCTCCTTTGGTAGGGAACCATTCGTGGAGGATCTTCCCTTTACTGGAAACTCTCTTTAGGTCCTGGTCTGAGGAGATTCTCCACTCTTAAAAGGATTCCCAGGCTATCCTGAAATCCCTTAGTATCGTTCTTGCAGCATCAAAGAGGGAGTAGTCCTTCCACCTCCAGCCCAGCCCTTTTCAGCAGTTGCACCTCAGCAATCCCAGCCTGCTTAATTGTTTGACCAACCTTGGAATGGATATTTTATGCATCACACCTGTCAGCTTTCTTGGCAGATGGATGCTGTCATCAGTAGGTCCTAAATGGGATGCATTTGGGGTCCCAAGCCTGTGTTACCTCTAATTTCCCCGCAGTTTGGGACATGGTTGGCTTGACACCTATATTCAAATTGGAGAGCCTTGGAAACAATTTCACAAACAATGCCATAAGTTGTTAATCTTCTTCCCTGTCCCTGCTATTTTTTTCCATAGCAGGAAGCAACTCATGAGCCAGAGAGGCTCTGCTAGGAGCACCAGAGTTTCTGCTTTAAACTTTGTCATTTTGGGATATTTTCGGGAGCTAAAAGAAGCATCTCTTTCCTAGGGTAGATGAAGTTTATGTAGCTTCTACCTCTGGTCATAAGCTTTCAGCTAGTCAGTTCTCACAGTGTTGGATTATGGGCTCTGGAAGGAGCTGATGAATCCTTTTGTGCTTTATATCTGAATGAGTATAACAAGATTTACTAAAATCATCATTTTAGAGGCAAAGATGCAGCTTTCTCTGGTGTCAGGGGTGCAAGTTATTGCAATCTGTTTATTTTAAAATGTTTTTGCCTAATGTATTTTCTCTAATTGTTTTTATATTTTACTCCCTTATTATAAGCAGAAAATACTTGGGTACCTCTCTCCCAGCAGTTCATATCTATCCTGAAATGAGAGAAGAAATTACTCTCAAAATGTTCTGTTGAGATCCTTTTATTCAGAGAGGTTTTCCTTTGGCATTTGCTAGCACTATTTGCTAACATATTGGAGAGACCAAGGCCTAATCAGAGACACACTGTGGGGCAGTTATTTAGAAGTACACTCTAGGCTAACTGAAAACCTTTTAGTGTGCTTTAAAGTTTTTGTGATTAAGTTAACAGGCATAAAATTGCTGTTTTTTAATGAAAGAATATTCCACCTCATGCAAAAGAGCAATGCAGACTTACCATGTCCACTTGGGAAACTATTAATCTCTTAGTACTCATCAAAAACTGTGATTTTTGAATATTCTTTGTGCATGTGTCAGCTGTGGAAATAAGGCTCTTGTACAGGAGGCATACCGGATGACCTAACTTTTATGCTTTAACTTCAAGTTTTTATCATCTACAGTCTAAAGACGGGGCCAAGGACAAATATGATGAAGAAAATTTGGTATATGTAATAAATGATCTTTTCCTCGGTGGATCAGAGACCTCAAGCACAACATTGCACTGGGGACTGCTCTACATGGTAGTGAATCCAGACATCCAAGGTGAGAGGCTTTCTTGCTATGAAATGCTGTGGGTACTACAAACGTTAATGATGGCTGAATATAGTAAGTTGCAGGCACAAGAGCCACTAGCTGAGCCTGGCTCTCACTCTCTGAAAACATAAAGAATAGCAGCAGAGGGAAAAATGAGGGGCCCATCCTATGACCTGACCAAACCAGGTGGCTGAAGGCACTTGCTGTGAGACAAAAGTTAGCTCTTTGCAGTGACAAGTCAGTGAGGTGCTCTGTGTGGAGAGTTTGCAGGCTGACCGATGGTAGCAGGAACTCTAATGAGCTCTAATGAGAGTCCTGTCTGCACCAGACGTCATTCAGGTATGAGGAGTGCTAACAGAGCTTTGCTGTGTTTTCCACACAGTCAGCCTACATTCTCTTCCCCTCCTGGCACAACACACCTTGCTGAGTATACCAATACTTCTAACAACTCACTGGATCCCTTACTGGACAGACCAGCTGGACAGATCTTGGCAGGTTACAAAGGGCTGCAGGTTGCCCTAAGGAAGGCCCATGGTCCTGGTAGAGATGGCTGCCTCTTTCTGTACCTTCCTTGTCAGGAAACAGGTAGAGAGCTGCAAGATAATTTGCACAGTGCAAATCCATATACTTCCTTGAAGAATGCAGTGACTCCTTCCTGTCTCTGCTGAGTGTTTCATGTACAAGGCTCGGCATTGGGGGCGTCCGTGGAATATGCGTTGCTCAGGCGTGGCCTGAAGATTTCAGTAGAGCATATTCTGTGTGTAACTGGCCAATGCTGTTAGCATCTAGTCTTTAAATAACCAGTAACGTTTGTTGCAGTTTGTTCACAAAGCAGCACACAAACCTTAGGAGAAAATAAAACATGAATATGGAACATCTGCAAGGGATGGAAAGAATGTAGAAACACAAAAAGAAGTTTAAGGGGAGGATCCTGGCTGCCTGACATGTAGAGGTGGTGTTTTCAGGCAAGAACTGCTGGCAGTACACACAAACTGTCCCTGTCTGAGTTAATATTGCAAAAGAGGTTGCCTATCTAATTAACACCAATTCCATGATTGTCTCTGTAGATCCAGGCTGAGTTTCCTCATCCACATCTATGTCAGGAAGAGAAAGGATACAGCCAGGGTTTAAGAAGGACTCTGGTACTTCTGGGGCTCATGGCTCTTCCATCTGCTGTGCTTTAGCGCTGAAAGCAAGGGAGATAACTGTATTCTTGCAGCCTCAGTAGGAGGCTGAAAAGGCTGTGCCATTGAGTGCATATTTACATCCAAGGTTTTAGGCTGATTCAGTTGTCGTTTGTTCATACCATATGTTGCCATACTTGGACCAACTCTGCTCAACTCATCTCTTGCACTGGGAGTTAATATCTGAGGCGTTTATGTCAATTTTGTAAATGAGATTTAGATTTTGAGATAAAGTAAACTAAGCAATCTCTAAATAACTTCAAATCCTGGAGCTAAGTGACCCACTCCATGCCCACCAAGCATTCTGTAAGATAAATGTCAGAGCTGTCAGAACTGTCAGAACAGTATAGTTCTTACTTATGATTCTGGACTACAACGTGGTGGGTTTTTTTTCCTGCTTATTTTTATATTCATATATTAAACTCAGACATTAAATCATATTAAATCATAGGTTATAGACTTAATGTATTACGTTGAAATAATACATTTTCCTGTTGCTCTAAGAAAAGAGACCAGTTACAATACTTTATGCATGTTTCCCATCTGAAATGGTAAATATTTCTCCACAGAGAAAGTGCAGAAGGAGCTGGATGCTGTTTTGGGTCCTTCCCAGTTAATTTGCTATGAGGATCGGAAAGAACTGCCCTACACAAATGCTGTGATTCACGAGGTTCAGCGCTTCAGCAATATTGTCTCAGTTGGCATGCCCAGAGTGTGTGTGAGGGACACAATATTGCTAGGATACCCCGTCAAAAAGGTACAGGCTCATTTTAATCTTCTGTTCTTTCTTCAGCAGAGATATACTTAGCTTTTATTCCAGTTTTGTAACCCATTTTCCATTTATAAACTATTCTCCCTGTAACCCAAGAATGTGGTGCCTGGGGAAGGGTTACTATTTGTGGCTCCAGGAATGAAATAAGTCTCTTCCTCAGCGTATTAGTGCTCAGACGGCTGATAAGACCCCTGCCCCTGCCACAGCAGCCTCGAGCTCCTGCCCTGCTGATCAACAGCACAACTGCAGAGACCAGCTCTGCTTAACTGGGGATGGACTGAGAGGAGAAGCTGGTTTGCCAAAGCACTGGTTAAGACATCCCTGCCCAACTTGGCACTGTCAGCACTCCTGGGATGGAGGAAGACTTGTGAGAGGATGGTTCATAACTCCACTGACTCCATGAGCTAAGGGACCTGCCTGAATCTGTAACAGCAGGGACTGTCAGCTACAGCTGACAGTGAGGGAGTTGGTCCTAAATACTGCCTAAGACACGTGTTCACAGCCAGCAAGGCATTTTTTAGAGTGATATAAGCCTGCTAGGGGCCAGTTCTCACTGTAAAACACTAGCAAGAAACAGGAATTGGTTGCTTTTATTGCAAGAGAGATGGGAGAGGCCAGTACCATTACTGGCATCTGGGACTGGCCTCACCTAACTCATTTTGTGGTGAAAGTTTCACTCTGTTTTGTCCACTTCTGACAGCCAGGTAATAAGGCACACGAACTGGTCTGCTGGGAACAACCAGTAAAGAAAAAGCCTGAAGTACTGCTGCTAAAAGGGCTCAGAGGTGGTTGTCAATGCAGTATTGCAGTTATTTCTGGATGCATTTCTCTCTCTCTCTTAAGTCCAAAAGGAGGTTTCCAACGCTGGGACCTGAATATCAACAAAAGAGTCCTTCTAGTAGTGTTATTAAGATCAGTAGCAAAAGTGGTCACAATGCAGTTGTACCAACATCACTAATGCTTTTAACACCCACTGACATAGCTGCAGGGCTGAAAACCAATAATTTCCAACTCAGAAAATGATCACAAACTCAAATTTTCTAGGAAAGTGGTTTTCTAACCACATCATATCTGCTCGTTACAAAGAAATGGCAAAGAGCAGCAGTTTTATCTGCCAGGCAGAAATTGATGGGTGAGAGGCTAGTAGTTGGAACTGAATCAAAAGTTTCTTCTTTGCAGGGCACCATCATTTTGCCAAATATAGCATCTGTTCTGTATGACCCCGAGCAATGGGAGACACCTTGGCAGTTCAACCCTGGCCATTTTCTGGATAAAGAAGGAAACTTTATACCTCGAGAAGCCTTCTTACCATTCTCAGCAGGTAAACGCACTGGCAGTTTGAACCAATCCAAAAGATTAGATGAAGAACACGGAAGTGTGAGACTATGGTATTTCTTCAGAAAATATCTTCTATCTCTGCTATTCGCTGCTTTTAAAGAACAGTACTGGCTTGTATCTGCCAAGGCAGATACTTCTGTGCTGTCAGATCCCAAACTGTTCTTAGGACACTGTAGTGGGAATCACACTTGAACTCCTGAACCTCCTAGGCTTATTGCATGATGCAGTCATCGACAAGTTTTGCCTGTAGTATTATTTATATGTTGTTTTGGTTTTTTTTTTCCTGAGAAACAATGTCTTGTGTGTACTGGAGTTCCTTGCAATCCCTTTTAAAGGAACAAGTTGAAAGGCAGAATACATCCTCGTAAACGAAGGATTAAGTTCTTGTTTATAGAACTGAAAATCCAGTTGCAAAAGAAGGAAATAAGATAATAATGCTTTTCTTACCTTTTATTTGTCTGCTAATCTGGAAATGCGAATGTATTATTCACCTGTCCTGCTCATACCATTGGTTCCAATGAGGAACCAAGCCTTTGTTCAATTGCAAGTGCCATTGCTAAGTAATTTGGATCTGCTGACTTTAACTCACTAAGAAAGCACATGCAAACAGCTGGCAGATTCTTTGTGTATGACCTTGAAGCTCAACATCTCCTGTAAAAGGAAAATAATTTTCTGCCAGGGCAAGCAAGGTCAAGAAAGAATTGACAGTGGTACCTTGGGGATTTTCACTGAGATTTTCATTTGGTGTTTCCTACCCTATGACATTGGATGGAATCTTTCTGAGAAAGAATTCACAAAGTTTTAGTTTTGTGGCTTTCACGATCCTGGCCTTGAACAAAAAAACCCACTCTGCTTATAACAAGAATGAACAAAGTGACTATGAAACTAAAAAATTCCTAGATACTCACTGTCCTTCCCCTCTTCCTTCTGCAGGGCA
The DNA here is from genome assembly GCA_003993805.1 of Himantopus leucocephalus. Taxonomy (NCBI): domain Eukaryota; kingdom Metazoa; phylum Chordata; class Aves; order Charadriiformes; family Recurvirostridae; genus Himantopus; species Himantopus leucocephalus. The sequence goes on from RSEF01000009.1 coordinate 18,096,101, forward strand.
CCGTGTGTGTTTAGGGGAGCATCTAGCGAGGACTGAGCTCTTCATTTTCTTTGCCAACCTGCTGCGGGCCTTTACCTTCCGGCTGCCTGAGGGGGTGACGAAGATCAACACAGAGCCCATTTTTGGGGGTACACTGCAGCCCCACCCGTTCAGGGTTTGTGCCATTCCACGCTAGGCTGCAGCACATCACTTAACAGCTTGAGACAGCCACCTTTACTTCAGTGAATTTCCTCTCAAATGTATAAAACTACTTCTACAAGCCAGGATATTGATGTTTCTCTATCCCAGGGGTATTCCAAAAGTGGATGCAAGCCAAGGTCCAGACTACCAGTACTTTTGGTCTGGTCCTCGTGAAAGTCCCAGATATTCTCACAAGGATCTTAATCATTTTCTCCTCTTGGAGAGCACTTGAAGCAAGACACTATGGTTCCCAGCTGAAGCCAACTTGCTGTGTCTCCTTGTCCTAGCCAAGCAGAATCTTCATGATGTTCACTCCTGAGAAAACCTCAGTAAAATTCAACAGAGCATCTCAGCAAGATCCGAGAAGGTGTCATTTCCGTGAGTGGTTTGATGACCTCAAGTAATTTGATTCTGGAAAAGCACACTTTTTAATGTCCTGAACTTAGACACTTTAATTTCTTGACAGGTTGCAAAAAACAAAACCCTGAAAACAAAACACAAAAATAAAAAAAAAACCATCCCAAACCCCAGGAAGCACATTAGAATGTGAGTGCATTAATGTCTGAATTTGATATAAGTATCTCCCATATATAAGATAAAGACAGTCAATTTAAAGTTGAAGAAAGAAACTTAAATTTGGTGTTTACTAGCAACGTGAATGTGTGACTTGGGAGCTTCACCATTGTTATAATGTATTGCCAGGTGGTTTGTTGGTTGGTTGGTTGGCTTGGTTTTTTAAAATGAGCTTTCTATGATGTAGAATCACTGCCGTTATCAATCCTGCTTGGATGAGGCATAAATACGGGATGAGATATTCACTTTGCCAGTGGGTTTCACTGCTAACTTTGCAGCAGAGGAATGTAGAGACTTTGGAAGGCAGCCTCTAGGGGCTATCTGAACACTCGGATGTTCCCCATTTTCTCTGAGCCCTTTTCTTCCTTCGTTACAATCCATACCATACTTCCTGCTCTCCATTCAATCTCTTTCCAATCCTTCTTCCCCAGTTTCAGTTCCTACTCCCACCTACCCTCTGTCCATATAAACTTTATGTCAGGATTCACCTTCCCTTTTGGTTTCCCACAGCTTGCATCCTTTCATTGTATCAAGCTTCTGTCTCCTCTAACTCTTTCCTGTGCAAGTATTAGTAGAGGAATCAGTGCTGAGCTGAAAGCAATGACCAATAATATTTCAGGAGGGAGCTTGGAAGATCTGATTTATTTGTTCTTTGAAGCTCCAGACCACGAAGAGAACACAGTAACTATGGAGGGCACGCTGGAAGTAACTCAGTGTAAGAAAAGACATAAATGATGACTTGATGCAGGAATTCCAAGATATCCAAGACTTAATGTAGCTGCTAGCTGGCACTGATTCAACTCAAGACTGAGACAGTTTAAGCATACAGCTGGAGGTGACAGCCAAGTTCAGCTGTAGCTTTGTTAAAGCAAAGTGCTGTAGTATTCTTGAATGCAAATCACTTTTGGAAAGGATTCAAATGCTGGAGTTGAGTAGAGCTGTCTGTAAACACTGCCATAAACTCAAGGTTGAATTTGTATGAAGACCAAAAGTGCTTTTATGTTGGAATATAAACTATTTGCAATTAAATCATTGCAGTACATCTGAATTTCCTGAATTTAAAATGGAGGAGAATGTTACAAAAAGAAGTGAGAACTACTGAAAATCAGGCTTAGCTGGACCAGATCCTGGCATACCTTGTAGCTTTGGCAGTGGTCAGCTCCGGCACAACCCAGTTTCTGCAGGCTTGCTGGGCTGGAAGGGAAATCAGGACAGTAAGGGGTTTTACAAAAGCAATAGCTGTCATATATAATCCAGCCTGTTACTCCACACAGCATATCAAATACTGTTCCAGGGCCTACACACTTCTGCTCAGCCTTCTTTCCAGCTTTATCTGAGCTTGTCCTCGACCCCACCCTCCCACACCTGCTCCTCTCCACTAACCCTGCTAGAGATGGTGTCTCTCAATGCCTTTGCCCACTCCTTGTCATCTTGCCACTCACTGAAGAAGCTTAATGATAAGATGTGTGTAAAGCTAGTTGCGCTCAAGGGCTGGAACATTACGTCCATCGAGACTGCAGCTGTACTCAGTACTGTTGATAGATAGCTTCCCCGTGACTAGGCGGGAGTCAGGAGTGGCACAAGGTGGAAAGAACTGGTAATTTACTGCCTATTTCAGCTACTCAGGGACTCTGTTCACCAGACCCCTACCAGGCAGTACGAAGATGCACATTTGACTTTGAAGAGTCTACTAAAAACTATTCTGAAGGGCAGAAGCCCCCCAGCTATCCCTTCAGGAGGCTGAGTTTCCAGACAGTCTGGCACAACAGTTTTGCTACTCCTGAGCAGTGGAGCCAATGTGCTGTGTGTAGCCTCCTGTATGGATTAGTCCATATGGCTGAAGCAGCCAAACCGTCTTTCCTGGACTCGTGCCATAAGTCTGGAAATCTACAGCATCAATTTACACCCATGTATTCCCATAAAGATTTGAAGAGAGCCGATGGTGGAAGGCAAACAGAAAATTAGGAAATCTTCCCTTGGGAAGCTTGGGACTGCTTCTGGGACGGAGAACAACTCTGCTTCCAGAGATCATTCTCCCAGTACTTGTCCAGGGTTGCAGACCTCCCCCAGTACTTGTCCAGGGTTCCAGACCTCCAGCTCCTGGACTGGCTGACCTCTGGCAGTGGAGAAATTTGCAGGTTATGGGGAAGGAGCTGAAGTTGATCCCAGGCCAGGTGCTGGTGAGGGATGATAGCAGAGTCACCACTCAGCTGACTTCCCTAGTCCCCTGCCCACAGCCCTTTCTGTTCCCCTACCGCCCGTCCAAGTGCTGCTTTCTCTCCTGACTGTCATCTTGTCATCACTTAGCTGCCCACTGGTTACAGCCCCTAGGCATGTGTCTGCATTACACCATCAAAGAGCTGCCAGATTAAAAGGCGTACACCCTGGTAATGATGACTGGAGTGATGCAACATTTCTTTTAAGTGGAGTCACTNCTCTTAAAATCTTTTTTCTTTTTTTTTTTTTTTTTTTTTAATAACCAGTGTCAAACAGAGCCTCAGGTCTCTGAGATGTGGTTGAACTGTCATCCTTAATAATATTGTTTGGAAGGGTTTGAAACCAGGTTGCAGGTGTTTATTCCAGGGAAAGATGCACAACCGGGCATATTACTTTTTAAAGTAATTAATTCCTTCAGAGAAAAGTGCGTTCACATCACACAACTGCAGAGGTGGCTGCTTTGTTTCATATTTGCAGGATAGCAGGAGTATGTGAATCCAGAAAGCCTAAAATATTTAATGTTGATGGATACAGGAGGAGAGAGCTGCCTAACGTTATATGGTGCTCAGCTCTGCTAAGGTTACAGTTAAGGGAAATATTCCAACTTGTCTGATACCAGGATCCTCTGCTCATTTTTTTCTTGTGCTTTTCTTTCTGTTTCATAGTAGGGCTCTCCTGGGTAGCAATATTAGTGCCACAAACATAGGGCAGGCTATGTGCCAAACTCCAGGGAAACCACTTATCCTGGCAAAAGGAAAACACAGAAACTAGAGAAAAGGAGAGCCTTGTGCAAAAGTTTGGTAGATTTTGCATCCATCCAAAGATTAAAAGCAAGAGTTGATGTTTTTTCCTTTCTGTTCAAACGAGTTGTTTGGGAAACTGGTTTGTGTCAAAAGCTCGGGCTAAATTGTCCCTGTTGATGCTCCAGTGTATGAAACAGTGAATCAACAGCATGTAGTGGGGGGAATGTGACATCTATGGGATTAAATTTTGAAAAAATATTCTCTGTTGCACCAGAATAGCACAATTGGGGAAATTATTTCTGTACTTTTGAGGAGGTCTAGAAAACCCTGAACAGACAGTAGGCAACAGAAAAGAAAATGTTCACTGTCTCCCCCATGGAAGGGCTGGCAGGTGTCAAATGCAACAAAAAGGGAGGTCGCTCAAAAGAACCAGAGGGGATGGCACTGCACATGCCTTGTTGGTAAACTATGCCTCATCATAGGACTTGTATTAAATATTTATTTCTGTTCAAAAAGCAATTGGATAAATTTTCAGCAGGAAAATTAATTTTGAGTTGTTTAATACTGATACAGTGTTTGTGGTTTGTCCTGTTCTTACAAACTTTCCTAAGGCATCTGCTATCATGTGCTGTCAGAAATGGAACATGAGACTAGCTGAACTTTCATCTGACACACTACGCCTTTGCTTAAGTTTTATGCCATTTACTCAGAATTTAAATAGTTCAATATTTATCTTCAGTTTGAACATTTATTGTCACAATCTTATATTTTCCATTTGAACGATTTGCTCTTACTTCCAGACAGTACCCTGACTAAGTGCCTGTGAGACATAACTTCGGAGACTAGAAAAAGGTGCTCATCCAAGCAATTTGTAATCCTGGAGTATCGAGCCAAAATGCACTCAACGTTATTCATTTGCCTTTAATTAAAAGTCTTGCTGCTGGCTCTTTTCAAAGCTTAATTTATTCATTTGCCAGATGTCTTCAGGTGAGAAAAATGCATTCTGAACAGTAAATCAGATTTTCTTCAGTACTAGAATGAAATTTCTGGTTTAAAAAAAGAGAAAGAAATAATATACTAATTGAATTGGGGTTACACGCACTTCCTTTAAGGCATTGTTAAGGAGCCAGGTATCATCAGATGTGAGACGTGCATTCAAGTCTGTGCTGTCAGGGCAGTGTGGGAATTGTGGGTAACCTAAGATGAGAAAATCCTTTCCCATAAAATCCTTATCCTGTAAATGTCATTTTCTGCCCAATTCTTTTTTATCTTCAATATCTGCACTATATTTACCATTGTTAAATGCTACATTAATAATGTTTGCAGCTGAATTAAATTGAAAGGAACAACAAACTTCAGTGTCATGAAAGAACAGTTTTATGGAGATTTGGAGACAGTTGAGTTTCAATGTGTGAAAAATACAGTTAACGTACCTGCAAAAATCACCCTGAACTCAAATATTCAGTGGAAGAGATAGAAAGAGAAGTCTAGGGCTGCTTATGCAGAAACACACTGCAGAATAAAGCAAGGGCATCCTTTTGAGAGTAGGACTGTATAAGGAATATTGAGTTTACTTCTGAGTATTTGTTATAGCTAATGATATAGGCCAGACAGGTCAGATAAGCCATACCACATAGCAACTGGAGGACAAGAGATGGCAAACATGAGGTCTGAAGAACAGCTTTGTCATTTCACTCAAAACATTATGGCTAAGGCAGCTTTGTGTGCAAATCAAATGGTGGGAGGTATGGGTACTCTGATTTGAATCAGTAAGTCATTTTGCTAGATTAGATTTGTAGATAAAAATTGTACCTAAGAAAAGAAATGTCAGCTCTTTAACCCTTTTCCAACATGCACAGGTAAGTTTCACTTCAACCTTGTCCCCTAGCCCTTTGAGATGTCTCTCTAGATTGAAATCACACTGTTAGAAATTTTTCTCATTTGTGTGAGGTCAATTACGCTATGGTGCCTTTTTGCCTTTTAACAGTAATTCAGAACAGGAGGTCTGGTCTAATCAGCTCTACCAAGAAGGCGCCTTTCCTGAGACCAAATCTTACAAAGCCAACAGTTTTTACTTGCCCTTTTTTTTTTTTTTTTTTAAGCTCAAGTGAGTTCAAACCAGTTCACAGTCATAACTTAAAAAGGAACAGTAAGGGATGAATTTATGAGTCTGTAGGAGTTCAGAGGGTATAGCACAGAGCCAATGCACAGGCAACTAGCCAGATGCAGGAAGCTTGTTCAGGGCAACAAACACCAGTGAGGATCTGGAGTACAGCTTTATTTAGGAGTTGCCAGTACCCAAAAGCATCACTCACATTCTTGACTGCATGGTATACAAAGCTCCTGAGTGATTGTAGACTAGGACCACAAGGAGACCCACCCTCCTGACCCAGCTCCTCTCCCCACCACTGGAAACAGGCTTTAGGCTGTGTTGGTTTCAGATAGCACCACAGCCAACAAGACATCTGGAGGAAGTTACACAACTTATATATTTAAAGTAGCTAGCAGATAAATGATAAAATAATCAAAAGATGCCATGTAAATAAGGTGTGTTACGTGTGGAGTAATGCTGTATCTGTAGCTTACTCTTGCGAAAACATACGTCACTGCCAGAGTCCATGGAAAAAAGCATGGATTTAGGGGAGCCTTCTTAGCCTGAGAGGGAATGAAAATGGAGTGTTTGTGACTCAGCCAAAAGCCAGTTAAGAAAGCAGTATTTTCACCCTCAGGGAACAATTAAGTCAATTTGAAAACCTTTAGTTTATTGTTGCAAATGCAGGCAGCCTAATGGAGAGATTTCCAAGTTCAAATAAAGTTACAGAGGTAAAGTGGTATGGTATTTAGCAGTACTGAACTTCCAAAGAAATCTGTGGTGCTCCACACAATAAATAAGGATTTATTTAAGCCTCTCTCCTTAAAAAATACCATCCTAAATTACACTGGCCTACCTAGCTTTCTTTTGCCATATTTAGTGGTAACCAATACTGTCACTAGTATATTCCAGGTACGGACTCTCTCTTCCCCCGCCCGTTATTCCTTAAGAGCTACCGCTCTCCAGTGTGACCTCATGAATAAGAAATTCTCTCTAGAATGAGGCAAAACGAGAGAGATTACTTAAGAATGTCACGGAGTGACCTGGATTCTCAAGCTGCTAGAGAAAGGGAAAATGACTGGCAACTTTGGTGTTCAGTAAGGTATGTGTTTTGTCTTCAAGGACACAATTCAGCACCTTGAGTCAGAATTAATCAGAAGTGTTACAGAGATCATATTTTCTCTAATGGAAATGTTGCTAGTTTGCAAAAAGCTGTGAAGACTGTTACAGGGAAAGTCATACCATCCTGGGAGAGGAGAAACCAGATAAACCAGTATTGAATGATTTTCTAATCAGGAAGACGATTCCTAGGGAAAGAAGACCTGATGTCCATCTGCAGAAGGGTTCTATTTCACATATATTTTCCCACTTCATGTTTTTATAATTGTTTCCAACATTGCAATTATCAGAATTCACCATTCTTCTTTTAATTCTGAGCTTCTTTGGCAACTGATGCGCACTTTCCGGTGATTTGAGAGGTGCCCCTGAAGAGAGAAATCCATACCAGGCAATGTTTAAGTATAAGCCCTGTGTGATGCCAGCAGACAAATTTTGGAAGTCCCAGAGGCCTCACTAAATTGCAAGGAGTTTTCAGAGGTTTTATCATCAAGTGCCAGGAAAGACTTGAGAAGTTTCCCAGTTCAGTGTCAACAGATCAGTGCTGGGAACCTGGGAACAAACTGTGCTGTCGTACATCAGCACTCAAAGTTCCTTCAGAGGGGTTTGCTGTATGTAGTTTATTGCTGCACAGCAGACCATGCAGAGTTGACTATATCACTATACAAGATATAAGAACGAGGGAATAAGCTTTCTTGAAAATATTGATTGCAGTAATAGTGCAAGGTTATAAAAAAGGCAGTTAAAAGGACATAATCTCTTCTCTGCTTTAGAAAGCTTCATTTCTGTTTCCTTGTGATTAGAGTCTCAGACAGGACATGATATTACACAGAATTACCTATTGTCTCACTGCCAAAGCTGCTGGGATTACCACGTCTATTGTATACCTGCACTGGCTGTGGGCTGCTTTTTTCTGTTCTCACCCTCAAAAGAGACATTGATACAATTTTATCCAGCACAGACTGGAAAATATTGATGAGACTTCTTGTTTGGCTCACAGCAATTACTTCTCTATGAGTAAAGAACATGATTCAGAGGAATAGTGAATGACATGTTTAATTTGGGTACCATCTCCCAACCTCCTATAAGTACCATTGGTTCTATGCAGCTGTTTCCAGGAGAACCAGTTAAACAACTGCTTGAAGATCATGTCCTACAGATGTAGAAAGGTTGAGACAGAGGAGTCCTACAAGAGAGAAAACTAAAAATATAAACAGCACAAATGGAATAATAATGAATACAGAGAAATTAAAAAATACAAAGCATCCAAGTATGATCCACAGGACAAAACATGAAAAGCAGAAAAGGCTGCAAGACACTGCAGCAGCAGTTAGATCCTAGCTGACAGTAAGGCACTGTGGCAAAAGTATCTAAAAAGCTCATTTGTCAGATGAGAAGAAACTATTTCTTGAGATTTTGCCTTCTCTGTTCTTGATAACCAAAGGGTTCTTTTTTGTAGTCATTCAGGTTAGGTGTTTCAGATATTTCCTAATGGTGCTCTAGCCATATATTTTCAGATGCTGCTAATCAGAGTCCTGAAACTGAACCAGCCTCATGGTGCCAAAGTACATCTCTTGGTAAAATTAAATAGCAGATCTTACTGCCAAAATTTATCTTGAATACTTCAATATGTTGAAAGAGCTACTAGGAATTTAAGTAGAAAGAATAAAGCCAGGCTGCTTTGTGTTTGCTACTGGTTTATGATATTTTGCCTTGGCTCCTGAACCATCTCCCAGATCTTCACAGGAAGATTTTTCACTTGTCAAGAGCTTGTATGTTTTGCATGTTTGTTAGTAAAGAAGGAACACAAAACAACTGCAGTTCCCAGGGATACCACAGGGCTCTGTCCCTGCAGGATGACAGTGGTGGAGCAGTGAGACTTCATAAACTTGTCCTAAAGCTTTCACTGAAGTAAGAAAATCCCATGGAATTCAACAGATCTCTGAAAGAAACAACTGCCATTGAAAAACTTCCAGCTTGATCTTTTGCTATCAAAGTACTTCTTAACACTGCCTACGAGACAGGATACTTTGATCAGACATGAACAGAGACTTATGAGTTATTATTGCTATTTCCTACTGCTCTTCACATTTATTTGCTTTGGAAAATCAGAGATTCTGCAAACCATTGTTTGCTGAAGTCATCTGCAGTTAATGACTGCACATGTTGTAACGTCTGCTGTACTCTAAACTCACTCTCTCACCTGAAGATTAAAGGCAATCACAGCTCTGCAATTTGATGAAGACAACCTGGTCTGGGTTCTTTGTGACCTCTTTTTGGCAGGAAGAGAAACCGCAATGAACACTTTGCACTGGGCACTGCTCCATATTTTGACTTATCCCAGAGAAGAGGGGAGACTAATGAGGTCACATGCAAAAGCACTTGGACTGTGCTTTCTCAGAGAACACACCAAGGTCAACACAAAGTGTAAAGGTAAAAACTTGTAAAACTCCATCCAACTGGAAATTCATACTCTCTGTGAGCCGACAAACACATCTTTGATTTAGTAAGAGTCATGGACTCACCCAGGCCCATTAGCTTCATCTTGCTGCCTTGCACCTTGGCAAGAAGTATTCACTCTTCCTTTCCGTGAGAGTCAGAATGAAAGCAGAGGGAGCTGAGCAAGTAAAAAGTCTGTAAGATGACAGTCGAGAGTGCAGTGTCCCTGCAACAGTGCTGCTGAGCGNACTCTTCCTTTCCGTGAGAGTCAGAATGAAAGCAGAGGGAGCTGGGCAAGTAAAAAGTCTGTAAGATGACAGTCCAGAGTGCAGTGTCCCTGCAACTGTGCTGCTGAGCATAACCAGTTGCCCAGGCCTCTCCCAAGGTGATCTTAATGAGACAGAAGTGCCGTCAGTTGCACATTCAGTGAGAGAGGGGAAACTCCCATCTTTAACACCCAGCTGCAACATGGGATCAAAATTTTTCCCTTACAGGTCACCACTGTCCTCCCCCAGTACAGCCTCTTCTGAGTAGTGGCAGATACCCTGAAAGTCCTTCAAATTCCTGATGCTGAAGATGGACAAAACCAAACAAATCTCTCAGAGATAGGTTTGGTTTGGGGGAGATAACAGTGCTGGCAATTCCTGGGCTCTTTTGCATGGTCTCTTGAAGTGTTTTGCAATGCTTCGTTGTGTCTCACAATGTTTCTGAAGAATATCACATTTATTAGATTTGTTTTCAGTCTTCCATAAAGTTGTCCCGTTATTATGTCTCTCCATCCCTGAGTATTCTATATACTTACTACCTATAAAATCTTATTAGGGCATTAGCTGAGAATGTTTTAGGGCATTATGAAGAAACAATCACCAGAGAGTGCAATTTAGTTTCTGTACAGGGTAGTTCTCTGTCTGCTGTCACTGGAGTAGTTAACTGGGAATGTATTTGTGACAGCAACAGTCCTAGTAGCTCAAGTAGGAGGAACTCTGAAGCAGAGAGCATACAGATAAAGATTTGTGCTGCAGCTAAAGTGATCAGTGAGTCTGCCAAAAGGGGTGGTCCTGCCTCTTTTGTCCCTGTCCACATTCTCACTCTGCTTAGTGTGACACAGCAGGTGACTGTGTTCAGACTGCTGAGCCAGCAGAAAACGATTGCTGCAACTGAAAATGAAAGGCTTTCCACCAGATCAGCCAAATTAATCCAGTCACTTTATAGCTGTGTGGTTGCCAGATCCAACCCTGGTGAAAGGGAAAATGAGGGGATGGGACTATTTGTTTTCAAGGCATCTTGCTTATAGGTAGATTACAGACTGGCTATAACACGAAACTACATGAAGCAGCTTGCCCAGAATCACAGAGCAGATTGGTAGCACAGCCGGGAATTGAACCAGGTCTTTAAGCTAATGTCCAGACCAGGTTACCAGCCTTGTTCTCACTCTGATAGCTGAGAAGTGGCCCACCTCAGTTCACCTAATCCATTCTTTCTGCTCACTCTGTGCACAGTTCAAGGGACACACTCCATTGTGGCCCTGCTGCATTCACTTGGGACTAGACATGGTTAATTTGCCTGTGCTGTCCACCTGCTCTCCAGTAGAGATGTCCACTAATGTCTGTGGGAGTGTGGATCTGGGGGGCTGATAGCTCTGGCGCTAGCAGGTCACATCTGAGTGAGGAGGGACATGAGGACAATGTTTTCTAAAAGTAAAATTTTTGCAGGTATTCTTGTTTTTCTCTGTGTCTGGATTTCTCTGATATTCCTGAACATCCAGAGGGCCCAAAGGAAGCTGCCTCCAGGACCAACACCTCTCTCCTTAACTGGCAAGATGTGGACACTGGACTTCCAAATCACCATGAAAAACTCTTGAAGGTACTGATGCTTTTTATAGTCTTATGAGTAGTTCAGGTGTAGACTCCTAATGTATCCTTGGCTAGAAGGTAAAAAGCATCTTTCATCTTTCCGCTCCTTCTCTGCTTCAGTCTGAACTGTGAGCTTTCTAGGCAAAACTTCAAGCCCTGTGTCCTCTTGGACTTAAGAGGGGATTAGCAGTGAATGAAAAGGGCCTGTAGCAACAGTTGTAAATGGTGCAAATTGCTGAACAATCACCCAGTCAAAAACAATGCCTGAGGAATCCTGTTACTACATCACAAGCTACAAGGAGGGAGGAAAGGAAACCAGAAGAATAAGCAAAACTCATCGAAGACAGGCAGAAAGCAAAGCTTATTTGCTTGAGGACTGAATCCTGTAGCCCTTGTTTTGCCAATATTGCCATTGTCTGGTTATGTCTTGGCACAAAAAGGCCCTGGAAGGCTTCCTTAGACAGAAGTCTGGCCTGGCCAATGCAGGAGCAGCAAAGTGTGTGAGACTGCAGCACACTGGAGGTGTTACTGCTCCAAGCCAATCCTTGCTGTTGGGGATAGGAGTTAATGATATTGCTTCTAGGTGAAAGGACAAAGAAAAGCTTTGTTACCTGTGGTGTTAAGATTTTGAAGGTTGCCCTGAGATAATAGCTCCTCTTCCCCAGAGTTCTGCTTGTTTTGGGAGGATGTTGCAAGTGTCAGTAATCATCAGAGCTGATGTGCACTGCAAAATAACCAAGTGGATAGATTAAAGTCTTAATCCATTTGACTACATAAGTAAGCAGATGCACAGAACTGCAGCTAGGTGACATTGTATGTATTATTTGATATGGTACAGTATCAACACACTGGCTTTCTGGCTTTTTTTTTTTCTTGGGCAGTGTAGAGGCACAGAAGGAAGACATTAGTAATGTTACTGACATTTCTTAATGTGGTCTACACACTATATCTGCCAAACAAGACCCAGAGGACCCTTCAGTTTCTCCATGTGCTGCTGGAGGATGAGCCAGGAAGGATTCATGCTCAGGATTCATGCCATGACCCCATCTCTGGCTGTCCTGGTTTGTAGCAACGTTGGTAAAAAGGAGAGTCACTAAGCTTGGGAGGTGTGTGAGACAAGATTCATTATCTAGGCTCCCTATTTTCCTGGGTGTACAGAAGAAAACACAGACTCTGCAATTCCTTTGGGTACTACATGGAATCCAATTCAGGGGTTCAAGCATTTGTTTCTTCTTCCCTCTCCCCCTTACCGCTGTAAACCATTCTGAAAACCAATCTTCAAATTACTCTCCCCTACAGAAAACAGCCATTGCTCACAGCAAATGGCAGCAACTATGTGCCTGATCATATTTGCATGCATTTTTAGTATGGTCAGCATATTTCAGAATCCCTGGCTACATCTTTGTTTCCAAAAATTGCAAAGGAGGAGGCCTACATCCACCTCCAGAGAAATGCAGTCCTGCTTATAGATGGTTCTGAGCAACATATGTGAGAGTGAGTTCAGCAGTACACCATTACCAGTGGATTCCTAAGAGCAAACTGCAGAAGCCAGGACACATGCGGAAACTGTACTCAGTCAAACTCTTAACAGCTTTACAAATGGCATGTTTTCACCATTTCCCTAAAAATCCCTAAAGCAGAGATATGCCTTTTCATCTTTCAAGTGTCCACCATACATCACTGAAGTGCTGCAGCGGCTCAGAAAAAGGTCACACATCATATATATAGTTACATAAATACATATATAGTTACATATGGTTTGGTGTTACATATACAAATATATGTAACACCAAAAGCATGTGCAGGCAAAATCATTATTCATCCCTTTGCTTCATACTTTAAAATCCCTGAAACAGATGATCAGAAATCCTTACCTCCTTATCCCATACAGTCACAGGCTAGCTGATGTTGTTCCTATCCAAAATCCTAAATCTTTGAGCAAGGTAACACTAACTCGTCTTCCGTCTTTCTATGCAATTAGGTCTTTCGCAACTACCCAGGGTCAAAGAGTTTAAAATTGGCCTCTAATTTATGGGTGCTAGAGACTTGATTTGCAGAACTACTGAGAACCCAAACTCCGCTGGCAATCGGTAGGATCTGTAGGAACTAAGTACTTCCCAGGCAGCTCATGATACTCAACACATCTCGAATGAGATACCCCAGATCAATGGCTATGTTTGAAAAGTTTGGCTTAACTGCCTCATTTCGCTAGAGTTCGAAAGCACAATGCTTACTACAACGGCGAGCAAACATTACCATCTAATGGCTGCACATATTAATTACAACTATAATTTCTACTTTCATGATGAAGGCTGTTCCTTATGTAAGTACTGATACACTGAAAAAGCTGTATGATTGGAAAACAAATAAACATGGAAAGATAATAAAGGCAATATTTATGATTTTGCAGTACCCATCAATCATCTCTGGTGGGACAATGTAAATGGAATAAATACCATTGAAGCATTTCTGGGTAAGATGACACAGTTGTTGCATGGATGGCTATATAAACTGCAGATACATGAATAATAACAGCCATAAATAGTAATGCAATGCATTAATAACAGTGAAAGCCTTTTAAGATTTTAATAGTGAAACATGATTCTAACCTTTTTTATTGCCTGACAGCAGGATGAAATTTCTCCCACCCCTTTCTCGGGCAATGCCAATGGCTGCAAAACAGCCCTTAGATAATAGAAATGGCCTCTGAGCTCTGGCCTAAGAGTACCACTAAGATGTGGAAGGGTCTCTTTGTAAATGTCTCATATCTTTATGTCATCATGTGTCTTATTGTCTCTCTAGGTGGCCAGAGTGTATGGAAATACATATACACTCTGGCTAGGAAAAACACCAGTGATTTTGCTACATGGATTTCAAGCAGTGAAGGACACCTTGACTGGGCATGCAGTGAGAGACCCATGGCATCCTTTTTTAGGGGTGTTGTGGGAGGCCCCTACGGTACTTTCTGTTGTTGTGTGTACTGAAATATTTTTAGCAGAACAAGCTCTTCAGAGAATGGGGTTTGGTACAATGACTTCATCTACTCTTAATGCCTCTTTTCAAGAGGAGATGCTCTTGGCAGCAAGATGAATGCTGTAGAACCACCGCTGCCTCTCCTTCTCAGATGTTGGGCCCCAAATATACATTCAGCACACAAAACTAATGTGCTTCCCATTTACATACTTACACAGCCTGGGCAATTCTTAGTTACTGAGCGTGTTACCAAACTATGGCAAGAAGTCTTTGCAGTAAAAGGTGTAAAATTGTAAAAACGTCAGCCAGCAGGACCCAGCGTGTGTTGAGTGCATGGTTCTAGGTAAAGGAGCAGAAAAGGAAAGACAGGCGTGGAACTTTTTTCCCGCAAAAAGGGTCAAGGGATCAAGTAGATGTGAAAAAACAGCATAAACACCCCTGATTCCCCATATAAATACTGCCAGGGATCCTTCCAAACTCATGGTGGTAAATCTTGGAACGACTATGGTTTCACCAGTCCTGCTTCTGGAGATGCCAGTCCCATACTTCTTCCCAGTCCTTCTCCATTTTGTTGCAGGCATCATCTTTGTCAATAGGCACACCTGGAAGCAGCAGAGGTGGTTCAGCCTGGTGACTCTGAGGAACCTAGGACTAGGGAAGAAAAGCCTGGAAGCCTGGATCCAGGAGGAAGCTGGGTGCCTGACTGAGGTCTTTGCCAGAGAAAGAGGTGAAACAGAGATCTGTATGTGGCCATGATATGGGCTCATTCTCCTTATTTCCAACCCTGCTTTTTCTACTGGAAGTTGCAATTGCTGCAGTAGGTTCAATGGGAGGTTTACACAGCTGATGCTTTCACAATTCGTTTTGCACTTGGCTGGAACATCATGCCTGACTCATTGCTTTCATGCTAACCCTTTATGGGAGAAAGTGACAGATTTGTGCTTATTGTGCACTTTTCTATACGATGGAATCTTTCCCTCACTCATTATAAAGGTGCCTGAAGAACAATCTCCCAGTTAGACTCCTACATCTTGATTCCTGTAGGCTCAGCTGTTTGTGTAATCCCATGCAAATCAAGAGCAGGCTGCATGGGAGCTCAGTGTAACAAAGGGTCATAGCCTATAAAAGAAGTTAATGATGCAGCTTTCTCTGTAGGCATGGATCCCTCTGTTCCACGCCCTTCTTCCATCAACAACGTAATTGCTGATTTGCTTTTTGGACATTGCAAAGGCTGCCATGTGCCAGAGGCTGCTCAGAGGGTCCCAGGCCATGGCAGAATTCCATGGCACCTCCTGGCCTCAGGTGAGCATGGATGGACCCGCTCCCCGGAACTCTATCAAAACCTGACAGTGCTCCTCAGTGAGCTGTGGCATGAAATGGTCACTCTTTGCCAATGCACAGAGGGGAAGAAGAGCTTTTAAGTAAACACTAAACTCTGCTACAACCAGCACTCACTTCTGTCCCCTTCTTTCTCAATAATGATCCCCCTGCAACCATTCCTGGCTTGCTTTGTCTACAGGCCCATTGAGTCTCTGTAATAGCTCTCTTCAGAGAGACTGATCTGACTTTAGATTGATATTATTCAGCATCAAGCTTGCCCTGAAGCCAGAATCAGGTTTTTCCTCTTAGCTTGTGCCTTGAAGGGTTTTATAATAGCCCTGATTTCCTGTGTTAGATTGGGCTGCAAGAACCATCCAGAAAAAACAGGACAAGCTAACATGGTTGTGGCTTTGAGAACTACAGCCAAGTGTTGACTTAAGATTTAGGAGGGAACAGGTCATTTGGGAAAGACTTCATTTAGAAAACATAAGAAAAACTGTACTCAAGGGTATTTAAATCCCCCAAATCTGAAAGTTACTAGTGGTGAGCAGGCAGTCTGGAAAGTTAACTGTATGGTAATGGTCAGCCTTCACACACTTCTCTCCAAGATAATTTTTTTAAAAATTAAGTGGTCATTCGTTTCCTGTAGTCAGACAAGTAATATATCTGGATCATAGAAATGGTTAGGCATGGTTCAGCTGTGAACATTCAGGCTTTAAATGCACTGTGAAGCCAAGATGTCATGGTGTTCCTTGTGCTTGTCTTTCCAGGTGCAGCTCTATGACACCTTCCCATTACTGTTGAGGCAGTGAAGTCTCATGTTAATGAGACTGCTGGTGGCACTAACACACTTGCAGGATCTATGAACACTTATTAATGATGAGATCAGGAATGACCAGAAGAGCTGGGTGCTTGCAGAGCCACAGAACTTCATTGATGCATACTGAGCTCAGATGTTAAAGGTAACAAGTAATTGTCTCTTGTGCAGCTGCAACATATTTAAAATGCTTGTAGTGAAGACATTTCCAGCTGCAGTCCTACTTCCTTCCCCTCCTTTTACTCCTGAGAGACTGTTGAGCTATATCTTTCTTTGAATTCAACCTCAAAAGCAAAGTACTTTGTGAAGGTACTGGGGATGTTCCTTGGCAGTCACCACAGAGAGAGTAATGTTCCATCCTAAACTAAAGAAAACTTATTGTAGGCTGTCTTCCTCAGTCAGCAAGATTTTTTTTAACAGAGCTACATAGCTGCTGTCTTACCAGCTTCATCAACTCAGTACAGGCTCTGTGATGAAAAAAAGCTCTTTTGCTGGAAATTTGCTATGTTTTTAAAACAGACTTAAATCTCATTTTCTGTCTCATGTCTGCAGGCAAAGGATGACCCACTCTCTACATTCAGAGAGCGCAACATGGTGCAAGCGATCACAGATCTCTTCATACCGGGCTCATACACAACCATTATCACTTTATGCCAGACTCTCCGTTATGGTATATCTGGAAGTACAAGGTGAGAAACGTGTGTATATGCACTTACACGTGTCGCTGTCCTTGCTCATGGCACGGTAATAGGCAAAATGCAGTTGACTCAGCTGCCCAAATCCTGCAGTATAAGGTGTCTTGGGAATTTTGACTTTCTGCATAGAGTCTACACATCAACTGCCTCCTTGAATATCCATTAGTCCTTTTATTTTGCAGAACAAGGCCAAGAAGAGTTGGTCTATCCTGTGGAATTGAGTATAAGGATTGAATGATTCTGCCATGCACAAATGCAGTTCTACATGAGATTATGCGTTATAGCAGCACAAGCGTGATAGGGTTTATATGTACCGAGGATACCGCGCTACAAGGCTTCCCTATCACTAAGGAATATCAATGCCACTAAGCTTTGGAGACAGTCCTTAGACAAATCAAAACCAGGCAATAGATCCCTCTCACCAATTTAAACACCACATGTTGTATTTATATTTTGTCCCAGGCTGCAAAACTATGCAAAAGTGAGCTTGAACAACTTGTGAGGAGCTCTTCACTGTGAATAGGATGCTGGACATTATCTACATCCTATAATATGAATAAACCTGTACTCAGTTTCCCTCTCCTTTTGCACAGATATTATTTTTACCATTTTTCTATACAGGATTTCAAGAGTTAGATCAGTATAAAGGTACCAGTATAATGACCCTAGGCTTCTTTTAAACTGGTACAAGCTAAATATAAAAACCACAGAAATTCTAGAAAAAGTGTCTGCATATGCAATTTATTTTATCAGCAGAATACTTTAAATCATATCCAACATCATGTAGGTGGTCGACCCAATGAATAAGACTTACGTGGCTTTGGGGGAAGATGTTTTTGAGAAAATCAAGATCAAAGTCAGAGGTCTTGATCAGCGTGAAGCCTTCAGTTCAGGTTTTTTTTCCCAAGTTTCTGATTACTGTAATTACTGCATCCTCTGGTGCTCTAAAATCAATCTTTAAGAGTGCCTAATAATTTCTAAATCAGCTGTTCTGTAGGAGATAGCACAACGTGACCCTGTTTCTCACCTCATAATAATTAGTTGGCACTTGCATTGGGCAATTTCAAGAGAGCAATTGATATCTTGGCAATTTAAGTCATTAGTTTTTGACTCTGTGAAAAAGATCCTTGTATGTTCGTTGTGTCTTTCAGTAGGACACTTTAATTTTCCCCAACATATTTTCCATCCTGTATGATCAAGAGCAGTGGGACAGTCCTTGACAGTTTAAGCCTGGTCATTTCGCGGACAAGGACGGAAACTCCGTGAACAGAGAAGCCTTTTCTGCAGGTAAGAGCAATCCTCACTATTGCATACAGCTGTCCTACAGTGACTGTTTCACAGGCCAAGACTTTCTTGACACCTGATCACCTCCTACAAGTATCTTTTTTCACTTCCATAATAAGGTCTAGGTAGGGAAAAAAAAAAAAGAAAAAAGAAAGAATTGGTAATTCTGGAGACCTGCAACTTCACTTTCTTGAGGAAAGAAGCTAAGACTAGGTGTTGTCTGAAATTCTCAATGACATGAAATGTCATTGTGGTAATAAGGTAGATTGTCCTGTGGGAAAACAGGGCTGATTAAAGCTCCTTCAGAAGGCAGGGGATGCAAACCTGTTTGCTAATAAAGAACTGACTCCTGGAAGGTATTAGAACTATTATACTAATATTGACATTAGCGAAGACTAAGAGGCCAGCAAAGGAAGCAGCACATTAGGTTTATCTGTGAAAAGGTCTCCATAGCAATTTGTATAACATATTATTTCTGAAATATTTTCATAAAATGCTGGTCTTCAGAGAACAAAGATCCCATTTATATGTAACTGCAACCAACTAGGAAATTCTTTATGAGTTTTTAAACTATTTGTGCTAGTATTTATTTCTAAATAATTTTCTATGTCTTCTAAGATTATGAACACAAGTTTGAGCCCATAAAACAACGGGATGGGAGTTCCAGTGGTAAGGACATTTAGTCTAAGACTTGGGAGACCGCTTTTCCGTGTTCTGCCATGCTTCTATGATTTCAGAGGTGTTGCTCAGACACCCATTGCCTTTGCATCCACATAGTAGAATAGGAATACTAGCATCACATTGCTGTGCTTTGCAAGGATAAATAAACTCAAACACTACAGTAACTGGGGACATGTAGTACCTTACATACGTTGAACACCCCTTTTTCATATTCCTGACCTACAGGCTATGGTTTTTTCTCTAACTCCCCACATCACAAATTGCTGGAGAGACAGAAATTACATCAGTCAGAAATCCATTTACTCATTCTGCCAGATAGCACAAATTATTGGTCAGAGGTTTGCAAAATACTATGAGAAGATTCTGTGCTCATAGAGTAACCTGGGAATGGATTCGTAAAGTGTGAGGAGGCGCTGGAGGAGGAACTCTCTCCCCTGCCATCTATAAACCATCAATTATCCTCTATTAACACTCCAGATGTTGCAGGCTCTTCACTGGTATGGCAATTTTTCCTCTCCTCTCCCCTTCCCTGGGCCCCATTCACGTCTCAGGTAGGGCATGCTAGAGAAAGTGCCAGCAGCCATAGCAATGAGTTGTAGATCTCGACAGATCCTTTCACAGGATGGAGTGAAGGACGCTGATGACCGGCCTGTGTGCGGATCGTCCCCCAGCCCCACCTGTACAAGCCCTGTGCCATGCCTTGCTATACACTGAAGGGAAAAGGAAGGGATGGGGGCTGGCAGCTGGGATGGGGCTTGTCTGTCACCACAGGAGATGAGTTGGGCAGACCCCTTAAAGAGTGACTGACTGACACCTAAAACTGTATGTACCAGAGGCAAATGATCGCTATGAAAAAAATGACAAGTTACTTGAACCCGCTGGCTGTGACTCTCTGTGTCACGCCCACGTCGTGTGAGGTGACAGCTCGACACCACGCCTCACCTCAGGGCGTTTCCCGCCTCATGCCACGCCCAACATGGTGGCTCTGCCCGCCCGTCACACTCAAGATGGCGGCTGCTCTGCAGCGGGGGTCCTGCTGGAGTCCGCACTCAAGATGGCGACCGGGAGCGTATGTTTTCCCTCCCCCCTCAGCTCCTTCCGCCGCGCCCCGTGCTTATGGCGCCGGGGGGAAGCGCGGGGCGGCTGTGGCCGCGCCGCCGGAAGCGGCGGAAGGCTTTGGAGGACGGACTCGGCGGAGCGGAAATCGCTGAGGTGGACGGAGGTGGCGGCAGCGAGCGACGATGAACAACAAATTCGACGCGTGAGTCGGCTGCGCGGCCCTCCCCAACACCCCCCACCTCCGCCGCTGTGGGGGGCTGCCCGGCCCCGCTCCCCTCCGGGGGCTCCCCGCCGCCGCCGCCTCGGCACCGCTCGGGCGTGAGGCGATGAGTCACGGGGCCGCGCACAGCCCCGTTCCTCCCCTCCGAGCCCGGCCCGGCCCGGCTGCTGCTGCTGCTTGGCCCTGAGGGGATGCGGGGCCGGGGCCGGCGGTCCGGCGGTACAAGCCTCTGCTCGTGGCGGGGCATCCCTCACCGTGCGTCGCCGGCCGGGGGGTCGCGGGCCGCCTTTTGACCCCGCTTCTCGCTCATCTTTTCCGGCCATTGGCAGGGAATGGGGCGGGCGGAGAGACCTGCAGGGAGCCGGGTGCTGGCGCCGTGTCTGCTGGCCTGAGGGGCTGCTTCTGCTCGGCTTAGAGGCGTGGGGAGCTGGGTGGGAGCGAGTCAGCGGAGTTACAGTGAAGGGTCTCCATGTTCGCCTCCTGTATAGTTAGGGACCCTAACAAGTAGCTGGGGTTTTCTGTGGCAGATCAGTATCTAGTACAAACTGCTTGAGTTTGCTCTAAAAAAGCATTTTGTTGCTTGCTTCTGCTTAAAGGTGTGTGCCTAAGATGCCTGTGATGGGCTCTGGGCATGCAGAGTAGTAGTAGTAGTAGTTTTTACTGTGTGGGTTGTCATGTGTAGATTTCCAAATGCTGATGGCCCTTGTGCCACGGAGCAGCTTAGAAGCAGAGACTGCTGAGGCTTGATATGAAACTTCTGAGCTGTGTGATGTAAGACTCCCTCTCTTTGTTCTTTTTCTTTATCAGATTGAAAGATGATGATAGTGGAGACCATGACCAGAATGAGGAGAATAACACACAGAAAGACAGTGAGAAGGAAAAGAACGATCGAGAGAAACCACAGAGTACTACCAAGAGGAAGGTAAGGTGCCGGCACCTGCATTCCATCGCTAGGGCATGATGTGGGAGTGTCCTCAGTTCAGGGATAAGGAAAATGTGTTTTGGTGGGCTGTGGCTGCTTAATGTGCTGTTATTGTTGTAATAGAGACAGAGGGGCTACATTAGCATTTGGATAATTTGATGTAGTTTTTGGAGGTATATATAATCTGAGGGATGAATATTCCCTTCACAAACACAGCTAGTGCTCTGCTTGGCTTTTGAATAGGAATGAGAAATAAAGCTTTATTTCCCCCCACAGAAAAAATTTGGAAGAGCGTGTAGGGGAAGGACTGATTGACAGGGGAGCAGTGGCTTGCCATTGGTTTACCAGGCTGTGTCTGTGGCACTGTTGAAATAACTCTTAAGACAGGGTTTCTGTGAGTGTAGTATAGCCTAGTTAAGAAGGTGTATATTCATTCTGTTTTTTTTATCTTGTGCTTAGGAAAGTTATTCTGTCTAAATTAATGCAATCCTTATAAATTTACCATAGACAAGAGGAGAGTAGAGATTTAAGCCCTAGCTACTCCTGTAACAGTATCCAGTGATACATGATGAGGGCTTTTGGGGAACTTTTTCCTGTCAGTTTTGACTCTTGGGTAATGAGTTCTTTTTAGCCTCTTTTATGCTCATTAGAAGTCTTCTTAATCAGAAAGGTATGTTTTGGAAATTGAAAAATGATCACTGCCCACTGCTAGCCATGGCCTGACATAACGAGTTCTAAGACAGACTAATCCTCCCAGAGCGTTAGGGTGTTGGTTGCTTAAGGGAGTTGGTGTCACCAGAGAGTGATAATTGCTTTTGAATCGTGGTTTAGTATAAATGGTTTTTGTTTTTCCCAGGGGAGGAGGGTGTCTTTTTTTTTTTCTTAATTTGAAAAAATTAGAACTCTTGCACTGCCCTTTTCAGTTTTTTTTCCTTTGAGTTAGGAACAGTTGAGGACTATAGGAAAATGTATTAATACTGCCTCTAGCAGTTAATGAGGGTTACTTTTTTTTGTGAAGCTCTTCTGAGCTTAAGTTATTCTTTCCTTAGCTATCCCTGCACTGCAAATTTCTAATATTCTTTGAAGTAGTCAACTGCTGTAAGCCTAATCATCCATTTCAGATAATGAACAGAGCTTGTATTTTTCTGTAAAAATTTTATAGTCTGTGAGGGCAGGAACATGTGGACTTCTGATGCTCTGAATGTAATTTTTCACATTCCCCCTTTAGAGGAGTGTATAAGGAGTAAGCATGTTATTCTGTTCTGCAGGCTGTTGTCCCAGGGCCAGCTGAGCACCCCTTGCAGTACAATTACACCTTCTGGTACTCCAGACGAACACCTGGGAGGCCTACCAGCTCGCAGAGTTATGAGCAGAACATCAAACAGATTGGCACCTTTGCCTCTGTGAGTATATCCCTGTTGTCTTTGTGTCGCTTGGGCATGACGTGGTCATCATGGCTGGCTTACTCCCTGCGTGCCAGGTGTATGCATGTGCAAGCTGTGCTTTTGTTGTCAGGAATGGAATGGAGTGAGCGATTTGCCATGACTTACATATGAGTTCTTGAATTACCTAGAGCAGGTGACATGTCTTAAGCAGTTCTCCGCTGCCCTGTGCTAGACATCTGTGCCTGCAGTAATGGTAGTAGCTAGAATAATAATAGAAGATGAAAAGAACTCCCATGTTGCTTAAATCTGCTAGCTGGAGCAGAACTTGACAGGTAAGCAAGAGAAGAAAGGAACAGCTTTTTTGGATGCAATGTAGCTGTGAAGCAAAGGCTGTACAGTCACACACACACACTTCCCCCTGCCTGTATTTCCACCACAAAGACTGCATACCACAAGAACTGTGTTTGGAACAAGCATCTGGCGTGCTGTGCATACGAGTGGCTGATGGCCCGTTGCCTGACTGGAAGTGATAACTGAGGTGCAGTTTGGTATTGCAGTGAAGTTCATTAAAACCCAAACTTGTTTATTCCTGGAATAAATTGAGCGTATCCTGGAAAGGCAGTGTTGGGTTGTTGCATGGTACTGGCTGTGTAAAGCCGTCATTAAGATCCTAGGGTACATAAGCAAAATCTGTCTCTGTTGTACAGGCACCACATACAATACAATTCTTAAGGCTGGGAAGACTGTTGGCTGCTTTTTTCTTTCTTCTTTTTTCTTTTAATCTATTATTTTGTCCAGATTTTCCAGTGTCCCTTACAAATATTAATTCTGCCCACCAGTAAATCTCTATCTTCTGTAATATGAGATTTTGTAAAAATATCCCTTTATCCATTCTGGAGGCTGCAAAAATATGCCTGTCCAGGCAGCTGGATTGTGTTACTGCATCCACACAGGGTAAGAGTAGGCAGAATAGCTGTAAGCCTGGTGGATCATGGGTAGTTACTGCTCCTGTTCCCCTCTGTGAGCAAGTACTTTTAGTTCAGTGAATGAAAAATGTGGCTGCTCGTGATGATCTGTCAATAACTTTTCAGTCTGTTAAATCAGTGTAGACTTAATGTTGATTTTTAGCTCCTTCACGCATTCTATTGTCTGTTCTTTTCTGTAAAGAATTTGCGGCTGCTAATGTAGGTTGGAAGTGCTAGAGTCCAGTTAGGACAGAGGGAGGCTGGTCAGCAGATTTGATAATGTGTTTGGTTCCAAATTCTGTTTAAAGAGGAGGAAGAGGAAGCTTCAGAAAGAATTGTCTGAGCCTAAATCTGGGTTCATTCTTCGCTTTTCAGTACGAAGCTGTAAAAACTTTTAAATGCTAACCACTAGAGGGCATGTTCACTCAGCGTGAGAATGTAACTTCCACACTGCATTTGGTTGTGTCTGACAAAAATAAATTACTTCTGACCCCACCTCAGTCTTGGTTCATAGTTTTATTGGCTATAAAAGCAAATTCCTGCTTGGATGGCAGAGGTTAGAGATTGGAGCAGAATTCCAAGTGCTGACCAAGTCATTAAGGTCTCTGATAAAGTACTTGGGATGGTGTCTAACCCCTCCAGCTTCACTGCTGGCCTGCTTAATAGCTATTGTCTTAAGCAGTCCTCTTAAAACGTAGTAATTAGTATAACCTCTTCCAGTGCCGTGTTTTGTGTTAAAGATCCAGTCTCTAAAATCCTTTCTCACCTGGAGAATCTCAAAGGATAAATACGTTATTTTTAAGAATTAGCAAAGATAATTCCCTTGCCTTCCGGCCAGATAGTCTGAAGTGTACACAGGGGTGCCAGAATGGAAACTGGTCAAAGTGTACGATGGCAGATGGTAAAAGGAAATAAGAGGTATTTAAATAAAAGCTGTGAATGGTTCCTTAAGATATTAAATCAGCACCAGAATGTGTCTTTTGTCTTAAAACCTGGATACAGTAAAATTAAATACCAAAAATGTCTTAATTGGAGGCTCCTGCAGTATCCACGATTGCAGAGAGCAGTGGTTAATGCAGGGCTAATGTGTGTAGTGGCTTGACTGTAGCTGATGCGCTTGACACATATCCACTAATTGAAAGGTTGGGCTGTAGGATTTACAAGATATATTTGGAACTGTTCTGCAGAGCAGCAGTTATCTTAGCACAGACTTCTTCAGACAAACACCAAGTGGCTTTGGAGGCACCTGTTGAATATTTCAAATGGTCATCTGGTAATGGAGCCAGTCAGAAATGGGCACCTGAGCTCAGATCCTACCGCTGCCTTCTGGGTATCCTAATCAACACGCTTGTGACAAGAAAGCAGAACAGAAGAGGGGAAGGTGGCCCTGGCCAGCTGATGTAGAAAGGGAAGCCTGTTTCTTTAGGAATCTTGACTGTGAACAGTTTGAGCAGCCTCATTATGTGGTTTGTGTCATTGCAGGTGGAGCAGTTCTGGCGGTTTTACAGTCACATGGTACGTCCTGGGGACCTGACAGGCCATAGTGACTTCCATCTTTTCAAAGAGGGGATCAAACCCATGTGGGAGGTGAGTTGGAGCTCTTATTTCTGCCTTAGTATTTTCCTAGAGTATTCTGGAGGGAACCTTCAGTGGAGGACTCTTGTCATTAAATGGCACTCCAGGCTTCTCTTGGGTGCAGTCCTTTCGTCTGGGTTTCTTGTAAACCTGTCCTCAGAACTCTGTCCCATATAACCTAGCAGTCTCGTGACCTGCTGGTGGAGGAGAAGGAAGATGCAAAGAGTTGCTAGCTGCACTCCTCTAAAGGTTGCAGAACTGCCTTTGCCTGTGGGTCCAGAGGATCTCTGGGCAACGTTGCCTGTAGCCCAACGAAGGGAGGACCCCAACTAAGCTCTGTCCCTCCTAATACAGACACTTGCCCCTTATTATAGCTTTGTCCAGTGACAGCAATATGGGGCTTTCCTCTAGAAGGGCTAGACCTCTGTAAGTGGAAATCAACAAAGCTTATAAGAAACCAACCCTCCTTTTTCAGACAAGGAAGGAAGAGATGCATATGATTAAAAGCCTACAGCTGTGCATAGAGGTGGAGATTGAAAGAAGACTTCATTTGCTTTTTTTTGTTCCAGGGCACTTAGTTTGCTGCTGTTCATTCCTGTCCAAATCTGTTAAAAATAATAAAAAAAAATCTTTGCCCAGCAAATCATTCTTCCAGTTCCTGGCCTGCTTCCAGCAATGACCAATACTATTTGCAATATGAGGATTTTATGTGTTGCTCTGAAGTACCTAATTATGCTGCTTGGTCCTGAGAAATTTATATGTGACCCTAGTTGGCAATTATTTTAAGCAAGGTGTTTTATAGCCAGTTATTGCAAATACAATTTATATAAAATGTTTAACCCTATTTGGACTCCTAGTGAGCTAGCTGCTCTGATAATGTGTCAGCCAGAGAGTCCACAAGTTAATGATACCAGAATTCCTATAAATCATTTCCCTGTAGCCATTTTAAAATGGGGTGGAGAGATTTGGTTTTTTATTTCTGGCCGCACTCCCTTCTTGTATTTATAGAAGAGGACCTGGGATCTTGCTGCTGGCCTTTCTTTTGCTGCTTGCTGTGTAGGGCTTTGCTTATGCTCTTTACTCATCCAAACTAATCCTTACTTACTGTCATTCTTGTAGGAACACGTATGCATGTATGTAGCTCTGATCTTTTTCTGGATCCATCTATGCCTTTTCTGGGTAAAGTCAGAAGCACTAAGCGTAATGTTCCCTGGTGATTTACTGTGCTGCAGGTCATTATTATTCTGGTAAAGGGAAATCGAATGCTTGACTGAACTGAAGCTTGTTTAACCTGAAAGAAAACTAACCATAACCATAAAACATGCAATACAGCATCTGCCTCCCAATCACCGTTCTCTTTCTAGCCTTGAACCTGCTTAAACCACCTTTGAAATGAGCAATGCCATTTTCTCTTCTGACCTCCATTAGTCATTGTGGAAAATTTGAGGGGTTAAATCCAACTCCTTGCTTAAAGGCTGAAGCCTAGATGGCTTAATTCTTACAGTGTGATGTTCACAAGTTGCAAAACAAGGACGCTTTATCAGAAAGTAGTTTGCATCTCATGGGAATATGCTACATTCCTAGAACTTGTGTTGATTTAGATTCTTCACCTTGCATGTGGCTGCTGTTATGCTTTGAGGTTTGTCCAGAGCTGACACGTTCCTCTTTCAGTACAGGCTTTAGCACATACCTGAAAACTGGGAGTCTTGGTGAATGCTGCTGTTATGCTGGCACTTCCATGTTTGCTCAGAATTGCTTCATTAGCACTTGCTGTCTCTGAGAGCATACAAATGTTTAGTTTTATCTGATCCCTGAAGAAGCTTAAAGGCTAAAATAAAGTTAGCTTTGTTTCATTAAGAAGGGTTGGGCTGCCTTGCCTAGCATCTTTAAGGTGTGTCCCAGCTTGGCAGAGGGGATTGTTGGTGATTTGGCCAGAGGTGTCCTGTTCCTTGTTGTGCTGTCCCATGTGAGTTATCCTTTGTTCTTCTCTGTTTCTGTCCTAGACTGGTCTTGCATTTCCCTTCTTAACTGCCACCTCTTTGACTTGTTCCTACCTCTCTCTCTTTGGCTTTGGATGGAATTTGTTCCCCTCTTACGTTGTAAGATTTCCCAGCTACAGTGTTGTACAAGAGAATGCCCCAGTCTTCTGCACAGAGGATGAGCTGCTGTTTGACATAGGTGTGCGTTCTGTGAAGCAAGGGAGTCTGTAGCAGTTTTCAGCTCTTTTTCAGGTGCAACACATGGAATCACAATATTGAGGTGATGGACTGGGTGCTTAGCATAAATTTTTTCTTTACTCTCTCCCCTCATTTTTGGTTATTTCGCTGGATCACTGCAGTCTGGAACAAATGTCCAGCTGTATGATGTATGATAATGTTCCTTTCTGTGTTAACACAACTTGTGAGCCCATTCCTGGAAATGTGAAAAGAAAGTGTTTTTCAACTTTTCACTTGCTTTTAAGTATCATTTTGCAAATTCTTTCCCTTCCATGTTCTGTGATGAAGGGTTTTTCCTGTTTTACAAGCAGAAGTACATATACAGGGGATTAGACAAAGGGGGAATCAGTCTTGGCTTCAGGAATAGTTTTAGGGTCCTTGCCTCTGGTTCTGTGTGTGGATTGGTAGGCTGGTGTTAATCGTTGCTAGTGGGATCAAAACACTAGGGCTCAAGTCTTCAGTGCATAGAGCTTTGTCTGGAATGCTGAGAGTCATTGTTTCAAATACTTTGTATTCAAAGTAAGTGGTATACTTCTGTCTCTGCTTGTATGTGGGAGAAGTGAAATGCTTTTGCTTGAAAATGCCTCCTTTCTGTCCCTTGCCCCACCCAATCAATATCTGCTCCTGTCTGTGGCTCTGCTGTCTTGTGGGAAGCAGAAAAATAGCTAGAAGAAAACAAATCGATTTCTTGCCCCTTTTCCTAGGACGATGCCAACAAAAATGGTGGTAAATGGATTATCCGTCTGCGAAAGGGCTTAGCATCACGATGCTGGGAGAATCTCATTCTGGCAATGTTGGGAGAACAGTTTATGGTGGGGGAAGAAATCTGTGGGGCAGTCGTCTCTGTCCGATTCCAGGTAAGTGGTTCTGAGAACTGGCATGTACTTCCATTTGGCAGGGCTACAAAAAGTACCATCTGCTTACCCCTCACATGCTATTCTATAGGAGGATATTATCTCGATATGGAACAAGACAGCCAGCGACCAGGCCACGACAGCCCGGATACGCGATACGTTACGAAGAGTGCTCAACCTACCTCCCAACACCATTATGGAATATAAAACACACACCGATAGCATCAAGTACGTGTGGTGGCAGGGGGAGGGCCTGCTGCTGGTTGCATGCGTGCTTGAGCAATTTAATGCAGATCGCAAGAATTGAGAGAAGTGCTCATGTGCGTTGGGGCTGTTCACTGCGAACAGTAATACAAACAGCAGCAATTGTTGCCAGTGCGCTTTGAAAGCCAAATATCTGTGTCATTATCGTGCTGCTGTTAGGGCCATTCGATTCTAATAGTAAAACCTTATTTTTTTTGAAGTGTATAGTCCAAGGCTTTGTTAGCAATCCACCCACCCTGTCACTTGGGAGATGGGCAGCCCAGTGTGGGACTGTGGCTTGATGTATTCAAAGACAAGATTGCAGTGGGGGGGGACAAGATCATTTGAATAAAGAGAGATTCCGGGGAATAAAGTGTGGAAGCTAACGGCGATTTATAGTGCCATTAGACTTATAAATGGTCTTGGGAAAGTGCTGTGTGAATTTACAGTGCTGTACAAATGATTTCTAATCATAATAAACGTCGTATATTAAGTCTTCCAGGCCCTGGTGACAGAGGCTTTTTAACAAGACTAGAAGATCACGGTACACAGAGAGGACAGCTGTATTTTTAAATAAACCTATTATAGCTCACTATACCAGGCTATTCAGGGTGACTTTTATTTCCCACAAAGTGACGAAAAATTGCATATATAGATATTACTTAGAGGTGAATAATGTAGTTTTCTTTTCTTTTTTTCTTAAGCATATTGTAAACGAATACACTAATTAGGTCATATTGGTTAGGTTAACACTTGAAAAGGTGTACCTGGAAAAAGATGTGAAAAAAATTACTAAGACATTGATAGAGCAGTGAGCTTTCTAATTGAGTCCGTAATCAGCACGCAAGTAACTTTTATGACTTCCTTTCATTATGCTAGCTTGTCCTTTCCACATAATCACCCTCTCATCTGTGTGCTGTCAAATAGTTTGGTGAGATCAATCCTGCTTTTTGCAGATAGCTAGCTTCCAGTTGTGGCCAGTTTTGAGTGTGGGTCACTAGCAATAATACAGAGAGGTCTTGTTTAAACTGCCTGTAGGCATCTAGTGTTCCATGTGGCCCTCCCTCTTGCGTGCGTGGGAAAGAGAAGGGAAGGAGAAATTGTTATTATTAAACCAAATCTTTTCCAGGCAGCTTTGGTTTCTAAAAGTTCCCACTTCTGTTGTTGAAATCTCGTATTTGTGATTTTGCCAGTAAGATTTCTCATGCGCCTTTTGCCAGGAGAGGGCATTATCAACTCTGTCCATGTTAGGAGGTAGCAAAGTGCTCACGTGGACACATAACAGGATATGTTACTCCTCTTCAGCAGTAGCAGACTGCGGACTGTGGTGTTGTGGTTTTGTAGTGGGAGGAGGGAGGTGTTTGACTTCTCTCAATCTATGCAGGGAAAGCTGTGTCCTGAGCCAACTGTCCAAAGTTGTGGTGGTGGTTCGTGTAGCAAGTTTAGAATGGAAATGATGTGGCCTTTCCCTTATAAGCTGTCGCCACTAGCACTTCCTAGGACAGATAATGCTGCTATAGTAATGTTTGTAACTGTTCTTGCTCTGGCAGGTGGCAGTGCTTGAGTGATGGTGCATCCAATATCGTGGTCTTATTTCCCTACAACAGTGTAACGTGCCGGTCTTGCTGCCCTCTCTTCCTGCATAGCATCAAAGTTTCATTTTGTGCTGCTGACGTATGGTGCAAAATGAGCTTGTCCAAGAATAACAGGTGTTTGAGGAATCAAGTTTAGTAGCTCAAATTACAGCTGGGAGCAATTCTTAAACAGGGGCAGACTGGCTTGTCCCACTTATTCTTCTGTGGGTAGAAGGGATAGTCAGGAGTTGCTGTGATGGTGTCGTAGTGAGATAGATCTAAGCAATTAACTTTCTGCCATATAGGGGATCACGAGAGCACTTTTTTTCTGTTGCCTCGCTTGAGCTGCAGCAGTCTGATTGCAGTGTTGTCCAACGTCTCCTTCTAATGGCACTGGTGTAAATTCAGAGCAGAACTGTTTGTCAGTGGAGTTTCTGTGTAAGTGATGTGTGGACCAACTTCTTGTGCCTTTCTTGCCTGGTACCAGCAGGCAGCAAGTGGCAGCAGTTGCAGAGAGGTGACGGTGCCTGCTTCATTGACAGAGAAGAGCAGGACAGGTCTTCAGTCTGACTCTGCTTGGCTGTGCTTCATACCATTAAAGTTCTTTCGCTAATGAAGAATCTCTTGTGTAACTAGTTCTACCCTCCATAAAGTCTGGCTCCTTTTCCTCACCCATCTATCAAGCCCTGTTGAAATACTGTCCATCATGAATAAACTTCACTTACGCTGCGCATGTACCATGTGATTTATGACTCGGGAGGGCTTTCTAGCCAGCACTCTATATTCACACTCTGGCTGTGTTTTATGAAAGGCTCTAATGGAAGAGCTGTGCTGTAGGCTTTGTCAGGGCTGCCTTTCTAGGGGGGCTCGTGGCATTTTTCATTTGTATGGGCTGCATCTCTCCACTACAGCTCTGCTCATGTGCAGGGTTTGATTGGCATTGATTGTGCTTCAGGGAAGGGAGCACGCTTAGCAAGAAAAGAACAGGCGTTTCTCAAAACCTTGACTTTTAGGTAGTGAATTGACCTGGATTAGCTTTTGACACACCGTAAATGAATGCTTCTGGAGAAATTGCTAGCATGCCCCTCACTGTGGAACCTGAGCCCCGTGTTTCAGGTTTTATATATTCCTTTTGTGATGATACATTTCATAGTAACTCATTTTTTAGACACCATTTTTCATGAGTTGTCAGTGAGGCTGCAGCCCCCTTTGTTTCAGAAAGCGGTGGTGCTGCCAAGCTGCATTTGAAAAGTATCTGTTGCATCACAGCTATTCCAAGGAGCTGTTCTGCATTCTGTCCTTTCTGCTCTCAGTGGTGGGGCTTGTGCGTTTAGCTAGATAAGCAGATCTTTCATTGCAATTTTCCTGTGTTTGTCCTTTCTCTTGCTTGTGATATTGACAAGCTGCCTAAATCCCAGAGAGTGGAAGGGTCAGCCTAGTCTGTATTAATTTCCAATCTTGCTAGAAGAGCTAGAGCAATCTCTTGGACTCTGCTTAATTCCAGGGGATTTATAGTACCTTAGACGTTACAGTGCTGAGCACCTGAAAAGAACATATGTGACATTTTGTGGGCTACCTTGTTTCGATAGCTGGAGAGAAATCGCTTCTCTTTGTTCTGTCGGAGGTGGACTTGAGAGCGGTGCACTCAGATGTAGTGAACCACTTAATAGGTTCTGCTCATCAGTGTTGTTAACCTTGGAGGTGACATGGTCCGGCAGTGACAGTGGGTTATGGACAGTGGCACTCCCTNGGGGGGGGGGGGGGGGCAGGGGGAAAAACCTCTTACTCTTGCTGCCTTAGGAGGTACACTGTGCTTTTTTTTTAAAGCAGAATATTGCTGACCACAGCCTGATTGTGTCTCAGTGAAGCCACTGAAAATATTTAGGTATCTGTAGCGAGTGAATTGAAGTTGGGAGAGGTGTGGAGGGCAAATGATCACTGTAAAGTTTGGTTTTTGAGCATTCCAGCATGAAGCACTTGGCTGTCTTGCATACGCCTTTGCCCTGCCTCGGGCTATCCGCCTTTCTTTTCCACATTGATACCTGTGTGCGGTCAGTGACCATCTCCTGTTTTGAGAGCTCTCACCTCTAGCACCATCCAGGAATTCCAGGAAATTCAACAACATTGCTTCATATGCCAGGAGAGACCTGACTTGTAGCCATACAGCAGGCTGCCGCTGATGGGGCTGATCTGGAAATATTTTGGTTGCTGTGTGACTTTATGGATCGTCCTGTCAGCTCTAAAGCCAGGCTGCTTTTTCTGAAAACAAAGCTTCAGTTATTTGTAAGTGCCTGCTGCAGTGAGAGCTGAGCAGGGTATAAAACTATCCTTTCCTTTCAAAGTCACCACTGATAACTAATGGGACGGCTCGAGTAAATGAGAAGAATAGTTGATCTTAATAGGGCTGGCACTGGGTTCATTTCACTGCAGGCAGTTGGAGAAAATGGCCTCAGACTATATTTTAGCTAGGAAACAAGTAGATACCTTTATTCCCTCCACAGGATATGCGCTGTAAGAAGGCTGCAGGGGCAAGGTTCTCAGGATAAAAAAGTGAGGAATGAGGAAGAGAAATTTCCCATGGAAGTGGCAGGTGTTGGTCAAGAAGATAAGTGTTTGTGAGACAGTAAGCTGGTGGTGGGGTGCTTGTGAGAAGTCTTTCTTATTGTTAAATGAGAGTTCAGCTAATTCTGGAACTCTGTTATGTTTTTATAGCACTGGTTTCCATTTGCTTGCTAATTTCTAAGACCCCAGGAGAGAGACTCCTCAGTGCTGCTGTCCTAGTTGTGTCATCATTGTCTTTGTATCTTAAATGGTGTGGGCAGGGTTAACCTTGTCTAAAGTTAGATGGTTTGCAAACAGGACCCATATGCACTGTCTGATGCCTGTCAGTGGAAGGCAGGTTGCCTTGGGTCTTGCCAGCTCTAGAGAGCTGCGTTGTTTCACCCTCATTCCTTCAAGTCCGAGAGCAGGAATAAAAGCTAGAGGAGAGTGGTGAGGTTCCACATCTGATAGCTGTCTTCTTCCCCTGAGTCTCTGCAATACTGGCTTAATTCATTTATCACTCCATTCTCCAATTCCAGTAATATTTCCAGGTGCTGCAAGGCTAAGAGCACTTCTGTAGACCTGGACTTTGAAATGATGGATTCATTGATTTGTTCTCTGTCACCGTAGTATGCTTTATTCGGAAGTGTCTGTGACTTTGTAAAAGACTTCCTTATCTTGGTGGCCTGTATCTTACCAAAGAAGTGACTATAATGTATTTATTTCATGTTTGTTTTCAAGGAGATCAGTTCATATGTGTTCATTTCAAAGTCGTGATGGCTTCCCTATTTGCCTTTGCTACAGATAGTGCAAGATATGTGAAAGAATTATTTCAGGCTAGAAGAATATCCTAGATTTTAAAGCTATTGGTTTTCAAGTCTGTCACAAAGTTCTTGACTGGCTTTGAACAAATCCCAAACACCCCGATAGAGCATGGAGAGTACCTAGGAAGAAGCTGTGCTGCTCTGGACACCATACCTGCAGAGTGTAGTGAGTGGTCAGCATGCTGAGAGGCTTGCACACAGGCTGGTGGAAGGGACAGACTTGGTGACTGTTGTACTATGAGCTCTCGGTCTCCTTTTTTAGCTGGGGAAGGAGGTGGTAAGGAGGCAGGGCTGCACAGGGGAATACTGAAGGGGAACTGCTAGGACTTAAAAGATTGAGGGTGGTTGGAGAAACAGCTTGCACAATGGTGGTTTGGAAAGTCCCTTGAAGCTGCTGTGGCTGCTCTTCCTGTTTTTGATGGAGTCTCCGATAGTGGCTCCTTTTTGCATTTTTTCCCCAACTTACTTGACGGGGATAAGGGGAGCCCCGCCTGGGTCCTGACCCTGGGCAGTGAGGGAGAAGGTGGGAAGTTTCAACAGCTGTGGGTCAGGAATGTGTGTGGAAGAACAGCTCTGGCTAGATTTATTTAGCCTGCTAATGTTTCCATTTCCCGTCTGTTCAATGGGAATAACCTGAGTGTTGGGGATCAATTCACTGAGTATCTGATCGCTGCGCAGACAGTATAGCAATAAGGTACTAAAAATGTCTATACATAAAAATAACCTCTTAGACTCTCTGGCAGTGTGCCTTTGGCGCGTCACAGGTCGTAAAGATTCTGCCAGAAGAAATTAACTGGCAGCCTTGTTCCGTATGAAACAGAGAGCAGTCTGCTCTGCTAGCATAGTTTAGGTACATTAGGGCAGACACATCCTGGTGGATTTTTTCAGTCAAGTCAGCAGATAGTTGGAGTAATTAGTACTATAATATGTATGAGGGTCTTGGCTTAAAAATTCTTGGCTGGAAGAGCTTTTTCTCTGTGAGAAGGACTTGGCAGCTGAAGGACTATGCGCATGATGTTATTGGGATGTTGGAACAGGGAACTCCTTGGTTTGAAAGGGGTAATAAATTATCGATTATGTTGACAAATAATCTGCCCTTGTGTCCCTTCTGCAGAAACCAGAAGTTATGAGTTTGGGGAGAACTGTGGGAGAGGAAAGAGAGATGTGATTGTGGGTGATGGAAATATGGTAGAAATACAAGGCATGGGAGATTGGAGGGAAGATGTGAAGGTAGAGACTTTTTGATAAGGCTGGAGATGTGCATAGCTTTCCAACCTGTAGTCATTGAGCAGCTAAGAGGGCTTAAGATCAAGAGTTTGTCTTCCCCCTAACTTTCTTCTGGAGGGAAGCAGTTGTACTCAGTGTCTGGTACCATATGCTGACTGGGTGACAGAGGCAATTTTCCTTTCTCTGGAAGATTTCTTGGCCTTGAAGAGTGCTGTGTCTGGGGAGACTTGGAGGGAAGGTTCCTATTTAGGGGCCTCTGTGCTGCTGCCTTGCTTAGAATGAACCACTTGTGGGTTTGTCTCTCCAAGCAGCATACTGCTGGATGTCAAGGAGAATTGCAGATCTGACCTCAGCAATCATCTGTGAGATGCATCAGCTAGCCCTCCTTCTGCAGACCAATGCACCCTTGATTTTGCCCTGCACTTTCCCAAGTGAGTGTTGAGGGAAAGCTGGTGTACTGATGCACCACAGCTGTCCTGTGTGCCGTTGTGCTGCATCTGCAGCACCCTTCGCTGTCTTTCTCCCTCACATTTCCTTTGGTTTCAAGGGCTTGTGTCTGAGGGTCATTTAGAGATACCACATAGCTTTGGGACTCCCATGGGTGACTGTTACTCATTTGTCCATCCTAGTCAAGATCAGGAGGATTTTGAGCTGCCATGTGTGGAGGGAGACATGGGTGGAAGGAAACCTAGCCAGCCATAGATAAGGACTCTCTTAGAGCAGCTGATCACCTTGGTAGTTCACAGGAGCCTGTGCCTTGAAGGGCTATGGAGATGTAGTTGCTTCTTGGAAGTTTTGTCAAGGCAGTTTTAAACTGGGAAGAACTGGAGTGTTTTGCCACTCACCAGGCTCGTACTGGTGATGCTGAAGTCAGTGATCTTTGGGATTTCACCTTCAGCGCTTTCAAAAGAGGGATTTGCTGTCCTGTCGTCTGGGAAGGTAGTGTCACAAATTCCAAGCTGTACACCACAGTGACAAGCTTCTTGCTTGTGCCCTCTTTATTGGGTTCCCAGCAAGACTGCCTGTATGTGGTGTACAATCTTGCAGGGTGCGCGTGACAGGCACACTGCCAGTATACTCTGTGTTTATTTGGGCTGTGACTTTGCTAGGAATGAACATATGACACCTGAGCTGCTTTTGCAAATGCTGACTGGGACCTTGACTCTGTGAAGCTCAGGTGAGAGCCAGGCTGGTGGTCTGTTTTTGGCACAGATGCTGACTAATACAGGATTTCCATTTCTGGGCTCTTCTGTTATGTTGCAGTGGCCTGATGAAGCAATGCAGAAAACAAGATATGAGGTAGCTGCTAAGTGCCAGCAACAAAATCTGCAGGGTTTATGACTGACCTGGGTTCCCTTTAAGGTCCTTCCAGCTTCATGGGACACTCTGGGTTCAGTAAATGGCTTGGCATGTGCTGTAGGCA
The DNA here is from genome assembly GCA_003993805.1 of Himantopus leucocephalus. Taxonomy (NCBI): domain Eukaryota; kingdom Metazoa; phylum Chordata; class Aves; order Charadriiformes; family Recurvirostridae; genus Himantopus; species Himantopus leucocephalus. The sequence goes on from RSEF01000009.1 coordinate 18,132,112, forward strand.
CCAGCGCTGTTTTGCTGGGCATGGAGGACTATGAGGTTCTTTAATGCCTCTGATCCCAGAAGATAACAGTCATGCTCACATTAACCTCAGCATCTTTTCCCTGAGAGGGCTTTCAGTATGCTGCCTTTGTAAAACAGACAGCAATTTTTCAGTCTGCTAGCTTCGTCCGTCAGTAACATTCTCCACCGGGGAATGCAGCGTTAGGCCTGTGCCTCTAACTTATCTGAAAACATTTTCATTTCAAATAGCTGTAATGTTTTTACTGGGTCATCATTAACAACGCAAGTTTACAATAGGAAATGAGACTTTCTAATAACAATTGGATTCTGCCACCTGATCGAAGAATTTCATAATAACTAAGCCATGTGGCATTAAAAGAAGCCCCTTTGGGGGGAATTACTACATATGCAGGTATGTGGTGAAGCATGAGGCCAGGAACTGGCTGAGTTTAACCAGCCAAGGAACGTGATAATCCTCCAGAAAGACATAACATTGGCTATTTTATTAGCAATAGGAAATGGATATTCCATTTGTGACTGGGAAGGTCATACCTGTCTGTGGGTATTAATGTGGCTATATCACCAGCAGCCAGTGGGAACGCTTCATGTCTGTGCAGAACGTTAAAGCTGCCTCGTGCTGTCAGATGTTTGGCTGGGTTTTAAGGATGCTCCTATCCACTAGAGCTATCAGAGAATATTGCCTTGCTCTCTGAAGACAAGTGCCTTTCAAACGCCATTGAATGTTTCTGCTCTCGTTAAAAGTTAAGAAGCCTTTGATCTGAAGTACTGGTTTTTTTTGGTTTTTGTTTCATTTTTTTTTTCCCTCTGGCTTGCCAGGGCCTGGGAGGAGTTTCATGGCCTGGTGAACAGCAGTGGCCGCTGATCGAACGCTCCCCCTCCCTCTGTCACACCCAGGGTAGGGCCTCATCTTTCTTCCTATGTGACTTCATGGCGTACCTCTCAGCTTCCAACCCTCTTCCTGTGGCCTGGCATGTTCTCTTGCCTTATGGGCCTGGTGGTGGGCACATTCTGCTACTGGCTCTTTCCCAAAGGTCAAAATGATTTTTAAATTTTTTTTTTTTACCAAAGACACCAACATTCACCGTGGTCTCCATTCACACAGCATTTTCTGTTGTGATGCTGTGTGCTATTTCACTAACGTGTCCTTCCTCTGTGGAAGGCACTTGTATCCCAGACCTGGTCCCAGGAGGCTGAGAGGTATGTCTTCAGCTTGGGTCTGTTGCCTAGGGTTGACTGTAAGCAGATACGGAGTGGTAAATGAATGCTAAGCACATCCATGTGATGGACACTGAGAGAGGCGCCTGGAGCTTGGCATACGTGCCTTTGCTCTTGACAGTGGGCTGGAGCAGAATAAATTAGTCTGTCAATAAAAGCTTGTTCAGGAAGGACACACAGTAGCTACTGTATTTAGAAATAATAACGCTGTGGCTAATGAGATGAAACCACCTGCTACTTCTGGTTGTGCCAACCAACCATGTGCAGAGAAAATAGCCAAGGTGAGCTCAGGGCTGTTGTGAGCCTCGCAGCTCAGATGTTTTTCCCCTCCAGTGCCCACTTCCCTGATGGCAGGCCCTTTCCTCAAAAAGGGCTAGCAGACCTGGCGATGAGAGTTGCATTTGGTTGTAGCCAAGCAGGATTGCTGCATTGCCGAGTGCCAGAGCAGAGGAACCCGCTGGAAGGAAGCATTACATTGCCCATTTCCCACCCCATGGTGGTATGTAGCTGCTCCAACACAGCCGAGTTCTGAGGGGCCACTGGGGATCCCAAAACCTCACTCCACAGCCTTGGGCAAGCGATGTTCTCATAGCTTGCTCTATGTCATGGGTGAAAATAATATCTACCTTTCCTCACAGATTTGGCTTTTTGTCAGGATCAATGATTAAAAAAGTTACACAGGCACCTAGTAGTGTTGTTATTGTTAGATGACATTCAAGTGACCTTCCAGAAGAGGAAACCAGCTCACTTCATGAAATACCAGCCTTAGAAGGCAGGAAATGTGCCAAGAAAAACCAGTGACAGAGATGATTTAGCTCTAAAATGTATTGGGTTACAGGGGAGAGTAGTGATGAGTAGAGGGCCTGGCGCACCCTGATAAAGGTGAAAGGAGGGGAAGAGTAGAAACCTGTCCGAGAAAGAGCTAACCAAAGTGTGCTGTCCTCCTGAGGTAGATGACACGGGTGAAAGTACAGTATGGCATAGAACGCCACACCATCGTTGCAAATTAACTGGAATCCAGTTAATGAATCCTGAATCATGTTCCCAAATGGCAGCACAGCCTGCTTTGCTGGCAAGTGCAAAGGTGAACCCCGGTCTTCTGCAGATGGCCTCCAGCATGGTTTTTGCTGTCATGGCATAGCAGAGTAACTTGCTTTAACTCTAGAGAGTGTTTTTTATTTCCCCCTGGTCCTCCAGCTCTCCAGCCCCCCTCCTGGAGGTGTTCCAGCATGCACTGTGCTGTGATGTTACAGCTACCGTGCAGCTCTTAGCAGCACACAATGTTAGCTCAAGGGTTTAAGCAGGATTTTACGGTCCTGCAGAGCACCTTGCTTCTGAAGCTGCTGCCTCTGCTCTTCAACACAGCTCTGCCGATTTGTTGTGATAAGTGCTGGGGCATCCCTAGGTGTTTGGTTTGGGCAACTTATTGCCTTGTCCCTGTTACGGGAAGAGCTGCCAAACTTATCCTCTCAAAATAATTGTAATCTCATTTATTTCCATTTGAGTTTAAAAAACACCACACCACCTATTTACACATTAATGTGGAAATATGCTTTGCCTATTGCTGCTGCTCACAGGGTAGCGGTAAGCATTAACACAGGTTTCTGTAACCTGCCCTATCTTCAACTGCTGCCATGTGCCGCAAGACTACACAAATGAAGGTTGTGGACCAGCAGTCCTTTCTTTGTCAGTAGCCCCTGCAACTCATGTGGCTGTACTCATGCGAGTAAAAGCTGCTGAAGAAACTCTTCTATTTAAACTTGAGGGAAACGTCCTTTTCAGATTAGATATCCATTTAAGGTAGGAGGGTCCAGAGAGCTAAACTTGTTGACAGCATGACAGAAGGAGCCTAAATGCAAGGGACAGAGGCAGGAGGAGGTTGGACTAATGGTATATTTGTGCTCCAAGAGGAATCCCTGAGGACAGATATTTGGGAAGGAAGAGATCTTGCAAGTTGTTTCAACACCAGAATCTATCAGGGAGATTTCCAGAGTCTTATCATATGCTTTTCTCACAGGAGATGACACGTCTTTCTGTGTTCCCAGTGTTCTGGACCAGCAGGTTGACTTATATGAAAAGTCTGTAGTTAGAAAGCAGATCTGCTTAGGAGGTTTAATGAGCATTGATTTGAGTGACATACTGGGATGGCAGCACTGGTAGCCATGGCGGGTGGAATTGGGGGGGTGCTGTGATGTGAAGGAATGCACAACTTTAACCTCTTCTTCTCTCTGTTTTCCAGGGATAATTCAAGCTTTCGAAACACAAAAATCACATTGTGAGAACAAGAGTTGGCACTAAGGTCCTCTCTCCATGTTGAAAGCACTGAGAGGTCTCCACCAGTGCCCTCCGACCTCTGAAGGGACTCATGGGCCACTCTCGCGCTCCTCCTTGGAGGAAGGATCCATCTGAAGCCCTCCAGCAGCGGTGACAATAGAGGCTGATTTTTGTCATACACAAACTTTTTTTTAGCAGTGGGGCGGGAGGCCAACCTTTCAATTAGCAGTGAGCCCTTGGGGCCGCATCTTGCAGCACTTTCCTCTCTTTCTCTACATGGCATGCAGGATCTCTGGGATTCTGCCTCAACGTCAGAGCCTTTTGCTGAGGGATACCAGTATTACAAATCTCTCTGCAGCTGGGAGGAGCTTCCCAGTTGAGAGTCAGCCCTATGGTTTTCAAATGCCCCCTTTCAGCTCTGCCAATAAATTATTGGGTCTCTTTGTTTCTTTCAGTCTCTCTTTTTTTGGTTCTGTCTAAAAATTAGTGGGATGGTATTTCTCTAGGCTGTGGTAAGGCCCCAGGCCTGCTTCTGCCAGCTCCATAAAGTGTCTTCCCCTGAGCTGCTCACCTACATGAAGCAGCAAAGCATACCAAGTGCCAGTGGTGGCCAAACTTCACTGTATTTGTGGAGTTACATGGGCAGAGGATATTTAAGCAAGATATAACATCTTGCTTAAAGATTGAGATGCTTGCTTTGTCTTTGCCCCTTCTTCATACTCCCCGGTGAGCAGTGCCTTGCACCCAGCCCTGTTTGTTGGTGAGAGGGATGCAAGTTTCCCTTAAACCAGGACAAAGAGGTGTTTGGTGTCACTTAGTTGCCTTGACTTCAGCTGTCTCGGTGGAGAGCCGGTGGTGCTGCCCTACGTTGGATCCATAGAAAGACTGAATGCAGAGCCATGCGTGCTGCTGGGGTGTTCGGAGCTTTGCAAGTCTCTGGCCATCTGGGAAACTGGACCCTCAGTGGGTGTAGCAGAAGAGGATGAGGGCCCAGGCTGCTGCTTATGGCTGGATGAAAGCTGTGATGAGAAGAGGGGCTGCAAGTGACCCTCTGTCTCCTGTCCTCTGGGGTGAGGCTAGACTGATGGTTTGTCACCTGGAAAGCCAGCATGGCTGCAATTTGGATGCCACAGAAACAATAGGAGCTAATTACTTGCTCTGATTCTGCTTGACTACAACGCTAATTGTACTCATTAACAGCTCCAGCCTTTTCCCCTTTTCCTTGGGGAATAGCACGATTGCCTTTCATTTTTAATAGAGCCTTTGCATCAAGCCCAGGAGGGGAGGCTGTGGCCAGAGATGGGGCACATCTCCTGCCCTACGTGCTCTGCACAGTCCCCCAGGAGAAGGGGCTGCTTGGGCCAGTTTGATCACGACTGCACAACTAGTGGCCCATGTCTGGGACAATTACCAGCCTTGGGGACCGAGAGACCTTCAGCCTCAGAACTCCAATTGCAAATTCCTCATGTTATTATTGAAGTCTAGACTGAAAGCAGTCAGGACCGGCAGAGAAAATCTACAATATTCAGTCTTCTGAAGGGTTTGTTCTCCACGTTGAGGGTGTCAGTCCTAGGCTGTCTGTAGGAACGTTCAGCACACTGATGGTGATGACTGACTGCTCCCCGTGGTCAGGCAGTTTGTGCCTGCTGGTACCTGGCTGGGCAGGGAGCAGGGCAGTTCCCTGAGCTGTGGTGGTATCCCTATCTGTTTCTCGAGACCCCGCTGTCCTATTCCTGCTCTTGCCACTTGTTTGTCACCAGCGCTCAACTAAATGCTCTTTTCCAGGCGCAGTTTCTGCGATCAGGTACCACTATGGTGGCTACTTAAAATTCCTTTTAAATACAACTCTCCCCTGCTGCTCTCTGGTATTTGTTAGGGGGGATTTAGTTGTAATTACATTTTGGCAATCTAAGCAAAAATAGCCGTGCTAGGCAAGGCTGAAATACTAGCTGCAGGCTCCTTTTATCCACAGCGCATTTAGCTTCTTGCAGATGACATCACTTAGGGCTTTAGTCCTGTTGTTGTGCCCAGCTGCGCGTCGCGTCCACCTCTGCTATTTCATGTACTCGCCCACTTCTCGCCTCTGATGCCCTGCGTCTAAGCCGGTGCTGATGAGTGCAGACTTACTATTAAATCTGAAAATGCTGCTGTCCTGCTGTGTTGCCCTTAAATACGCTTTGCGAGTGAGCTGTGGAAGAGCCCTTCCCTGGGGGGCTGTTTCTCTCTTCCTGTGGCTGCTGTGGTTGAGATTTGGAGGAACTCGGCACTGGTTCCTCTTGCTAAGCCTTGAAGGGAGTGAGCTAGCTGGGGCGTGGAGTTTGTCCTCTTTAAGGCTACAACTTTTCCTGAGGTCCAGAGAAAAGCGGTGTTTGATCAGTACCAATCACCAGGTTTGGTGCCTCCTTTGGCTTGGAGAGGGATGGAGCCAGGCTGGGTTTTGAGCAGGGCTTTTGGGTTGTGGTCTACTGTGTCCTGCTAATAAGAGTCGTGAAAACAAAGCCATGGGGTTGTTTGGGAGGGGAAGGAGCCTCTGTCAGGCTCTAGAAAAAGGTTTCAGATCCTCTTCATTCAGGAAGCGAGGCTGGAGCCATGGGAGCCCCAAATCTATGGTGAGTCATGACCTTCCCTGCTCTCCTCATCCTGAAGGATCCTTTGTCTGTCCTTAAACTTGTTCAGATAACTTTGGGGAAACCTGCAGGGCTTTGAGCCCTGGAGTCCAGCCCCAGGGATTTTCTTTCCCCAGGGGACGCTGGGCTCTGGTGGGCTCATGGGCCCGGGGTGTCTCTGGCTACAGCTAGTCAAGTGGGGGCTGATGGCTGGGCTGGGCTTGGCTGGGGGGGGGCTCAGAGAGCAGTGGTGGGGGTCCACTGGGTGTTTCCAAGCTGGAGCCAAGGAGGAAATCTGCTTCCCAGCCCACAGACAGAAAGAAGGTTTTGGAGGGGATGGTGGGGAGGTGCTTGGAGAGGGTTGTTGCCCCTTCTTAGCGCTTCTTGATGGGGCATGGGCACGCGGGGCTGATGCTGGACTGGGGGGGCTTTTCCTCTGTCACTGCACTCCCCCCAGCACCCTGCCAGTTCCAGCAGGATGACCTGTGAGGTGTTCTCCCCCTGTTTCCTGCAACAAGGCACATCTGCTGCCCGAGGCCTGTGGAACCCCAGCTGCTGCATTTATTTTTTTTTTTTGTCCTTGTCTCTGGTGTGGTGGTAAACCCCAGGGACCTCCCGAGGGCAGGTAAAACCGCTCCTTGGGGATGGTGGAGAACATGATCTCAGTCACATGCTGCTGGCAGGCTGGAAGAGCTTGTCCCTTTCTGGTTGTGCTGTATGGACGTGCCGGAGACAGAGCTCACCTGGAAGAAGCAGCAGCTCTGCAGAGTGGGGAGAAGTGGGTGACAATCCCTGGCCCTGTTCAGAGCCCCCTTGCTCTGGGGACTGGCAGCAGGGTGAGGAGGAAATGGGAATCCATGGGAAATGGCCAGGGAAAGACAGACCAGAGGTCATTAATTCTGCATCTTCTTGGGGAGGGAGAGCCCAGGGGTTGAGGACATGCCTGGTGCTGTGGTTTGGGCAGCTTATGGCAGCTCCTGGCTCTTGCGGGTCCAGAGACACTAGGCCAGGGCAGCCTGTCCCTTCGGCCACTGTGGGGCTGGGGAAAGGACATCACTGTGGGGTGGCTGTGGGGAGACAGGAGTGCTGTGCAGTGCCGTCACTTGCCAGCAAGAAGGCTGCGGCTGGGAGGAGTACCATTCCCCAGGACATGGTCACCTCACCCAGGTCGTGCCCCATGGGAGATGACCAGGCAGGGGGACAGGAGACAGAACCCAGCCAGGACACCAGGTGCTTGGTGAGCTCCTCTGGACACCCCTCCGCCTGCGTTGGTGGGCACCATCCCTGCCTGCTTCAAGGTGCCAGCCTAGAGCACCAGATCCACCTGGTCTTCATGCTGTGGGCATCATGCACCTCCTGGGAATGGGGCAGGAAAAGCCGCCTTGCAGGGGGTATGGGCAGGCTGGCACAGTCAGGGGGTGGCTCCGGGCCATGACCAGGCTGCAGGCATCCAGGAGGTGATGTCTCAGCTGCTGGGTGTTTGCCTCAATCCACGCCCGCAGTGCCCGCACCTCTGGCAGTTGATGCCAGGAGCCAGTTGTGGGCAGTAACCAGCTGGTTTTCTCCCAGAGGCAGCCGGTGCTGGGACAGTGAGGCTGATGGAGACACAGCCCGTCCTGGAGCCAGGCGCAGGTGGTGTGAGCTGGACCGCAGCGGAACAGATGCTGCCCGCCACCGTTCCCAGGCTGACCTCCAGCATCTCCTCTGCCAGCAGGGACAAAGCTGCAGGGGCCCCAGAGGTCAGTGAGGGGCACGGGGAGGACGCGGCGTTGCTGCGACAGGGGGAAGGGACTGTGCTTGACAGAGATGATCCCGTGGGGCGGGGAGGGCTGGAGGGGGAGGGAGTCAAGTAATGATGCTCGTAGCAGGGTGGGTGCCAAGGAGCACCCATCCCTGAGGGGGTTTGGCTGCCTGGCGACCCAGGGTCTTCAGGGACGGCAATTCAGCTGCCCGCAGCAGCCATGGCTGAGGCATAAATGGAGGGAAGAATTACCTGCCCCTAGTCCCATCCGTGGCTCCATTGCTGCCCTGGGATGGGGGCCTGTATCCATGACTCCTGCCCCATTGCTGCCATTGGTATGGCAAGGGCTGCCAGAGTCCCCATTTACCCTGGGCTCGAAGCTGTGAATTTGCAGCGGGGTATCGTGGCTCTTGCTGACTCTGCTCCGGTTCCCCTTGTGTTGACTCTCAGCGCCCTCGCGGGGTGCTGGGACAGGACTGTGTGGCATAGCGGTCTGTGCCCAACCGGCATGGGTGACACATCCAGCCTGTCCGAGGAGGGTAACCCCATCAGTGGCCATACAGGAATGATGCCACTGGAGGCTCATGAGACTGCTGCAGGCTTTACTTCCACATTCAGCACAGAGCCACCCCGTGCTCCCCCCTTCCCTGTGACCACCATTTCTGGGGGGTGGCAAAGCCCCGCACCCCCAATCCTCCTCCAGCGCTGCGTTTGGCACCAGGAGCTGCTGTGCCCGCAGTGTTCTCAGACGGGCGGGCTGGTTTGGGGGTGCCCAACCCCTGGGTCCGTTGGGCATCACTGCGGCAGGTACTGCTTGGGGTCCCCGGGGAAGGGCAGGGCGGGTGCCTGGTTGAAGTGAGCCATGAGGAAGATGCCAACGGTGCCGCACAGGAAGAGGGAGGCCATGATGAAGAAGCAGACACGGTCGATCACCCGTCCTACCAGGATCCACTCTTCGCTCTCCTGCCGGTGGCACAAGGAGGGGGGTCAGGGCTGCCCCCACTGCCCCCCATGCGGGTCCTGCACCACCCTGGCCCCAACTCACGCTGCTGAAGTCATTCTGCTCCCGCGTGGCATTGGCAATGTAGTTGCAGGCATCCACGCAGGCGCGGATCTCGGGCCCTGCCTCCTCCAGGCTCTGGCAGAAGTCCTGGGCACTGCCGCTCTCCAGGCTACGTCCTATGGGCAGCAGAGCCAGCACAGCGGACGCTGGTGAGCGCCCGGCTGCCTGGTGCATCACCCAGCCTCACGGGAAGGTGCCAGCCCCTTGGGGGCACTCACCGATCTTCTCCATCACGGTTTTCATCAGCCCGTCCCTCTCCTTCTGCTTCTCGAAGAGCAGCTCGGTCCGGGCTTTCCAGAGCATGTACTCATCAGCTTTCACCATGAGCCCCAGGGAGCTGCGTCTCCGGGCGGCTTGTGGTGGCCCCGACGCTTCCTCTGGCATGTGCATGCCCAGGTAGCGGGGCAGGAGGTGCAGGCACACCTGGGCACAGCATCACCCATGGGGACCTGACCCCCCCAGACACTGCCCAGGGTGCCCAGTGGGTGTGATCAGGTCCCCTTGCACTGCCTGGAACATCCCTGTGGCATACCCTTGTGCTGCTGGGATGTTGCGTGTGTTGGCATCCACTCCTCTCCAGTGGTTGGAGTGGCTTGGAGGGGTTTGGTGGCACAATGTGATCCCCTGGGGACATCTTGGGGGTCCCTCTTTGTGCCAGGACTTGCACTCAGACGCGAGGGACATGGCCTTGATCCCCAAATACCCGCCCCGTTCCTCGTGTATAAGAGGTAAGGGTATGATGGCGGTTACCTGACGCACTCTCTGGGACATGGAGTGAGTGTTGGGTGTTCTCAGTGAGACGTTGAGGACGATGACAGCGTTCACCACGATCACCACTGTCACCACCATGAGGAAGGTCAGGTACCTGGGGAGGGAGCATGGGGCCTCACAGGGAGCTGCTGAGCCACAAGCTATGGACATGTAAGGTCCTTGGTGCCCTCCCAGGCTGGAAACTAAGGACCAGGACACGGGCACGTGGTAGCCCTGTGCTAGCCCTGCCTGGNCTGGAAACTAAGGACCAGGACGCAGGCACGTGGTAGCCCTGTGCCAGCACTGCCTGAGCTGAGGGTTATTTCTGGGCCAGGGTCCTGTCCCTGGGCACTGGCTGTTGCACGGCACCCAGAGACCCCGCTGTCACGGTGTGGCAGCAGGGCTGGTACCCCCATCCCTGTGCATCACTTACTTCCCAATGAGAGGCACAGCTTGGGAGGTCTCAGGCACTTTCTGGGCAATGAGGAAGAGGAAGACCGTCTGGGCCAGGAGGACGTTGATGGAGACGGTGCATTTCTGCCCACCGGCTGCCAAGGAGGGAGGAAGGCAGAGGTTGGCACAGGGCAGTGGTGTGGCCATTGCCCTCCTTTGGCAAAAAGCCCCCACCGCAAAGCTGAACTGGCCAAGTCTTGCCATGAGGCTTTAACCATGAGGCACCTGGAAATTCACACACACCCCCCTTCAAATATCACAGGAGTGGGTGAGAGATGGCACTGACGGTCCCAAAGCACAAGAGGACAACGAGCCTTTCCTCACTGTCACTGCCCTCCTTACACATCCCTGTGCACCCTGTGGGCATGGCACCAGTACGTACCTTTGGCAGGTAGAAAGTAGACCAGCACAGCCATGGCAGAGATGAGGACACAGGGCACGATGATGTTGATGATGTAGAAGAGCGGCTTGCGCTGGATGATGAGGTAGAAGATGACCTGCTGGTACTGGATGTCATCTGGGGTGAACTGCTCTGAATTGATGATCTTCCGAGCAGGGCGGTGCTTGATGGCCCATTCGCCGTTCTCTGCCGTGCGGTGATGCCACGTGAGTCCCACTGCCCCAGCGGGGGCACCAGGGATGCCAGCCCCTCAGCCCAGGGCAGGGAGGAAGGGGAGGGCTGGTGCTCGGTGTGGACCCCACGGGGCACAGAGAGGAGAAAAGTGCTAGAGCTGCTGGGGAGGGAGATGAGCACCATGGAGTGTACTGGGGTGCCTGGGCAAAATACCCCTAAAATCTGTTGGAGGGGGCAGCTGGGGGCTTATGAGGCACCTCGAGCCCCTTGGGTGTTACGTGGGGGGCTGGGTTCCCTCCTTCTCCCCGTCCCCAGGGCGCTGCAGGGGGAAGCCGAGCGTGACGCTGGGTGACGGTGTGCTGTTTTCCCCTGCTGTCTGTGGGAACGATAGATTTTTCCCAATCAAGATCGCAGCTCGGGCTGGTAATGAAAAAATAAATCTCGCTGCCCAAAAAGCATTTTGTTCCTTCAATATGCAATTAAAATGTGATGGAAAACGTCATCGTTTGGCCGTGACAGCTACGTTCCCAGCATCAATCAAGCTTCCAGGAGCGGTGCTCTCCAGGAGCGGCTGCCAGGCGGCGAGAGCCCTGAGCTGGGGGGGGGGGGNNNNGGGGGGCGGTTAGAAAAACAAATCTCTCCCATACTCCTGCTTCCACTAATAACTTAAGCGCACATGTAATGGCGGGAGCTGCTAATAGCCCCCACAGTCCTGCGTTTGGCAGCCACTGGTGTAGCACCAGACCTGTTGGGTGCCGCCCGTGGGTCTTGCACCACGGGGACAGCCACGGTGTTACCTGTGAAAGCCTCAGGGTCGATGGAGATCCACTCCACGGTCTGGCCTTCCTCCACCGTCAGCAGCAGGTTGATTTCGTTGGCACTGTAGGTCTGGGACCTGGGGAGAGAAGGGCGGGTGGCAAAGGCTGGCATGTACCAGGTTATGTCAGCCACCTTCAGCCCTGCCTTGGGGTGCTTGGCTTGGCCATGGTGCCTCCTGCCACCAGTGGGGTGCCAGGGGACACATAGGTGGCACTTGTCTGCCCTGGGGCTCATTGCCCTGGGGCAAAGGTGGACATCCTGTGTCAGTCCCTTGTGTCCCAGCAGGACCTGCCAGGTGGCACCAGCCATGGTGCCCGTGCATGCCCAGCTGGTGCTCACTGGAAGACCATGGTGCAGTTCTGCCAGTCGAAGGGGAAATAGGTGACGTGGATGGAGCAGACGCTGCGGTAGATGGCAGGGGGCAGCCAGTAGATGCTGCCATCGGGTGACACCAGCACGTTGGTGTAGAGGGTGATTTCGAACGTCCCGTCGATGCTGGGAGGGGAAATGGTGGGCTCAGCCCCAAACCGTGCCCGGGGGGCAGCTGCCACCCCCTGTGCAAGGGTAAGTCCCCATTGCCCCATCACTTACTTATTCTCCAGGACGATGTCGGGCAGCCAGACCATAGTGGAGGGCACCCGCAGCAGCTGGATGTTGTCGTATTTCTCAGGGTCCCACCGCAGGCGATAATCAGACCATTGCTGGGGGAAGGGGAGCAAAGAGGGGGGGGTCATGGTGCTCCCCATGGCAGGGGAGCTTGTGAGCTGCCTGTCCCATGCTGCCCTCCAAATGGGCTCAGCTGGGGGCACCCACAAAAGGCGGTACAGGTCACAGTGCCAGTCCTCCATGGAGTGCCACCCTGAGATGCAAAGGTGGCCTGGGGGGGTCCTGCCTGGAGGTAAGGGGTCTCACCATCTCGATCCAGACGTTGGTGGTGAGGGTCTCCTCCCGCTCATTCTGGCAAGGAAGGAAGGGGGGGAGATATTTTTAGCACCCTGCCTGCCCCTGCCAGCTGCCCCACGTGTGGGGTCAAATCCTGTCCCACTATGTGGACCGGGGGTGGTGTCTCTCACCAGGGAGATGAGATTGGTGAGGGTGAGCTTGAGGGTGACATCGATGATCTGGTCCCCACGGACGGCTGGGCGCAGGTGCCGGTTGTAGTTGGTCATGAGGTCCTGGAGCAGCTTCTCCTCCTGGTTTCTGCAGCTCACGCCTGGGGAGGGCACACGCTGTGGGGGCACCCCGGGGTGGGGACAGCAGGGGCCACCGATGCCCCGGGGACTTGCCGGCATGGGAGGGGGCATGGGGTGTGCATGGGGGGGGGCATGTGTGTGTTACTGTGGGTGTGCACACACGGCTGTGGTGCCTGACGGTGTGCATCAGTGTCCCTGCATGCAAGCAGAGGGGGGAGGGTGTGCGTCCCCCACACATCCCCCACCCCACTCACCGCCAGGGACCTCCCCAGGGCAGGACACGGGGACAGCAGGCTGCCAGCATAGGGACACCCCGGTGGGACGGTGCACGGCGCTGTACACCCATGAGTGACAAACCCCCAAGGGGAAAAGCAAAGGGTGACTGGGTGCCCCCCCCCAGACCTCCCCCCGGGGGGGACACCCCTTACCTGCCAGGGCACAGAGGGCGAGGAGGAGGCTGCGGCAGCGCATGGCAGTGGCGCAGGGACTGGGGCTCCACTCGGTCGCCCGCACGGCGATATTCTGGGCCTGACGCCTGGTGGGACAGGACAGCTGTCCCCCACCACCGTCAGCTGTTCCCAACAGCCACGGGCTGGGGAGGGACGGGTGACCACCCACGCCCCCCCGCTGGCGGGGTGATGCCAGTTTGCTGTGAAGCTCCTCTGGCGTTTTGTGCCAGGGGGGTTGGAATTGGGTCTGGGGACAAACTGAGCTCTGTGCCTCAGTTTCCCCATGTCTCCCACAGAGGGATGCATCTCCCTGCAGCAGAAACCGGGTGCCCATGGGTTATGGAAAAGGGGTGCCCCCCCACAAGCACCCCAAGCAGTGCCCTGTCCGTCGTGTCGTCCATACCCGTCCCCCCCCACCGGGTGGTGGCTGCCCCTGGGGTGTAGGGTGGGGAAGGGGCAGGCAAGTCCCACCACGTCAGCCTTGGAGGTACAAATCCTGCCAGGCCCTATGTAGGGAGGGGGGGTGACATTCCTGGCTCAGCGGAGAGGATGCGACAGCTGTCCCCGGCCACTGCCGGTGGGGGGATGTTAGCTGTGCCCCCTGAAACCGGAGCCCCGGCATCCTGTTGCTGAGCCCGGGAAGGAGACACCCCTCTCGGCCCCCAGCCGGGTGCTGTGGAATGGGGTGTGCCGGGGGGGGCACTTGTAGGTCTGACTGGGGGGTCATGGGGACGGGGGGGTGATGTGGGCACTGATGGTGTCTCTGCCCACTGTAGTGGGCTGCAGGCCATGGTGCCATGCTGGGGGGGGGGTCCATCCCCTTCCCTAGCCCATCCTGTCCCCAGTGCCCATCCCAATGGCGGTAGCAGAGGATTGTACCCCTGCTGGTACCAGGGTCGGTACCACCACATTGCCTCTGGGAAGCACCCCTTCTAGCCACAGCTGAGGACCACCGTGCTCAGGATACCCAACAGCACCCATTCCCTGGGTGGGCATCACCCTCCCCAGCACACACACAGTGCTCAGGTTGGGCACCGTGCCCAGGAGGTGACATCAAGAGCAGCCACCAGCTCATTGCCCCATGGCAAGGAGTACCCAGCTTTATTTTCCCAAGCCAAGGCAGGTGAGCAGGCGGCTCACACATGGGACCCCCCTATCCCCCTAGATGAAGCGCTTGTTCTCCTCCTGGTAGTCATAGGGGTCTCCAGCAAAGGGCAGCGGCGGCGGGTGGTTGTAGATGCCCATAAGGAAGATCCAAAGGGTGCCCACCACCAGTGTGGGGGTGATGAGGAAGAGGCAGAGGCGGTCCAGGGTCCGGGCCACACGGTTCCAATTGTCCTTCTCCTGGGGAGGGACCCAGAAGCCGGGCAGTGAGGGGCACAACAGGCACAAGGAGTCCTCTCTGCCCACCCCATGCCCACGGCCCCCACCTCGTTGTAGCTGTTTTTCTCCCGCATGTGTTTGACGATGAAGTTAGCGCCATCAACGATGGGTTTTATGTGCTCGTAGAGCTGCTCCTCACCTGTGTCCGCACCTGGCGCCAAACCTGGGGGCAAGGAAGGTGGTGAGATGGGTCCGAAGGGCTGCCACCCCCAGAGACCCCCGCTCCACTGCCCTTCCCCTTGTCCCCATGGAGGGGCTGAGACTCACGTGCAGGGGTGACACGGCTGGCCAGCCCGTGCCGCTCTGACTGCTTCTCGAACATGAGCTCGCTGCGGGACTTGACACTGAAGTACTCCTCTGCCTTGGCGATGTAGCCAGCCGAGCTGCAGCGTCGGATGCACGGGGCGCCCACCGGGCTCTCAGCCGGCTGCGACATGCCCAGTAGGCGGGGCAGGCTCTCCAGGAAGACCTGGGGCATAGGATGGGGTGTCAGGTCCCTCAGCCACCACCTCAGGACACCTTGTCCCCACCTTCTGCCCTCAACCCGGGCATGCAACCCCTTGGGGTGGTGCAGGTGGGACATCCCAATGCAATGGTGGGGCTGTGCTGTCCCATGCCCTCCATGGGACATGGTGCCAACCCTGCACCCACCAGGTCACCCACCCCAGCCCAGCACCCCGCTCACCTCTTTGACCCAGTCGGACATGATATGGGTGCTGGGGGTGCGGAAATGGAAGTTGAGGACCACAACGCAGATCATCACCACAGCCGTCACCAACAGCATGATGAAAAGCAGGTACCTGTGGGGGGGCATGAACCTGGGGCTGGCATTGCCACAGGGGCTGGGCACAGGCAGAGCTGCCCTGGGGACCCTGTGATGTCCCCGCTGCACCCAGCGGTGCTCAGGACTCACTTGCCGATGAGGGGTATGGCATGGGAGGTGGCAGGCAGGCGCTGGGAGATGAGCAGAAGGAAGACAGACTGGGCCAGGAGCACTGAGATCACCAGGGTCATCTTCTCACCACCTGGAGAACAGGTGAGCTCAGAGCAAACCCTGCTCCAGGTCCCAGTCCCAGTGCCCCTGGTGCCAGCATTGCCCTCCCAGTGTCCCACCATACAGTGCTGCATATAGGGTTTTCTATTGTGGAGGCAGCCCAACGTCCCACACGGGGTATCCTGTGCCCAAGTGTGCCCCTGCCAGGGTGCCTGGATGAGATGATGTTGTCCTGCGTGGGGATGTCCCCATGCTGGGCATTGGGGTGTCCCCATGTCCCAGGACCTGGTGCAGGTGTGGGATATGGAGGTGTCCCATAGGGTGACCCGTGTGCCCGACGCAGGTACTGTGGGGCTCACTCACTGTCGGCAGGCAGGTAGAAGACAAGGATGGCCATGAAGGCAATGAGGATGCAGGGCGTGACAATGTTGATGACATAGAAGAGCGGCTTGCGTTTGATGATGAGGTAGAAGGTGATGTCCTGGTGCTCACTGCTCTCGGGGGGGATTTCAGCGTGGATGTTCTTGCGGGCTGGGCGGTGGATGATTTCCCATTCCCCATTCTCTGCCAGAGCACATGGGACAGCGCATAGCGTAGGGGGTCCCCAGCATGCCCATCCTCACTGGCCCCACCAGCACCCGGTCTCCTCATTCCGGGCCTGGGTAACTCCAAGCCTGGTGGGATGGGTGCCAGGATGCCAAAGCTCCAGGGACTCGGGTATCTCCGTGGCAGGGTGCCCTGATGCCAAGGTGCCCCCAAGCCCCGTACAGGGTGTTCTGTTGCCACAGGACATGGCAGAGAGCAGAAGCATTACCCGTGAAGCCTTCGGGGTCGATGATGATCCACTCCACGGGGTAATCCTTGCCTGTCTTCGGATCATTATCCATCTTCAAGTGCATGTTGATCTCCATGGCACTGTATGCCAGCGAGCTGGCCAGTGGCCAGGGGGGACACGTGGTGAGGGGCTGCATCTGCTGCTAGTTACCCACCACCCACCCATCCTGACCTCCAGCATGATGGATTTGGGCCACCGAGTCACCTGCAAACCCCCACCTTGCTGTGCCCCAACAGCAAGGGAAGGTGCTGGCAGCAGTGGGCACCACAGGGGACCGGGATGCCCACCCTGCTGCCTGCCCCTGCCCTACCCCAGCCAGCTCCCCCCTGGCACCTGAATTTGAGGGTGCAGTTCTGCCAGTCAAAGGGAAAGAAGTCGACGTTGATGGGACAGGCACTGCGGAAGATGGCAGGTGGCAGCCAGTAGACATCGCCTGTGTCATAGATGAGGACGTTGCAGTAGTAGGCGATCTCAAAGAGCCCATCGTTGCTGCACCAGGAGAGAGCCGAGGTGACGGTGGGGCCGGCGAGGGGCAGGGGTAGCCCTGGGCACACACCAGGTACAGCTCGGGGGATTCGGGAGGGGAAACAGAGGCACAGCTCACTTGTTCTCCAGGACTATCTCAGGCAGCCACAGCATGTCTGGCGGCAGGCGGAGCACACTGATGTCCCCAAACTCAGACTTGTTCCACTGCAGGCGGTAATCGGTCCAGCCCTGGTGGGGGGATCCCCAGGTCACCCCATCACCACACTGGCCCACCCCATTGCCTGTGCTTCAGGGCACAACTGACAGTATGACACCTGTCCCTACTCACGTGCTCGAGCCATACGTTGGTGGTGAGCGTCTCGTCCACCTCTTTCTGCAAAGACAACATGGGGCAGTGAGATGTCAGGGCCATGCCCAGCAGCTGTCCCCCCCCACAAAGCCCAGGATTCCCAACCCTCACCAGTTCGGGACAGCAGCCCCAGGGCTCCCCCCACCCAAGCAGCCCTAGGGGTGAGGCATGGCTAGAGATCACCCCATGGTGCGCACTGCCCGCTGGGACTCACCAGCGAGATGAGGTTGGAGAGGGTGAGGGCCAGGTAGACGTCTACAACCTGGTCAGTGGAAACAACAGGGCGCACCTCCTTGTTGTACGCCCTCTCCTCGAAGAGATGGTGGATGAGCCGCTCCTCCTGGTTCATGCAGAGCCCGCCTGGGAGTGTGGGGTGAGGCAAACTGGGGGGGTTACTGGGCCCAGCGCCACCCCGCAGGGATGCTCAGTGAGGGCAGGGCGGTGTAAGGGTGGAGGAGACAGGAGGACGCCAGGACACTGCATGTCTGTGCTGCACAGGAGCTTGGGCATGGGACATGCAGGAATGACACACATGCATGGGCGCACATGGGCATGGGACAAGGATGGGGGCACGGACACAGAAGGACACACAGATACAGACCCAGCACACACAGGAACACACAGACATGAGACACTTGGGTGCAGATGCAGTGGCACTGTGCACATAGGTGGATGCACACACAGAGGCACGCACGGACACATGGATCCAGTATATGCAGGGACATGTGGTCATAGATGCAGTGTCACTGTGGACACAGGCACACAGAGGGACACACAGACACAGTGACACTGTGCACAGACAGACACACACCCGGCCCAGGCAGGGACATGGCTCTGGGTGGCACAGCCAGGACAGAAGTGCAGGGGATGCTCAGTGGTAGGACTCCACCAGGCAATACCCAAAATGTAGCCCCTGGGGACACTTGTGACCAGCTTGGACCCTGCCACCATCACCTCCCACCAACCCCATCAAGGGGGCTGAGAACCCCCCAGCAGCGGGGCAACCCCATGCCCAAGACCCCGGGGCCCCGCTCACCCGACAGCACCAGTGCCCCGAGCAGGGCCAGCCGCCCCAGCAGGTCCCCCATTCGGTGCCTGCTGTCCCCTCTCGCAGTGCCAGGCCCTGGCCACCTCCCCGCCTGGCCCGGCCGAGCGGATGTCCGGCTGCCGGCCGGAGCGGGAGATGGATGGTGCCAGGTGCCGAGGGGGAAGGGTGCCGGCACTGGATACCCGCTCCCACCCCTCTCTTCCGGCACCGCCGTGCCTGGAGAAGTGGAGATGGGCAGGCGCAGCTGGCCTCGCTGGCCCCACGGGTGTCAGCCCATCACCCTGCGCCTGGGCACCCCAGCATGGGCATTGCCGGGCACTGGGAGGAGCAGTCCCTTCCCCACAGCGGTGCTGCTCATGGGCAGCAGACTCCCCACCAGCAGGAGGGGGGTTGGTGCCCACCGATGCCCAAGCACAGGATGGCACCACCCCAGCACTTGCAGGAGGTCTCCTGTGGTCCCCGACGGGGTGGCACCAGGGGTGGGCACGGGTGCTGTGCTACGGGTGCTGCGGTGGGCAGGAGGGGTGCCCGACCCCCGGGGGGGGGGCACTGGGTAATCTGTGCCAGGCTGGGCACAGCGCTGATGCCAGGGGCGGGAACTGAGGCTGGGGGCATTGCTTCGGGGTACAGGGAAATGGGAAGGGGGGTGGATGTAATGGGATGCCATATCCCCCATGAAAAGTCACTCCGCTGGTGCCCGCCTTGCTGGCACCGCGTGGCACAGCACTCGCTTCACACTCGCCAGCTACTGGAAAATAGAGCCCTTCTTTATTGAAAAATAAACCTTTCTCTGTACAAATAAATAACAGCCGGAGTGCCTCTAGGGAAAATGGGGTGGGCTTGCCCAGGTGGGGGTCCCAGGGGAGAGGAGGGCTGTAATCCCCGGCTGAGATGCTCCAGCACCCCATTGCCCTGGGGAGGTTGGGCAGTGCTGGTGGGAAGAGGGAAACTGAGGCACGATGGGGGACAAAAGGCTGGATGCGCCTGAGCCGGGGAGGGGGCTATGTTTGAAGGACGTGAGAGACCGCTGCCCCAGTGCCCTGTCCCCATGCGGGTATGGCGCTCCAGGGCACTGCAGGCACCGTTAGGATTTCAGTGCCTCGAGTGCCAAAGCGACGAGGCCGGGCATGCTGCGGGCCAGCGAGTCACTTTCCAGCCCCACTAGGCCAGCGAAGGTGGTGGGGCGGCCCCCAACCGTGGCCCGCACCTGCGCCCGGTACAGCCCCTTGGTGTTTTTGGAGCTCAAGTCCACCAGGATCTGTGAGGAGATGACAACACTGTGAGTCCCAGGGGGGCCACCGCCCCAGGGGGACGGTGATGGTCTGGGGGGTGGCACGGCCTGGCTGCCGGGGCAGGGGGCTGAGAGCAGCTGGACAGGGCACTCACCTCTTGGAAGGTCATGGCCAGGTCCGGCTCGGGCACCTGCAGCACCCAGGCGTACAGCTCCCGCAGCGCGCCCACCCGCACCACCGACTCGTTGAGGCCGGGGCAGGCTGCAACCGCAGGGAGGGGCAGGAGAGAGATGGAGGGGGGACATCAGGGGTGCACTGAGGGGTGGGACAAGTCATGGAGACACCATGATGCTGCCCACCCTGGGGAGAAGCACCCATGCTCTGGGGGCATTGGGGGAGCAGGGGCAGAGGGTCCCTGTGGAGGGGGGTATGGACAAGGGCTGTCCCACCGACATGGGACAACCAGCCCTGGGACGGGGGTGTGAAGCCGAGGCCGGGCTTGCCACCATCCCCATAGTGGCACGTGGCATCCCGCAGTGGCCGGAGGCTGCAGGGTGCTTACCTCTGCCTGCGCCTGCTTTCTCCTCCTCCTCTTCCACCCCTGGCAGCTCTGTGGGCACCAGCTCACGCTTCTCTCTCGGCACAGACCCTGCCACCGGGAGAGGTGTGAAAACCTTGGTGGGGACATGGCCAGTGGGCACTGCCCAGGCACAGAGCTGGCCGGTGGATGGACACCCCGCTGGCCCATCAGCCCCAGCCCCCCCCAGGTTCCCGGGCTCACGGCTCGGCACGGGGGTCCCCGCCAGCTCTCCAGGTGTCTGTTGTGACTCCGTGGCTTCAAGAGGGGTGCTGAGGTCCAGCTCTGCCCGCAGCTGGGCGAGGAAGGCTCGTCCTTGTGCCACCAGCTCCTCCACCACCTCTTCGCCCTGCTGAAGGGAAGGGGGCACAGGGTGGACAGTGGGGCACTCACAGGTCACCCGTGGGCATGGCCAGGTGCACAGTGGCAGAGTGTAGGGCACAGCTGGGCTGGTGTCGGGTGGGGGACTGGGGACACACGATGTCTTTATGGCTGTGTTGGATCAGATCCTAAGCTGCGGGGTCAACCCATGTCTGGCACTGCACTGGTTGGGCTGGGAGCACTGGTTTCAGCTGGGGAGGGTGAGATGCCCCCTCTGTGGGAGCAGAGTGGGAGATGCCACCTCCATGGGTGCACAGGGGACAATGGGCCCAAGGGATGTCAGAAGGGGACACAAGGGGCTGCTGGGCTTTGGTCCCTGGTGGCACTGTCACCAGAGGGGCAGGGGCTCCCCCCAGCCCATCCCTCCCCAAATACCTGCAAGAAGAGCCACGTCTCCCCAGGGAGCTGCCCCCCATCCGTGGTGGGTGCTCGGGGGCTGCCCCCCACCATGGTCCTCAGCGCCTCCACCCAGTCCTGCAGCCGGGGCCCCACGGTCCTGAAGAGCCCTGCGAAGGGGGGCGGCCCCCCGGCCCCCCGCCTGCAAGCACAGCAGGGCGAGCTCAGGCACGTGCCCAGTGGCACTCGTTCCCTAGGCAGTGCCACCCCTGCGCACCCCTGGTGGGACCTGGGTGGCCCTGGGCACCCCTGGGGGGTCATGTCCACCTCCCTCTATGTGTGCCCTGGTTGCAGGAAGAGCAGTACCCCAATGCTTTAGGCTGTTCCCAAAAAACCATGTCAGTGCCCATGGTCATTTTGCCCCCAAAATCTTTAGCCTCCCTGTGCCCTGTGGCCCACCATGCCTTACCTGGTGGGGGGTCTCCAGGGTCCCTCTGCCATGGGGCTGGTCTGGCCCCCTGCCACAGCTGGGCCTGTGGGGACAAGAAGGGAACAAGAGGGACGAGGAGTAGGGGAGCCCCATGCCGGGGCCGGGGCAGGCTGCTGGTGACCCGGCCACCGGTATAGGGGAGACCAATGGGACCCCAAGTGGGCAGGGGGTGGCCCAGCCAGGAGTGTACCTGGGGCATCCCTGCGGACACGGGGCGGGAAGAGATGCCCGTAGATCTTGCCCAGGAGCTGGGGCAGGGTGCGGGTGAGGAAGGAGAAGTCGAACTGGTTTCGGATGAAGTCCCCAGCCCGGCGCAGGAGATCCACCAAGGTCTGAGCGTAGGAGTGCAGCTCTGCAGGTGCAGTGGGAGAGCCATGGCCCCGGCACCGCACCAGACCCATGCCACCAGAAACGGGGTCCCTCCCTGCACCGTCACCCCGGCATGACCCCCTGGCTCACCACATCGTCTTGTCCTGGCACGGCAGGTCTCCTCGGCCAGGCGGGCACAGGCGGCCCGACCCTGGGGGGCCCGGCAGGACCCGGCGTAGAAGGCACAGAGGCGGGCGCGCTCAGGCGGCTGCTGCTCGGGGGACAGCTGGGCCACCGCCAGCAGGTCGAAGCAGCTCGGTTCCCGGCTGCCAGGGGCGGCTGCGAGGGCACCGGGGCTGCCATGAGATGCTGAGCTGCTCCCGGGGCGATGTATCCCTGCAGCATCCCGGGCACCCGCAACCACCTCTGTCCCCCCCAGTGCAGCCGTCGGCACTCACAGTCCATCTGGAGGCTGAGCCAGTCCACGAAGGCAGCGACACGGGTATAGACACCTGGTTTGCCCCGCTCACCGCAGCCGTCACCCCATGAGGTGATGCCATAGAGGATGAAGCGGTGCGAGGAGGGGTCCTGGCATGCCAGCGGGCCCCCTGAGTCACCCTGGGGGGAGATGCCTATGTGTCAGTCAGAGGTGGGACCCCGACTGTGGTGCATGCCCAGCACCACCTGCCACGAGAGATTTTCAAGTTTTAGGTCTGGCGTCTGGTAGCCCCCCAGCCCCAGGCGTTACCTGGCAGGAGTCGATGCCCCCGGACAAGTACCCGGCACAGAACATGGCACTGGTGAGCAGGTCCCTGCCCAGGGTGCCCCGACATGTCTCCTGGCTGAGCAGGGGCACCCGTGCCTCCATCACCACGTCAGCTGCCGGCCCCTCTGCCAGGGAAGACACCCGTTACGGGGTCCCCCATGCCCAGGCACCCCCCTCTCTTTTGCATCCCCCCTGCCCTGGCTTGGTATATCGGCACGGGGCACAGGAGAGGGCACCGGGGGGATGTTCCGTAGACCCCCATGGGTGTCAGGGTGGCACCTACCTTCGTAGAGGGACCCCCAGCCAGCGATGTAGCAGGCGGTGCCTGGGCTGGGCTCTGCAGGGCCACTGGGCAGGCACACGGGGCTGACAGTGGGTGACGGGGCCAGTGGCACCGCCAGCTCCAGCAGTGCCAGGTCCCCATGAAACGTCTTGGGGTTAAACTGGAAGGAGACAGGAGGGTGTTGGGGGGAGGAATCTGGGGCATGCATAGGGAGGTTGTAGGGGGTGCCCACCTCCACCGACCTTGGGGTGAGGCAGGATGCGCCGGACGGGCACTGCCCGCTCGCCCACATCCGGCTTGCCCAGCTCGTGGTCGCCCACCACCACCGTCCATGCCAGCTCATTCCGGTTCCTGGCAGGATGGGGAGCAGCAAGTTAGGGGGGGTCTAAGGGTGCCACCCCATACCCCCCATCTGCAGGGACAGCATCCCTATGTTGCCATGCCCCTCGCCGTACCCGGTGAAGCAGTGGGCCGCGGTGAGGACCCAGGAGTGTCCCACCAGCACCCCTCCGCACATCAGCTCCCCATGGAGCCGCACCGACACCAGCCAGGGCCAGGCCCCCCGCGGGGCCACGCTGCCGCCCATGATCCGTCCTCGGGGGGCCGTGGCGTTGGCTTGGGGACCCCCGCGACGTCCGCAGCTCCCTGGGGCACAAAGCTGGGGTGAGAGGGGGGGTCCTGCAGCCTCGCTGCTGGGATGCCCCCTCTCCCGGGTGGGCTCGGGGTGGCTGGGCACAGCGGTGCTGGGATGGCTGTGGCGGGCAGAGGGGGTGGTGGGCGACCCCCGGGGGGGGGTCAGGCTGCACCGGGCGCGCTGTCAAGCCTCATCGTGCTCACGGAGGCGAGCGGGCGGCGGGCCGGGGGCACCCTGCGGCCCGGCAGCTGCCGACGCTAACCTCTGCCCCCCAGCCCAGCAGGCAGCCGGGGGGCTGGGGGCGCCTGCCGGCGTGGGGGGGTGGGGGTGGGGTGGGGTGTGTTGGTGTGGGCACCATGGAGCCGCCCCAGCTCACCTGGCATCGCCACCTCCACTGGCACATCGGAGCCCAGGGCTGCAGCTTCCATCCCTGCAGGGACAGGGTGTCATGGCATGTCACACACACACACGAT
>RSEF01000009.1:18155944-18172405 GCA_003993805.1 Himantopus leucocephalus
GGGTTGGGGCGTGGCTGATCCGACAGGTTGGGCGTGGTCTAACCGGCGGGGCGGGTCAGGAGGCGTGGCCTACCCGGCGGGTTGTGGGCGTGGTCAGATGGGAGGGGAGGGGCTGTGGGCGGGGCACGGCGGGTCGGGCGCGGGTCGGTGGGCGGGGCCGGCGGGGGCCGGGGCCGGGGCCGGGACCGGGCGCGTTTCGGGGCCGGCGGGGGCCGGGGCCGTGCCGGGCCATGGCGAGCTCGGAGCGGAGCGCGCTGCTCACGTACCGCCTGTGCGGCGGCTCCGGCGAGGAGGAGCGGGGTCGGGAGCGCGCCCGCGGCCGGGCCGCCGCCGCCGCCCCCCCCCGCAAGCTGCCCACCTTCCTGGGCGTCGTGGTGCCCACGCTGCTCTCCATGTTCAGTGTCGTCCTCTTCCTGCGCCTCGGTGAGTGCCGCCGCCCCCCCGGGTGCCCCCCCTCCTCCCTCCCGCCGTCCGAGGCCCCCGAGACTCACCAGCCCTGCCTGGCACCCCCAGTCCGGGCCCCGTGTCCTCCCGAGGCCCGCCGAGTCCGGACCCCCACCCACGTCCAAGAGCCCCTGTGCTCACCCCAAGCCCCCCAGTCCAGAGCCCCAGTGTCCTCCCTTTGCCCTCCCGGTGCTCCCCCCAGCCTCCCAGTCTGACGTCCCAGTGCTCTCCCTGAGCTCCCCCAGTCTGGGTCCCCAGTGTCCTCCCAGTGCCTCCTGAGCCTCCCTCTCTGGAGTCCCGGTGCTCCCCTCCAGTGCTCACCCTAGTGTCCCCAGTCTAGGACCCCAGTACCCTCCCAGTGCCCTCTCCTGAGCTCCGCCGGTCTGGAGTCCCAGTGTCCTCTCCATTCTCCCCCAGGCTGGGGTCCCAGTGCTGTGTGTCCCCTCCTGACCCCTCCAGTCTGAGGCCTGAGGCTGCAGGGCTCCTGCTGTACCTGCAAGATTGGAACCCAGTTAGGGACTTCAGTGCCCCCAGTAAGGCGCCCAAGTCTGAAGCCCTGGTGTCTCTGGGGCAGGACCCCTGTGCCTTCCCCACACGGGATCCCAGTGCCTTCGTGTCCCACCACTCCCCAGTGCCAGGACCCCGCTGCTCCCCAGGCATCTCCCAGTGCTGGGCTCCAGCACTCCAGTACAGCACCCCGGTTCTCTCCCAGATCCCACATGGTGTCCCAAGGGCAGGACCCTCGCATCCCCCATCTGGCACCCATCTGCCCCCCTGCTCTGGGCTGTTCAGAGGGCACAGATTGGGTCCCAGTCTGCTCCCAGTTTGGGTTATGAGTCTGTTACTGAGCAGCCTGGGAGAACTAGGGGGGCAGGCTGGGCACGGACTGGGGGAGGTGGCAGGCCTTTGGGGGACCCTGGGCAGGGGGGGAGATGCCTCAGCCCGACATGGGGCAGGCAGAGGCCCAGAGCAGGCAGCGTCTGCCCGGGTCCGGGAACAGGGAAAGCTTTTCCTCTTTCACTTTCCGCCCACGGAAAGCCCAGAGCAGGAGTTGGCTGTGTGCCTGGGGGGGCCCGGCAGGTCCCGGGGGGGACCTTGAGCCCCTTCCCCTGCCTGAGGGACCCCCCCCCGAACTGGGGGTTGGGGGGCACAGCTCTCCCCTGCCATCATTCACCCCCTTCACCCCCTTCCCACCCCACTTCCTGGGGTCCTCGCACAGGCTCTGACCCCCCAACCCCTACCCCATAGCGGCCACTGGGGTCCCCCTGCCTGCCCCAGTCCCCCCACCCGGGGGTGCGTTTCCCGGGGGGGCGCGGTGCTGGAGGGGAAGTGCGGGGTGGAGGGGGAGGGGAGCTGCCGGGAAGAGAAACCGTCCCACCCCGCCCCACAGTGGAGGGGCCGTGGCTCCCCCGTGGCAGTCCCCCGCTTCCCCCACGTCTCAGACACCCCCCAGATCTCCAGGGTGAGCAGCCCCTCCTGCTTACCTCCATGCTGCTTTCGGGGCACCCCTTTATTTCACCCCCCCCCGCCCCCCGCCCCTGCTTTTGGCACTTGGGCACCCTCCAGCCCTCCGGGGATCGCGGGGGGTGCCCCCAAACCCAGCCTGTCTCCCCGAGGGCTCCTTGCGGTGCCCGTGCCCCCGCCGTGCCCCGGCACCCCCCTCGCCTCCCCGCGGGCATGGCTGCGGCCTGGCTTGCGGCTGAGATAGGGCATCTCCCGGCAGCCGCAGGCAGCCCCTTCCTGCCCGTGGTGCCGCCGGCCGGGCTCGCCTCCCGTCACCCCGGGCAGGGCCGCGGGGGGCTCTGGGTGCCCTGTCCCCAGGGTGAGGGGGCCGGGGAGCGGTGCCCCGGCTGTCAGGGACGCCCCGGAGCTGCTTTTGCTTCCTGCTTTTGCAGCGGGCAAGCGCGGCGGCACCGTGAACCCCACAGGGAGCCCATCGGCTCCTGGTGCCTCAGCTGGGGTGCCAGGCACCCTTTGCACCCTGAGGGTGACAGCGGGGCACCGGGGTGCCGGCACCCCCCCGCAGTGCCCCAGGGCTGGGTGGGCAGCAGAGTTCCTGCCATGTTTGTTTGCTTTTCGGGTGTGCCCCACTGAGCTGCCCGTGCCCAGGGTGTGCTCGGGCCTGATCCTGGCACGGCAGGAGGACGGAGATGTCCTGATGTGGGGGGCACCGGCTGGGCTGGCCTCAGGTTCTGCTGCGGGGTGGCAGCACCCCAGGATGGGGACATTCCCACCCTGGCAGGGAATGGGGTGGCATGTTTGGGGGCAGCTGTGGGCACAGGGATGGGACCAGCCCACGTGCCTGGGTGAGGATGAGGTCTGGGGGGTGGTCTGTGCCCAGGGACCGTGTCTGGGGGGTGGTCTGTGCCCAGCTAATGGGCACGGTGGCCTCTCCCCTGTCCTTGGTAGGGTTCGTGGTGGGCCATGCCGGATTGTACCAAGCCCTGGCCATGTTTGCGGTGGCATACTTCATCATCGGCATGACGGTACTGTCTGTGTGTGCTATTGCCACCAATGGGGCACTGGACGCTGGAGGAGCCTACTGTATCCTTTGCTGTGGATGCTGCCAGGGCAGGGCATGTGGGTCAAAATGGGGTGACCACCCAGCGGCGCTGGGGTGCCATGCTGGGGCTGTGACCTCCTCCCGGCCTGGGAGGGAGGGGTGGGGGCACCCAACGGTGCTTTGGGCTGCTGGCATCTTCCCTTGACTCGAGCAAGATATGATCAGCCGTGCCCTGGGCCCGGAGTTTGGGGGTAGCATCGGGATCATGTTTTTCCTGGCCAACGTCTGTGGCAGTGCCCTCTACGTGCTGGGGCTGGTGGAGGCGGTAGTGGACAGCTTTGGGATCCCACCTGGTGAGTACCCCCGTGTGTGGTGGCAGGGGACAGTGGGTGTCCCTCACCTAAGTAGCCCTAGCACTCTGCCAGGCATGCCAAGCACCATGCCTGGCATAGCCAGCACAGCTCGCCCAGCCCTCTGGCCAGTGAGTTGATGCCCATCATGTCTGGCACAATGCTGGTGGCTCTCAGCTCCTGGTGATGACCCCTCTGAGCCCCTCTGATTCTGGCTTGTCTCTGCCCAGGGCAAAAAGTGGGCACAGGCGTCCATGTCCTGCCTCAGAGCTACTGGTACGAGCTGCTCTATGGCACTGTGCTGCTGGCTCTCTGCCTCCTCGTGTGCCTCGTGGGTGCCTCCATCTACGCCAAAGCCACCTTCCTCATCTTCCTCATTGTTGCGGGCGTCCTGGGCACCATCCTTGTCAGCTTCTTCGCCACGCGGCCTGTCGGGGTACCCATTCGCCTGCCCCACCTCAACGGCTCGGAGGCTGAGAATGGCTCCTTCACCGGCTTCTCCCTCGCCACTCTGCGAGACAACCTGGGCGGTGAGGAGCGGTTCTCCCCACCCTACCCACCATACCCACTGTGGCAGCTGCGCCCCAGGGAGGGGTGACACTGGCACCTCCACATTGGCAGGGGCTCACCTGAGGGTGGGGAGAGGTTGTGGGCACAAAGCAGGTGCTGTGGGGCGGTTTATCCCATGGTTTGGGTATGGGGGCATCAAGGAGAGGGTATATGGTGGAGCTGTGCCACCCTGGACAGCCTGTCACAGCCTGTGCCCATGTGTTCTGCAGGCGGGTATGGGGTGGACTACACCACTGGGCAGATGATGAGCTTCAGCTCCGTCTTCGCGGTGATGTTCAACGGCTGCACCGGCATCATGGCAGGGTCCAACATGTCAGGTACGGGCAGGGTGGCACGGGGAGCGGGAGCCAAGGCTGGAAGAGAGCAAGGGGGTGCTGTGCCTGCAGCCACTAATGCTGCCTGCTCCTGCCCACAGGGGACCTGAAGCGCCCAAGCTACTCCATCCCACGGGGCACCATCTCTGCTGTGCTCTTCACCTACCTCGTCTACAACCTGCTGGCTTTCCTCATGTGTGCCACCTGCGACAGGTACAGCCACCCGTTCCCTCACTGGGGCCCTCGGTGCCAGGGTGTGCCAGGTGCCAGAGCATGCTTGCCTGAGCCGAGGTGGGTGCCAACATGTGTGTGTCCCTCTCCAGGACCCTCCTGCAGAAAGACTACGGCTTCCTCCGTGACATCAGTATCTTCCCGCCCCTGGTCACTGTGGGCATCTACGCTGCCACCCTCTCCGCGGCCATGAGCAACCTCATTGGGGCATCCCGCATCCTCTACGCCCTGGCCCGGGATGATCTCTTTGGTGAGTGCCCAGAGTGTGCTGGCACCTGCCAGAGCCCACCTAGCAGGTTGTCCCTGCTGGGGATCAGTCTTGGCACCAGGAAACCACCTTCCTGGTGTGGGGTGATGCTCTGTGCATTGACCTGTGCCCACTTGAGTCACCTGCATGCCCTGGAGTTTGCCCCCACCCCAGCACTCAAGGTGGAGACAGGACTCCTGGCTAGTGGCTGAGCCTGTTGGTGCCCTCTGGGTGCCTCAGCCCAACCTCCCTGCTCTGCCCGCAGGTCGGGCGCTGGCGCTGGCCAAGAAGACGTCTGCAAGTGGGAACCCCGTGATGGCAGTCATCCTCTCCTGGCTGGTGGTGCAGGTGAGTTTGCCGGCGATGCTCCTTTCCCAGCCCTACTACGTGAAGGTGGGTTGACGCCTGGGCTGGGCGTAGAGGAGCCCGGAATGTCCCCTTGCCCCTGGGTACCCCCCCCCTGACCCTGGGTGTCCTGCTGGAGCTGTGCCCTTCCCTCCATGAGCCTATAAATGAAAGATAAACCACAGCGAGGGGCAAGGATTTGTGCCCTTATGGCACTGCCCTTACCCTTTCCCGGCACTCCGCTGTGGCATACCCCAAACTCAGCAGGGATGTCTTGGGCACGTGCCGGTGGTGCCGTGCCGGTGGGTACATTCACCCTGTGCCCCCTCATGCTCTGTGCAGCTGGTGCTCTTCTCCGGGAAGCTCAACACCATCGCGGGGGTTGTGACCACCTTCTTCCTCCTGGTTTACGCCACTGTCAACCTGGCCTGCCTGGCACTGGAGTGGGCATCGGCCCCCAACTTCAGGTACCTGCTGGCACAAGGGAGGGAGGCTGCACCGAGATGCTGGGCAGGCATCCGTCTGTCTGTCTGCAATTCCCCTGCCTTCCCTGTGCCCGCTGCAGAGATGCTGAACACCTCTCTCCTGGGTATTAAGGGGGACAAAGACACACACACACACCCACACACACCCATCCCTCGGGAGGGAAAAGGGGCCGGGTCCCAGCATGGCACTGGCTTGGCACAGTGCCCACGCTCTGGCACTGCTTTGCTGAGTGGGTACAGATAAATCCAGCGCCATCGAGTACCACCCGCCCCCTCCCCTTAGGCTTTCCGGAGTTAATTTATAGCCTCTGCCCGCCCGGCATCCCCCAGGCAGCTTGCCAAGCGGTGATGGAGCCCACTTTCCATTAGCGCTAATTAAACTAACGGGGAAGGGGGAGGGAGGGGGATCCTGGGTGGGGGGGAGGAGAAGATCTTCCAGGAAGGAGAAGTGTGTGTGTGGCAGGCAGCCCCAGCCTGGGGCAGGGGGCGTGGGGTGCCCTGGCACAGGGCTGGCCTGGCAGGGCTGCCCAAATCTGGGGGGGGGGCATGGCAGGATGGCGCCTGGGTGATTCCTGCCGTCCTTGGTGCAGCGTGCTCTGCCTCTGAAGCAGGCAGAGTCCCCAAGGTGGGACAGAGGTGGTGCCAGAGCAGGGCTGGGTGGCAATGCCTGGGGTCCCCCAGAGCGCCCCATTCCCAAGGGACAGCTTGTGTCTGTGCCAGGCTGGGGCTTGCCCCCCTCCTCCCCCCCCCAGCTGCTGCCTTGGCTGGGCACGGACGGGGCAGGATGGGTGCCTGGGGCGGTGGGAGGCTGCTGGGGTGGGTGGCGATGGTCCCCTCCCCCACCCCACATCTGGTGCTGCCCCTCCCCACACGGAGGTCTCCATCAAGCGCAGCGGAAAAGGATTTTAATTACCTTTCAGGAAAAACAACAATTAGAGAAAATAACAGCTTCTTGCCTCCACGCCTCCGCCTCCCTGTGCCAGGCTGAGTAGGCGCCACGGCCGCCGGCACTGCCACGCGCTGCCTGACACTACCTGGCCCCCCGGCTGTGCCAGGGCAGCCAGAGCCCTGTAACCATTACCCCTCTTTGCCAGGGGCTGGCAGAAAGGGGCTGCCCGGTGCCCTGGGAGGTACCATCTTCCCTCTGTGCCCTCTCCTGCAGGTGTCTGGGTTGCCGGACATGCCCTGGGCTGGCAGAGCGGGGTTCACTGGGGGTGGCTGGTTGGGCACCTTGGCGCAGCACCCCTTGCCGTGCCTGCCCTGCAGCTGGCATGGGGGTCGCACAGTAGTGGGTATCCCTTTCTCTCTGCTCCAGGCCCACCTTCCGGTACTTCACCTGGCACACGTGCCTGCTGGGCATTGCAGGCTGCTGTGTCATGATGTTCCTCATCAGCCCTGTGTCGGCCTCAGCAAGCCTGGGCTTCCTCCTCCTCCTCCTCCTCGCTCTCCACTACCTCTCACCCAGTAGCACATGGGGCTACATCAGCCAGGCCCTCATCTTCCACCAGGTGAGCCCTGTCCTCCTCCGCTGTTCCCCCATGGGGTGGAGAGCTGGTGTCCCCATGGCAGCTCCATCCCAGGCAGCATGTCCTCAGAGCTGGCATCTCCATGGGTGGTTTGTTGAAAGAAGAGGGGTCCCTCACTTGCTGTCCTCCCTCTCTCCAGGTGCGGAAGTACCTGCTGATGCTGGATGTGCGGAAGGACCATGTCAAGTTCTGGCGCCCGCAGATGCTGTTGATGGTGCAGAACCCGCGGGGCAGCGCCCGCCTCATTGACTTTGTCAACGACCTCAAGAAGAGCGGACTCTACGTCCTGGGCCATGTCGAGCTGCAGGACTTGGGTGAGGGTCTGCACTGTCCCCAGCACTGGTGGCCTCTGCCCCTTGCTGTGGTGCTGGGGCACATTCCAGGAGTCCTTGGGGTGATGGTGCCCAGCTTCTGACTGGGCAGGTTGGGAACAGCAAGGGAATGTCAGCATTTTGGGCACACATGTGGTGCCTTGGGCTTGGTACGGGGGATGTAGGTGGCTTGTGTCTGTCCCGCATCTCTTGTGCACATGTGCTGCATGCCTGCACATGCGTGTGCTCAAGTATTCATCCCTACATGTGCACATGGGGCTCCTGCATGTGTCAGTGCTGGTGTGCACACATGGCACATGCCACCCAGGGTCCTCTGGGCCCCTGTGCAGCGTGGTCCTGTTGCGTGAGTCAACGCCTGTGCACACTCAGCACAGCCTTGCACACGCGTGTGCCTGTGTCCAGCCTCACTTCATGTCTGCCGCTGTGCATCCATGTGCTTCAGGTGTGTTTACGCCCTGGTGTGTGTTGGTTTGCACACACATGCTCCCTGGCACATGCAGTGGCCGTCCCCATCCCCACCCCAGCGGATGCATGGGCTCTGCTCCCCCCCTGCCGTTGCCGTGGTGACTAATGGCCTGAAATTGGGGAGGGGGGGTGGGGCTGCTGTGGTATTTTTTATATACTTATGTATAATTTCATCTCTCTGGCTAGAAGCACCTGCTTCCACCCTCCCTGTCTCGTGGGTGCTGGGGTGGGCACAGGGGTTGGCACTGGTTTTGCAGGGGGGGTGCTGTGAGGGCACCAGGGTGAGCCCCCGCTATGGGGTACCCGATCCACTGATGCTGGTTTTGCTCCCCACCCAGACACGCTGCCCTCGGACCCGCTGCAGCCCCAGCAGGACTCGTGGCTGAGCTTGGTGGACAAGCTGAATGTCAAAGCCTTTGTCAGCCTCACCCTTGCACCCTCGGTGCGGCACGGTGTCCGGCAGCTCCTCTTCACCTCTGGCCTTGGTGAGTGGCACCTGGGCTGGGCATGGGTGAGGGTCCACCCCACTGCCCCTGTGGGATGAGAAGTACCAAGGGGTTTGGAGGTATCTGGATGGGCGATGCCAAAGCTGAGGTGGGGCTTGGAGGCATCTGCCGTGAGCAATGCTGAAGCCAAGTTGGGGCTTGGAGGTATCTGTGTCAGCACTGTTGAGGAGCTTGAAGACACCTGGATGGGCAATGCCAAGGGGGTTGGAAGCACCTGGTGTGGTCAGTGCCAAAGCCAAGTTGGAGCTTGGAGAGGTTTTGGGTGGGCAACGCCAAGTTGGGTCTCGGAGGCATCCGGGTGTGTGATGCTGAGGGGTTGGGAGTCACCAGGTTCAGCAATGCCAAAGCCAAGCTGGGGCTCGTTGGCACCTGCCGTGCCCATCTTTGCTCAGCTGGGCTGGTGCGTTCTCTCCGGCAGGTGGGATGCGCCCCAACACCCTGGTGCTGGGCTTCTACGATGATGCGGCACCGCAGGACGGTCTAGCCCGGCACCCTGCCTTCACCAGCACCCGTGAGGAGGTCCCCCTGGGCTTCCCCCCTCTTCGGGCACCCACCGCCCCCAAGCTGCTGTCAGCCCGGGAGTACGTGGGCATCGTGGCTGATGCCCTGAAGATGCTTCGCAACGTCCTGCTGGCCCGGCAGCTGGAGAGCCTGGACAAGGCCTGGGAGCTGCGGCGGGCTGCCAGCCCCCCGCCCACCATCCACGTCTGGCCTGTCAACCTGCTGCGGCCCGACAGCGCCCGCTACGCCGACACCTGCAGCCTCTTCCTGCTGCAGATGGCCTGCGTCCTCAACATGGCGCGGGCCTGGCGCCGGGCCCGCCTGCGCCTCTTCCTCTGCGTGGAGGCGGGCGCCATGCCCCATGCCCAGGAGGAGAAGCTGCGCCAGCTCCTCAAGGACTTGCGCATCCAGGCCCAGATCCAGCTGGTGCCCTGGGACGCCGTCACCTGCCTGCACTGGCAAACCCGCCAGGGACCCCCGGGGGGGCCGGCGCCCGCCGGGGCGGCAGCGGAGGAGGAGGAGGAGGAAGAGGCGGTGAACTTCCCGGCCAACGCCACCCAAGTGTCGGATGAGTACGTCTGTGCCGCCAACAAACTCGTCCTGGAGCAGAGCCCTGCGCCGGCTGTGCGTTTCCTCTACCTGCCGCGGCCGCCGGCCGACACCAGCCTCTACCCGCTCTACCTGCACCAGCTGGAGCTGCTCACCCGCGGGCTGGGCCCCACCGTGCTGGTGCACGGGGTGAGTGCCGTCACCAGCACCCAGCTCTAGGTCACCCCCCCCCTGTCCCAGCGTGTCCCTCCCCCCCCAGCTCCCTGCACCCTCCTTCGCCCAGTGCCTTTAGCAGCCCGAGCCTGGGGATGGCCCCAGCCCCGGTGTCCCCAGCCCGGCGGGCAGGGAGGGGTCGGTGCCCCATGCCGGGAGGTGGGTGCTGGGGGAGGGTNGGGGGGGGGGGGGGGGGGGGGGGGGGGGGGGGGGGGGGGGGGGGGGGGGGGGGGGGGGGGGGGGGGGTGTCTCTTGCACAGGCTTCAAGCTGCCCTGGCAGGATCCGGGCACAGCCCTGGCACCGTCCAGGCAGCACGGTGCATTCATGGTGCCTTTTCTTTGGGGTGATAGTGGGAGATGGGGGGGTCCCAGGGGGAGCCAAGCACTGGGTGCCCCTGTTGGCTACTGGGAGCCCCTTGGTGGCACCCTGCCCTGTGCTTCCCCCATCCTGCAGTCCCCAGCCTCTCCTCCGCCGGCTCCTCCGGGCACCCAGCCAGCAAGCGGGGATTGATTAAAGGCAGGCTCGACCTTGGTGCCCCAGCTCCCCGCCATCCTCCCTGCCTTTCATTAGGAAAAATTAAATGGGAAGGGGTGGGGGAGGGGAGCCCGGATGCCTGGGTTCCCTGCGTGAGGCTGGGGGCGGGGGGAGCAGCTGGGTGCTGGCCCTAAGAGCTGCGGGGTATGGCACCCCAGACCTTCCTTGGCACCCCCAGTGCTGCTGGGTGGGGGCACCGAGATGCTTTAACCTGTAGCTCCCCCCCCCCCATGGGGTCTGACCCCCTGGTCCCGCCAGGGAGGGGGAAAATATTATGGGGGTGGGGGGTTGCCTTGCCCAGACACCTGTGTCTGCTGGCCTTGTTTTGGGACCTGTCTCATGGGGTATCGCCACCTCCCCACACCCATCATGACCTGCACGGGGGAGCTGGCAGTTCCTCCTCCCACCACCCCCCCCTTATTGATTAGGGGAGGGCAGGAGATTTCCTGTGTGCTGGGTGATAAATCCATCGGGTACCTGGCAGGTGGGCAGCGTGCCCGGTCAGTGCCTGATGGATCGCTTCCTATTAGCCCCGGCATGGGGCCGGGGGGGTTGTCACTGCTCCAGGCCAGGCTGGGCTCTGGTGTGGGGGGGGACAAACGTGGCACTGCTGCCTGCGCCTGCTCTCACCAAGCCTGGCACTGCCAGCTGGCAGCTCTGCTCGGCCGGAGGGCTGCAGTGGGGGGAAGAAATGGCAGGGGGGGAGCCTTCCTCCTCACCTCCCCACGTTTTGCAATGGGTCATGCCCCAAATTGTGCCTAAATTCCCACCTGGCGGGCGGGCAGGGGGCTGGGGCTGGCTTTGCTCCCCGCCGCGGGAGATGGGTGCCCTGGGGTTGGGCACCGTGCAGCCCGCGGGATTTATTTACAAACAGGCGGGAGCTGGCACAGGGCAGCCGGGCACCAGCGGGACCCGGCGGCCTATAATGTTAATTATCACCACGTAATTAAAAGCCCATAAAAAGCCTCACACTTCATTAAATTAAAGCTTCCCCGCACAGTGCCGACGGGCTCCGGCAGAGTTAACCTTGGCCGTGCCAGGCACCAGCTCCACGGCAGCTGGGGACCTGCGGCCGGGGGGGTTACAGGACCCCCAGCTGGGGGTGTACAGCCTGCCACAGCGTTGTAGGGGGGGGTGCAGCATTGCACGTGCGTGGGCATCCCCCAACACCATTCATCATCCCCAGGCACCCACAGGGAGCACACTCGGCTGCACGCGCAGTGTGGCACACACGGAAATGTCCCAGTCGGAGATGCCCACGTGGCATCGCCCAGACGTGTGTGCCCACACCACTGCTGCAGACATGCCGTCACACGCACTGGGACACGGGCAGGGGGCTGACACTGGCACACATGTGCACGCCCAGATGTGCACACGCAGCATGCACGGCCGCTGCAAAGGCGGCATCGTGCACCGGCACAGCAGCTCTGGCATGATGGCTGTGGCGCACAACGCCCACACGGCGCACACCTACACAAACAACATTTCCTCCTCCTCCTGACACACAGACACACACCCTGCGTCTTCTCCAAGCTCCTGCCCTTCGCCGCCTGTGCCTGGAGAGGTGATGGGCTCCAGGGAAAGCACCCATCTGTGCCTGCCCCCTCTGTGCCTCAGTTTCCCCAAAGGCTGGGCTGTGCCAGGGGGAGGGATGCATGGGGGGCCCCCCCAAACCCTCCTGAGGGCTTGGTGCCCTGGGTCAGGGATGCTGCGCTGAAGCCTGGGGGGGCATAAAGTGGGGGACACTCCTCGTAGCACAGAAGGAGGGGCAGGTGTGCAATGGTGCGGGGAGCATGTATGCATTAAGGGGGGGCATGCATGGACTAGGAGTCCGTGTGTTTGTGTGCAGAAGGGGGGCAACTGTGTTGGGGGCTGTGTACGTGCACAAGGAGGGGTGTGTGCATACACACAAGCGGTGTCTGTATGTCCACATGCATTAGGGTGTATATACACCCCTATATGTGGTACACTGATGGGCACACAGGTCTGAAGGTGTGGGGGGGGGGTGAGCCAGGGGAGCACACACCTATGCAGACGGGGTGTGCAAGGCGGCACATGCCTGTGCCGAGCACCCCCGGGCACCGCCGCCGAGCGGGGCCACGGGCAGGGGCCAGCCAGGGGGCTGCGGGGGGCAGGCATCGGCGGGTGCCCGTGCCCTGGCCCCGCGGGGGTGGGCAGCCAACGGGCCTCGGCTATTTCTTGGAAATTTCGCAGCATTCATTTCAGTGCAAATAAAAGCTGTCATTGCCGGAGAAATGATACTGATCGGGGTCTGAAAAGACAGCAAATTACCCGCCTGAAAATGCACCGCTGGAAAAAAATGCATATTAAACACACAAAAAGGCACTTTGCCATCAGCCGCGCTTCCCCCGCCGCTCCAGAATAACCACACTTTACATAATTCTCCCTCTCCACCTCCGAATTAATTTCGCAGACAGAGGCAGAGGCAACCCTCTGACAATAGCGGAGAGGAGACGTGGCGGCGGCTGGGGGGGGAGTGAGGCCAGGGGCTGCTGGGGAGGCGCCTGGCTCCGGGCTGGGGGCACGGTGGGTAACGGGGTGCTTAGGGTTGGGGGTGGCCGAGGGGTTGGGGGGGGGACTGAGGGGTTGGGGGGGGCTGGGTCCATGGGTGAGGGTTGTGGGTGCTGGGTGGATGTGCCCAGCTGTGGGGTGGAGTGCTTCTGTCCTTCCCCACTTGGGTGCTGGGGATGGGGTCTCTTGGGGTGGGGGTTATGGGGTGATGCCCACCCCAGCAGGCACCTCTTGGGCCAAGTGTTTCCTGTGAGGGACAATCCCTCACCCCCTACCACCAGGGTGAGCCAGCTGTATGCCCACCCCAGAGCCTGGCACCCTCCCTGGAGGCAGGCAGGCCCTGGTGGGGTGCACATACCCAGCGTGGTGGGGACCCCAGTGCACCCCCCTGCTCTGTGCTCCCACCAGCAGTGCTAGGAGTGCGGGTACACCCAAAGGGCACTGTGAGGCCATGCTGCCCATCTCGGTTGACACCCTTAGACTAGCACCCCTCTAAGAACCCCCCCAGGAACCTGCCCCACTAGGCATGAGGACACCATGCCCAGCACCCCGGCACTTCCGAGGGGGAACAGCGGGTGCAGTGGNGGTTGGGCTGGGCGGGTGCTCAGCACCGACGGGTTGGCGGAGGGGAGGGCGGGCGGCGGAAGTTGGCACCGCGCTGCTTTGCATTTTCAATGACAGACCCATGCCGGGTGCTCGGGAGAGTGGAAAAATCTTATTTGTCACCTGCTGGCGTTGCACGGAGGCTCCCGCGCCGCGGCTAATCTCGGGGAAAATGAGGATGCCGGCGGGGTGGCCCGCGGGACGGGCAGGGCAGAGCAAATCTGGCGAGGCGGGCGCTGCCCTGGGCCCTGCTCGGGGTCGGGACCATGTGCCGCAGGACGGGCAGGACCCTGGGGTCACACCAGCCTGGTGATGCCCGGGTGTATTGGCACCATGGCACGGATCCTGCCTGCTGGGGGTGCGTGGGCTGGGCAGCGCCTGTGGGCATCCCGGAGCAAGTGCCCTGCACCCCCAGCCCTGTCTGTAAAGGCACAACATCTTTTCCTTCCATCCCAGCGTCAGGAGCAGCCACTTGCCTCGCAGTGCCAGCTCCACAGGTTGGCACTGCCTGTGCATCCTCTTGGGGCACTCAGTGGAGATTTTGGGGGAGTCGGCATGTGGAAGTGGGTGCAGGCAGTGTCTGACTCCCCGAATCTACACGCAGGTGCCCATCCTGCACCTGCCATACCCCAGCTTCTCACGATGCCAACTCCTGTGGGACGCCGCAGCGCTCTGCGGCCGGCTCAGATTTATCCATTATTTTATATCCACACGCCTTTAATTTTTACAGCCCTGTTGGAGCAATACCCAAGGCTGTTAATAACGCCAGCCCCCCGCCTCCCATGTGCATCCATCATGCTCCCACCACGGTGCCAAGCGGGTCTCGGGGCCAGGTAAGTGCAGGCATGAGGAGGCTGGTGTGGTGGCACCCAGCCCTGTAACCCCCACCTCCAGCCAGCCACCCCATGGCGAGCGGCAGGGCTGGCCACCCCATGCCCACCCACGAAGCAGCCTGGGTCTGGGTGCCCTTGCACCCTGCTGGGGCTGGTGGTGCCTGGCTGGTCAGGGTGCTCAAGCCAGGAGTGTCTGGTGGGATTCACGGAGCCCCTCTGCCCTGGTGTGTACCCCAGGGAAGTTTTGCTGCAACACCCAAGTGTGTGAGCGTGCCAGCGTACGTGTGTGCCAGTAACAGCAGCTGGACGGCAGTATGTTTGGTATGTGTGTGTGGGAGCGCAGTGTGTGTGTCTGTACTGGTGTGTGTCAGCATGCATAGACATACATGTGATCTACATGTGTGCCACTACCTGTGCATGTGATGCCACATTAGACACCTTGCCCAGGCTGTGCCTGGCACCCCAGCAAGGAAGAGAGCAGCCTCAGCCGCCCCAGGCAGTGTGGGCTGTGCCTGTGACCAGCCCTCAGTGCCCACGGGACCAGACAGCGGGTCCCACGCCAGCTAAGCCACCCATCCCCATGCCAAGCAGGGTCCCCATGTCACGTGTAGCACAGCACCCAGGATGTGCTGCCTGGGCTTCCCACCCCAGCACCCAGGAAGACCCAGGGCCCGCTCCGAGCACCCAGGGCTGTGCAGGCACGGCGGCGGTGGGGGAGGAGGGAAGGGGAGGCAAGGGCGGCAGGACACCCCTGAGCATGGCGGGCAGGAAGGCCGTGCGGGGCCGGAGTATGCGGCCATTGCAGGGGGCTGCCGTGGGCGGCGGGAATTGCTGGGCTGTAAATCTCCTTGCTGGCCCCCCCCGTGGCAGAGCGGCTCACGATATTTATGTTGGGGATTTATCTGCAATGCAGTTTAATATTCCCGGACCTTCGCGTGTGTGCATGTGTGTGTGTGAGTGCATGGCCCCCTCCCCGTGCCACCCCGTGCCACCCCCATGCCACCCCTCTCACCCGGAGCCTCCCGGACTCCGTCTCCTGCCCACCCGCAGCCCTCCCCCCCCTGCACCCACCCTGGCAGGAGGGGACGGGCCCCCCCCGGGGTACCCGGCCACTGCGGGGGGTGCCGAGCCGCCGGGATGCGCCTGGCACAGGCCACCGGCCGTGCCCGGCCGTGCCCCTTCTGGGTGCCGGTCTGCCGGGGGGTGGCAGCAGGGTCCCCAGACGGGGGATGCCAGGCGGAGTGGCATTGCCAGCCCTGTGCCAGCCCCCCGGGGTGAGGGGCCCGGGACCACCCCCCCCCCGCCGCTCTGCCTCCCCGCCGGCGGGGATGAGGTAAGGCTGGCGGGTGGCACAGGGCTGCTCTATTTGCATAATAATCTCGTTAATGGAGCCTGGCCTGCGGGAGAGACGGGCTGGAGACGCCACCCCCTCCCCGCCCCGCTGCCTCCCTCCGGCCCCGCCGCTCCGCCAGCCGCGGCGCGGGGCGCGGAGCGGAGCGCGGGGCGCGCAGCCGGACGGGTAGCGCCGGGTCGGCCCGCCAGCACCCCCGGGCAGCCTGCTGACACCCCCGGAGCAAGCCGGTGAGCAGCCCCCAGCACCCCTCGAGCAAGCCGGGCAGCATCCCCGAGCATCCCGGGCAGCGTCACCTGAGCATCCCGGGAGCATCCCCCAAGTGTCTCGGTGAGACAGCGGTGAGCGACCCCCGAGCACCCGCGGACATCCCGGGCAGCATCCCGGGGAACATCCCCCGAGCACCCCCGAGCACCCCGGTGAGCAGCCCGGTAAGCACCACCACCCCCCCCGCCCTGAGCAGCCCGGAGAGCACTTCCCGAGCCTGCCGGCCAGCATCCCGCGAGCATCCCCCGAATATCCCGGGCATCATCCCGAGGAGCACTTCCCGAGCATCGCTCGAGCAACCCTCGAGCATCCCCCGAGCACCACAGGCATCATACCGGCGAGCACCTCCCGAGCATCTCCCGAGCATCCCGGCAAAGCACCTCCCGAGCATCCTGGGCAGCATCCTCCGAGCATCCCGGGCAGCATCCCCTGTGAATCCTGGGCAGCGCCCCCCGGGCACCCCCGAGCATCCTGGGCAGCATCCCCAGTAGCAAACCCTGAACATCCCGGGCAGCCCCCCCGCCCCCCCGCGCCCCGCCGCGTCGCGCCATGCTCGCCGCCGGCCCCTCAAACTTTCCGGCGGTGGCGGCGGCGGCTCCCCGGCACGGGCATCGCCGGGCTGCGGCGCTGGGGCACAACTTTGCCCAAGTTGCGGAGGGAGAGGGGGGTCGCGGGGTTTGGGGGAGCCCCGCCGCGGGGATACCGGCCACCTCCCGAGCGGCTCTTTGTCCCCAGCTTGTCCTCTGCCGTCTGCAAATT
>RSEF01000009.1:18172505-18198827 GCA_003993805.1 Himantopus leucocephalus
GGGGGTGGGAACGTGCCCCAGCCCTACTCCCTGCACTCTTGGGGCTGGCACTTGGGGCTGGCATCCTCCTGATGTGGTCATGCCCCTCCCACCCCCCAGTTTGAAGTGGATGAGAAGACCTACTTCAAGAACATCCTCAACAGCATCGCCTTCGGCATCAGGCTCTCGGTCAAGAAGATTCGGCAGGAGGTGGACAAGTCTGCGTGGGTATCCCCTTGCCCTGTGGGGGTGGGGGCATGGGGGGGG
This sequence comes from Himantopus leucocephalus, assembly GCA_003993805.1. Taxonomy (NCBI): domain Eukaryota; kingdom Metazoa; phylum Chordata; class Aves; order Charadriiformes; family Recurvirostridae; genus Himantopus; species Himantopus leucocephalus. The sequence goes on from RSEF01000009.1 coordinate 18,172,752, forward strand.
CACAGCATTGCCCCACCGATGCCCCCTGTCCCCATGCCTGGTTGCACCCCACGGGGTGTAGGCAGGAGGGCACAGGGCAAGCCAGGAATGCCCCCCTGACCCCCCCCCAGCTGTACAAGGGGGTGGCATTTCCGTGCCCCCGCAGCCTGGCACCGCTGTCTCTCCTTGCAGGTGGCTGCTGCCTCCCCAGGCGCTGAACGCCTACTACCTGCCCAACAAGAACCAGATGGGTGAGGCATTGCCCGGCCCCCCGCGCTCACCCCTCCCTGGGGCAGGGGGTGTGGGGAGGGCCCGAGGTGGGGGGCACAGTGCAGGGTCTCCTGGTGCCAGGTGATGCTGCAGGTGGGCACGGTACAGGGTGGCCCCACCAACTGCAGTGCTCTCCTGTGTCCCCAGTGTTCCCCGCTGGCATCCTGCAGCCCACCCTCTACGACCCCGAGTTCCCGCAGTGAGTGTGGCACTGGGGCATGGGTGGGGGGTGCCAGGGCAGGGGATGGGGCTGGGGACAGTGGCATGGGTGAGGGGTGCCAGAACACGATATGGGGATGCCAGGTCCTGGGCTCACCACCATCCCTGCCAGCACTGTGCTCTCCACTCTCTCACCTCTGCTCCCCGCTCCCCGCAACAGGTCTCTGAACTATGGCGGGATCGGCACCATCATCGGGCATGAGTTGACCCACGGCTACGATGACTGGGGTGAGTCACCCCCCCACCCCGTGCTGGGGCGGGAGGTGGGTGGGTGAGGGGCGGCCAAGTCACGGGGGCAGGATGCTTGGGTCCCTCGGGACTACCGGTGGTGGTGGGTGCCTCGGCAGGGGGACAGTATGACCGGCACGGGAACCTGGTGCACTGGTGGACAGAGCGGTCATACAGCAAGTTCCTGAAGAAGGCGCAGTGTATTGTCAACCTCTATGACAACTTCACTGTCTACAACCAACGGGTGAGAACCTCCCCCCCCCACCCACTGGGCAATGCCTGGGCACACACTGCCCCATGGGGGGGCCCCCACTGCTCTGTGCCCACAGGAGAGCATGGCTCTGCCCTGCTCAGTCCTGAGACCTGGGAACTCATCACACCTCAGGGCACTGGGTGGGGGAAACTGGGGCACAGCCTCAGTGCCAGGGTTGGGACGGGGGAATGCCTGGTCTGCTCAATCCATGTCTTTCTCGGCAGGTGAATGGCAAACACACGCTGGGGGAGAACATCGCTGACATGGGGGGGCTCAAACTCGCCTACTATGTAAGTGTCCCCCCCCACCCTGGGGTGTCACAGCCCCGGCAGGGCCGTGGGGCAGCCGCTGATGCCATGTCCACTGGTGGGGGCAGGACACCCTCAGCCCCACCTTGCTCCCTGCAGCAGGGAGCGGGCCTGATCCAGCTTGCTGNAGGACACCCTCAGCCCCACCTTGCTCCCAGCAGCAGGGAGCGGGCCTGATCCAGCTTGCTGACTGCTGGGGGCTCTAGGTGGGGGGCTCAGGACAGGTTTGGAGGGCACCCAGGCTGTGCTGAGGGCACCCCTTGTTCTCCAGGCCTACCAGAAGTGGGTGCGGGAGCACGGCCCTGAGCACCCCTTGCACCACCTGAAATACACCCATGACCAGCTCTTCTTCATCGCCTTCGCCCAGGTGAGCCCCTGCCCTCCCCACATTTGGCATGTACTGGGGCAGGGTGGTCAGCCAGTGTGGGGCCAGTGGCCCTGAGGGATGGGGCAAGAGCCATGCCAGAGCTGGTGCCCATGGTCCATCAGCAGGTCCTGGGCTCAGGGCATGGGGCTCAGCCGCGCAAGGAGCACCCTGCACAGCTGCTCCTGGGGACCCTACAATAACAAACACCCCATCACCTCTACAGTAACAAATGCACATGACCCTGAACTCTTAGGAGACCCTACAGCCAGGCAGCCCACTCCCCTAGGAGACCCTACAATAACAAACATGCCCCTATGCTCTCCCAACCCATCCATACCCCATACAGAGTCTCCCAGGAGACCCTGCACTAACAGCCACAACCAGGGCGTCACTGTCTTAGTCCCCTGGCAGTAAGAGGGGCTGTTGTGCCTTGGTGGGTGCCAGGACCCCATGGGGACCCAGGATGCCCCATTCAGCTCACCCATGGGAACCTTTCACCCCCCCACAGAACTGGTGCATCAAGCGGCGGTCCCAGTCCATCTACCTGCAGGTGCTGACGGACAAGCACGCCCCGGAGCACTACAGGTATCCATGAGCCCCGAAATGGGGAGGCACGGCAGTTGCCAGCCTTCCCCGTATCTGGCAGTGCCACACAAAGTGCGGGGGGCACCAGCATGGCACCAGAAGGCGTTGGGTGGGCATCCCTGGGGCAGGGGATGGGGTGCTGCTGGGGTGAGCAGGTGCCCCGAGTGGGGTGCATGGCAGTGGAGGGGGTGGGGGGAGCAGGGGGTGCCCGGCTCTGAGTTGCTCCACTCTCCCGGCAGGGTCCTGGGCAGCGTCTCGCAGTTTGAGGAGTTCGGACGGGTTTTCCACTGCCCCAAGAACTCGCCCATGAACCCGGCGCACAAGTGCTCGGTGTGGTGAGGCCGATCCCACCCCGGCAGGCTGGCACCCCCCCAACCCCGTCCCTGCCCGAGTGCCACCCTGTGCCCGCTCCCCACCTCCTCCTGACTCCACCTCCTACTCTCCAGGTGAAGGGGGCACCCCCGGGTGACGCAGGGGGTCGCCAACCCAAAACCAGGCACCTGCCGGAGGGGTGGAGGCAGCGGGGAGACACTTGGGGTGGGCATGAGCTCCTGCCCAGAGGCAGCTGCCGCCTGGTCATCCCCTTCCTACTCTCTGCCCTGCAAACTGGGGGGGCTCTGAGTCCCCACGGAGGAACACCGTAGGTGTAGGTGATGTAGGGCACCCCCCAGGCAACTGTGTACCCCCTCTTCTGTTCACCCACCCCCAAACCCTTCACCCAGCCCTACCGCATCCAGCCCAGCACGGGTCGGGACAGGGGGAGTGAACCAGAGATGCTCTGGGGTTGCCCTACACCAAAAGCCCCCCTACCCAGTGGCCTCCCCAGCACCCCCCCGTGCCAGCCCCATCCCGTCCCCACATCAGCCCTGCCAGTGGGTGGGCACAGCCGGCAGGGCTCAGGGCGGGCAATGCCAGCCTGCCCTGGGAGTGCAGGGACTTGGGTGCCCGCTGTATTTTTCGCTGCTCTTTCTGGTCAATAAAGTGCTGAATATGCCGGGTGGGTGCAAGGGGCTGTGGCTGGGGGATGGGCAGCAGCAGGCAGCACCCCCAACTCTGCCTGTACGGCACGGGAACCATCACAGTTACGTTTATTAACCATTGAGCACTCCACACAAGTGGCGTAGGGCCCCCTTGTGCCCAGGATTTGGTGCCCCACAGCTGCTGCATTCGGACTCTGGATGCTCCGAAGAGCTGGTGGCCACCACGGCCGTGGGGAGGGGGAGATGCAGGTCCGGCAGCGCCCGTGGGGTCAATGGAAGAGAGGCAGGAGGAGGGTGGGCAGGAGCAGGGCCAGAGCGGTGGCTTGTGTGCCAGGGGCAGAGTTCCGCTGGCGGCAGGTGGTGTAGGGCTCGAGGCAGGCGGCATAGGCCATGACGTGGGCCACGTAGGTCTCCTCCTGCACCCCGTGGAAGAGGTAGGCCATGGGGCCCTTGGCCAGGATGGCCACGTCCTCGCCACCATGGGTCTCCGAGTCGAGGGGCACGGCCGCCTGCTGCTTGTAGTTGTACTGCCCTGGGGAGGGGGAAGAAGTGGGTGAGGGGGGCAGCGGTGGCCCCCATCCCCATCCCGTCACCTGGCCATGGTCCCTGTGTCCTCACCGGCTATGTCATCATCCATGCTGGGCCGCTTAATTTCTATAGGGTAACCTGGCCCATTCCCGTAGAGGATGGAGGTGTAGTTCTTCCCATCAGCGGCTATGCCGGGGGCCACACCTGAGGAGGGGGCAATGGAGGGGGGAGGATCAGCCAAGAAGCCCCTGTATCACCCCTCTGGCCGCAGCTGGGCTGCCCTGGAGCTGGCAGTGCCCAGTATGGGGCAGTGCCTTGGTGGCTGGGCAGAGCCCTACCGAAGATGGAGGAGCCGCGCAGGGTGTAGCCGCCGAAGGAGAAGACGTGCGAGTGGTCAGCGGTGATGACGGTGAGGGTGTCTGCCTCATCTGTCAGGGTGCCTGCCCGCTCGATGGCCCGATCAAACTCCACTGCCTCTGTCAGCGCCTTATGGGCTTCACCATCGTGATGGCCATGGTCAATTCTGCCGCCTGCAGATGGGCACCCATGGTGGGCTGGGGACCGATGGCAGCACCCCCAACTCTTAGGCCCACCCCGGGATGTGAGACCCCCCTCTCGCCTGCCCCAGGGGCACCGGCCCTGACTTATCTTCCACAAAGAGGTAGAAGCCGTTGGGGTTCCTGTTCAGGATGGTGATGGCTGCCTCCATCATCTCAGTGAGCGACGGGTCCAGGGTGGTGTTACGCATCAGGTTGTACTTCATGTCCGCAGGTTCAAAAAGACCTGGGAAGGGACATGTTGGGGACAGCCTCAGTGTTTGCACATGTCCTGGTGCCTGCCAGGTCTCAGCGTGTGGGGTGTTTGTTACCCATCAAATAATTCACATTGGGGTCGGCGGCGGCATCCAGCATCTCCGTCTTGTTCCAGACGTAGCGGGCACCCTGCAGGTAAATCCCACAGCGGGGTCAATGGATGCCTGGTCCCGTGCCTGGGAGTGGTGGGCAGAGGACCGTCCTGCCTCATGTCACCTACCGGCCGTGCCTTCAGCCACATGTCTATGAGGTTATTGCCATCCTCGCGTATGCCGTTCTCTGTCTTGTGGGTGGGATACTCGGGGTCTGGTGTCCCCGCAGGGGTCATGTATTTTCGACCGCCCCCCAGGATCACCTGGAATGGATGAAACGGGCACAGCGTTAGTGTAGGTGCCTGGGGTGGGGTCTGCCCTTGCTTCCCCCCATGCATGGGTGCTCACATTGATGTCGACATTGTGGACCAGCTGCCAGGCGATGTCCTTGCAGCCCTCGCGGCGGGCTTCTGCAGGCATGCTGGCATCCGCGTACCAGTTGCGGTTTACCACATGGGCGTAGGTTCCCGAGGGCGATGCATGCTGCACCCGTGTCGTCGTCACGATGCCCACCGCCTTCCCTGCCACCCCCCCGACCCGTCAGGATCCATGAAAGGCAACTGGTGGGGCACAGGGTCCCCCACCATCGAGCCCTGGGATGCTCGGGGCACGGGGGGGCAGCCCCTAGCTTAATGCCCCTTGCCCTAGAAGGGTCCCCCACAGCCCCATTGCCCCGTGCCCCTCATTACCAGCTTTGCGGGCTCGCTCCAGCACTGAGATCACCTCGTTGCCCACTGTGGTGTTGCACTGTGAGTGGCGGGCGGCAGCGCTCAGCCCCACCGTCTGGTAGTTGCCCTTCACACCGCAGAGGTAGGCTGTGGCCGTCCCCGCACTGTCAGGGACCTGCCGGTCCACGTTGTACGTCTGCCGAGGACACGCACCAGTCTCAGGGCAGAGGGCGGTTGGCAGAGGCACCCAGAGGGTTGCCACCACCAGCACCCCTTGCCACGATCACTCGCATGCCTGAGGGCAAGTGTGGGACAGGCAGTGACCCTGTGCAACCAATATGCGCATCCCCCGGCTGCTCCCGTGCCAGCAGCCCCATGGGCATCACCCTGGCCCCATGCCCGGCGTGGCAGGGATTTACCTTGGAGAGAGCCACGTAGGGGAAAGCATCCAGGGCGAGGGGGGTCTCAGGGCCCAGCTTCCCCTGCTCCTGCCCCTTTAGGATGCGAGTGGCTGTGATGGTGGGGATCCCGAAGCCTGGGTGAGAAGAGAGGGTCCCGGTTACCCTCAGGACTGGGTGTGTTCCCTGCACCCAGCTCTGTGGGGCAGCAGTGATGCCAGCCTGCCTGCCGGGTGTGCCAGCGGGACTCACCATCCCCAAGAAAGAGGATGAGGTTTTTGGCTTGGCTTATCCTGGGCTGGATCTTGAAGGAGGCCTCGATGGCTGCAGCTGCCTGCTCGTTCCAGAAGGATGGCTTCTCCTCCTCCGCTGGGACAGGGCAGCACCCGTCAGTTCCAGCTCACCAGCACCCACATCCCTGGGGCACCCGCATCCCTGGGGTACCCGCATCCCTGGGGCACCTGCATCCCTGGGGCACCCGCATCCCAGGGATACCCACATCCCAGGGATACCCGCTCCCTAGGCATCCCCACATCCCAGGGATACCTGCTCCCTAGGCATCCCCATGCTGGGGCTGTTGCTGACATGGACCAAGAGAGGCAGGGTGCTGTTTGGGGTGGGAAAAGGCCACATGGGCTTGCAGCCACCACCCTGCTTGGGGGTCCTGGGGCAGAGAATGAGGGGGCAGCAAAAAGGGACATGATAGGGGGAACTATCTGGCAGGTGGGATGGGGCTACATCAATGGAAGTGGGAGGTTACACGCACTTCCCCCAGCACCCCTGGCCCAGAAGCAAGCAGAAACCTGACCCCAGAGGGGAAAACTGGCTTAAAGTCCCCAGACCATGGGGTAAACCCCATTAACCCTTGCAGAGCCAGGCAGCCCCTGCTCCCCTCCCCAAACCCTCCCTCTGGCCAGCCAGGCTGGTGCCCCATTTCCCCCACTGCAGCGAGCTGGGTACCCGTCCCCATCCCTGTCCCCACCTGGGATGACAGCAGCGCTGAGCCCTGCCCAGAGACCCAAGCAGAGGATGAGGGGTGCCAGGAGTTGCATGGTGAGATCCGGTAGCCCAATGCCGCTGGCAGTGTCTGCTACTCTGAGCAGATCTGGGGAGGGACTTTGGACCAGGATCAGCCCTTACGGGTTACGTGAAGAGGTTCGGCACATCTCAGATAGATAGCCTGGCGTCCTGCCGGGCAGCGGGCACAAAGGCCATGGGGCTGGGCTGCAGGCACCTCCTTGACACAACACCTTATCGCTGCTTAGAGCGCGGATGCAGGGGGTGAGGTGATGGGCAGTGCCTGGCAGGCGTCGTTGCCCACCCTGGCTGTGGTGCTGTGGTGCCAGCAGGGGGATGCCCTGGCTCACAGTGCCACCAGCAGTGCTGAGCATCAGACCTGGGGCAACAAGGGTATTGGGCGCACTTGGGGTGACTCATGCACTGAGCAGTCCTGCTCTTTGCCCAGCACTTTCTTGAGCAATAGATCCACTGATCTGGACTAAAACGCCACTCTTTGCTCAGCCCTTGCTGGGAAGGTACCAACACTTGTGTACTCTGTCCCAGTCTGGCAAAGCTGGGGTGGACATTGCCTCCCCTCACACTCATTTCATCACCTCCCTCACCCCAATGCCTCCAGCGCCGGTCCTGGGGGGAGGACTAGGAACCCCCCGCCTGGGGAAACGGAGGCATGGGGCAGCACCTTAGGAGGCGACCACCGCTGCAAACCCTCACATGGCAGATGGAGACAAACAACTTGTGTTTTATTGTATCCCTTGATCCTGCCCGCAGTGGGGACCCAGCTGCCAAGACCCTCGATGGGGCAGCCGGGGCAGCTCATGGGCAGACCGAGCAGCCCAGATTGAAGTGGGGCTTGGCCAGGGGCTTTCAGCCCCTCCCCATGTAGGCTGCCACGCAGAGAGCCAGGAGGGCAAGCAGGGGCTGTGGGGAGCTCTGGGTGCCACGGGATGCCCTGCGGGCTGCCCTGCACCCAGGCTCAGCAGCATAGGGCTCGAGACAGGCAGCGTAGGCCATGGCATGGGCGATATAGTGCTGCTCCTGCACCCCATGGAAGAGGTGGGCCATGGGGCCCTGGGCCAGCACCACCACGTCCTCCCCGCTGTGGGTTTCCGTCTCCAGGGGCACAGCTGCCTGCTGCCTGTAGTCCTTGTCCTCTGCAGGGAGGCAGGAGAAATGGGGCTGTGGGGAGCAGAGTCCCCTAGCCATCACAGGGATGGGGTGGCAGCTCCCATCACCCCAGTGTCAGAGCGATTCCTGCCCAAGTGACTCCTGAGCCACGCGGTGGCACTGGGACCCCGTGCAGCCCCAGTAGCCATGTCTGTGGGATGCTGCCTCCAGGCACCCCACACCCCCATCCCACCCCGAGCAGACTCCTACCTGCGGCAGGGAGGCTGACGGCTGGGCGGCCTCCGTCACGGATGCTGTAGCCAGGACCATTGCCGTAGAGGATGCTGGTGTAGGCTCGCTTGTCCTTGGCTTTCTTGGGGGCCAGCCCTGGCACAGGGAAAGACATTGTCACCCCCTGTCCCAGCCAGGTACCATTCCCCAGCTCCCTGTCTTGGCCAGCTCAGCCTCCAGTGGGAGCAAAAGGAGGAGACGGGAACAGGGATGCTCGATGCCCCTCCTCAAGACCCACCAAAGATGGAATTGCCACGCAGTGTGTTGCCCCCAAAAGTGAAGACGTGGGAGTGATCGGCTGTCACCACGGTCAAGGTGTCGGAGGGGGAGGTGAGCTCGCCTGCCCGTGCCACCGCCTGGTCCAGCATGACAGCCTCCATCAGCGCCTGCTTGGCCCGGCCGCTGTGGTGGCCGTGGTCAATCCTGCCACCTGCATGGGGACCACAGCTGTCACCCTCTCCCTCATCCCCTGGGATGCCCACCCGCTCCCAGGACGCGCATGCCCCCCCAGCCCCAGCCCTGCTGCCCGCCTGGGGCTACTCATCTTCCACAAAGAGGAAGAAGCCGTTGGGGTTCCTGCGCAGGATGCGAATGGCCTTTTCTGTCATCTCCACGATGGAAGGGTCCGTGGAGGTGTTGCGGTTCAGCTCATACTTCATGTCCTTGGGCTCAAAGAGGCCTGGGGGCATGGGATGGGGGGAGTCCACACCGGGGCCGCTTCGTGCCCCTGCCAGTACCCCCAGAACAGGGAAGAGGAGGAGGTATTGTCAGTGGTGCAGGCAGTGATGCTCTTACCCATCAGGTGGCTCACGGAGTCATCCTTGACTGCGTCGAGGCCCTTCTTGTCCCAGACATAGTGGGCGCCCTGCCAGTGAGAATAGAGCCAGTGCCAACAGCATGTGCCCCGTGCCTGGCGTCACGTCCCCTCCACCCCGGTGCAGTACCTGCTTGGCACTCAGCCATTCGGCAATCAAGTCTACTCCGTCCTTCCTGGTGCCATTCTGAGCTGGGTCCTCTGGGTACTCGGGGTCCGGGGTCCGTTTGGGTGTCATGTACATCCGCCCGCCACCCAGGATCACCTGCCAGGGAGATCAGCAGACCCTCCCAAGGTCGCTGGTGTCCCCTCCCTCCCTCCCATGCCCGCTCACATTGATGTCTGTGTTGTGCACCAGCTGGTAAGCGATGTCCTTGCAGCCATCCCGTAACGCCTCCTTGGGCATGTTGGCGTCGGCATACCAGCTCCGGCTGGCCGAGTGGGCATAGGCTGCCCCGGGGGACGCGTGCTGCACCCGCGTGGTTGTCACGATGCCCACCGACTTTCCTGCAGCACGGGCAAGGGTTTACGGGGAGCCCATCCAGCCTTGCACAGCACGGGATGGCCATGCCATGCCAGGCTCTCCGGCAGGGTTGCCTGCTGCCCCGTACCTGCCAGCCTGGCCCGGTGCAGGATGGAGTCCACCTCGTTGCCAAAGGCACTGCGGCATTTGCCATAGACGGCTGCTCCACTCAGCCCCAGCGTCTTGGCATTGGCCTTCACCCCGCAGAGGTAGGCTGTGCCCGTGCCAGCGCTGTCGGGCACCTGCCGGTCGATGGTGTAGGTCTGGAAGCAAGAGGGGGTCAATGGGGTTTCAGGCAGGGGCAGCAGGGCCGCACCCCCCGCAGCGCTGCCCCACTCACCTTGGCGAGGGCCACATGGGGAAAGGTCTCCATGGCCAAGACGCTCTCCTCGCCCGAGCCGCCAGCCAGCTGCCCCTTGTAGATCCGAGCCGCTGACATGGTGGGCAGCCCCATGCCTACAGGCACAGGAGAGCCGTGGGGTGGCAAGGGGCCAGGATCAGAGACAGTCCTGCCCTCCCCAGGCATTGCCGGGCGTCAGCTGGGGAGGAAGGGACCTGCACCAGTGCCATCTTCTCACCAGCCATGTCCCATGGCTGCTGTGGAGCCATGGGGCCTGGGTGGGACCCAGGGGACTCACCGTCACCCATGAAGAGGATGATGTTTTTGGCCCGCTGTGTCGCCGGCTGCAATGCCAGGGCTACCTCCAGCCTCCTCCTGGCCCCTTCATTCCAGTAGCCCGGGGTCTTCTCTGCGTCTGGAGTTGAGAGCAGTGCTGGGGGCATGTGGGGGCACCGGGTGCCCTGAGCATCCCCAGGGTGAAACCCCCTGTGGGGACCAGGGTGGGCATCTCCACCCAAGGCACATTGAGCTGCTCTGAGTTCCCTCCATGGGGGCCTTGGAGGGACCAGAAGCCCTTTGGGGATCAGCCCGGTCTTTGGCAACCCCAGGATTGCCCAGCGCCCATCTGCAGAGGGGGAAACTGAGGCACAGTTTGGCAGTGAAGTTCCTTGTGCCTCTCGGCAGAGGGGACGAGATGCCCGGGCATCAGCCCCCTGCGGCTAGTGTGTCATGTCCGGGCAACCACGGCTGGCTGTGGCTATGGAGCCACTTGATCCAAAGCCACTGCCAGAGGGTGAGGGGGCAGCAGGGTTGGGGAGGACAGGGACAGGACCTGCTTTGTTGGGGGCTGAGACAAACCCATTCAAAGGTTGGGGTCTCAAACCACCCTGAGGTGGCCAGGAGGGTTTGCTTTTGCTGGTATCCCATGGGGAAGTGACAGGGTCCCCGGAGACCCCCAGGGAAGTGGCACCAGACCCAACGCTCCCCCCACCAAGGGCTCCTACCCACCCTGTCCCACACGTCCCGTCACCTGAGGCTGCAGCAGCAAGCTGGGCGAGGAGGCAGAGGAGAAGGCAGGTTCCAGGGGAGAGCGGCCACCCCATGCTGCCCACCCCGGCTCCCTTCCTGAATGCCGCCTGCATCCAGGGCGAGGGGACAGCCCTTTATGGCCCTTCCCTGTCTCGCCGGAGGGCTGAGCCCCCGCCACAGGTGAGACGATGGGCTGATAACATTCAGGGACTATCTCCCAGCCCTGCCCAAGGCCCTCCCCGTGCTCCCAGCCCCCCCTGGGGCCATTCCTGCCCCCCACCAGCGAGGGAGGACCTCCTGCCTGTCCCTGGGGACCAGGGCACCTTGTGGCCCCCAGCTCCCATGGGGGCGGCTGCCTGCGGGACCCCGGGGAGCGGCAGGGAGGGCGCAGGGCAAAGTGCTGTTTTTGCAGACAGGCTGAGCTGGGCCGGGCCGGATTTGCCTTGTTTCCCCCGAGACAAACCCAAGGAGGGGGACACAGGGCTGAGGGGTAGGGGGAGGACATCTTGCTTTTGGTGTCAGTGTCCTCAGATCCCTTCTCCCAAGGGACACAGTCACACGCTGAGTGTCAGGCCCTGGGGCAGCCCGTGCCAGTGCACCCGCACAGCGAGGTACTGCTGCGGGCAGGGAACAGCCCCGTGCCACCAGCACCCAGCGAGGAGCAGGAGACACAGGGAGGAACAGGCTGCTCCCACCCTCTGCCACATCCAAAGATGATGTCCGCAGGTGGTTGCACCACGCCATCTGGAAGGATGCCGCCAGCAGTGCAACCCCTGGGGACCGTGAGTGACCCTGATGGCATTCACAGCTCGCCAGCTCCTGGGGAGCGCATTGTACCCAGCCCTGACCCATTCCAGGGCCTGATCCCCCATCCTGAGCCAGGCAGCCTGGGTTTGGCCAGCTCCTGGCTCCTGCAAAGGGCAGATGTGCCCATGCCAGGGCCACAGATGTGCCCAGGGCCACATCTGTCACCACTGATGAGGCAGAGTGAAGCAGGGCCCCCTCCCTGCCTGGCACGGTGGATCCACTCCTTGGCAGAGGTCAATCCCGCCACCAGCCACCACCCATGGCTGCCTGTCCCTGCAGGGGTGATGAAGTGGAGGTGGCTAGAGCAGCCCATGCCCCCAGAGACATTGTGCATGGGGTGGGTGGGGGACATGGGGACGGGGAGCAGGCAGAGGTGTCTGGAGACTGCAGAGGGGCTGGTTAGTCCGCGAGGGACTGGACACTCTTGAGCCGCAGGGACATGGTGCTGCAGGGTCCCTAAGCGGGGTGAGGTTGGAGACCAGGGTGTGAGGGGCTGGAGCAGTACGCGGTGACTCCCGGTGAAGGCTCAGCCTGAGGGATTCACCGTCAGAGCGGAAGCCGGGAGGACATGTCCACCTGATCCCCCATGCCATCCAGCTGAGCACAACCTGTGGCCAGAGGAGGCGGCGAAGCTGCCTGGATTTCACAATGCCGGGAAGCGGCAGGCAGGGGAAGGCACGGGGCTGCCCGGGAGATGAGTTATTGCTGGGATTCCCAGCTGTGGGAATGCAGAGGAGACAAAATAAAACCTGCACGAGCCTCCCACGCAGCTGCTGACCCAGCTTTTATTACATGACACACAACCCTGCAAGAAACCCTCCTGCATGGCCCCATGGCCGCATCCCACTGCATCCCACCACATCCCACATGGGATGTTGGAGCCAGCCCCTCTCCACTCCTGGGGACACGCGTTCCCACTTGGCCCTCACCACAGGCACCCAAGGTGGCTGGGGACGCACACCACTGCCTTTAAAAAAAAAAGAAAGCATCAGGCTAAAAATATCCGAGAGCAGAAATGCTCTGCCTCGGGCAGGCTCAAACCCCGAGCCCCACTCCCAGCCGGAGTTAAAATCCAAACCAGGAACAAAATGGCATCGTTTTTAAAACTCAAAACCCCAAACTCCTCGTGGGTCCCCTCCATCCCCAACGGGTGCCAGTGCGGGGCCTGCGAGGTGAGCAAGTGTCGGCAGCGGGGAGCACGCACAGCCCGGGGTGCTCACTTCTCCGAGCTCGGTCTCTTGAGCAGGGCACTGTACTTGAGTGGGACACCATCCGACATCAGCACGACCTCCACCAGCGTGAAAATGGTGATCACCTTCAGTGAGGGAGAGAAAGACAGAGAAGAGGGTTTTTCAGGTGGCTTAGCATGACATCAGGATTTGCTTAGAGCCACGCTGGCTTTTGCTGCCTGTGCTGCAGCACCCATCGGGAGCTGGAGAATGGGGCAGGATGGCTTCGGATAGCTCTGCTGGGGCCCAGGGTGCTCCTGGGGCTGCGGCTGGACGCAGCATCTTCAAGGGCACCACCACTGGGCTGTGAAGACAGCCAGGGAACCCAAACTGACCTAAATAAGCCTCCCAAAACATCTTCACTTATTCCAGTCTGATTAGGCCCCAGTCTTGCTGTCCACACAGTCTGGGAAGAAGCGTGGGTGACTCTGCCCTCAGCTTTGGGTCTCAGCCTCCCCTGAAGCCCATCCGTGTCTCCCTTCTCCAGCCAGAGAACACACATCATCCCTTAATGAAGCAACTTGGCCAAGCGCCAGCAGTGAGCTGCAGCGAGAAGGGTTTCCCACATGACACTGAGCATTTTCTCAGCATCCTGCAAGGAGGGAACAACCCCCCTGTGTTCCTGCAGTGAGAGGAGACCTGGGAAGGGAGCACAATGGGTGACAAAGACACAAAGGAATAAAGACCCAAGAAAATCAATCCCTCCTGTTCAGGAACGCGCCGCTGCCTGCTGCCACCTCCCTGGTCCTCTGACTCCATCTCTTCGGGCAATTGTATGGATTAAAAGCGTAAAGCACTGATCAGGTCTATCCATGAGTAACGGTTAACAGGCTGGCTGGGACACTGGGAAGGGGCTGCCCTGGGGCCATGGCCAGGCATTTGGGGACTTTGCTTGCCAGAGCCCGTCCCCAAGCCCTGCGCTGTGGCAGGGCTCGATGGGGCCATCTGCTCGGGGCTGGCCCACAGGAGGAGTGGGCACAAAGCCACCGGTGTAACCTTGTCACACCCTTCCCAGCTCATCCAGCGCCAGCCGCTCCAGATCAATCCTTCCGAGCAGGAAAATCTCATCGAGATTTAAATGTATCAAAGTGGCCAGCGAGGAGCAACCGCAGGGAAATCCTTCTGCAGGCAGCTGCCCAGATAGCTGCTGGCTATCTAGCACCAGCCCCCTGCTCGCCCCAGCTGGCAGGAACGCGGGGGGCAGTGGCCATGGGGCAGCCCCCAACGTCTGGGGGAGTCAAATGGGGATTATCAGGGCTCTCCCTTGCAATCCTGCCCCATCGCTTTGCTGAACCGCCGGGGAACAGCACGATTTCACATGAATTCCCTTGAGTCTTAGATCCACTTCATACTGAAGCCCTGCGTAATGCCCACTGAGGTCCTGGCCATCTCCTGGAGCTCGGGGAGACATGGGGGTAACACCTCCCCACCACGGCAGGGCCAGCCAGCCCAGACCCCTGCATGGCTTCCAGCAAACAGCCTTCCCCGATGTTCCTGCTGCCTGGCTGGGCTGAGCCAAACGGGGAAGCAGAGGCCAAGCGCCATGGCCAGGTGGGCAGCTGGGGGGACTCGGTGCCACAGGGTGTCCGGGTGACATCTCCTGTGGCTCAGCACAGCTCCTGGGGATCCGGCTCATCCCAGGGCTGGAGATTTATCGACCTGGGGATCTGTCGGCTGGGAGGACAGCTCAGAGCCTGCTCCCAGGGGAGGGCTCTGGTGTTTTCTTAGGAGGTGTGGAGGGTTCGTGGAGGAGTTTCCTCTACCGCCGAGTGTTTGCTTAACCAAAATGGGCCCTGCTCACGCTGGGGCATCATTTTTCATGCGGGTCCCTGCTAGGATGTAAGTGATACCCACTCCTACAGGAAAGGAGGAACCGAGGCCACTTCAGGCAGTGTCCAGGGGGCTTCTCTGCTCCAAGCTGAGAAAGGAAAGCTCAGTTTCAAAGGGAGGGAGGCCTGCGGAAGCAGGGGAGCTCAGCTGGCTCTGACCGCAACATCATCCCTGGAAAGGGAAGGACTCCCCAGGACATGCATCATACCAGCTGGGAGGGTCAGCCCAGCCCTGTATCGGGAGTCCTTTTCATCCAGCCCCAGGTGGACAAGGATAGGTTGTGCTGGGCTTGGCTGGCAACAGGGTTCAAGCGCAGAGCCCCCGGAGCGGCGCAGAGAGAGGTGGGGACTCAGCCCTCCTGCCCAGGCAGCAGGCAGGGATCACAGCAGTCATCACAGATGCGATTTTATAGCGACGCCAGACAAAAGTTGGCAAAGAAGCACCACTTAATCAAGCCAGACAAATGCGATTGCTCCTTTTGATTGAGTTACCAAGTTAATAGATGACAGGGACACAAGAGAGAGATCTCTAGATGCTGTTAAACCATTTGACACTGCATCTCAGGAAGCCTGACGTAAAAAATTCCTTCTAATTGGGTCTCAACCCTGTCACAGGGATGGAAACCCAAAGGAAAGGCCTTGCCAGTGAGAGGGCAAGGAATGCCAGGATGGGGGGAGGGTCTAGACAGGTGCTGCCTTAGGCCTGATCTTACTTAACATCTTAATTGATTATCTGGAAGGAGGAAGTAAACAGCATGTTAATTCAATTCCTGGAGAAAACTGAATTGGAAGGCAGGGCCCACAGCAGGCAGGGCAGAGTCTGAAGGCCGTGGAGGGGTCAGGTGTGGGGGCAGCAAGGGGATGGAACCGGGCTGGATAGCAGAGGAGGTTGTGGCTGAGGTTGGGCTTGCTGGGGAGAGGGCACAGAGGGACAGCGGGACCTGACAGCCTGCGAGGTGATCATACCTCCCGGACCTGTCCCTGTGGAGACCACCAGACCCACCGGCTGCACACGCCTCCACGCCAGCCCCATGGTGTTGTGAGCCTGTCCCGTGCTGGGGAGTCTTACCTGGGGCACAGATTTCTGCTCTGGCTTCTCCGGCTCCCACATGAGCGTCAGCTCTGGCTTCTTCCCCATCTTCTGGAAGTGGAAGCCCAGCAACGGCAGTGCCTGCAGGCAGGGAGAGTGTTTGGAACAGCCCGTGCCCCTGACAACATCCCTCCACTCAGCTCTCCCCCTTCACTTTTCCTGTGGATGGGGATGATGCTGCTTTTGCCCGGCACACTGCCTCTGCAGGTCTTTAACAACGGGGATGCAGCAGCCTGTGAGCCTGAGCCTAGGACATAAATCAGGGGCTGCTGTGATACACAAACAGCCCATATATCATGCTATATGTCCTGTTTAAAGATGTCATTGCCAGCCATATAACCAGGTTATTAAGAGAAGATGCTGTCACTAACCGCAGGTGCTGCCCTACAGTGGTGCTGTCACAGCCCCAGATATACCGTCTGATGAAATGAAATGAAAACCAGCCTCTCTCCCTTTCCTCACTTCAGCCCCATCTTGATCTCTGTCCCCCCGAGTCTGCCTTTATTCCCTTTTAACTAGACTAGATCACCCCTAGCATGCAGCAGGGAGAAGCTGGTTCTCAGAGACTGGGCTGCTCCAGACCACCACAGCCCCTCGTGCCTGCCCGGGGCTGAGGGATGGAGGGGAGACCCCAGGAAGGCCCCCTCCCCTCCAGCCAACCCGGCTTGGGTGCAGCTCTGCCAGTTGCTGGGCTGGCACAGAAGGGCACCAGGACAGCCACTGCCTCCAGTGACACCAGGCTGCTGCAGCCATCTCTGGTGAGACAGCGTTGGCACTGTCTCACACTGGTGAGGTACTTACATTGCAGTAGATGCGCTTCTGGACTCCAAACTTTAGCACCAGAACATCAAAGGCCTCGTTCAGGACACCCATCACCATGGCCTCTGACTCCAGAGGACCACATTCCTGCCAAGAGACAGGGCTGTCACTACAGCAGCATCCCCCATCCAGCTGTCCCCAAGGGGGCCAGTGTCTCCAGGTCCTGGAGCTCTGGCAGTGGTGGTTGCTCAGTGCATCCCCTCACTGTTTGCCTTCCCCAAGGCCAACTGGGTGGCCACGCAGCCCTCTGCCCGATGGCATCTAGGCTGAGCCTTCATGGGGAAATCCAGAGATGCCCGAGGGGAAGACAGTCTTGGCTCTCACCCTGACAAAGATGGCGAAGAACAGGTCAGCACTGAGCTCCTGCACCCTCTTGGAAGCCATCTTCCGGTCGTTGCAGTGATCTGCCTGTCTCTGGATGGCCTCCTTCTCCATCTTGATGGGGGAGCTGGCACCTGGGAAGGGGACAAGTGACAATGACGTGCCCATGCTCCCTCCTGCTCCAGACCCATTACATGGCACTCTGGACTCAGATCCTCAGCTCGCCTCTGTGTCCCTGTTATTTGAGGGCACCCATGTGCCAGGGAGCTGCCCCGTGGGACGCAGATTCCAAGCACCCAGCACCTGTGACAGGCAAGGCGGGAACCCGGGAGTCCTGCCTGTGCCAGGCACAGACACCCCTTCCCCCGGCAGCACCCAGGGCTGCTCTGTAAGCGGCCGGGTGGCACCCACCGAGCGAGGCAGAGAGGAGACGGTGCACGATGACATCTGCGTAGCGGCGGATGGGTGAGGTGAAGTGCGTGTAGAAGGGCACATTCAGGGCGTAGTGGCGAAAGAGGGCCTCGTCCTCCAGGACACCAGTGCAGAAGTAGAGAGCCATCTGAAAAGGGTGAGAATCGAGGGAAGAGGGTGAGCAAGGATGGTGGCAGGACCCTGCACAAGGCTGTGGGGGTCTGTGTCTGCAGGACAGAGCTCCAGCAGTTGATGGTCCTTCACCTGCCGCTCAGTTCGGGCTGCGCAGGGACAAGGTGGATGGTGCAGGGACTGAGCACAGAAAAAAGCAGGCAAAGCCACTGCAGGGAGCTGCTGGCTGCCAGCTAACCTTGCCTGGCCCCAAGGATTGCATCAACTTTCATGTCACACATGGGTTTAAACAGTCTCCTGCTTCTGCTCAGGCCCTGGGGCTCAGTCGCCATCCCCCTGTCTTCCAGGGCAGAGCCCAGCCTGTCCTGTGCCAACTGTGGATACTCTCCCAACAAGGGGTCTCGCACAGCGGCTCCCGTGCCAGGCTCTTTTGTTCTGGGTTCGGCTGCAGGCTCCGCACACACATTGCCCCTGCTTGGAGAGCACTGGGGGTGGGATGACTGGCTCCTCCATTCACCGAGGAGGAGGAGACAGCCCCGCTGTGATCCCTGCTGCTCCATCCCACCACGACAGCTGGGAAGCCGAGTGGCTGGACTGCTTGGCTAAACCAACACTGTGCTGCCCAGCAGCCTCTTCAGTGGGAACCTCTCCTGGCTGCGCCGCCCCTGTTATCCCACATGTTACAGCTTTTATTTTTACATCTGTGAAACACCAACCCTTAGGGCTGGGAAAACAATGGGGCCGAGCCCAGGCAGGGAGGGTAGGCTGTGCGGGTCAGGGGGGTTGCAGCAGGGTCACAGCACAGTGGCGATTGAATGAACCCGTTTAAAAATAAGAGCAAGTGATTTTAAAATAACAGGAGTAGCCAGCTCTGATTACAGAGCCGTCCTGGGATCCACGGTTTGGGCAGCTGTATCCTCCACTCTCCAGCCCAGCGGCACAGCCAGCTCCTGCTGAGCAGCAACGCACTGATCCGGGCAAGTAAATAGAGCAGGTTAAAAAAAGCAGCATCGGTCCCGGCCTTATTATGAGACCCAAGAGCTGGGATAGAAGCTGTGGCGGCTGCCAATTTCCACAACCCAGAATTAAATTGTTTCTGATGGACTCCATGAAGTATGGTCTACACTCAATTAGCTCGGCTCCCACCGAACAAGGCTCTGCGCGGGCGGGCAGGGAGATACGCTGAGCGCTGGAGGCTGCTGTGGGAGATGAGTGCTTTTGTGCAGACAGACAGCACGAAATCACAGGGGGTTTACAGCACCTATGCCAGGCTGCCAGGCAGAAGGGAGGAAGGTCCCTGCAATGCCAGGTAGTTAGAGAGCAGATCATACCCATTCGATGGCACAGGTCAAAATCCCTGCTATGAGAAAGCCACTGGGAAGGGCTCATCTCTTCCCTACACCCAGCAGTGCGGGGCAACCCCTGCCTTGCTTTAAGGGCAAGAAAAGATGCTGAAGGTCCCGCACTGCTTGTTGTTACCTGGGGCACTTCTTCCCGATGGATGTGCTGGCCAATCCCTGCTGCTGCTGGGTCCAGCACCACTTCTGACACCCTGTTGGCAGCTCAAAACCCTCAGGAGGTTGGCATCAGCTTGGGTATCATAGCAAAAATACTCCTCTGGGCTGCAGTAAGGTTACACACTGCAGAGAGCCCAGTCCGACACGTATCTGATACCCATCCTCACTACCATGACAGCATTACCCAGTGACTTCAGCCTGGCACAAAGCAGATGTTTTCTCATTAACAGATTCGACTCACAAGTGGTCTCAAATCCCCAGGGTTTGCCGCAATCCCTGGAGAACCGCGAGGAGCTTGGAAATAAATCAGCCCCAGCCAACCAGGGGCGGCTTTTGCTCTCACGGACAGATTGAATCCCCGAGTGACTGAGCCCCTGAAAAATGATATGTCGCTGCTCCTTCATCTGTTACGAGGCTCCTGGCATGGCAATCCAGGCGCTCCCCCAGACACATGCATTACCAGTAGCTTCCCATCTCCCTCCTCCTCCAAGAGGCTGATGTCTTGACCAGCAGCATGCAGCAAAGATGGAAGATGCAGGCTTGGCGTGACCATGGGTTAAACCTGTGGGCAGCTCATTTTGGCTGATTTAACTGCAGCTTTGTCCCTGAAACACCAGCATTATCACTGGGAGCTGCGACGCATGCAGGGATACGGGTGACTCCTCCGTGCCCTGGGCCCAGACGGTCTCACCACGCCATCTGTCAGAGCCATGTCCCAGTCCTTGACACAGGCACGGGCCCCTGCGTGGCTGTGCTCTGCAGCTGCCAACACTCAGACCTGTCCTCTCCCCAGTGAGGGACTGTGGTGTCTGGGGACACAGGCAGGATGGGGCCAATTCTCCCATCTGCTCTCATACTGGTGGGCAGACAGCAAAAAATCCTCCTCCCAGGGAAAGACCCTTCCACTTAGCTGTGCCGTTTCCGAGGGGCACTGACGTGGCTTTAAACTACCTGTCCTCCGCATTCAGCAGCAGAACAACGGTGGGAGTCTGAACTGTTCAGGATTTTGGGGAGCTGTGAGTCCACCCTGCAGCAAGTCTAGTCAGGGACCAGAAACCACAGAGAGCAACACTGATGTCTATCACCCCTGCAGTGCCGTGGTCCTTCCTTATGGACTGGAGGTCATATGGATCCACGACCACAAACGCATCCTGGGTGAAATTGGAAAGTGGCACTAAAGACAAGAGGAGAGTGTCTGCTCACCTGGTCGATGGCTTTGGCCAAGTCTGAAAATCCATTTCTAAGCTAAACAATAGTTCAGCAAATGGTCAACTGCATAAGCTCACCCCAGGATCAAGACAGATTTCTGCTTCTTCTCACTCATGCACTACTTCCAATAATGAAAGCACACCATCATGCACGGCAATACCATCCTGCCAGGGAACACTGGCAGACGGGAATGCCAGCAGATGGGAACACCGCTCACCATGCAGACACAGGCTGCCCTGTGGGGTCGACGGGCTCAGCTGTAATCCGGGTTTTGCTTATTATGGGAGTGTGCCAGACAGCAGGTTTGCCAGGCACAAGTGGACTGCACAGCACACCTGAACACATGGGCACCTCAGTCTTCTGATGGTGAAATGAGTCTAGTTCCTGCCAAAATCATGTGTCACAGAATATCTCCTTTAAAAGTTCCTCCTTCTTCTTCCCTAAACTCTCTGTCTGGTATCTGTTCTGCAGAAGACTTCATCCACAAAACCTTGATACCTCTTTTGGGTATGGATCTGACATGTATTCACAGGGCTAAATCTTAACAAGAGCCACCGGGAGGTATCTCAAAGTACACCCACCACTTCTCAGACCACAGCCTCAGGAGACCACAGAGGCAAAATTTCAGCAAGTCAGTGTGTCCCAAAAAGCTCATCTTCTCCATGGCGCCAAGGCAGAACCAAGTTGCCTTCTCCTTGCTTACCCCTCCTGGCCCACAGCCAGGCTTGCTCCAAGTGCGGAGCAAGTCCAGCTTGCACCACAGTCAGCAGGACCAGAGAGGGATCCCAGGGAATGCATGTCACCAATGCCTTCACCTGTTAGCAACTTCCACCCAAAAAGGAAGATGTGACAGAAGGGACCAGGACAAGTCAAAGCAGTACGTGGGACCTGGGACAACACAGCCAACTCCAGAGGACACTCCCTGCGCTTTACAGAGCAGCACTCCTGAGCTGGACACACACACGGGGGGTGGGATTTATTGAACGGCTTCAGTCCCCAATCCCACTTGCGAGCAAGCATTAAGTCACTAAAGTACAGCAGGACTTCAGGCAACTGCTAACGAGTAAATGGAGCAAATAAGCTAATTAGAAGAGTGACAGTCAAATAAGGGATGTTGGGAAGATGATTCATTCCTGCAGCGATAAGCAGGCCACAACAGAGAGACCATTTCAGGCATGTGTCTCTCTCCCTGTGGGGTAGGACTACCCTCAGAAGAGGCTGTGCTATGCCCAGCTCCAAACGTAGAAAGGCAGATGCTTCACAAAATCTTTTTTTGATGGTGATAAGCACCCAAATAAGTGTCCTGAGCGGCAGATGTACCAAACACGACAATCAGTGTGAGCAGCACAAGCCTCCATTGCAGAGACCTTCACAGAAGGTCACTTGGTCTGGAGGGAGACCAAAGGGTTTCCAGAGCTTCCCTACTTCTAACAGCATACGTCTGGGCACCATATTGTGCTTTAAGGCCATTCCCACACCCCTACATCATCCTCACTCTTGATTTGTTCTTTGGACCATTTGGGATACCATGATGTGAAGAAATGGCACAAACATGAACTATGGAGCTGGCCACCATCTCTTCACAGAGCAGGCTGGGGCCTTGTGAGTCTACTAACATCCCGCATGCAACTTCACGGGTGAAACATCCCAACCAGTAACAACAGAGACACTATTGGGGGCACGGTAAGACTCAGCCTGACTGTGCCATCCAGTGAAGCTCTGTTGCCCATGGGATACCCTCACTCCCAGCTGCATGGGGCTGGTGGCACTGGGGGAAGCTGCCGGCAGCCCCGCAGCATCATGTTCAGTGTCCATTCACTCTCCCTCTACGTTATAACTGGCTATGGTAACACAGAAGAGGCGAGGGTTGAAGATGGAGCCACAGCAGACAGCTACAGCCAGACATGTCCGACAGCACAGTGCTTTTCTCACCTGCATGGGCCTGGAGAACATGTTGGTCAGCACTTCTTTCCTGGCTTCAGAGTATTTGTCAGCACCAAATGTTTCATTTAAGCTTTTCTGGAGGAGAAAAGAGAGAGAGCATTCAGTGTTGGCAAGCTACGGTGGTAGGGGGACCCAGGCAGACCTTACTGGGGCAAACAGCAGCTTGTCAGAGCCAAATTCCTCCTTTCCCTGCAAATCTCCTCGTAAACCAAAAAGTGCATGTGAAATTGGGTTTTGCTCTGGGCCCAGCAGCCCCGACAGGACTGCGCACACAGTCCTTCTGAGTGTTGATCCACCTCCCAGGGTCAACAGTAAGGAGCAGCCGGGGCACGGCGACCGCTGTCTCCGTCCCCAGATGTGCAGCACGTGAGAGCGCCCGTAGCCCCTTTCCCAACCTGTGCCTGGCTCCCCTCCAGCTACCGAGAGCTTCAGCACACAGACTAATGGGACTCCGGGGAGAGGTGGGTGTGGGAGGTCACTGCGCAGGGCTAGAGGCGAGGAAGGGCTGGAGGGTTCAAAGTGCAGGAGAGGAGCTGAATGCGCAGCCCCACGTGTCTGCTGACATAGCCTCGGCACAGCCAGCCAGCGGGGAAAGCAGTCCCGGCTGACGGAGGGGTGTGCGGGAGGCCAGCGGGGATGGGATTAACAGAGGATTATCCACAGTCCAGTTGCGGCGAGTAAAGAAAATCCTGGAACCTGTGCTGTGCTGTTCAGCTGGAGTTCAGCCTCAGGACACGCTCAGTGGAGGATGGGTCGGATACCTCCAGTGCTGGCTGCATCTGACCTTTCCCAGCACCGCTCTCCAGTCCTTCCCAGTCCCCCCACTCCCCACCCTGCCCTCCCTGAGACCTTCAGCAGCCCAGACAGAAACAACCCCTTGCAGAGCTACTTTTCCGGCAGTACAGAGCAAATGCCCTTCCCAGGACCTGCTGAGGGAAGGCAGAGAAAGGACATGTGGGTGTCCCAGGGACTGCTCCTGCACTGAAACACTCTTCCCATTGCAGAGAGGGCAGTGCTGGGGTCACTTGCTCTTGCTCTTGCAAGACTTGCAAGGTCCTCCTTGCTCTGCTCTAAGCTCTGTGCACAACATGACTGACCAGAACAGGACAGGCCACCCTTGCCCAGTGCTGGTGGGGTCAAGAGCGAGTGAGGGAGGTGTTTTGTTTTGGCATGGAATAGTTGTCAGCTCTACTTGGGCAGAGGGGGATAGGGAATAAATCATGTGCTGCTGCAAAGATGCCATCAGACAGCTGCCCACCCTTTGCCCCCACGGCCCTGCTCCCCGCCAGGCTGGGGCACTCACATGCAGGGTCCCCGCGCTGCTGAAGTCAATGTCGAGGCCAACTTGGTTGCAAAACTCCATGAGGTCTTTCAGCAGCTTGGTTTGGGGTGGGGGGTGGCGGCGAAGCAGAGCCTGCTCTGGGAAGGAGCGGTAGATCTGATGGGCCACGGCCATGTTTGCGAGCAGCATGAACTCTTCCACCAGCCTGCAGCAGGAGAAAAACAACCCCGCACCCCAGTTAGAGAGAGGAGTCCCCTGGGAAGCCAAGCCAGTCCATAGTGATGGGAACTAATATGACACAGGGGGACGGGGGAGCAGCTTGTAGTTGCTGTTATAAGCAAAGATTAGATGTGAGACTGCAGCAAATCCCCCTCCAAATTCTCACTTTCGAGCTGAGGTTTCCCCGGGGACTCGGAGCAAGCCGTCCGCCTGGCGCAGACGAGCAGAAGTCAGTGATAAATTGACAGCTTAAATTAGGATAAAATAATCTCCCTTTAGGTCACTTTATCTCCTGAAATGCTCGACAAGCAAAACAAACACTGTGTGAGAGATAGCATGGAAAACAAACACACATCGCTGTCTTCGCGGGCCAGAGAAAACAGCGTCTCACTCACCCCCCCATCCCGAGCTCAACATGTGTGGTCAAGCCCAGCCACCGAGCCCGGCCTTTGCGCTGGGCTTCCACCCAGAGCAAGATGCAGCGCGGTCCCCGAGCAGGGCAAGCCACCAGCGCAGCTCGCCACGGGGTTTGCCTCTGGCATCCAGGCGATGCAAGGACTCCGGGGGCTCCTCCATGCAACCTGCAGAGTGCTGGGGGTACCCCAGGCTGGGGTGAGCAGCCCCCCTTCCACCTCTGAATGTACACGCATTGAATGGAAATCTCCGGGGCTACACACTGCAAAGAAAAGCAATCCCAGCGCTAGAGATCATCTTTGGAGCATTTATGGGTTGTGCTACCAGCTGTAGGGCTGTGCCACAGGAGACTTGTTTAACTGGGCTCAGATAAGCAGAGAGATGTGCTTAACTGGGCTTCCTGCTATTTGCTGCATGTATTCCCAGGGCTCCTAACTGGTGCTAATTGCCAAAAAAGATAATAGATTTACAGAAGTAACCTCATCCTCCGAGCAATGCCTGAGCGAGCTGTCACTGATTATGCCGGCTCAGCCCCGTCGCTCCTGCAGGCAAAGCAGTGATTTTGCAGGGCTGGCTGGGGGACCTGGTGGTCCTGCAGCTCCCGGCCCCGGCCACCGCTGGGTGAGATGTGCAGGCTGCTGTGCTCCCAGGCGACTTGCTACAGCAGCGATGCATTCCCAGCCTGGGAGTCCTTGTCAAGAACTCGAAAGAGAAAGGAAATAAAGACAAGCCCGGAGGAGGAATAAGCACCCGACGGTGATAATCAGCGGTGGGAATGTTCATCTTTAATGGGAAGGAGGTCTCTTAATAAAAGCCGTGTGGGTTTTCCCAGAGCGTGTTGTGCCAGAGGCCAATAGCTCAGACCCCACAGGGAGGGCAGGAGGGACACCCTTGAGCACGGGCGGTGTGGGAAGTGGTGGGGAGCAGCACAGCCAAAGTGGGAATGGGCCACCCATCCTGTCCCCTGCAACACCTGCCGATGGGCAGATGCTACCAGGAGGCCAAGGGCTGGGTCAGGAGGTGGACAATGCGCCCGCAGCCCGGCATGGGAGCAGGGTCAGTACACGCTCGTGAGGGGTGACTTCCAAGAGGGCTGAGCCAAGTTCTTGCTGCTCCTGTGCAGCTAAGCCAGCAGATGGCAACATCAGTCCCTCTATGGCCACCGGCACTGGGGGGCTGCGGGACAGCATGGCCCAAGGGTGCTGGGCACCTCATCTGCACAGCACCCAGGAGTGGGAGGCAGGAAGCAGCACCCAGGGGGTTATGGCACGGCCACCCCCATCTCCCGGGTGTGGGTGGACCCACCAGCTCTCACCCAGCTGCCGCGGTTGCAGACCGCACGTGGGGAATGGTGGCCTGAGGACACATGCGAGGCTGTGCTGGCCAATGCTCATACCTGGGAAGCCCTTTCTGGCCAAGCCAGCTCGCAGCAAGGCACAGCAAAGAGCGTGGACTGCGAAAGGCAGTACCTCTCCTTCCCGTGTGCAAAGAAAAAGGAATACGTTTCCACCGCTCGCCCCAGCTACACAGATGGACATGTGGGCAAAAGCTGGCCATGGAGTCCCTGTGCTTCCCTCGAAATGTGGCCTCTACAGAGTGAGGGGCAAACCCATTTTTAAAGACAAAGCAATAAACAGTCGTGAACAGCATCTCCTCTTTGTCACAGGTGCAACGTGTTTATCTCATGTCCTAGAGATGGAACACCATAAACGAGCGCTCAAGCAGCCCCTGCCATTCTTGCTCCCGTTGCACACTAGTGTGTGAAGCCTTTACCTCTTACCTCCAGCAACACTTTGGGCTGGATGCAATTTCCACTTGGTTATTAAGTTCTGTATTTTGTTTTACTATTTTGGAGCTTGAGGCTTTTACATATTCCTGGGGATATCCTTGTTTTGATATTGCAGGTAGCACTGAATCGAAGGTAATACCTGAGTGCCCTCCTGCCAGGGATGCTTTTACAGCTAAAGGCAAACTAACAGCACGTACTTCCTGCTTTGCTCTGCATAACCCCATCCTCTCTCCCTTCAACACATCCACACCTGGAG
>RSEF01000009.1:18198927-18279534 GCA_003993805.1 Himantopus leucocephalus
CAGGCTTTGGGAGACGTGGCTGCAGCTTGGGCTTCCAAGGAGCAGATAACGCAGAAGAGGTTGGACACTGCCCTGTATTCCGGGGGAAGAGAAGCCCCAGGACCCGATGGGTCGGCTCATATCGGCTCACGTTAACGAACCACAGTGGTCCAGGAAGGCCCACTGCCCTGTGGGTTGACGCCAAAACACCCTGCAGAGACGGAGGATCCTTGCCAGCTCCGGACCTCCCGGGGGTCCCAGAGCTGCTCCCCACATGCACCCCATTGCTGCAGCCCTGGAAGCATGAAAGGGATGAACAGCATGGGGCTGCTCCGTGCTAATTCCTAGACAAGTGTGTTTTAAACATCAGGATTTAGTCCCCAGGGAGAGGAAAGCAGCTTCCAGAAGGGACAGGTCACAGCTGGGCTAATCCAGAGCATGTGAGAGCCTGCTGGGGTCAGAGGGAATGGGCTGAGGACAGTGAAGGAGCTGGCACCTGCGCCCAGAGTTAAGCCAGGTCACCTCTTCCACAGAGGAACGGGGTCTGTGGCTGAGGACACGAGGAGGGAGCCAAGATCTGCAACAAACAGCTTAACGTGGCGGTTTCACTGCACCTAAAAGGCAAAACCTTATTCCCATGTGGGGCTCACAATGAGACTCCGCAGGGGACACCGGAGACTCAGGAGGATGAAGCAGGGCTGGGACAGCGCACGAAGCCAGCACGGCTTTGGGTGCTGAGGAGCGGGAGGGCACAGCAAAGCTCCTGCCTTCCTGCCCTCCCCACGTGGCCTTTTAGCTGCACTTAGCTGATGTCCTCCCCAGGGCTTCGACTCGGCAAGCACTACGCCGCGGCTTGGAAAAAAGCAATGGATGCTGAGGCAGGCGGGAGCGGAGGCTGGTTGGCAGCGGCTGGGGGCCAGACCAGCACCTGGCACTGGTGTTACTGGGAGCTGTGCTGAAGCCCTGCTAACTCGTCAGCAGGTCAAACGACAAGAGGTTTGGGTTTTTTTTTTTTTCTTTTTTTCTTAAAACAGCCTAGCTCGGAGTTTGGCTCGGTGCAGCTGGCAGACGGGAGTGCAAAGAAAAATATTTCATGGCTAAAAAAATGGAGACAGAAAGACTGGTCCATCTAAATGCGCGCTGAATGAATCCCATGTGAAATGCATTCTAACGCCATCACTACAGTTTCCTCTGGATTAGCTGAGCTATCCTTGGCTCCCGGCTCCATAAAATCCCATAAACAATCTGATCTGAACTTTTGCCCTTTCTGTGCCGATGCGAGGTTTCCTCCGCTGTCTGGTGGAGAGGGCTGGGGGATAGCAGGTGGCGGTCCCTCCCGTAGGTGCCTGCAGATCCCGGCTGTCCTGCTCGGCGGGGCTGCAGGAGGGAGCGTTTCCAAACCTGTTCAATGCATCATTTAACGTGTGCACATGCAAGAGGGGCGGGACGGCTTGCGAGCTCTGTAACATGCGTAAGCATCTTCTGCCAGCTCTTTCAATACCCAGATTTTGCTTATGAGTTATGGGCTTGGTGCAGGAGTTAGTGGGTGAAACTCTATAGCCTGCCTTATGCAAGAGGTCAGCCGGAGTGTACGGTTTTCAGAAGCATTCGCCTCTGAGTTTCAAACGTGATCGAGGCATGCCGGCTCCTACATCCCTCTGACTGATGGGGAGATTTCAGGCTCCTGAGATGCTCTTAAACACAGGACTTGGTGATTTTCAAAGTACCTTCAGTGATGGTCTTGGGTCCTGTAGGCAAATAACCACCTATGAAACCATCCAGCGGAAGAGGACTGATGACGCCTTAATGGCAGCCCCGAACCCACGCTACTGGGCTGTAACTCTCCTTGCACAGCTCCCATCAGAGCCAAACATCCAAGGGACAGGGGAAGAGGAGCTGCACATTCAGACTCTGGAATTGCTTCAGTAGCAGCCTTACTATTTGCTCTGCAAAAAGTTAGCTAGACCCTTCCCAATCTCTTGATAGCAACCTCGAAAAACTACTCCCATCCTCAGCCAGCTGGTTGGTTGGGGGCAAATAAAGTATTGGTTTCTCATGCCACATCTCTGCAGAGTGAAGCAGGGCAAGTAAAATGCCTGTTTGGCTGCTTGTCTCCATGGCAATGCGGCCAGGCTATACAGCAGCCATCGAAGTGCCCACTCTCCTTGATTAACTTGACAAATGACATTAGCGAAGCAAGGTTCGCTGCAAGGGAGGGACAAGGAGTACTTTGTTTGCAATGCAGTAAGTGCAGGAAGGAGGCAGGCAGCTTGGTTAAAGCAAAGTGACATTAAAACATCTGCTGTTCCACCAGTGTAACAGACCCGTAGGCTTCAGAGCAAATGGCAGTGAGGTAGGGCTGAACAGAGGAGCACAGCTCTTCCCCCACGCCACCTTCTTCACCTCCATCCCCTCCTGCAAGATGTAACCGCCGGGTGTATCCCAGGCATTGGAAGTGTTCTTATAGCTAAGGCGTAGACTCAGAGATAAACCCGAAACACCTCGTAGCTCTCCCGTGGCAGGGTTTTTCTCGCTATTGACAGACTGAAGAAGTTGTTCTGTTCTTCACGTGTAGCTCATTGTGGAAACCTTCTCCCAAAGGGACAGAGCTGAACTGTCCTGAGCTGGAGTCTGAGCCCCCCTTCCAACGGTGGTCCCTCCGGTTGGGTGAGCTGCCGCCAGGTAAATCCCTGCATCTTTCCAGCATCTCAGACTTGACCCAAATGCGACCAAATAATTTCTGCAAAGTTTACTAAATTTCTTTCCCCTATCCCATTACAAAATCCCATCTGTTCCTCTCCAACTTGTCTCCCCCTCACAGCACTTGCTCCCTCCTGCACAGGGAACAAGATTTTGGCTGTTCAAACTCCTTCCCCTCTCCAGATGGGTTGACTATCCCAGCTCAGCATGAGTCTGTGCTTTGACCAGCAGTCAGGGCCTCTGGTTCCTCAGCCCATAGCTATGTGTCTGCCTCAGGTGTCCAGCTCCATGCTGGGTCCAAATAGGGATAAGACAGTAGAGCTTTGAAAGCATCACACTTGGTTTGTGTTTGAAACAAACAGTGCCATGGGAGGCTAGTGCTGAGAAAAGGAAGCCCTGGCCTGTTTGTGTGTGTCTGAGAAGACTGTAAAGACACTGATGGGTATATGTCCCTTGCTAAGGGCAGGACGTCGCTGAGAGCCCTCGCTCTCTGCTGGCTTGAAAGGGATTATTGCTGCAGCGCAATCCCGTAACAAAACAAGAGATCTACAGCCACGTCCTGGGAATATGACTCTAAATCCTGCTGCATTCATCAAGAGAAAGTCACCTTCCACAAAAGGCTGCAAACAGTCCTGTGCACGTCCAACAGCAGCAGCAGTATCAGCTGGAGGAAAACAGTAAAGAAACAGCACCACAGTTCAGCGAACACACTCTCTCCAAAGCGTTCAGTCCAAAGACGCTGGATGTGGTACGACTTTTTCTTCTTTTCTTTAAATCATGTACGTTTATTTTTGATTACAGCTCTTCCATGAAGCAAAGGAACTTGAGAGGTTTCTATAAAAGCTCTTCTAAAAGCAACATTAGCTAATCCCGCATCTCCTGAAAGCGCAGCCAATGACAGAATCATGCTCTTTGGCGAGTAGCTGGACCGGCGCTTACGATGGCTCTTTTCCATGCAAAATCCTGCAAGAATGGTGTACTGTCTTCCTGGTGACACTCTGCCTATCCAACGAACAAGAGCATCTTCAGCCACTCACTCCAGAACAGCACTGCTGCTCAGTTATGAAAATCAAATCCCCTGTTATCCAAAAACTTGGATTGCAGTGTTATATATGAGCCTTGCAACGTTGGTGTGGAGCTCCCTTTGCCAACGACAGTTGCCAAAAGCCCAAAAGCCCTACTTTTTTTTTTTTTTTTTTTTTTAAAAAAAAANTTTTTTTTTTGAAAGAAAAAGTAGGAAAAGGCAAGAACGCTGGCGGTTCCTGGCTCGATGAAAGTCATTTGTGCTCCTTTCGCAGCTAGCGGTAGCCTTGAACAAAGCATAGCTGAATAATGGAATTACTCCACTTTCTGAGATTGCTCAATTAGCTCTTGGTTAAAACTGTTAACATTGAAACTTGATGAGAATAGCAGCTCTGAGGCAGTTTTAGATTCATTTCTTACTAAGCTAGAATGGCTTTTCCTTCTAATGAACTCCCTTTCTGGGGTATAATGAATGCCCTTTTTATTAGCTATGGTGCCTTCCCAGTAATAGATGCCTACAACACAAATGCACGGGAGGGTTTTCTGAATACAAATGTCACTTACTGGCCACTCTCACACCTTGAGGCTGGAAATACCATGAGACCACTCTCTTTGCTTTATCCAAATTAACTGCGGTACAGTGGAAAACCATTTTAAGCTCTCAATACTAAAGCCGGGCTACTGAAGGCATTTGGCATGATTAGGAATTAATTGCTTAAAGCCTGATGTACTGGGTTTGCACATGGGGATTTAGACCGCTAGAAAAACCTCAACCATTTGCCTAAGTTCCTTTGAAATTATCGAAGCCACTTTGCAGCCCTGTTACATAAAAGAGCTGACTTAATCTAGAAACACGACGTCAGGGCAGACGTCGGGGTGCTGAAGGTGGCACAAGCAGCTGTGGAGCCTTTGGCACCTCTTGGCGCTTGGCTGCATGGACGGCAAATGCTCCCCACCTGGCCTGGAGCTCTTCAACCTCATCTGTGGTTTGTATGGAAGGGATAAAGTCAACACCCACCCAACCCACCACCCTGATCCTGTTTTGATCCAAGTGGCAAAGAAAACGTCATCGAACTGAAGAGCGAGTGTTGCGGAGGACACAATCTCTGCGGGCTGCGCCTCTTCATTAAATGTTAATATGACTGCAGTCTGCTCCTTTTCATGCAAATTGGCGACAACCTTCAGACTCCTGGCATGAAGCTGAAGTGCCCTTCTGTGCCAAAACAGTGTCTTCAGCTGCCACAGGTCAGGGATGAAAGCTTAGACCTGCACCCACTTGCTGGGCCACACAGGACACATAGGCACAACTTCAGCAGGCTCCCTTTGTCCCAGCTCCAGCGTTCTCCACAATTTTCTCAGAACTATCACATTTTTGAGCCCGGGGCAGAGGACTTCACCGTTAGCACTGCAGACAGGGGAAGATCTCCCTCCAGGAATGACCTTCCTGGGTGAAGAAACACCTTTTTCCGTGGGCCCCAATGATGACTGCAGAGTGTCATTTGCCCAGTGTGGGCACACAGCCCCACATCTACCCCCTCCTAGAAATGCCTCCAGTGCTGCTGCTGCTGTACAGACCTCTCCACTCGTGCTGGATGTCAGCATCACAGGGACGGTGCTGTTCAAAAGTCCTCCTTTAAAACACAACCCTTTCACCCTGCCTACACGTTTCTCCATGGGGAAGATGACGGCAGCACTGGAACGGGTTTGCATCCTTGCATTTAGCGCCAGGAGCTGTGCGACTGGGAATCCCAGCCCGACTCCCCATGGATCCATATCAGATCCAGTTTGTCTTTCCAGGGAGCCACTGGCTCACCAGGATCTCATCTCTCAGATGGAGCTACGATGGCCAGGGCTCTGCTCCCTCTCCGCAGAGCCACAGGGGAGGGATAAGCAGTGACCACTAATGCACACAACTCAATACTGTGTTCAGCTAACGGGTCTCGTGGGGACAATCACTGCCTGGGCTGGCAAGTCTTACTTTTGGGAGTGCATTAGGATGCTCCCGAGCAGGGGTGCTGCCTAGGGCCAGAGCAGGGACCTGAGACAGTTTTCTCCAGCCTGTGGGCAAAAGAGCCCAGAGCCATGCTGGGTCTGTGATGGTGCAGAGGAGAGGGGAGATACCCCACAACCAGCACCCAAAACAGGACTGGCAGTCCACATTCCTGAGACGCGCAGCCTGATACGTCACTGGCTCCGAAAGCAGAGCCTATGACAAGACACATAATATTAATGTCATCCAGAGTCCAGCTAAGAGGGGAATGCAAAGAATTCCTGAAGAAATGCAGACAGCCCCTCTCCTGACAGGAAAGTCTCTGGCCCCACACATCAGGCCAGCACCGCCTGTTATCAGGCTGCATTTCCCACTGAAAGGAGGAAGCAGGAATGAAAGGCACTTTTATTTGCCGTTAAAAGTTTATACAAGTGATTTATGGGTCAGAAAAATTAGCAGGTCCGTCACTGAGTGCTCCATACAGCAGCATGTGTTACATGGCTGCTGACCAGAAATGCCAAGACCCATTAGGTGGAAGCAAAGGGCAGCACGATGGAAAGTTAAAGATGCTTTTTGCCCATTTAATTAATTAGTCGGGTCTTTTTTCCATCCCCTGCAGCCTTCATTAATGTAACATTGAAGTGAAGGAATATTAACAATTCAGACAACACATTAATATTAACACAACACCTGCAAAATGCAAATGTAAGTCCATTAGGTAAACAGATGATCTTAAGCCACTGAGGCAGAAATAACATTCTGACATTTCCTAGCACGAATATCCTGCAGAGATACTGTCCATCACTTCTGCTCCATTAAAAAGCCATGGCCCCTTGTACGCAGGGGGCTCCTCATCTGTTACTAGTCCCTGAAAGGATGAGAAAAACTTACATTTCTGTTAAGACACTTGCCAGTTTCATATGGAAAGTGTCTTACTAAAGCCATGTCATGAACCAGAAAGTTCAAAAGGGATTTTTAAAAGGATTTTATCTCTGTGCTAGCAAGGGATGGAGATAAAACCTGAAGCTGATAGCTTGTAAATATTAACCTACACTTGGGATCGCTCCAGAACCTGAGCTTTCTATTACAGTGGTTTAATCTGAGTCAAGTTTTCAGTAAGGGAGAAACAAACAGTTAATCACACAGAGAACTGATAGTGCCGTAGGGAATCACAGACTGCTAGAACCAGCCTTCCCATACCACGTTCCCCAGCAGCTAATGCTCTCCCAGACGTTCCTGCTGAGAAGACAGTCACACCCTGTGTGTGTTTCTCCCTTCAGTCTTTGGCTTTGCTTTTTCCCGGCTTACCTGGCATTGAAGAGTTGATTATGCTCAAAAGAGGAGACAAACTGATGGACAAGGGGGGAAATAAAGAAGGGATGAACGTCCCAGACTGGAAGCTTACTCTGAGATGGCCAACAACTGGGGAGAGCATCCATGTATCTACCAGGATGTGACCCAGGGACAAACAAGCAGGAGTCTGCAGAAGCTCATGAAGAGATGAACAACAAAAGCTAGCCAAAACGTCCAAAAGACCAAAACCATGAAAAGTAATCTAAATAATCCGGCAGCCAAAGGCAGTGGTGGCATTGACAACCCAGTGTGTACCCCCTGATGCTCATGAAGTGAAAGCCAGGCAGTGACTTGCTAAGTAATGCCCTCTTATGCTGCAGGTCTCTGGTCCAACCTCCTGCTCAATGCAGGGTAACTACAAAGTCAGATCTGGTTGGCCTTTTCCAGTTGAGTTCTAGCAATCTCCAATGTCAACTATCTCATAGCTCCTCCGGGTCCCTGTTCCAGTCCTTAACCACGCTCATAAGTGTTGTTTGGGCTCATAGGAAGAGACCTCCAGGACGAGCAACTACCCGGACTGGCCAGCCTTTAGTAAGGGCCTTGCAGGAGGAGGACTGTTCAGGAGAAACTGGCTGCACATCAAGGGAATTAGAGCAACCACCAGGACCACTGGTTCTAAGAAGATCCATGTCAGAAAAACACATTCAACCTAGCAAGGTCCCCAGCGGTCAACACCCAAAATGCAGCTGCTCCCTGGCTGTGGGATGCTCTGCTGAGGGTGCTTTCCAGGCAGGGCCATGGCTGTGACCGTGGAGCAGGGCTCACAGTGCTGTCCATCACCGCTCTGGTTCAACCTCAGATTTGCAGTTGTAGCATGGAGTGTGGGCAGGTTAAGGGGAATAGTTGTATCAATACAGCGTGAGGGATCCAGCTGGCTCTGGCTGTGTTATTCTTGGTCTGAAATGATGGCGAAGCACAACACATGAACCTTCTGGTTACCAGGACTTTCAAAGACATGGAAACCCTAGGGGGAGGGGAGCAAGCTACGGGGGACATGGACAGCAGATCAGGGTCAAAACAACCAATAAAAGTTGGCAAGAGGATGAAAGGGAAATGGGCAAGACAGGATTTGGGGGTGATGTTTTCTAAACAGGGACTCCTGAAATACTCTGGATAACTTCTGTTTTCAGGCAGCCTCTTGGCAGATTAAAATGTCCCAGAAGGTTTTATATCCAGCTCCTACAATCTTAAACTAAATATTAGGTGAGAAAAACATGCTTCTAAAGAAAAGTCAGGCATAGCCCTGAGTGAAAAACAATGAGCAGGAGAACAAACGTATCGGGTTTGTTGAATATACAATCAACAACAGTTTTCTTTCCCAAAAAGAAAGCCAAGGGAATGAAATGCAAAGAGATGAGCAGGATGGAAAAGCTGCAGGAAACTTAGGCTGTCCCCCCACCCCATGTCTCCCCTAGGCATGACCCTCTCCCTGCCTGGCCTCAGCAGGCAGGCTTGGAGCTACGCTGTAAATTCCCGAGAGCGCCTTACCCCCTCTGCAGCGGGACAGACTCAAGGTAAAATAGGTCTTTTCCATCTGTAACTTCTCTCTCTTGACTTTTATGTGCATTGATTCAAAAGCTATTTGATTTACTGGCGTAGGGGTTGTGTAGAGCCTGGCTTGGTCTAAGGACAGCCTGAGGTTAAAAGCAGCAGTGCGATTTCACCACCCTGTCCATTACAAGAAAATGTTCAGGTCTGGATTTATAGTCACGTTCCAGTGAGCCCACGCATCACGGCAGGCTGAAATTAGCCTCATTTATGCAATGAGATTAAGAAGAAACGGCTAAACATCCTGCTGGAGTTTGGCACACAACAGGGAAAGCCAAGTGGCGTGGGAGTGGGCGTTGAACGGCACGCTTGCTGTCAGAGAGGAGGGCGCATGGCTGTGGTGACAGAGGGCTGTTTGTCTCCAGCTGAAGCTACTTACAGACAGACAGACAGATGAGGATAGATGAGGTAGTTTCAACGAGACCATAACAGGTAAGGATGGGTGGCATGGGACCTATTGCTGTAAGCAAGGACGAATCATATCCTTAAAGCCCAGAGATGGATATAACAAGTCTCCTGAGCTGGACTAGTAAGGAAGGACTTTGTTTCACATCACAGTCCCTCTATTGAGATCATATAAAAGAGAGAACAAGCTCTGTTCACACTGAGGTCTGCAGAACCTCACACACTGCTGGGTGAAGGTAGCAAATGTCTCAGTCCCTGGCTGTCACAGCCAGCGAACTAACCTGGTTACTCCTGCTAGCTCCTCCACTGACTTTTACGGGTCCCTCAGCTGCATCTAAGAGCAGAGGAACCAAAGCTAAATCCACTGTGATACCCTGAAACTGGTCCTTTGGGCCAGAGTTTTACTGGATCAAGGAAAGTTTGGTTAAAATGAAGACACAGGTGTGATGAAGAACTCTTGCAATGTGTCCTTCCAGGCTCTGACCTGGAGTTACAACCAGAGTTCAGCAGCACAGACCAACTTTCTGAAAAAATCTACCACCACCAAAAAGCAGACACACAGATCTGTCAGCACATTTCTGCTGCTAAAACCAACGGATCTCAGCACTGGACCATGATAAGATTTGCAACACTGTCATCTTGCAGAGCCTTGGCAGTGCCTTTTAATCCTTGGAAAAGGAGCATTTCAGGCATCAGTTCTTGCCTTTGCATATGAGTGTTGCAAAGCCAAAACAACAACCTCTCTTGGAGCACAGGGCATATCCTAAGATGCCCCGGAGCCTTCTTGTCCTACAGACATTGAGTAGTAATCTCCAAATGACAAAACAGAAATAAGACCATATATCCTCATGTTTTGGTGAGCCTCCAGACCAGGCCTGACAGATACCTGGCTCTGCGTGCTGCATCTCTCAGACTGCTTAACCCTTGAATGAACGGGGTAGCTCTGTACATTTCGAAGAAGGAAGTACAATGTTAGATCTGCCTTTTGATTGTAAATCACCATCCTGGATTGTATGGCAATGCCCCCTACTTTCCCAGTGCCCAAATCTGTCAGTTCACAATGGAAATCACCAGGGCAAGTCACCACCTCCAAGGACCTTGCTGTTGGAAGCACAACAGTGGTTCCATCCCTGGTACAGAAGGACCTCAGTGGTTGGATATCTTATGGTGGTTGGACCCCAACCAGCCATATACCTTCCAGGCAACCCCGTTTGTCATGCCTTCACATGGCAGTCAAATATGAATGACTTGGGTCCTAGACCTCTGTTTGGCCAAACAGATCTACATGCTGGGCCAACCATTTGGAAATCTGAGAGTGCCANTGTTTGTCATGCCTTCACACGGCAGTCAAATGTGAATGACTTGGGTCCTAGACCTCTGTTTGGCCAAATAGATCTACATGCTGGGCCAACCATTTGGAAATCTGAGAGTGCCAGCCTGAAACAGCCCATTTGGCTGAGGTGCATTGCAACCTCCAAGCTCAGACTGAGCAGACACCTCCCTTGTCCTTCACAAGCTCTGAAAATACTGTGAGATGGGAGAAGAGCAAGCAGCCGTGATGACTGCTGCCTCCTCGTAGGTCCCTGATGTTCTAGTCACATGGGTGGGAACACATTGAGGTGACCCGGGGAAGGCGAATGCAGTACCATGTCTTTCCTGGAGTATGACACCAAAATAGCTGCCCGGCTCTCTACCACGAGTTATTCAATAACATCAGAGTAAAAGCTTTGGGACATTCCTCCAACTGATCAACTTGTTAAATCCAGACAGCTGAGGAGAAGTCCAGTGAAGCTCCATCAGATGCCCTTCACTGACCAGTTTCAGCAGGGGACAAAACCACTCAGAATCATCGCCTGCAGCAGCAATGTGACTGTGCCAAGAGGCGTTAAGAGAAAGGGGACACACACGCCAGTTAAAACAGACAATCCAAGTACCCAGGAAAGGGCAGGGATTACGTGAGCCTGGTAACCCATCACAGGGGGTACAACAGCTTCTGTTATTGCCCACGTTTCACATGCTCACTTACTGCTGTCCAGACACAACAGTCACCAGCAACGTCTGTGAATGCTTGTGGGAGTGTGTCCCTTGGCAGCAGGAGAGGTACCAACCTCATTTCAGCCTGAGCTTGCTCCATAACACACCAAGATAGATCCCATATGGAAAAGAGAGCAGTTCAGGAGCAATGCATGGATGGGCTGAAGCATGGGAAATACAGCTTATGGTACGTGCAATCCAGGCACATTATACCCTCTTTGAAAGCCACTCTCCCATTGTTATTTAACATCCTGCAAGTTTCAGCCAGAGACGCAGTCTCCCATCCGCGCCCCGAACTGGCCTGGGAATGGCTGGGAAGAAGAAAGGGAGCTTGAAATGAACTGTGGAAAGATTTAAGTGCTCTAACTGCTGCTTTCCAATACAATTTTCCACTTGGGGCAGGGGAAGGGAAGGAGGAGAGCCTGACAGCAGTTTAGAGCCAGTCACAATTGTGACAGGTTTTTCTTTTCCATTTCCAACCAGCTCACAGGCAGAAGGAGCACTTTAACCTCCATTAATTATCACAGCCTTATTCCAGCCCAGGGTTTCAGCGCAGCAGTGGCAAACTCTTAGGACCAGTGAGGAGCAGGTCCTGCCTCAAATTGTGCTCTTCAGCTCAGTGCAGTAAAACTCTCATTCATGGAAGCAAGAGCTACTGCAACTCTTCCTATAGTACCTTAGTTTGCAGCTAAGGGCATCTCCCACAGGCAGCACCACTATTGCCAGAGAAGAGGATCACAGAAATGACTTCTTGCACTTCAGACTCTGAGAACAGGTTAACAGCCATTTAACAGATAGATCTGTTGTACAACCAAGCCATACACACACAAAAAAAGGAGCTTAACAGAGGAATATATCACTTCTGCCTCCTCTCTGGCTATCAGACTCCTGCTGCAGCTCTACCACCACGGGAAGTTTACCGCATTTATCAGTACTGATCATCGGATATGCAGCTTGAAAGTGTGCATGTGGTGTTTAGGGAGACATGGACAGCCTGAATATGCAGAGCCCTCATATAATTGGGGCAAAATTATTATGAAATATTGCTATGTGGTTTCTCCCACTGCTTGGCTTCATTACAAACTATCAAGGATCATTATAAAAAAATAGCTGTAACTGAGATGTGCCTGTCCGGGACTAAGCGTGCCCTAACTCAGCGTTTCAACCCACGCCGCCCCACGTCCCTTCGTGCTCTGCTGCCGACAGGGCTGATCAACCCTCAGCTGGTGTCCCCTGCCGAGACCCGGCCCCTGCTCCCACCCACTCCCAGTGCCTGGCTGCAGGTACCATCCCTTCATGCTCGGTGATGATGAGATGCGTCATTCTCCCTTCCCCGGTGACACGAGACCTTTGCAGAGCTGCCCCCTCTGACACTTGTGGCTTGCAAGCTGCTCACAGGTATTTTTAGGATTACCCTTTGGCGCTGAATAATGAAAGCAGGGAGATGCTGCTGCTGGACATGGTCAGAGCTCTTCCCGGCTGCCCCGCAGTCACACCAGGAGATGCTGGTGAGCGGCTGTCTCAGGGCTCACGTGTATCGTGGCTCTGAGCCAAAACCAAGCCTAGTCACAAGCAGTCATTTCCCCCCTTCACCGCCTGGAACAGCTGATGGCTCCAACCGTGGCAGATTTACCAGTAGATAGCAGGTAAGGAGCAAGGCGGTGTGCCTGAGTGTGCACAGACACGTTGTAAAGGAGGACTGGCTGCAAACTTAAATATAGAGTGATTGGGACATATTGTGCCGGGATGCTGAGGCTCACACAGCAGCAGCGTCGGCAGCTCCACATTCAGCTCTGAGTCACACAGGAACCAGCCTGGGGAGCAATTACTGGCGCACAAATGCTCTTGAGCTGCAACAAAAGGACAGAGAGAGGAGTTTCCCATCAAAAACGCTTGAAGTCTTTATCTCCCTCACTTAAGCTTGGGAGGATACTTCCTCCTGCTTAGACAAGCGGAAGCCTCAGCAGAGCATCTGTTGGGGGGCCTGAGATGCTGGAGGGGAAGCGTCCAGTGATGTGAATCAGGAGTGAGCATCAGCCACGGCAGTACAGCGGGTTCGCCCTGCCAGCATCACCCTGCTCCTCTGCCAGCACTTGTGACTGCAGGAACTACGCTCCGTTACGAACAAGCTGTTCCTCTAATTCAGCCCTCCTGCAAAGAAGATTTTCCCGAAATTGTCCGGGGCTTTGACTAGCCAGATGCACTTTTAAATCCAACTTCAGCCCTCTAGCTGCCACCGCACCGCTCCCTGCAAGCCCAGCCCTGAGAGCCACGGGGCAGGAGGAAACCCCTGAACCACTGCCTGCTCCGAAACCCAGGTCTGCAGCCCCCACGCCTCGGTCCTTCCCCCCCGCACCCTCGCACACACAGGAACTTTTTATTCTAGCAACCCCATAGACTACCCTAGGACTGAAAGGGAAAACATTACAGCAAGTGCACGCCTAGATGTTCATTTTGTATGTGCTGACAGTCTCACTTTAATCCTACTTTCCACATTTAAGGTGTTAATGGGAACCTTGATGCATTTCAGAGGGAACGCACACGGATAGAAGATAGATGTGTGAGTCTAAAACCCTGCTCCCAGATTTCACATCAAGTGCCGGATTTGTTTATATCCATATGATACAATCTCCATAAAAGCAATCAACCACCACCGAAAGGAGATGTTTCAATATCTGCACAGTCTTCACACAGACTAGGCATTAGGTTTGCTTTTATGATGCAGAATAATATAATGGATTCCTTCCACAAGTTCCCAAATGTTGTTATTAAGTATTGCTTCTCTAATAAAATATGCTGC
The DNA here is from genome assembly GCA_003993805.1 of Himantopus leucocephalus. Classification (NCBI taxonomy): domain Eukaryota; kingdom Metazoa; phylum Chordata; class Aves; order Charadriiformes; family Recurvirostridae; genus Himantopus; species Himantopus leucocephalus. Next base: position 18,212,760 of record RSEF01000009.1, read on the forward strand.
AACATACAGTAGTACATGATGTGGCATTTACACAAGTCTTTTCTCTATACAGGACTTGCTGGCTTTTAAACAAATCTGTCTCTTCTATACACTACAGAAGCACAAGATGAGTAATTATGTTCTCTGCTTAATAATGTTTTTGCACTGGCCAATTTAACAGCTAATCTCCACAAACCTCTGAGATAGTCCCCCAGCAGCTACATTTGCATGTTGTAATCAAGTCTTGCTATTAAATCATACTTTGCAACAATAGCTGAGCTGTCAAGTACAAGCGTCGGCTCTTGTGCCGGCACCGTGCAGGCGAAAGCCCTGGATAAACATGCACAAAGCCACACCACTCTGCCAGCGAAGAGAGCATCCCTTTGCACTTTTGGGAGCTCAGGGATGGCTACACCCACTACGGACCTCAGGACAAGCATCCTTTGTCTCTCTCTGCTTTCTGGAGCAGCCAGGCAGCGTGCAGTTTGTTTTCTCCAGGTCTGCATGCTGCTCTCTGCAGTGGTGCAAAGCCAAACTGGTTTGGCTGCTGTGCTCTGTCTTACTCTTCAGACTGCTTTCTATGGTGCCCTGGAAACACTGAGCACTGGGTGCAGCACACAGAGCCCTTCATTGCAAAGGTCCCCCCTTGGCTGCACGGGCAGACAGCTTGTGGAGCCCTGCTGTGAATCAGAGCTCTGCGGCCTTCAGGGTTAACTGCCCTCCTGGAAAATACCCTGCCCAATTTTCTGATGTCTTTGCTGTGCAGTACAGCACGAAGATGTGGCTGAGAGGGCAGGCCAGCACTCGTTCCGTTAAGTGTCCCTGTTACCGTCATCATATTTTGGCTGTGGAGGCTGGGAACGGCTGGTGTGACACACAGCATGAAGTAGATGTTTGATCTTACTCTACTGGCTTATACCAGGGACCCTGCTCCTCACTGTCCCATTCACCCTCCCAAATCATCCCCAAAGAGACCTATAAACCCCAGCTTAGCTCAGCGCCATACTCCCGCTCCTCTGCGTTCACTGAAGCAACATGTCCCTTCTCCTCTGCTCTCCCATGACCTCAGTTTCCTCTTGATGGGCATAAGGACTGCAAAGATCTGAGTGACCCGAATGCATCTATTGAATAACTGCAGCAGGAGCCAATTCCTATGAACTCCCTGCAGCAAATATCACTGCACTGGTCCAGGCAGTTATTGGTGTCGAAAACTCTTGCTCTGAACCAGATTCTATGTCTCTGCACTCCCCTGCAATATGCTGCAAATGCACAATAAATAGCAGAGCCCTTGTTGAATTCTGTCTTTTGCAGTAGCCGTACCATGAGGCAGAGTTTCAACACAGCGGTGCAGATCAGCTGCACCCCGGCTGCATCGATGATGACTTTCTGTCCTAATGATTCTTCCTACGCATTAGCACATTTATTTCTACCTTGCCCCGTACTTCCCATTTATTCAGAAATCTGACAAGGTCTCCTTCCTTTTAACGTGGAGACAGAGGGAAAGGAGAATTTCTTGCTGGAATTGGCTCGCTCTGCACAACTAGACAGATCAATCTAGATTCAATCTGTCTCGCTAATTGTTGGGGGCTGGAACTGACCCCGGGCTGGCCCGGCTGGGAGGGAGCTCGCGAGCACGGGCAGCCTTCTCCCAGTCTCTCCTGCTTTATGCGGCAAACAAGTCACACCAGATCTCTTCGAGTACGGCGGACCCTGCCTGCTCCCCTGTAACCTGGACATTTGTGCCCAGCCACATGTCACCAGGCAAATGGCACCGCACCAGACGCTGCCTGTCTGGCAGCGAGACTGCAAATGAGCACTGAGCATAAATAAAGCATGAAAACCTCATTAATAAGATGACTTCTCCAACAAGTGCCCTGTTTTACTGCAACAGAGCTGCCTCCCCACCTCTCTAGGTCCTATTTGACCACAAAGTCTTTCCCAGGGGTACTTCCAGTGGGGACAAGCCACTATGGCCTTTCTTATCTGCCAGGACAACTGCACGTGTAGCTGCTCGCTAACCAGATTATGTTGAGATGAGTAGGGTTTGCATTAACTCTTTTATTAAATCAGGCTGTTCAACCTGGACTTCCGAGCAAAATGAGGTTATGCCAGAGATGCGACGCACACAAGGGCTCTGCCAGGGCTGGCCTGCACCAGGGGGATGCGATGAGCAGTCAGGATGTCGGTCTCTACTCAGCTCAGTCTGAGATGGAAAGAAACATCGACCAGCAGCCCAGAAGGAGACAAGAGCTCTGCTGAACGAGGCAGGAGCGAGCAGCACTCTGATCAGTGCGAGATGCTCAGTAACAGTTAATCACTGCTGTGTTCAAGTGTCAAAGTGAACGGAGGAGCAGGAGGACAGAGAGCAAGGAGAGAGGGAGGAGAAGCGGGAGATACCGACTTGGCTCAGGTCACGAGACCAGCGCCAAGAGCAGCACGGCCCCACAGAAGCAAAAGCCACACAAGACCTTACCCAGGCTAAAAGCCAGGCTGAGCTCTGCACCGCCTGCGGGCGGGCAGACCTGTACCAGCCAAACAAAGTGGGGATGGTAATGACGCCGAAGGCAGCAGAGCTGAACCACCTCCTCTTTGCAGTAACAGAGACTTGAGTGGCAACAATAAAAGTTCACTTTCCTCTATTCCCTCCTGTTTGACGATCGCAAAGTGCTTTATAAATGCTAATAAAAAAGTCCCAGAGGACTCCTGCTCTTTTCTGCTTTTCAGATGGCAGTGGAGCAGAGACAGACGACGTGACTTGTCAGAGACTATGCAAGCGAGAGCCTCTGAGTTCAGAGCTGGCCCTGCACCTTCTGCTCTGCGTGTGGTGACCTGGTGAGGGGTCCAGTGGGTCACCAGAGAACAGGATGTTTCCAGAGAGATCAACAGAGGCAGAAACACTTGCAGGACATCTCGGCCAATAATGCTGCTCATTTAAGGGTGTTTCTGCTCATCAGCCCCATTTTAGATGAGGCAGGTGAAGGACACAAAATTTAAGATGTTCAAAGCTGATCTGAAGAATTTAGAACCATCTCCCATTAAAATTAATGGAAACATTAATGCAAAGTACACTCAGATCCTCAAGCAGGTTCTTTCCAAGCAAGATCTTTCCATTAACTTGAAAGGAAGTTGTGCCCAAATCCTCTTACGTTGCTGGGAACGTCTCAGACGGTACAGGCAAAGCCAGGTTACAAATCCATTAGGCTCCAGATTGACTAATGCGTGGCAAATTGAAAGAGGTGAAAGTGCTAAGCTGTAACAGGAACCCCACTCAGGGTGACCTTGACACTGCGAGGAGCTGAGCACACAAAACATGCTGGTGATTCGAAGCTCCTTCTTTCGACGGAGAAGCAGCAGGGAGGAGTGGAGGGAACAGAGTCCGTTACCAGACTGATTTAGCTGCTCTGAACTGTGGAAAAACAGTTGAAAAAGCAGCAAGACCTGGAGCGAAGCACAGCAGTAACTGGAAAAGTAGAACTGCTCACCCTTGCGGCTTGGGAGGGGGTAAGGAGAGGTGCTTCCACTCTCACCCTCTGATTTGTGAGGACATAATTTCAAACAACAAGGTACACTGAATGCCCAGCTCAGCAGAGCATGTGGAGAGGGGGCAGGACTCAAAGCCAATGCCCTGTTCTTCCAGGCCCAGCAGCTGGCAAAACCCGGCTTTGCAAAGAAAAGAGTGGTGTCGATGCAAAGCTGATCCTTTACATGAACACAGAGCAGCGTGCCAGGAATTTAAGACTGGGAGGATTATTCTAGCAGCTGACCTCCTGTGCTTGGGGTGCTTCAGGTAGCTACTGTTCCATTAAATCCACTGACTTGTAGGGTCTAAAACACCTTCCAGAAATGTGCTTGTCCTTGAGAGATGGAGAATTCTCTGGTCTTCTCTTGGGACATTTTGCCAGTGGTTTTCTCTCTTGCCTTTCAAATGCGTGCTTTATTTCTAGTCTGAATGCTTCAGCTTTCAGCCAGTAGCTCTTTACGAGAGAGCAATCCCAGCTGGCTGACAATCTGCCTGGTAACTCCAGCTTACATTGCCGATCCCCTGGGGAACGAAGGTACTTAGTGCTGAACAGACCGTAGAGGTCCTGCCCATGGCAAACTGAAAGCCCTCGCTCTCTCCAGGCAGAAAGTGCAGATCAAACAGCAGGTTGGCAAGCAGGACTGGAAGGTCTATCTCCAAGCAGAGCATCCTTCCTCACCGCCAGCACAACACATGCTCCGAGTACTCAGCATCCCCTTCATCATCCTTGGTCTTACTCCACTGCCTGCCACTGCACGCAACTTTCCACTGTCAGTTTGTACCTAAAGCACATCCAAACAAAGCAAAAGAAGGCAGCACGTGCACTTGCCCGCTGATCCCAGTGCTCCCTGCTTGTAACATCACAGGGTGGACAGCAAAACCTATACTGGGCAGAGAAGTCACTCTGCGCTATGATTATACATTCAAGGACACAAAGACTAAGCCAAAACAAGGGCTCCTTTTCCACATTTGTTACAAAAAAGTATGCGTAGAAATCCTGCTGGGAGAGGGACTGCTAGGGGGTCTGGTGATTTTCTAGCCACATCTCAGCTCCGGAGAGGGCCTTCCTGGACCCAAAATCAATCCAGCAACTTGGGTTCAAGGTGAAATTGAGAGGTGCTTCTTGTGGAAGGAGGATGATTCACTCTTTCCCACGTCAGACCTCTCCTCTCCCATGTAGCTAGGGGCTAATCAGAGACTCGTCTGATTCAGGGCTACTAAGAAAACCCAGATCCATAGGTTAGCAATTCTAGTCCAGATATAGCTCACTGCCTTGGGCATTAGTCAGACATATATAGGTCAGGGAAATGGTGCTGAAATGCTGTCGGGCTTCCAAATATATTGTTAAGCAAATGGATATGTAAACAGATCTCCAGGGATGATACATGGAGACAGCATCTCTGACTCAATTACAATTGCAGCTGATTTTCTCACCTACTTGACTGCCACCGAATACCCAGACACCTAACATTGACACAAGGAGGTTTTACAGCTCCTCTCCAAGCGAACATGCTGAAACAGATAAGAAGACAAACTCCCCTGATTCAACCCAGGGAGCGCAGGGAGGTCATGCACTCACCCGGGTTTAAGAGCCCAGTCCTTCCTCCCCCTTGAGCACACACTGACTGTTCTGGTACCCCAGGAGGATTTAGAGAGAGATCTATTGGTCGATGTGGGATATTGTGTAGGACACCAAAGAAATCTTCAAATGTTCATTTGGGAGGGGTCAGGTCATCTTCAAATCCCATCTGTTTGCTCAGGGGAAAGGCAGGTTTCCTTGATCACCTTTTCCACTGGCAGCCCCCACACAGCACTGACATTCCAAGGAGTTGGCAGTTACTATTTCTACAGCACTGATGGATTGGAAACCTGTTATTAAGCAGCAGGGTGGCAGGAGGAGGCAGGTCTATGTCAAGAAAAGCAGCTAAGTAGTACCTGGGCAGAGCCTTTTGCAAGAGCCCTTCTTCCTCACCTAGAAATGGCCATAGGGTCCCTTCTGCAAGGACAGAACAACTCTCCGCTCCTCAAAGTCTCAAGTGACAAAGGCTATTTTGCAGCATGTGTCCCAGGAGCCTTTGGTTGTGGCTTACAGAAAACTGAACTCATGCCATAGGCAGGAAGGATTACATATCTTTAGAAGTTTTAAAGGTCAACCTCCAGACTTACCGTCCTGGACAATTTACCCTACACTGAACCAAAACCAGGAGGACTGGTTTATCTCTGTGTACGGTGACAGAATAATTCACCAGCCTTGCCTGGCCAACTCCAGTGCTTATGTTTTGGCGGGTGAAGGACATACATCACCTGCTGACTTGGGTGAAGCTTAGTGCCAATAAGTCAAACAAAAAACGAGACATGGTATCATAAGAAAAACTCTCAACCTGCTTAGTCTTCTCTTTTGTACCGTACATCTTCTGGGCAGCGCTAACTCATGCCCTGGTTTGCATTTTGCTTCCAATACCATTCTCATCCACACAAGTACCCCTGCCATCAGAGCTCGGTACTGATTTAAGGTCAGGGGAACCCAGGGGCTGGTTAAAACGAAAGTGGTGGTATTCCTAATGAAAATACAGTCTTACTTACCCCAACTGCCTCTGATGCTTTTCTGTGGCATCCAAAAGCAGATAAACCCTCCCACAGCTCACCAGGAGAGTCACAGGGCAGCTCAGCTACCTGCAATCCAACAAGACTTGGGCAATGCTTGCAGAGACAGAAGTGCAGTGCAGCGGGACATGCCTCCTCCCAGCTAAGCCACCTTGTCCAACACGGCACCCTAAAGTGAAAATCTTACCCTGGAGAATTTGACATTGGCTAGCAGATCCATTTCTGGAAATGGTATTCATTTTATTTTGATCTGAAATCTAAACAACGCATTTCATAAGCTTCAGCTGAATAACTGCTACTAGACAGCATCCATCCAAGCCCGTGATGTCAAGGGATTACACGTATATGGATTTCCCCCATGAAATCCCAGTCTGCCAGGCAAGACAAACAAGAGGAGATGCCACCTCCAGAGACTTCTGGCTGTGCAGGTCAAAGTATGACAGAGCACGTATTTGCTTATCACTAACCAGAAAATCAGATGCCATTAGGGGAGACGACTACCTCCTTTACACCAATACAAGCGGTGCTGCTTTGGGGGGATGCATACCATGAAACAACCACGTAATAAGGCAAGTCAGGCACCCAGCGACTGTGTGAGCTGTGCAGCAGCTCCTTGTACAAACAACCCACTCTTCAAGCCTCAGTTTCTCATAAGGAACAAAACATACTACGGTGAACCTGCCAGCTCATTGCAAAGGAACCAGGTCCATGCTAAAGTCCAACACATGAGCTGTACACCTGGGAAGTACATCTGAAAACCAATCAGTTATGCTGCGTCAGCAGCTCCTTTACATATTTTGTTCCTAGCACTCCCAGTCAACAGCTCTCCTCGCAAAAAAGAATAAACCCCCAACAATTCTGCTTTGCTCTATTGAGAAAAATACCGCCCCCCACCCCTCCACCCAAGCTCTGTTTACACCAAACCTGCTGCAGCCCTGAATGGCAGCAATAAATGGTGTGAGCTAATGTGTTTGTGACAAATAACCCGTTCAAATAATTCAAGCATAATTATAGGCTGGCTCTCCTGATGTAACGTTGGGTAGATCACTGCAGATATTACGTTCACCTTATGAAAAGACTGCACAGAGGAGCTCAGTTGGTAACCCAAACAGCATTATATATCACTAGCCTGTCAGCATCAGGAGTGCATGCACCCTGGCATTTGAAGTCCTGGTGTTTTAAGTGATAATCCAATGTACCAAGCATCATTGATCTCTATATAAAAGGGGGCACCACTTTTCCTTTCAACTGAAGCTATTTTTCACTTCTCATTCTGAAGAGTTGTGTGGTGCTGCCCGCAAGTGGTTACACTGCACAGCAGCTCTGTCTGTAGCGCTCCGGGTCCCCGGAGAGAAAAAATGATCAATACTCCAACGCTGCTTTTCTAAGAGGTCTCTAAGTGCTTCCATGTGAGATGCTGCTCCTCTGGGTTTAAAAATTACTCTGTAGAGAACATGAGAGCCTCCACTGCAAATTCATAATCCTGACACAAACCTCAGCTGCAGCAGGGAATGAAAATGAGATTCACTGGCGACCTGCAAGCCGGTCTATTGGCAAAGGCGGTGTCTGTGATGTGAGGAAGGGACTTCAAAAAGAGACCGATACCTGGAGGCTAAGGGAGCAGGAAAACTGTGTTAGAAGAGAACCAGCTGGGGGCAAGGAAGCGACACAATGCCCTGCAAATACGGCCCACGTAACAGGATGAACCCTGACAGGGATTTATAGCTCCTTGGTGGGTCTGGGATGGCAGGGACCCTGAGCACTGCATCATCCGAGGAAGGTGACAGTAATCAGAGAGTCTTGGGAGGGAAGACAAAGGCATTTGAAGGGTCAGACTTGCTGTGGGTAGGTGAGCAGAGCCTAGGAGGTCTCTAGAGAAGTGTCTGGATAGCGACAGTGAACACAAAAACCAGACTGAATCTTCTTTTTCTTGGACACAGCCAAAAGACACTAAACTTCTCGCAATTAATTTCTTCCAGGGGGATCTCAAGTTGGTTTTGGCCCTTCCTGCACTTGGGGTGGAAGAAGTCATTCACGATCATTCGTAACCTTTATTGATCTCATCCTTCCCGCTGCCTGGCAGTCCACAAGAACAGGACCAGCCGCGCCGGGCAGGCAGGCTTCAGAGCAGGCAGCTGGTGCTTCCTCAGCACAGCCGGTGTCGCATTCCTAGATCGGGGACCAGTGAGTGCATGTTGTAAGATGGGACTCATGAGCCATGGTGGATGCCAACGGCCTTGATGGTCTTTTACTGCCTGGCTGGGTTTTGCAATTGGATCCTATGCTGGGACAGAGAAATCCAGCCAGCGCAGAGGCAGCGGCAGAAAGCCAGTCCCACCCTCAANATCCTATGCCGGGACAGAGAAACCCAGCCAGCGCAGAGGCAGCGGCAGAAAGCCAGTCCCACCCTCAACACCCGACTCGTGCCGCAGTCACACCGCGGGACGGCTGGCAGGGCTGTCCTCTCCTGGGTGTGACTGCACTGGGGCCATGTGAAGGCATATGCTCCGAATGTCACCCAGCACACATCACTGGCCGTCCCCGTGTCACGGCACAGCGCTCCCGTTGCAGGACGGCCATCCCACAGCAGCCCGGTGCAGCAGTCCGGTGCTGTCAGTTATACTGACTGATTCCCATTAGGAAGATTTAAGTAACATGGCTCAAAAATGAGAAAGCAGACTGCTTGCTTGTGCGTGAGGTCAAGTCACTTCCTCTGGGGCCAGGAAAGACTGAAAGGCTGGAAAGGACTGGCAGCCAGGGGGAGGAAAGTGTCTGGGTCTGAGCAGGGAAAAGGGGGAGAAGTGATGTCCCCCTGGTCTCACCCCTGTGACCGCGGGGGCAGTGACAGCCTCTCTCCCCCATACAGCTCCAAGTACAGCACTTGGATTGCTACTGGGACTATGAAGTGCCATCAGATATCAATATATTACAGCAGAGGACGGAGGGGTGAGCAGCTGGCTGCTCAGCACCTCTTCTGCTCTCAGCCCAAAGCTCCCCAGGCTCCGCTGAGACCGGTCTCCCCGAAATGCTCAGCACCCAGGGTGCGACAGCGGAGCGGGCACCTGGCGAGCCTTGTGCCCATGAACGCTGTTGCAGGCAGGCAATGGGAAGCTGCCAAGAGGTGGCAAAAGTTCCCTGGCAGGGTTTTATCATTTTAAAGGGAACAAATTCCAATTGATTACCCTTGTAAGAGCCTGCATGGTACTTGCACTTCTAGCCTAAGCAATAGAAATTTTAATTGCTCTGGTAATTAGACTTTCAGCAATGCTGCAGTCCTTTGTTCTCCGAGTGGGAGGCCAATATCCGCTGTTCTCCGGTGGCCCCGTCTGGCTGCAGCTTGGAACAGCATTTGCCACTTGGAGGGGAAGGGACGCTCCCCCTGTGACCAGGGTGGCACTGAGCCTTGCCACGCACACGGGGCGCACTCCCTAGGCCAGAATGGGTTCCCATCGACTGGGATCATCCCCGTTTCCTCCTGCTAAAGCTGCTGCTTGAGAGCTTCACACACCTGCGCTCCTGCCGCAAGCCTGTCCCCGGTGCTCTGCCAGGGACACTGGGCTCTGGGGTGCACGTTTCCAGTCTCTCTCATGCATAAGCTTGCAGTGTGTTGCCAGCATTTCTTCTCTGGGCTGCAACAGCTCCAAAACATGGTGCAGACACAAACGTTACATTGCTTTAACTTCTAGATACGTCTTTAGGAGGATGCAGAAGAGCTGTTATTGACTTGGGTCCCGATGAGTACCATCAAAGCCTGACTCGGCTTGGCAGAACACAAGGCCTACGATTTACCCTGGGAAATTGCTAAGGAAAAAATATCACGACAACTCCCATGCTATTGTATGGATAACAAATTAACCCTATGAAAGGCCCAGCACTTGAGAAGTACAGCCGGCTTGGCTGAGCGGGAGCCACGTACGGTGCTTCACTACACTATTCAAATGCAACACTCTGTTGCCAATAAAGCTGCGGCGCACGTGAGCTCCTCCAAAATCACCCAGGGTACAACCAGAACCGAGCACACGTTTGGCTCAAGGGCACTTTACCTGCAAGAATACATCAGCCGTAGCACAGACCTTCACGCTTCAGTTCACCGGCCAAGGACTGTCAGAGGCGCTGGGCTGCATGCACAGGGCTTAGGGGGATAAGCGTGCGCGCAAACTTAGCGAGCCTCTCCCTGGGAAATGGGATTCTGCTCCCCCCAGGTTGGTCAAGCAAGCTACAAAACACAAAGCGTGGGGCCCCGCAGGGAGGTACAGCTGCAGTTTGGACCTGTCAGACACGCACGAAGTCTGGGCGTACTTGCAATCTCACTCATCCTGCCCGCGCTGTATTTTTCCAACCCGTGATCCCGGCTGGCATGGCTCGGGGTGGCTCAGCTCCCACACTTGCCAGAAACGCAGGTCACAGCCATACATCTCTAAATCAACAGCTGCCAACATGCCACAGCTACTTTTTCACATGCTGGACCACTCACAGCTAAAAGCGAGCTTTCCAAGCAGAACTGCTATTGGCCTTAGCGCTTAAACAAAATAGCTCCACTCCCGTCCCCGGAGTTTCCTCAAACAATGGCACAAAACACCCACTGGAGCCTGGGGAGAGGAGGGTCTGCAGCAGAAGAAAGCACGGCTGCTGATTTTTGAGATATACGCCACACAATTAGAAACACTGGGTCTATAAACATCCTTAACAAACCCCAATAGGTCTGGGGGTTTTCTTTTCCTCACTGTCCATTGTGTGCCGCCGCCTTTTAAAACCTCAAAAACAAACGCTCTTCCCTTGTTGATTTTATGCTTCTGCGCTGAACCACACGTCTCCCTGTTAGCGTGTTGGTGCTGGAGGTACCAGCTCTCCTCACTCATGCCTCTGGGGTCGAGATATTTGGGATGGGACCATGTACTGCATGCTAATCGTCCATCCACAGGTGGGAAGGGTTTTCCCAGAAATTATCTCCCTTGTTGTTTAAACACTGAGATTTCTCAGCTCAGAAAGGGGCAGGTGCTGCTTGCAGACGTCCGTGTTCCTTGTTGGGACCATTCTTGTCAGCGTTTCAGAGTAGGTCTAATTACAGGCTGTTTCGTTCATTTAAAATTTCATATACCCTCCTTCTTTAGGTTAACCTTCAATAACTGGCAAGAAGCAGAACTAGATGGGTGGAGGCAACAGGCTATGGATTTATGACATGCTGCTATTCAGGCAAAGCAACCCAGTGCGAACACAGAAATATCCTGAACTGTGCTGCTGCTGTCAATTTGATAATGAGACTGTGATTTGAAATAAAAACATCTTGGGTGCCAATTCACTACGGCAGCTAGTAAAAATAGGCAGAATACCTAGAAATTGAGGACTCTCTGCTCCAAGCACATCCAAAGCTTGAGTATCATATGGTACCTTATAAAAACAGAGTGTGTGGCTGCACTGGGGCTATAGTACCACAAATGAAAGGCCACTCTGTAAACCCACAGAGCTTGAGCAGGGAGCAGGGGATGCTGCATCTCTCTGTAGCTGAGCAGCAGTGAGGGCTGCCCTCTTCGGGGCTTGTGCAACCGTGGATGGTTTTACCCCTGCCCACGTTCCCAGGGTCACCCCAGCACAACACAGTTCAGTGTTTGAGCTGCAAACACCCCTGGGCAAAGCCTGGCTGAGTTCTGCCAGAGCCCGTGGTACCCAAGAGCCGGCATTTTAGCCAAATAAAGGCTGCTTTTAAAAGCTGCAGAAGAAAGGGGGCTTCAGGCCTCGTGCATTTTAAAGGATCTGGCCTTTACAGGAGCTGTTCTCAGTTTCAGGTCAAGCCTGAAGCCTGCTTTAATCTACTTTTAAGTGGTACAAGCAGTTGTGATCCTTCTGCCAGAAGGCAGGGCAGTTCCCTTTCAATGCACCTTCCCCTATCTGCTGAGTGCAATCTTCCGCGGGACTTACTTGTTGCTGTCTCGGTACTGATAGATATAACAGCCTTGAGGCATCCCACTGTCCTGGTCCAAGGTAAACGAGAGCTTCAGCTGCAGAGAGGAGAGGGGGTGGGGGAGAATGAAAAGAGAGAGAGAGAGGGAAAAAAAAAAAAAGCAACATTTTAGGCTCTCAGTCATCACAGCAACTTCAAGCGAGGCTTGTGGGAGAAAGCTTAACTCACCGAGACTGACACGCAAACACCATGGCCTGGAACATACCGCGGGGTTCCAAACCTCAGGGAAAAGTCACATGCGTTGCAGAAACCTCTCGCTTTTTCCACCCTTTGTTACTATAAAGTGTTTGTGGTTCTTCTGAAATGCATGGGTCATAACGGTTCACCCCTCCAAACCCACCCACACACACCACCCTTCACCAAAGCGATTGCGGTTCCCCTCAGACACTAAAGAAATGAGTCTTCTCCATCGGCAGCTGTAGTTCCCACGAGTCTTTCTCTGAAAACTTTCCCGGCTCCATCTCGTTCCTCCAGTGCATTAGAACAGAGGAGAAACCACAGAGGGAAAGGTGACAGATTTTTCCTTCTGTGCAGAGTTATTAAAGAGCTGTTAGAAGGGTTTGCAGTTTGGATCCGCGTCCGGCAGGAGGCTATGATGTGACCTGGAAGCTGCTTTCTTTGCAGCTCCAAGAAGGCGTTCGGCAAGGGCTTTCAGATTTCAAACACGGCTCATTTTATTTAAGGGGGAAAAATTAATCCTCTTTCAACAAACAACAGAACAGTTCTGTGGGGAGACTTTTTTGCTGCAAATGTCTCCAGTGATTTTATACGCTGAACTGCCTAGAAAACAGGACGGGGCTGAGCTCTGCAACAGCCCTGCACATCCGAGCAGCCCCTCGTTCCCGAGGTGAAGGCTGCTGGCCCCCAGACCAATGTCCCACCAGCTCCCGCAGCCACAAGGTGCAGCCCTTCTGCTCTGCAAAAGGGCTGCAGACCCTGGCCAGGAGCCAGCAGGCTGGGCAGGAGGGGCAGCATCCTTCAGAGGAGGTAGCTGCGGTCTTTACGCGCTGAGCGATTTGGCTTTTTTGGGGTCACAGAGACTACTAATAGCAGGGCTGTTACCACTGCTGGATTGTGCAGGACTCTTGAAGCAGTCTGGGAAGCCCATCGCAAGGGCTAAAAGTTGAAGCAGGTTTATTATAATGAGCCTGACCTTTTTAAACAGGGAAAAACGGAGAGAGCAGTGTTGAACCACTCCATTTGATCACAGACTCCCCTCCTCTGGGCTCCAAGGAAATTGCTAACTCAAATTAACGGCTTATTCAGAAATGAACACAGAATTAAAACATCTTTCTCCTGTAGGCTGTTAAGAAACCCTGTGTGCTGAATCATTAGATGGTGCACTAATTTTCCATTCCCCAAGGGGTAGCAAAGTCATATGCTGTGCTCTCACTGACCCAAATAAAACTGCATACCATGAAATCATCGAAAAATTCAGCATCTTGGATACCAAGTTAAGAACCAGGTACCAGGCTGAGGCCAAATCCAGCTCATGTCCCTTGACTTCTAGGCCCCTAACTCTGTAAGCCATTCTGAAACACACACTCCTGCAACAGCATGTAACACACGTGTCCATGCTTCGCATGTGTCCATGGTACAAGCATCATGATTTGTCCTGCTGTCCAGACGGCAACCTCTTACGCTCTCAACCACTACCCCTTCCTGCAAGCTCTGATCTTACTACAGCTTAGCATATTGCTCAGATCCATTTTGGAGACTGGTGTCTAAGGCAGGACTAGCAGGCTCAGCTTGGGGATGTTTCTTCTGGATGAGATCCACTAAGCTGGGCTGCGGCTCCAGCCTTTCCAGGTGCTATAATGGCACATGACAGCTACCCTACCAGAGCAGGAGGTCACCAAGGAACAAGCAACCTCCCCAAAGGAGGCAAGCGATCACCTTTTTGTGGCATGGGCAAAGGTCACTTGTCTAAAACCAGAGTCCCCCCAGGCGAGCTGCCCTGGTTTGGGGAGCTGAAGGAGGAATTGGGAACTGCCCAAAGCCATTTCTCTGGGCCAGGTTTTCCAAAGCTTTCCTGCTAAAGTATCATACAGCACGTTGGAGGCGAAAGGGACAGTGGTTATTTCGGGCACAGCTCCACCTGGTCCTGCGCTTTGAGGAACGGGCACTGCATTGCAGAGTCACTAGAGAAGAAACACAAAAGAAAGTGCAAAATTGGGCAAAAGTGTGGCATGGGCCAATTCCAACAATATTTCCGATCAGGATAAACTCAGGAGTGGCTAAGTCTCTCATTTGCAGCTCTCAGCTAAGTGGGCTTCGGGCTTGCAGTAACTGAGCATCTCTGGTTACAGCTCACCTGGACTCTGGGCCCCCAGCACCACCCGGGGCTGGAGCCAGCTCTGTGCAAGGAGACAAGTCCAGGGGAAGGGAAGGAAGGAAAAGGGCTGGGAAGGAAAACAGCATTGTTTGGACAGGCTGCTGGGGAAAGCTGTGGGGCAATCAGGTATGGAGGGTGAACTTTCCACTATCTGAGGGGACGGGGTCCCATGGAACCCGCCTACCCAAAAAGGAAAGATCGCAGTTCCCGAAGATAACGAGTTTTCAACTTTCTGTTATTTTAACCCTTTTTTGTCTGCTCATGGTGTTCCAGACACATGAAGCACACCCTGCTTGGCAGGCTCAGCCACCTCTGCTACCCGCCAGTGCCAGCAAGGCCCGTGTCATGGGGACTATCATACACAGCTTGACCATCTGGGGCAACACTGTCAGACAAGAGGATGCTGCTGTCACCCGCAGTGACAAGAAGACCCCACTCAGAGAAATGTCAGGGTCAGACTGTCACACGGAGAGACATGTAACTAAAGGTCTGTCCCAGCAACCACAGCTCAAGGCAGCCGCGCTGTCGCTGATGCATAAAACTGCAGATCTGCCCTGCTGATGCACTGTCATGTCCAGCCAGGAGGGGGAAGAGGGGACCTGTGATTGCCACCAAAGCAAGGAGTCCTTACAGACGCTGAATGAGTGACCAAGCTCTGGCTGTGCTGCCAGCAGCAATGCTCTGGCTGCCTTTGCTCATTTGGTGGCATTTGGTCTGTGCAGGGAGTGCGGAGCCTCCAGGCAAACTCATGACAGGGCAGAAAGACAGAGGGTAAGGCAGGTAAAGAAGGACTAGCTGAGTGCTGCCAGGAGCCACTCTGGGATGCAGAGATCACGAGCTTACTACTAAGCTTGAAAGGGTTGTCCACATTCCCTGGCT
This sequence comes from Himantopus leucocephalus, assembly GCA_003993805.1. NCBI lineage: Eukaryota > Metazoa > Chordata > Aves > Charadriiformes > Recurvirostridae > Himantopus > Himantopus leucocephalus. Next base: position 18,228,036 of record RSEF01000009.1, read on the forward strand.
ACCATGTTGTTGGGTTCCCTCTGCCATTCGAGCCCCAGGAGAGGCTGAGCGCTCCACTGAGCATCGTCGGACACGTGCTTACTTCTGCATGGCCATATGCAGCTGCAAAGGCACTTACGCTCCCCAACACCTCGGTGCTTTGGAAGGTCTGCTCCACAGTCTTTTCCTCCCATGCTAAAGCTAATCTATGAGGCGCTTGCTGACACAGATCTCCGAGAACAAAACCCAATCATCCTTTCCCAGCTCTCTGCACACCCTACGCTGCTGCTTCTCTCCAGTCCCATCTTCTTCAGCAGCCCCCCTTTCCTTTTGCCTCCTTCACCAAGCACATCACAAAACCTCTGCTTTCTTCTGAATTAAAGAAGGTTGCAGGGCAAGGCTAGGGGCAGGAGAGATGTCAGGAGCTGATTGACCACTTTATCATTCCTCCTATCTGACTTCTGCTACAGCAATGTCACGAGACATCCAGAGCCTCCCAGATAGACGAAGCCCTACAAAACAAGCAGGCTTTTGCAATCCTCCCTCTGGCACAGCTCTAACTCTTAACCAATTTGACAACATTGCTCCAACACCGCGTGCTGCTTTGAAGCTCCTTTTTTTTGTGTGTCAGTACTCCTTGTCAAAGGCAAAGGCTTGCTGTAAAACCAGCAAACAAACTAATACCAAGACAAAGGAAAGGGCACTGCTCTTCAAAATACCAGATTTTATGCCTGCAGGGGCAATGGGGGACTGAGGTTTCTTATAGAAATGCAAGTGCAGGCTGACCCCATCACAGGGAAGGCTCATCAGGTCAAGGGATCTTCAGCATTAAACATATGAGATCATTTCATTTTACAAGACACTGCTGGGCTCCACTGGAAGAGGAGGGGGAGAGGAAATTTCCTAGAGCCGTACTGCGGTGCGATTTGGCTTGCACTGCCCCCTTCGGTAGCGTAGCCCTGGAGCTTACATGCTAATAAAGATCCCTTTCCACTTCAATAGCTTTGCACATAAAGAAACGCTCGGCATGGTGCGTGCATGAACTCAATGGGAAAGGGAGCTGGAACGTAGCCATGCTGAGAACAGAGTGCTGCTTACCAGGCGAGCCCCATCAATAATTGAGATGTCAGAGGCACAGGGAGGTGTGTGAATAAGAGCTGTCAAAAGGAGTAATTGGGATCTGTGTGGATACAGTGATGGATAGGCTCGCTTGCCACCAGACACAACTGCAATACACCCAAACAGAAGAGGAGCAGGGTGCTCAAACTCAAAGGGGCTGGAGCAGGCTGTTTGATGGGCAGGACGTCATTGCCTCTGTGGTACCCAAAGTAACAAGTGGGTACGTTATCCGGTGACTGGTCGATGGAGCAAGAGAATGTACTCACAGCATGTGGCTGATCCTTGGTAATGTTTGGTGGCACATGCTGCAGGCTCGAGGCAAAGCTAATGCCACCTCTTGATGAAAATCATCTCAAGGAAAGTCATCTCTGGAAAGTCATCTCCAGGAGTCATCTCCTGTCCACAGTGGTGACTGGGCATGGAGGGCTGTGTGCACATAACACTTGCTCGTGTAGTGTCGCCACTCTCTAGATTGGTAACGTCCTCCCACTCTCTATTCCTACATCCTTAAATCCAGCAGCTGGCTGATAGCGGGATGCCTCCTTGCTCCTTCATCCATCAGACACTGACATGCTTCATTTGCACCCAAGGGTTCCCACGCACACTCCCCTGACAGCGGTGAGCAGACACCAAACCAGCACACAGACACGGACAGACACAAGACACCAGCGACAGCAGAAGGGCTCAGGGCAGTTGCCCTTCAGTGAGCCAACAGCTCTGTGCTGCCTGATCCCTGCGGGGACCCAGTGCCCTGCTCAGACAGACAGGCCTCGGTGGGGGGTGTGGGGAAAGCTGCCGACATCTCGGGGCTTCCTCCGCCAAGGCCAGAAAGAGGCTTTTCAGAAAGGGGGAGCAGTGCTTAATGCTGTCATGGACCTCCAGGCTTGCCTCGGCTTCTGTGCAGCCGTCATCATTTAAAAAAAAAGCTTTAGACCTGCAGTAATTAGGGGCCCAGTCATGCGATAAAGCCTGGTAGCTCCAACAAGGAGAGAGCATGAGGAGCAGCCTTCTAGCTGCTGAAACGCTGCCAGTACCTATATTGACTTGACTGGGAGAATTCTGCGTGCCCCTTGAGTAAATGGTTTGGCTTGGATCCCCCCGTTCCCAGCCTTGGCTCCGAGCAGCAAACCTCCGTCATTAGATGAAAAGTTTTCTCTACACATGCACTGTATCAGAGAGGTATTATCAGTTCAGCCGAATAACCAGGTCAAAGATTTCAGATGTGTCCCAGTTCTGAGGCAATGTAAGGGCATGCTTCGGCCAGCCTTGGTTATAACTGTTCAAGGTAATTCCACCAACGTGGAGAGGTATTCAAGCAGAAAGAGTTCACCCAGGGCAAGCAGGAGAGGCAGAACGCAGCCTCCAAGACAAAAACCAGGGGACTGGATCTAAAGATTATACTGAAAACACTCTCCTGAAAGGCAGGGGTTCTCTTCTACCCTCAGCACTCAATCAAATTTAACCCCACTTGCGTGGAAGTCCAAAAAGACTGGTATCAGCTCCCTCTTGGAATAAAGGCTCCCCTCTCCAGCAAGCTCTAGAAAGCTTTTTAAGAATAAACTTAGTCATCAAGCAGGTTTTTATGCCCCGCTCAAAATTCGGTTTTGACCCGAAAAAAAAATAGCCCTGAAGCCCTGACACTCACTTTTTAAAACCACAAAAAACGAGCCGTGCTCCAGTAACGTAATCACAGAGTTTTCTGGCACCTCGTCCCTTAAAAATACATCCATCTGCCTCCACGCAGGCCATCAAACTCAATCTTGTTCACAATGGATTTCCCAATTCCTGCGTGCTGGAAGGACTGCAGCGGTGCTGGCTGTGCCGGCTGGACGAGCTCTTACAGAAGCGCAGCCTGCAAACCTCACAGCTGTGTTTTCACTTAAAGAAGCTGCTCTTGAGACCGAAGCACTTCTTCCACGAGCTTTTCTATTTGTGCTGCAGTTTGAAATTGCTGGAGAAAGACCCTGGGTAGAGGCTAAAGAACATATGGTAAGGACACAATGGGGGTAATAAAGGAGAAACCAAAAGTCCTAGAGTGGAAAAAGAGGAAAGACAAAGAAACTTGCTACCAGCTCAACTAGTTACCTGTTGCATTGGATTGGGGTGGTCCTTCCCTTTTGGCTTTGCAGACAGTGAATGTTTGGCCAATCTCAGGACCTGGTTATGAGACTGCTGTTGCTACTGGGTGGAAGTCCTGAAATGGTCCTAAACTGGTCCCATCTCACCCATTGCATCCTCAGTGAGACCCCTTCTCCCTGTCCCTAAATGCATTTTCCAGGTGAAGGCGTAAATCCTCTAGGAGGCTCCTGAAGTTGTCCCTGCTGCCCTGCTCCCCTCAGCATGGCCGATCACCAGGAGACAGAGACAAGCAGAGAGGTAAATCAGCTGTCCCATAAGCCTGATCCTCGGGGAAAGGGTGCTCTGAAGGGGACGTCACCAGCATCTGCTCTTCCTGCCCCACTGTCACCAATCCGGAGACATCTCAACCCCAAACTGAAGTGCAGAGCAGGCATAGGAAGGAATCAGCAAGGAACACGCTGGGTGCCCAGCATGCTCCACAGCCAGCCAACCCACGTGTCCTGGAGCTCCTGGGTGTGAGATGATGGTGCTGTGTTTGACAGAAACTCCTTGCCAGCCTTGCCCCCCTTCACAGGACAGAAGAACAAATGGGTGCAAACGGGCAGCAGAGCAAAGTGTGACTTATTTCTGGGGGTGGGACCGCCTCTCCATTCCTGCTTTACTTTCCTATCTCGAGGTCTCCCATGCAGAAGGATTCTCTCTTACTTGCTGCAATACAACACATCAGCTTAGGTTTTACTCATTCTGCAGCGCCCAAGCTGCACATCTCTCGAATGTCTCCTCCCTCTCATGACATTAGCCAGCAAACTACCTCTGTTAACAGGCTACAAGATCCACACGTGTGGCTACAATGTCAACCTGAAACTCAAGCCAGCCTAGGAAATGAAGCTAAAACTCATCTGGGGTATTACTCTGGCTTGAATCCCTCTGCCCATTTCTATTTTACAATCCCGTCATTTACTCAAATGTTATTCCTCTCCTCCGCTGCTGCCTGCAACCCACAAGTGCATAAAATACAAGCAAAGCCAGTGAAATCCCTGACATGGGAAGATGGAAGATAGCAGATAGCTTTTCCTCCTTCTTAAACTAACCTCCTAGGCCAGAGGTTGCCAGCCTAGGACCCAAAGCCACAATAAGCTATTACTAAATTATCCCACAGGCTGCAGCAGGTCTTGCTCTCCGAACATCTCCTCTGGGATGCAGCGAGGACCCTGGAGTCTTTCCATCATGGGAGCGAAGTCACCAGTGCATATTTCCTAGCATATACAAGGGCTTCTCTGCTGTGTCTAGTGGCCCCAAAACCTCTGCTACAGGTGGTCAAGCAGCACAGCAAAACCAGAAAGAAGCATGGCTGGACCCTTTGCAAAGACACGCAGATGCTGTCATCAAAATGGCAAGCTGGCATTATACTGTTGGGTTTTATTTCACAGCTGCAAGTCAAAGCTGAAGAGCCTTTCTGGGAAGACGGAGCAGGAGGCAACTTTCACCACTTGGCAAAAATATAAACTGCAAATGAGTGTATTTTTAAACATTCACACTTGCCTGCATTGGAGGTTTCAAACACAGTATGCACTCCGTGAAGAAACAGATCCAGATTTATTTAGAAAGAAGAGCTGAATACTTCCGTTCACTTTATAATTTATACACTTGATGAGCTCATTCTCTAGATGCATGATTAGGAAACCACAGGACTAAAATACAGATTATCCAATTGCAAAGGGTTTACGTTTGTGGATTAAAAATACCTTCTTCAGAAGCTAACGAATTGTGACACCGCACCGCATGCTCTAGACCACTAGGGAACTGTCAATGAAGTTAAAAGTATTTTTTACACATACATCAATTTTAAAATAAAAGCAAAACATCCCTAGGAAATGCCACATAAAAAACTGTGACACTAACAAGATACATGCCAAATTTCACTACTTGGCCGTTTTATGTTACTCAGAGCCTGTCTCTCAGCCTCTCTTTAAAGCACTCCCTGCTTTTGCGCTTCTCCCAGCCCCGCTGGTGCTCTGACAAAAGACAATTTCACTGATTTCATCTTGTGCAATAAAGAGCCTTCACAAGCTGGGCTTTACCAGCCTCAATAGAGACAAGAGGTTTTGGGCTGCAGAAAATCCCTGCCTTTTGAAGACTGATGATGACTTACAGGCTTTTCAGGGCCGCGGGGGAACAGTTAGGTCCTGCCCAGTCCCAGTGGCCTCTTCTTCACCTGGTAGGTATGGAAATTCACTTGGGAAAGCAGGAATTTGGGAGAGGAGGATGGTCAAGACTAGTGAGAAGCTAGATTGCAATCAGGAATCTGAAACATCCCCAGAGGCTCATGGAGAGGCAGGACTGACCCTTCTCAAACCCATTAGAGTTGCCAGCCGGTCAACTCTCCCCGTCCACGAAGAAGCTGATGGCTGGAGGGCAGCACTTGGACACCACATACCTTATCAGAGAGTGAAAATTCTCCAGGAGAGACTAGAGGCCAACAGCCAGAGGCCAGGGGAGCAGCACAGGGACCTGTAACTGGTGGGAATGGGAACAGGCAAGACCAGGGTCTGCAGCACGAGAAGACAGATGGGAAATGCAGGTACTGACGCTGCACTGCCCAAGCCCATGGGCACCAGCAGCCGGTGCAGAGCCCAGAGAAGGGGAGCACAACACCAGCAGCACCCACCACCAACACCCAGGACTGAGAGAGACCCTGGGCCTCATAATCCCTGGCTCGTCGGAAAACTCACTGTACAACAGGGGTTGACAGAGCAGCAAATACGTCCACTGCTCTGAAAACCCTGGAGCAAACAGACCAACCCAGTGAGTTAAAGTAACCATGAAAAAAAGGAAATATTTCTCACTATTAACAAGGAGAGAAACTTTAAGCGTATTGGTTGACGTAAAATTTCTCCTAAGCTGACAAGTGTCAGCAGCAGAACAGACAGGCGTTTCTGTGCAGCCATGGCGCCTGCAGCCCGCCGGTCGGTTGTACCTGGGACCTGAGAGGGTCTGCGGGACCAACACCAGCTTTTTCACAGGGTGGGTGGTATGGAAGTCCATATATATGCCATCTTGAGCTGATGAAGAAAAGCAAAGCCTGATCAGAAGGAGATCCCTAAGGCATTGCTGTCCCAAAACAGTAGGTGGGAGCCTGAAGGACTTAAGAAAAGTAATCAGTGTGTTCCACGATTGCTTTAGATGAAAAGTGACACAACCAAGTGGAAAACCCTCTCTAAACTCGCTGCTTGGTATGTCGTTATTAGAGGGTACTGCAGGTAACATGTCATTATCCCCAACTGCTGTTATTTCAGACACCTGACAGTCATGTCTGAAAACAGGTCTCAACTTACTGACCCTACTTCTAAGCAGCATGAAGTTTAGCTTCATGCTCGGCCCTGGTATTTGTGAGAGCCCGTGGTCAGTAGAGAACTGTGTTGCAGAAGTGAGCGGCTCCCAAAGAGGCAGCAGATCCGGCCACTGATGGACGTAGCACCACAAGGGAAACCCAGCGTGCGGCTCACAGGCAGTTTCTTTAATGGAAAACAGAACAAGAACACGAGCAACAGTAAACGTTCGTCTGATGAAAAGCAAGGGGACAAACAGCCCTTCGCAAAGCGCCGGATGGTTTCTGAGAGCTGCCCCAGCCTCACACCAGTGACAGATCCCAAAGCAGTGGTTACCTGAAGGAGGACGGGACACCGCACTGTCTTCACATGGCTCAAGCCACGGGTAAAGGCAAGGTAAGAGCTGGGGGTGCAGATGTGTCTGTGCATGTGGCAGGAGGAAAAATGGTTCGGTGTCTCTTATTGCACCCGACTATAGTACAACTATTTTTTTCCCCCCTCAAGAGCCTTGGAGGATCCTGATACATATTTTACAAATCAGCCTATTTTGTGCCTTCCCTATGACTATTTTGTGTCTTCCTGTAATGTGCCCAGTCTTTGTCATTGCTGTTGGGAGGATACATGGAGCCGAGGGCAGATCAAACACAGCAAATCCTATTTTCTTAAGTTTGTTAATGCTAACTGCTTCCCCTGCTAAGCCACTAATGGAGCTGTGAGAACGCAGGAGCACAGATTAATTCAGTGCCCAGGTACTGCCTCATGCCTGGAGGGATTTCCGTAGAGTTGCACTGGAAGACAGACAAAAGCCTGTAATACCCTCCATACAAGAGATAAACCCATTAAAATCTGAACAGCCCCTGTGCCGACATGATAAGAGCTCTGCCAGGTAACACGAGAGATCACAACAGGATTTCTAGGTTTAGTTATGTCTGCAAGCCATTAAACTGGAGCTGGGACTATGAAGATGCAGAATACCCTGATCACACCACGCTGATCTCAGTTTGACAGCCACGCCATTCTCCTCCATCCTTCGGGGTGCTGCTGTGAAATACCTGGCAGTCACAAGGTCCAGCCCTAGCAGTGCTGACTCGAGCTTTGCTCATCCTCTGGGGATGATCTGGACTCTCTTGCAGCTCGTTACAACCCGCCAGGACTGCAGGCAGAAAGCAGATGTGCTGTGTCCTTGGCCAAACCTTCTCCTCCCCACACTGTTAGCAGCACGGGATGGGAAAGCACCTCCTGCCACACACACTCAGCCCACTGCCTTCCACAGAGCATCTTCTCCACACACTGCATGCCATAAAATGCCACCCAGCGTCCCACCACGGCAGTGCCAGCTCCCTCCTTCCCAGGCAGGGGCAGGCTGCGTGCCATGACCTCCTCTCCCTTACTTAACGGAATCTTGTGGCATGCCTAAGTGCTGTTGCTCAGTGCACGAGATCCAAAGCTTTCCAAGGACATCCCTGCCCATTCCCATGGACAGCAAGAGCTGTCACCGTTAGCACAACCCCTGGGGTCCCCTGGGGACGGGCTGGCTGTGGCTCTGTTAAATTCCTCTGGCAGCAACCTGCTCCCCCTCACACCTTCCTAGGGACCTCACAGCTCCTCTGTCACAGGGAAAGAAGGACGTGGGAGTGGACAGGGGCCAGGCGACTTGTCCCAACGAGCCCAGAGCCTACTGGCAGTGGGATGGGCACCCTCCAGCTAACCCACGGCCAGCCGTCTTGCTCCAGCTCCAACACGGCTGCGCTTCAGCGGAGAAGAGATTTCTGTACGTAGATGTTTTGGAAAGGGCTCTGGTAAGGTTCACACTGAAAAGGTGCAGTGTAAAATGTAAAGTATTTTTGTAGTGCCAAATTGATGTCAGAGCCCACCGCGCTGCTGTTGATCCCTGGGTTGGAGCGCGGAGGGTAGGATCAGTGATCTGCGTCCAGCGTTAATGCACAACAGGCTGTTTATAACTCTGTATTCCACACTGTTATTTAACATATGTAAGGGGCTCGACATGGTTTATGTTCGGTAGCTGTGGTTTCCAAGCAGTATTGCATTTCTTCAAACTGAAGATACATAATATTTTAAAACTATTTTTGAAACCAGTCACAAATCTGCAATCTTTTACATCATTCCTCCTTCCTCCTATCAAACCCAAACCATAACACACAGGCACAGAAGAACAGCAAGCTCACGTGCAAGAACTCAGCTGCAAGAAACTCATGTGTGAGCGCGCGCACACACACACAGAGAGGGAAACTCAAAGCTGTAATTCAGTTAAATTGGTACAAGCTATGATTAAGGTTTCAAAGACATCCGGGATGTAGTCCACTGTTTAGAGTTGTGGGTACCAGCACGCTGTATTCGGTGGAGAATCTAAGAACTGAACCAAAGCATGAGGTATTTATTTAACAAGCTGCCGCAGCAAGTGTAAGGAAATTAAAAGGTTTCCTGCCCCTGGGAGTTCAGCAGACTAGCAGCCTGATCATGTATCATCCTAAAATCTCATCATTGCCTTCCCTTGCTGGGTCTGACCCCATCCACTCCTAAAGCAAGTCACAACACAACTGAATCTCTAATTTCCATTTTTAACATACCCCTCCACACGGCAGAGTCAGCTGGTGCACGGACTCTTAGAAAAATCTTTAGAAATCATCCTTAAAAGACAGCCTGTAAAGCACTGCTCCCTAGAAATGCCTGGCTTCTGCGAAGCATGGCAGCTCTTGCAGAGCTCTGTGTTTTTTGCAGTAGTTTTGCATCAGTCAGACTTCCCAGTTTCCCAGCTTGATGGACTTGGGGCTTTGTTGGGTTAATTTTGTCCGGTCAGTCCTGAAGTTGGAGTTGTCCATACCAAAGCGGTAAGTTTTAAAGGCAGAAACCAACACCATATTTTACAAAGACAGTCAAGTTCTTAAAATTAGTTATTTATTCCAACAATATTAAAAGGAGACACACCGCTTTCTCAGTCATTTTTCCATTCGTAGTATTTTGTTTTGCTTTTTTAAACCCAGGAGCCTAATCCTTAATTTCTCTATGGAAAAGCTGGAAGAAAAAGATCACAGGGAGGAAGGATCAGCCTCCTAGAGCATCCACTGCGCTCGCTCACCCTTTGGAGACATTGCTGCCTTTGTTGAGATAATTTTTTTAAAATACACTCTGAAAGTAAATAAATAAATAAAAATATCTCCAGGCATCAGTATTAGCTTGTGAAGGAGACCCAGACAATGCACGGGAGGCTAGAAAGGAGCCAGTAAATTCTAAGGGTGTAGAACAGGAGAGGGGATTAAGCCTGGTGATTAAATTAGATGATGCATGAATACATTCCAATGCGCAACATCACTCAAGCACTGGACAAAACATATGGCAACAATGGAAAGCGCTGCCCACGAGGTCACCTTTAATATGATTAGCCATGGACGCCTGAAAGGAGATCTCCCAAGTACCGGCGTGCTAACACTCCTTTGTGCAGGGTGGAGAAGCACCCCCTGGAAGCCTTTGAGGCTCCGTGAACCCCGCACAAACGGCTGCTGTGTGTTAAGGGATGTGCCCAAGTCCATTGAAAGTAGGACAAAACCAAAAAATGAGCCTCGAGGCCGGGCAAGCGCGCTGAGAGCGGCTTTTGTTCCCCGCTCGCAGGGCACCGGCGGGAGCCATCCCCAGGGTGTCCTGCCTGACAGCTGGGTCACCCCACGGGCTCTCCTGTTCCGCTTGGACTTTTCAACTCCACTGGCCCGCATTCACCGGCACGGCTCGCCTCTTTGAAGGGGGAGAAAGCGCCTCATCCATCACTGACACGAAGGGAGTTAATTCACTTCTTTACAACTGGAAAGGCTTTTGCTGTGAGCAGGAGGGAGCGCAGGAAGAGTAATGAAATCCAAAAGGGAGCCAAATGATGCTTTCCTCCGCTAGACGCCAGCGCTGGCAGCACTTGCTGCTGGCACGGCCCGCGGTGGGTGAAAGGAGACTCTTTTGCGGTATGCCATTAGCTACTTCCAAGGCCTCAGTTCATGTTTACCACAGCCACTGTGTTACTTCACTTGGTATTTTTTTCCAGTCCTGTTGATCATACTGCAGAACTGACCGAGTCTGTTTGGAAGCCTTGCTCACAGAAAGCAGAAACAAATTGCTTTTCGAAAGGACTATTTTTTTTTTTTCTTCCCTAAACCAAACCTCACACTGCTTTCCACAAACCCAACCTAAGGCTGAAATCCCCACTTAAAGCTGAAGAGCAAAGGTTCCTGCTAGGCTTTGCCCACCCTGGTTATTGCTCAGCCGTGCCACTTGCCCCCGGCGTGGCAGCGACGCCGCCAGCCGAGGGCGAGCCGAGCTATGCTGCCCAGACTGCACTAGAGGGCATCTCGCACCCCAGAATTTCTCCACACCACGCAACACTGCAGGTCCATCAAGTAAAACCCCGTTACAACGGCAGCCAGCAGGTTGTCTGGTCAACTGTAATGAGAAGAAACACTTGATGACATTAAAGATAATCTCGTGTGAGTCACTTTGCATGACTACCTTGCTGTAATCAGGTGAGCCCTTCAGACTGCTGAACTCTACCCCAGAGGACCTTGGCACACTCGGCTGAGCTCCTCGCGAGGTTTCTGCAGGCCTTTAGAATTTCAGATTCCAGGCAATGACTAATCAGGGACACATGAGGGACAGGCCCAAGGGCAAACTTCTTCCACACGCTTTGTATCTGCGTGGCTGGGTGGGTGAAAGTCATGGAGACAACCCCAGGAGGAACTTGCTCTGGGCTACACAGGTCCCAGCAGCTACAAAGGCTCCGTGACAAAGCAAAAACAAACACAGCACAGGACCGCTGCCAGCTGAGCTCCTGCTATTGCCAGGAAAAGGAAAGGATCATCTCCTAAAGCCCTTTTCCAGCTTCACATTTCCAGGATGCCGTAACTGCAGCTCAAGCCTTGACACAGCACAACCCAGGCGCCGCACTGTCATGGTCAGCATTCAGCAAGCTGTGAAATGCCTGCCCTCTCATAACGAAGAGTCGCCTTGGGCCCTTCTAATAGATCTCATGGACTCTCACGGGATCTGCCAAGACTGAAGATCAAGCCAGTTTCTAATGAAACAAGGTAGACCAGGCAGCTGCATGCTTGTCGTAAAAACATTTGGGGCAGAAGCTCCATGAAGGAGGGAAAGATTTTTTTTTGTTTTAGACAAACAAAAAAACCCCCTCCCCAAACGTAACTTTCGCAAAATGGAAAATCAACGAGGGTTGGGAGAAATGCCTGTGGTGGCACCCATTTCTTTGCTGTTTAAGCTCTTTTCAGCAAGTCTTCCTCCTCTGAATTGTGTTTTGTACCCATCACTATGCGATCACTATTACAAAGGCTACTTGTAGCAGAATCACTGATCCTCAGTGCTGGGTCTGAACCAAACTACAGACCTACCAAACAACAAGAGCAAGGATGAACCAGGCCTGCAACATACCAACCCAAAGCTCTGCAAGAAACTGACCAACCCAAAGAAGTCAGTTGTAGAAGCTGCCTGCCTTTCAACAATTTTCCTGAAGGGATGAAGCCCAAGTGATCTTAATTTGCCCAACTGCTTGGGGGTTAGGAGGAGTCCTCTCTTTCCTGCAGTGCTCAGCTGCAGCCGGTATCTATGAACTCAAAGGAAGAAGGTCATCAAGTTCATCCTAAGGAGTAGCCACTTTCTCCCTACAAAGTGGGCACACAAGGGAAGGGCTGGCACACCTCCATCTGCTGGATTTCTTCATCCCAAGAAGCACGTACATCATTTTGCTGGTCCTGGCATGTGGAGACCAAATGGCTCCTGTGCTGGGCCTGACCTGTGAAAACTCCATTTAGATGCCATACTTCTATCTGGCCCCTCTCAGTATTCACTGTCTGCTCTAGACTTTATTTTAAAACTCCTGGGACACTGAGCAATAGCATTCCTCCAGCATGGAGAATGTCAGAGCTCAGGTGAGAAGAGGACTGAAGAAACCCAAGAGCAAGATCACCCTGTGAGTGGGATGTTCAGCCCACACGGTTTTATACTGACTTGCACTATTTTAAGAATAAACTCGTCTGTCTGCTGTCTCGGCTGGTTGCAACAGCATCATGCTCATGGTCTTTAAATTAATTCCAAGGAACCTGTACAAATGCTTCTTGAGAATTTGAAGAGAGATGACCACACTGCACAAGGATTTCAAGGTTGGTCCCCTGCTTAAAGGCTATTTGACAGCAGCACCCATTGGCACCACGTTACGGATCCACCAATACACCTACCTCTTACTCCTACCTGAACACGAGAAACCAGTAACTCCCCAGCTCATTTAACCACCTATATGTTGCCCACTGGCGTATTTAAAAAAAACCAAACCAACAACTAAAGAGCAAGGCATGCGAGCACAGTATTAAAGACTATCAACCATCACTTTCAGTAATGTTTGAAAATAATAAAAAACAGAGAGCTGAAGTGAAAATTCAAAACCTCAAAGTAATTTCAACCATACATACATGAGAAGGGAAAAGTTTATACATGATGCAACAGAAAAAATGACTCACTTTCCGAAATGCCAAAGCCTGTTTTAGTTCATTCTGTCTTCTATACCTGCTAAACACATCAATGACAGAGAAATCATTTAATAAACTGCATTTTTTTAAAATCCCATTTTAGCTATTTAAGCATTTTATTTCCTAGTATTGTAGGTCAGGTTCTACTCTAACATTATAATCAGAAGCAAAGTGCTAGCTCAATCAATGAGGTTTCTTCTCAGAAAAGAAAGGAGAGTCTTGAGATTAAAACAGAGACCTTGAAATTGAGGTGAAACTGCAGCCTTAAAGCTAATGCAAAACCTCCTGTTGATTCACGGGACTCAGAATTTCTCAGTCGGAGGGCTGATCTCAGCATTGCCATGAGACACCTGATACGCTACCGTTCTGCAGTCCCCCAAGGTCAGCAGGATCAGAGGGATCAAACCCATGACGCGGCCAGTTGACTTCAATTGTCAAGGAAAGCACAAATTATTTTGTTGAATTCAGGCTAGATTGTTGGGGTTTTTTTTAAAGCATACAATAGTGACTGCTTGGTTAGTTTGTACTTATGTGACAGAATCAGGTTTTTCAAGTCCGGTTAAAGGAATTACCCACAGAAACCCCTTCACAGTGATTCCGCGTGGCTGGTTTCTTCCAGATGTCTGAAGTCTCTCAAACCACTCTGGTCCAACAAACTCTTGAGGCTACTTTCTCACTGCCTCTTGCTTAGTTTTCAAGCAGCCATCAATTTAATGGTAGCCCATCCCAGGTGAGCAACAGACTGTCACTGGCTTGGCTGGTAACTAATTAGCACAAATGCAATATATCTCTTACCAGCCTAGGTCCAAACTGAAGAATGCATTCCCTTCAGAGGGCAAAGGTTAATACTACTGTCAGGTTTTAAGGCGTTGACAATGCAACAACCTCTGAATATGTATCTTTATGGAGAGATGGGTATTTGTGCCTCAAGATGGGAGCAGGAAGCAACAGGGAATCACAGTGTCTCCCACAACCGAACACAGCGCTGCACAACAAAGGAGCACATTCAAGCAGGAGGTCTTTCTCAAATCTGAAGTATGGACAAATCTCAGAAACAAAGTGCAACGTGGACCACCAACCTTATCTGAGATGTCATGCTTCATGCTCCCATTTTACGCAATTACACATTCAGGGGAAATCTACACTCTGAATTACGCTCATATGCTTGAACAACTTCCTTATTACCATATGAAGATGTAGAGAGGGCAAGATAAACGATCTAGACTACTAAAGACAGATTCAAAGCCACTTGCTTTCAAAACAAAACCAAGACGTTGCTCAACAAAATGTACTCCCCATGAATCACTGCAAACTTTAGCAGAGCATATAATTTCAGGAGACGTGGGCTTGGACTTGGAATGTTTAAAGATAAACCTGAAAGTGGACTTCAGCAGGCACTGGCTTCCTCAAACGGGGCAAGATCAGCTCTGTCCTCAGCTCAGCTGCTGGGACCTTGGCTAAGGCTCTTGTAGCCTCATTTCAGAGGCTACAAGGAAACCACAGGTGCTCTCTGAGCTTCTTTGTACTTCAGCATCCGTATGTTATGGATGAGAAAAGATAAAACATCCCAGGATTCAGAAAGAATGATCATGCCCAGAGACACCTGATAAAATGAGTTGTGGTCATGGAAAGCCAGAATTTTTTCCCCTGCTCTCACTTTGGAATTGAAATGAGAAATCACAGAACTGCAATGTCTGAATCTTTCATCTACTTCCAAACGTTGTCTTTTGTCATTATACAATTAGCCTTTCTTCCATTTACTGTTAGGTGAAACAGAACTGGCTCTGACAAAGAGCTGCTACATCTTCACCTATGGCAGACTGATCACATTTGAAGTTACATCACTCAACACCCAATGACTCCATCTAAAGAGAATGATGGATTAGCCATGCAGTCAGCTATAATTAATACCTGAAAAAAACCCTTGTCAAGTCTCTGTTCAAATATGTGATAAACGGAATCTGAAACATCAAGAGACTTTCTGATGACGTCTGTTCATCACTGGGGAAGAAAACCACCATCAACTGGAGGGCAAGACTCTTGCAAGGATTGTTTCCTCAGTAGAAAATGTAAAATAAGAATTTCCTCCCAGCACTCACCCCACATGCACCTCTAAACAAACACATTTTCCTGGGTTTTATCTGTCTTGCTATCAGAGACACTGAAGAACCAGTTTGTTTCTGCTTGATTGATAAGGAGGTTTTCCATCCATCTTTCAATATAACCAGCAGAAGCCACTACTTCTCTCCCTACCAACCTCAAAAATACCAGCAAGCAGTTTGCTTAGCTGGATCAAGCACTGAATTCTCTGTTCACCTTAGCTATCAGCTTCATGTTTGGGACACATTCCATCACACTAAGCCACCACCTGCTGCAGATGCCCTGTCTTTCCCCTAGAGATGCTATTCGGCCCCTGAGCAGGTGACCCCAGGCTGCCTAACACACAAGCATGGGCAAGACCCATCTGCGTCCAGCTAGTCCGGGAAACCAAGAGGTGTCTGCTTCACGTGTGAATTTGGAGTACCTGCAAACACCTTCAACCCTACAGCACACGATGACTGCCAGCTTACCACAGTTTTACAACAGCTGATCACCAACTGGATTCAGTTGATAGCCAAGCAATTTGGAAACCATGATGAGGTACTGCCCACTGCAACTCTGTCCCGTTCAAGCAAGATAGACTTCCAAGGGACAGCAGCACACTGGCTTGGTCCTGGCACGTGCAGGCAAAGCCTGAGAACTGAAAGGTCTGGGGAGGGAGACCATTTGTGAAATGTGCTGATCGCTTCTGTGTTGCAGAGAAGCGCTGGCCACAGTTCCGCCCTTCATGCTGACGTAACTTGTTTCTCTGCTCTGCACCATGGGAAGTACCTGCTGGTGAACTGGGATAAAAAATCCTGACCTTAACTGGACCAGCAATAAACAGCAGAAACAAAAAAGCACCAATTCTTATTTAATAGCTGTCAGTAATAAATGTGAGAGGAAGAGAACGGTCAGCATTGACCTAAGGCGCTGGATTTGGCCTGGGAACCAGGAAAAGGCTGTCCTGCCAGCTATGCCACTGACTCACCGCGTGAGCTCAGGCAACTGCTTCACCTCTTCATGCCGTTCCCATCGCCTGGAAGGACGGAGCTGGTGTCCCCTCTGATACTTGCTCTGAGGCTGGCAGATGAAAGCAGCTATTGCTGTGTCAAACAGCATCTCAAACTTAAAGTGTAAGACCCTTTTTTTTTTTTTTTTTTTTTTNTTTGAGAAGTTTCTGAGCTTGCAGGTCTATGGTAGGTTTAATAAAACTCAGCGGTTAAGCTGTGTTTGTTTAGAACAAAAACACTGGTACATGACTGGAGAACTTAAATATCTGAGCTAGTGGCTGGAATACTTACTCCAGGAAGAATAGTCATAACCCACTCTTGCATTACTGATGGTAAATTAATGCCAGAGCACCACTGTGTGGGGAGCTCCTTCCTGGCCGTGTCTGCCCAGACATCTGGCTGTGGTAGCTCCCACCACGATGCTCTACAGCCGAGCCTTGTGCTCCAGTGTCCGACTCCCCCCTCCTGCCGGAGCCAGCTCGACCACTTCACCACCTGCTCCTGCTGGGACACAGCTGCTCAGCTCTAAAAGAATGATCGAGGAACGGCGGGACATGTGCGAGGACATCAATCCTACTCACACCCCTGGGATGACTTCATTAAAATCCCAGGGCAAAAGATTAGATTCTGAGGGCTTTCCACTCAAAATCCTAATTTAATCAAAATATTTTAAAACCTACTGGCAACGCAAACATCTCCATGCAAGCAGAAATATGCTCAGCCAACACAGACCCCCTCCATAACACAATCCTGCAACTCCTCCTTCCTGCGCGCATCCTCAGTGCATGCGCAAACTGCCCGCCCTGAGCCGCTGGCCGCTCCTGATGACAACGATGACATTTCATATTTGCCTGCAAAGTACCATGTTACCCTGTGTATTGTAGAAAAGACATTTTGAAAATCATTCCTACTTCGCTAACGCACCTTTGCAAATGCATTTCGATTACTCCTGCGGGGGAGAGCAGTATCCCCCAGTAGAAAGCTGCGGCCTTAGATGCTCATTTTGACATATTAACTGGGGCTATGCAAAAGACATAAAATCCCCAAAGGAAATTAATCTCCAAATACATCCAACATCCCCCCAGCTGCCTTATGTATCACACAGTATAAGCAACTGTCCATAATGATCGTATAGCACCTGCTGTCCCCATTCTGGGTATCAGTGATGTCTCTTTAACCAGACATCAAAGAGAAGGAGCAGACAATGGTGGAATTGTGATAGGAAGTGAATAGTGAAAGCTCCTTGTCAGTCTGCATTTCCATTTATCTTACAGCACCATACATACAGCCCACCCTGCCTCTGCTGTCACGTTCATGCACAGTTGTTGTAACGGCTTCTTTCGGGAGGTAACATGTTAGTTTTCAGGATTTTATAAATGGGCCTTTTGCATCTACTCCTGGGCCAAAGCGAGTGCCTGGGTACACACCTGAACCTACCTTGAGGGAACCAAATCCAAGACGAATTCGGTACCAATGTCACAGCGCAGGTGAGAGCACCAGGACTTTCTCTTTGAGACTGGCCAAGCACTCAACAAAGCAACGCTCCCCGGAGAGATGCAGGGACAGCCACGAGTCAGGGGGTTGGAGCGAAGCCATTTACTCCTCCCGAGAAAGATGCGTGCACTGAGAGTGCGCAGGGCTAGCACATACGGCAGCCGTGGCTAGAATACCTAAGCATCATACCAGGGAGTGCTCAAGCCAGGATGGCCTTCCTGCCCCAACAGCAGTTTAAGACATAAATTCGGATCTTGCGAGTAGGGAAAACATATGCGCATTCAGTTAACTGAGGTCTACACAATATTATAGCCCTTTGCTGTCCCATCTAAACAGTTCTTCCAATCCAAAGTGTCTTCCATTTTTATATTAATACATTGTATTTTGCACATAACGACTGTTTAACGGGGGTAGAAACATTTTGTACTTCCACATAGCAAGAACAGGAGAAGACCTGAATGCCTAGTATACAGATATGACGCAGCAAATATGACAAAACAATTTCCCATAATTATTTCCAGCAGTCATTCATATTGGAAAGTTTTAATGGTGATAGTAATTAATCTCTAGCTCTTGAGATTTCCAATTAAATGGCATTAGCAGGAGCTACTGTCTAAAAATATGTGTTTCTGTCCTATCCCATTAGCCACAACTAAATACGAAATTTCCCAGCATACAAAGGCACATCCTGCACGTACAATGTCCTCCTTCCTCCTCGTTTTCCGTGTGTGGATGGCTTGAGTCAACTTCTCAGAGCTGATTGCATCAAGAAGGCAGAGTCAGTTCTGAGAGCTTCAAAAACTACACAGAGCTGGTTAATATATCCAGTATGGGTGTTTCGGAGCTGGCATTCCGCACGCATTCTGGTGTTTGGAGCCTTTGTGCTTGTTTCCTGTAGCAGCGATACTCTATTACTTCAGGAGTCCCACCAAACTTAATTAAACAAAGCTATTCTCAAAGATCTCTTCTTTCCTTATCCCCAGCAGCCACTGGACAGGACCGTAGGTAAGGTCTCCAATGTGGTACAGAGCTACAACAATACAATTTTTACTATCTTTAAGTTATTCAAAATAATAGAAACCCACGAGAAAAAGCAATCCTTGCTCAGACGACGAGACAGTGGCACGGCACACAGGCTGGGAGCAAGCAGAAGCGAGACCATTTCACCAGCAATTCAACCCTTAAATTTGTGTAACATTCTCCTCTTTGCCATTTTAATCCTTTTTTTCTTCCCTTTTCACACACACCTGCGAAGCTGAATGTGTGTTGCGCAGAAAACGGGGAGAGAAGCTATTCTAGCAAACAATTCAATGCCATTAACTGGTCTAACGCAAATGCACTTTGGGTTGTTCTCACAATGAACTTTGGTCAATGCCAACGTTTTGAGCACCCAGGTGTAAGTGGGCTGGCAAAGGCAGAATCACCGGCACAACAAAAGCCACCGCTCAGCTCACAGACAGTTGTCATAGAGACAGATCAGCATCCCGGGGTATTCTCATTTTAAATACACACAGGAATCCTTTTTAACCTGTCTTCTTGTAGGCATCTGTCCTCGTGATTCATTTATAAACTGTTGAGGCCAAAAAGAGAACCATTTATCAGCAGGTCTCCTCTAGGCAGGCTTGAGCTAAGGAGCTTTTCTGCAAACTTGATGGTTTTTGTTGAAAGCAAGTTTCTATCTGATTCTCTGGCGAGTGTTTCTAAAAGCTGTGGTTTGGGGAAGTGATCCAGCTTCAAACTAACCTGGCCAGGAAAAAAAAAAGGAAGGTTGTGGGTTGCGCTCACTTTGGTTTTTAAACCAGGTCAGATCCCTGCTCCAATTTACAGTGCGGGTGCACCAAGAGCTGTGAGAGGACAGCACAGGGGTGGCAGTTCATGGTCCTGGGCAGGAAGGAGGCCAGGGGAGGAAGCAAATATTGTAAATATCTGCACATTTTTTCTCAAAGCCACAGTACAAGGCACCTCTTGCCTTTACATTTAAAAGCTGCAGCTCCAAATGTGAAGGAAAAGAAATACATTAATCTCTGTCTGCGTGGACAAAGTTTCATAAGCTCCTTAGCCGTGGAAGGTGCAAAGACTTTAAACCTCTAAAAGTCAGTGCTCATCTGCCTTCTGGAGCTAGGAAGCTGGCAGGCAGCACAGGAAACCATATTCTAGGGAAAAAGCCCCAGAAGGGGCCTATGGGGACAGCAAGATCCCACGGAGTGACAGATGTGTGGCTCTGGTTGCAAAGAAGGTCCTCAGACCCACGGTCCAACGCAGCAGGATTCCCCTACAGACCTCTGCAGAGCCACGAAAGGAACTGGGGGGGGGGAAGAGCGGCAGGTATGTAGGCTGCCATGGCCGGGACCAAACTGAGGCAGGAATTCAAAATTACACAGCCGCAGAGAGACACAAATATACCGACACTGAATCCACAAATCCTAAGCTTTTGAGACCGTGTGCTATCTCTGTAATTTGTCTCAAGGTCTTCTGTGTGACCCGGATATGTAATTCCCAAGTTATTAAAAAAAAATATATATATATTCTTCATATGTTGAGCTACAGAGATTCCTGCTTGTAAAATTACTGCTAAAAGATAAAACCATGGGCAAGCAGATGCTGCTCTCACATTAGGTCATAAAAATTCAGCAGTGACATTCAAACGGGAAACGTTCCCCTCAGCATGGCACGGCCAGCCTGACACTGCCGCATCTCTGCATCTTACTGGAGCCATCCTCTGTCACCTGTAAGGGGCTCCCTGGCCGACCAGTATTTCTGCTATTATAAAGATACGCCCAGGAATGGCTTTATTTGAGAGATGTTCTTCATTTTAGGGAATAAATCCCAAATTCTACAGATGTTATGGGGGATATTGATGTCATTCCAAAGGGTAAACTGAGGATGGCAGGGAGACCACCAGCCCAAGACTGCCATGGCCAGTGGCAAAGCAGGATGGGAGATTCTTCCCCCAATGATTTTCTTAATACTAACAGGAAGCACAAGAGCACGTCACACTGAAAAATGGCAGGGTGGAAGTAAGCAAACAAAAGTCATCACTGTTCCATCAGGAGTGACCCCAAGGTAGAACCTCTCAAACATAATGCAATGTATAGGAAGAGGGCTCACATCCCTTGGAAAAAAAAGCACAGGAGTCATCCATGCCCAGCCACCCCCTCCCTTAAGACCGTGGGATGATCATTTCCTTCGCTCACATATTTATTTGGAATCTGATAATTCATTGCCCCTAGTTTCCTGCTGGAGTTTGTCTTCCATTGTTCAGGATTTACATTACTCAACAGGAAATCAGTGAGAGGTCCAGCGATTAGAAAGGTGTGTTTCCCATTTGGACCCACCCTTGCTTGCTCGCTCGGGACTGGAAGTCCGATCCAGCGTACAACAGCATCCATGGGAACTCAGAGAAGTCAGGGAGCAAAGGCAGAGGGACTCATCTCCTTCTATTAAAAGCTACAGATTGCTTTATCCAGCCATATACCACTGGCCATGTCCACGCACCCGCCGCTCACATACTGTTCACACTCAGGCCTGACAGTAACCACTTTCTCCATGCGCTGGGGAGGGTGTGTTTTATCAAAATACAACTATAAAGGCAGCACTTGAAAAGAGTAAATACGGTGAAAGTGTCCCTTGAACTAAAATACACTCCCTTCTCAAAGACCATTATTTTCACTCTGACACTTTTGCCAGGGGAAAGAGATTTTGCACAGCATAAAGCGCCATTTGTGAGATCTAATTCAGTTTATCACATTGGTTGGGAACCAGGCTGAGTAGGAATCAGCCCTCTCTGGTGCCCTTAGCAGTGACTTTTAACCCCGATCTCACAAATGATGCTCCAATACACTCTCTTTAACAGCTCCTCTGTAACAGCACAGAGGAAAACAAAACACCACTAATCTTTTACGGGGTATCACTGGAACAGGATGCTTCCCTGGCCAAATCCTCCCATTGAAAATGTCACAACTGTTTTAAAACATATTTTCCCTTAGGTTAGATTGATAACAGGTACTCAAATGGGGCACATACGGTGACTGCTCAGAACTACACTGTAAGTGTGACTCCTGGAATGCAGCTGGTGACCTTTCTGAGCCACATCTCTCAGTCACCATGGACTGCTGTTCCAACCCAGACATCTCCAAAGCTTCCCAGTTAGCTCATCAAGTGCAAAGGCTGGGGTTTTTATGTTTCTCTAGCATTCAGAGTGTGCTGGGGAACAAAAGCCCAGCTTATTAGCCATTGTACAGTAAACCTCGGAGGGAAGCCTCTGTTCCTAAAAAGGCTTAAGCAAACTCTGCAGGACTTCAAAGTGGGAGTCTGATTTCCAAAAATTATTTGAATACAATTTTAAGAATGGTTATTTCCTTTGAGCAAGGAGGGATCTTGGGGAAATGCCCTTGCTCCACGCTCACTTATGCGCTCCTAACCATTCCTAACAAGTCCCCCTACAACAGATGTAGACAACACAGCCTTAGACACCACAGTTCCCACACCAGAAAGGCCATCCTAAAGTATAACCCAAATCTCCTCTACTGAAATTCAAGATACAGATGTCTCATCCTGTCCATCTTAGACATGGGGAACAGAACATTGCCTCCTCTTCACAGTTTTGCCAGACTAAGCCACATGCTCTGTCGGGGAAGGTCGCAGATTACAGCCACTTGTTGCTCTTTTACTCTGCAATGATTTGTCTAAAATTAGACTTTTCTGCAACCGGAGACAACATCACAATACCACGTGAAATGGAAGGGTTACAACATACCTCTTACATACAATAGTCCTGTTTACACATCTCAGTACACTAGCTTCTTTCTCAGCAATATCCTTATGTTGACTCACGCTCATTTTGCAAAATGAAACAATAGAGCTTCCTTATATTAAGAGATTATTTTGTCTCCTGCTCAGGAAGGCCACTGGGTTCTATCAATTACTGGAACCTCCTATCCAAAAAACCTGTCAGAAGCCACCTCAGAGCAGCCGAACCTCAAATGCAAAAGTATTTTTGCTGTGATAGTCTAAAATATCTGGATCTACTTGTAAAATAGAAATGACACATACCATGACTGATACAAGATTATTTAAATCACCCCAGACAGAAAACCTCCTCACTAGTATTTCTTTCTCTGAAACACAGCCAAGACTTATAAGTATTAGCTTAGATAACGTTTAGTCCCTGCTCAGAGAACTGCTATGAAAGCGGTGGAAAACGTGAGTATTGCAAGCACAGAAATACATGTGGAGGATGAGGCTTTCACAGTGAAATGTGCACTAAGGATATCTGAACTGCTTGATAATTAATGACACCATCATGGCTTGTTTCACTGTGTAAGTTACTTACCCACTCCACCAGCGTTTTAGGATTTTGAAAAATGTTGGAAGATGGATCACTCCTTAAAAAACAGGAACTTTTTTCTTTTGATCCTACTTTACTTAGTGCTTTTGGTACATAATTTGACACCGCTTTTAAGAAGGCATTGGCACACAAACCTGCATTTCTATTCCAGCCTTGACTTTCCCCTTCGAGCCTTCAGACTGATCAGGAAATCCTTAGGGAGTACAATGTGAAATTGCTTCCCTGGAGTGGGAGCCCCTTACAGGGACTGGATTTACTCACCTGGTCTAAGCGCAGAGCACCATCGATGAAGCGCTGTTTGCGGAGGTGCTGGGCAATTCGATGCAGGTTCAGCACAGCTTGCTGGATCTTGGCCACTGAGTGTTGAGGGGAGACAGGGGGAAGTTCTTCAGGTGAGAACACCTTCCCAGGGCTTTCAATCATACTCTGTGCATGGTCATAGCTTAACTTCACGCAGGAGCAGATGACCGTCCGCCCAAACCATTCATCAAGGATCTGCAAAATTGGAAAGTGTAAATAGATCTGAGGGTTTATTCTTCCAGTACACAAAAGCTTGCAAAGTTTTACCATCACTGGAAGGAATGACACCAGACCTCATCACTGACCGTGAACTTCAAGTGAAGAACTTCTCATACTGAGGCCACCAGAAGGCCTTTTGCCCATAGACGTTATCTAGTGTCTAATAATGTGTATATGCATAATAAAGCATTTCCATCACACAGGAACTGCATGGACCTCTCTCCTCTATCTGATTTCCCTCCTTCACAGAGCTCATAAGAGCTACAGCCCAGCTGTGAGTTGAAAACAGTCAGTTGACTCAAAGGTTACTGGGTGCAGGGGTGGCAACAGGCAGATACATACATGCAAAGAAGGATCTTCTATCTAAACCACAGCAGATTGCATTCCACCTCTTTGATCAATATGTGGCCAGCAGGGTACCAGGGGCTGGCCCTAAAATACTCTGTTTTCAGAAGTACTGCAGGGACCCCAAAGTCTGACTAGCACTCGTGAAAGTGCCTGAGTAGGACTTTGGTGGGTCTGGAGGAGAGATGGCCAGTCACTGACCTCTTGTTTCTCTGATCATGCCAATGGTCCTAGGCCCAAACTCAAGCCAGGAACCTTTCGGGGCTTCCAAACTATGTTGGAATTTAGAGGAAAATAATCTATAAATCATGTATTCTTTTATTTTCAACCAGAAGCCACTCCCATTTTAAACTCTGTAACAGAATACCAATGTAGATGTAGCAATTCAGAATTATTTCTTAAAGCAGAAAGTCCTTTTTCAGCTGAGATACATAAGAGAGTCCAAAAGCTCATGAAGCCAGTGAGAAAGTGCAGAGGGACAAAGGGCAGAAGGCTCTTCAGGACACTCAAGAGCATTGGCATGAGGGCTCTGGAGACGGATGCAGTCTGTGATAAACTATTCAAAGCACAAGTGCTCGGAGAATGAATGGAGAGTTGTAATTCTGCCTTAGCTACAAGTGCCACCTTACCCCTTCATCAGCACAACAGGACAACGTAAATTCTGCAAGTGACAGTGTCCGGGGAGAACAGCCAGCTCTCTCTAAGACAGACTCATCAAGGACATTGCAAAACCCTCTTGTTAACAGGAAAAGATTGATCCCCAAAATACCTTTGCTGCCTCCCTCCCTTATGCCCCACAGAACATATGTGCAGTATAATTCAGCAGCTCAGAGCTCTGAAAGTCACAGGGCATTTAAGCTCATTTCTAATTAGAAAGTGTCCTAATAGCAGAGATGCAGCAAGTGATGTCTTGCACTGCAAAGTGCTCTGCCCATCAACTCACAGTTATTCTGTGTGTGCTCCTTTCTCTATGACAATGACAAAGAAAGGAAGAGAAAGTCACAAAGCTGGACAGAGATGCTGCAACAGTGCTGGCAGCACCTGCTCTGTTGCATCCTGTTAAATGTGGTCCAGCTTCTTGTGGTGATGGGGGATCCATATCCGGTAGGTCAGTGATATCTGATGAAATCTGCTGAACCCAAAAATCCTCCTGACACTTAGCAAGAATGATCCCTGGTGCGGAAGAGGCTGCACTGCTCTTTAAATGATGCACTTCCAGCAAGCTGAAGACTATTAGTCACTTAGCAATAGAGACACTTCAGACTTCAGTAAGACACGGATGGTACTCAGGCACCAGAAAGGTGGTGTTCCTTGTTGAGATGATCTGAGAGCAAGGCTGAGCAGCCTTCATTTGAGCTAAGCACTTCTACACACCCTCCAGCTGTAATAGGCAGCTCTTTCAACTTGCTGTTCAAATGTTTTCAGACACTATTTCTATTTCCCTGCTAGTCCCTCCGTCTCCAGCTATTAATTTCTGCATCAGGGGTCATTATCAATTCTGTCCCTCACTGTTATATTATCCCACACTAAATATTTTGTGTTTGGAAAGCACTCTCATTTTGCTTGATAAAGTACGTGAGTCAATTCCATCATGTACATGCGTGTTGAAAAGGGTTAAGGACTGGGCACAAACCAGAAGGATAATTCTGAAGAGGAGCACTTTCCCCAATCCTCAGGTTAGCGCTGAAAGCCATCTCTGAGGCTACATGGTGCTTTCTGCCACTGGCTTCCAAAAGGTCTCTGTCCGTTGCAGGAGACAACGGACCGGGTTTCCACTTTGCTGTCTGAAATTGAAGCTTTCAACAAAATCTCATTTTTCTGCTTGCTTAGAAGAGGCCAAATATTTCAGAGCTCCACTCACTTCCTTGTAAGGCGAGAGATGCAGCATGCTGGATCCCCAGAATATAACTAGAACATCAAATCTCAGGCAGGCTACATTCAGGGCAAAGTGTCAGGGTAAGCAGCCCGCTACTAGCAGATGTTAAACTTTTATTTATGTTTCCTCAATTCCTTTTTCTGCTCTTGGTGTCTCAAAGGCAACCAGGCAGCATGATGCAGAGCACTCAATTTCCATTCCTGCAATGTCTCTAACAGGTGTAAACTGGACAGTGACAACCCTGAGAGGTCTCTTACTAACGTACCCAATAAACACCTTCTCACCAAGGTTCCCTGGATGCATTAAAAAGACTTCACACAGACAAGAAATGGAGTTTGGGATGCGTCTTGCCCCATGCAGTCCACTAATCCCTGTGTGTAGTGAGCAGAGCTGCCAGACTCAGCCTTGCTACAGCAGGCTAACTTAACTCTACTCACTGTCCAAGCATTTCCTGGAAATTCCCTCTGTCTCTGCCTTCAGTGGCCATCCAAGCAGATTTAGGATAATCACAGCCTTGATTCCCTGGTTTGGAAATCCCACCAGAGGAAGGGGCAAGCTCTGCTTCTGCAGGGAAAGCCGCACAAGGCTGGCTGGCCCATGTACCATGGCTGATGGATGGGTGAAGCAGTGCGGATGAGCAACATTTGGGGGTTGCGAGCTGGGACTTGGAGATTACAACAAGTAGCCCACAAGACCGGTCTGAAAGGTCCCCCCCATCACAGCAAACCCAGTGCATCCAGACTCCAGGCAGAGTACCAGTACCCGAGACCTTTCTAGGGTTATGTTAAGGCTTCCCTCAGCTCTGGTTGCTTTTGAGAAAAAGCTGTAGTCCTAAGCACATCAGGTGATGACAGCCAGTGTGGCTCAGCTGAAACCCTCCCATTAGCATGGTCCCTGGTGGTACGGGTGTCTTTGAGGGTGTGACATAGCTATGCATAAGGCTGAGGACTTTCTCCACGCAAGGCAGTGTCTGTATCACGTCCTGGCTGACGACAACAGTTTTGAGCCTGGAAGACACATTGTTTGTATAGGTTGTTTCAGACTGAAGCAATTTCTTTTCCTCACTGGTAGAAGGAACCAGCAGGGCTGTGCTTCAAACATCAGCAGGCAATAACTTAAAAAGAAGGGTTGCATCGTTTGTTTTCAAATATCTTTCTGTTGACTGCATCTGAACAAGAACGTGCTACGTTGTTCCTATAAACGCCCAGCTCTGCTCCTGAAGAACAGCACAGATGCAACAATATGGTTAACGCCTTTGCCTTTGGAAAGTCATCTCAGATACATCATGTCACACTATCCCACTGGAGTCCATGGAGCTATGTGGAGTGCTGCTCAGGCAACATTTTGTTACACTCATGGAAAACTAGAAGATAAAAAACTCCAGATCCCAAAAGCAACAGAAACAAGAAAGTGCCTGTATCCCAGAACGGGCTGACCCTGGCATTATTTTTCTAAAAGAAACAAGAATTAAAACCCCCAACAACTTATCAATAGTCATATTCAAGTGAGGAATATGTGTGGCTTTTCCTTGGAAGATGCCTTAGCTCTAGACTTATTTGCTTTGGAACAGTAACAGTGGGAGCTCAGAGCAGCTCTCACCTCTAGTAGTGCTGTCGGGCTCTGCTTTACAAGCTCAAGGTTATGGTACTGCTGTGCACACGCAGTGCAACAAAAGTGCTCTTCGGCCTCATGCATCCCTCACCGAGGAATGTCTTGTCCTCAATGTCAGTGTTCTCACGGCTCTACACCACCGGCTGAAGTCCAACGGCCGTGTTGGAACCTTTGACTCACTTCCCTTTCACCCAGCAGAGCCTGGGAGAGCATGCGATCCTGTTTACACTGGGATGAGGCTATAGTAACACCTAGAAACACAAGAGACACATTCTGTCCCAACTCACAGATAAGCTCTTACAAGAATGCCCTGCTGGGCAAAAGCCCTACAACCACTTTTCCTCTTGGAAGGAGTAAACTCTTCTCCAGCCTTCACCTTATATTTAAATCAAGTGACCTCAACTGAGATTGCAGACCTCAAAGACCTCCTAGGAGAAACCAGTTTGCTGAGATGGCCGTAGGCAATCTGCTTTCCAAGGGGCAGCATGGTCATGGCCCAGACCACTGCTCCTCCAGAGATAACTCCCTGAGCAGGCATAAGGCAGATGCTGCAGCTCCTCTATTTTCTCACTGGTCAGACAGGGTTGGTCTGAACACTGTTTGAAAAGGAAATAATGTGTATGTTGCCGGGGACAAGAGACAAGATTTAATTAAAAGCTTTTTTTAATTAAGACTTGACTATTAGCTGTTCAAAGACCACTCAGCGCCAATAAAAGGCCCACCAAGTTGCTACTATTAGAAGGCCCCATGAGTAATCTTGCTGTCGCCATAGGAAGTGGAACACTTTTCACAGCAAACAAATAAAACCCACCTCAGTGCCACAGCAGGGACGCGTTGGAGAAATACAGATATAGGACTGCAACTATATTTTACTAAAGCATAAAACAAGATTCAGCATCCTGTGGAGCAGCATGGACAATAATAAGGATGTAAAGTTAATCTTTGTGAAAAATTACCAAATTGGCACAAGAAATACTCTCCACAGAAAGAGTTGTGCATGAGCACAATACTGGTTAAAAAAAAAAATAAAATTCTGAGTACAAAAAGTGTACTTTGCATAAATCGGAGAGTCCTCTGGTAGTGGCAGTCTTTAGCCCTGCTCAATTAGCAAGGGGACCCTGTGGTCACCAAAGAGATTCTTAGGGTCACAAAGAGTGTGAGAGAGGAACAGAGAGAGAAATGAAGACCTGGGGAGAGCTGACAGGCAGCGCAAGGCAGCTCGCTGCACTGATCCACAGCCTCCAGCGCTGCTCCCTGGAAATAACACATGCAGAGGATGGAGCTGTGCCTTTGCAGAAGAGCTATCATGCTTTATTTGGATTGATGTAATTTGCAGCTCTGAAGAAGAATGAAATAGTCTGTGTACCGGAGAGGCCACAGAGGGATACTGTCCACATCCACTGCATTGCACAACTGCCTACCAGCACGAGGCAGGCTTGGAGTAACGGGGGAACTTCTGGTCCCACCCAAAGCATTCGCTGTGAGGTGCTGCTGGAGGTAGGACATTAAACGAATGGGTGACCTGGCACGGAGCAGGAAATGGTCTGTTCCTGAGATGCATACCAATATTCTTCCTTTCCCCACCGTGTTGTGAGATTATTCCAGTTGGAAATTCCACATCATCTCATTGGTAAAACAAGATACAGGCACAGTCCTACATCCTCCAGTATTGTTCACCAACAAGTCCTTTGCTATCCACCTGGGTGTTAAGGGATGGCATTTTTACCACTCTGTTTGCAAGAGTAGAGGCTGGCCACCAAAGGAGGACTGATTAGCAGGATGACTGCCTGCTACTTGAGGTACCTTGCCTTCTGGAGTCACCTTCCACATCACAGAGAACGTCAGCCTATCTCGCATGGGATTGAGACTGCACAACTCCTCACAGAGCAGCTTGGGAAGCATCGGGATCACCTGGAAGAGAAGAAAGCCTTGGTGAGATATGGGCTTTTAGTAGAGACCTGTCTGTGGCCAAGCTTCCCTGACCAGTTGGTAAAAGAGGGGCTCAACAATGCACAAAAGGAGAAAATGCGTTAAACCTTCAGGATCATATTTTCTGTAACAGAAGTGGCTACCTCATAGCCCTGGGATGCATCACACATGCCAGAGCTACATTACATGGTGAACAGCATGCTGGCACCGAGTAACGCAAATCCTCTGAAATGAGAGGAAGTCAGGCATGGCTGAGGCCACCAACACTCGTATCAGCCCTATCCATCAATGAGACCAGAGGGAGCTGTCAGCCTCCAACTTGGGAATCATTCCCAGCACTCCCCTCAGAGGAATGGATTAAGCACCCTGGAGCATCCTGCATCCTCAGTTGGGCAAACACTTCACTCTGCAGCTTTTAAGGTCACAACATTTGCTCTGTTTTCCACTTCCTTTCCACTGCCATTTTGACACTGGGAAGAATGAGGAAGACTCAGCACATCAGGAAACGATGTTGAAGACACATGGTCCTGGCAGTTAGGAGCTGAAGAGCTTGGATTTGGGAACTGCGTTTCCTGCTTTGCCACTGAAGACTGTGTAACCAAGCAAGTAATGCAAGCCTGCTCCCTGTAAAGCATAAATAAAACTTCTCCCATGCATCACAGAAGTGGTGCATGGCTTTAATAAAGAATGAGCCATGCTTTGTAGCACAGAGAGGAACATGTAGATGTTGGTGAGATAAACAAAAGCACCTGTTTTATGATCATTGAAGATGGTGTTTGCAAACAGAGGGAGAACAATTACTATTTTACTATAGTCAACTCTGAACAAAACGTCAGCCAACAGAAATTTCTGGCAGGGATTTTTTAACCTGTATCCTAATTCCCTACAACTAATCAATATTTCTGCTTCTGAACACTGAATTACCAAACTACGAATTACTCACCTGACTACAGCAACAAAGCAAAAGCTCTGGAGCATATTCACACTAGAGCAAACCTGAGCAGCTCCAAGTGTTACTACTATCCCTGAGCTATTTCCCAGGTGAAGTCTGCAGTAAAAATCATATTTAGCAGCTGTTTAATGAAGCAAACCTAATTATTAGAGTTTCACATTCTTATTTCCTTTCTCATTATTCACCTTTGTGAAGAAGCAGTAACTGCCCTCAAAGAAGAACCACATTACTTCTTATGTTTATTTTGAGTGGCAATGTGGGCTGGTGCATTCCAGAAAAACACAGAAAGGAAATGCCCTACTTGGTTGACATAAAATATTTCAGCTATTTAATTTAGTTTCCATTTTGACTGCTGTGTCTGCCACCCTGTAAATACAGGACCAGCAGCAAGCCACCTGGCACGCAAACCCCAGCTCTTCCAAACTCTGTGCCACCAATTCGGTGATTTCAGAGATAACTTTTTCTACCTGGATGCCAGGGGAACAACTGCTCTTCAAAACAGTAAGAAAAAAAAACAGTCTCAGATGTCCATTTTCTCCTCAAGTGCACATACTTTTTATTTACCTTTTGTTTTGAAGGAAAGAGTCTTAAAATATTTAATCACATTTGCGGTTTGGCACCAGACGATGGCTATAAATCCATTCTAATTGCAGTGCATACTAATGCCAAAAGGTTAACTGTACGGTCTGTGACTGTCAAGGAGTCACTTGCAACATGAATCAGCAGCACTGGTTGAGCTGGAAGGTCACAAGGGCACAGATTATGATAAGCTGTTTCCCGCAACACAAAGGCCGTCAACTCTGTTATTCCAGTTGTGAACAGTACATTAACAATACTGGTACGTTCATAACTCACAGATCCAGTACGTGAGCTCTGCCATGCTGCCTGGAAGGACCCACACCACAGGGTTATAAATTTAGCACGAGCGGTGCCAACCCATACCAGAAAGGAGAGAAAATAGCTTTATAGACTATCGGAAATCTCTGCTTGCCTAAGATCGGCCATGACCACTGTGAGACCCTGAAGTTCAGGTCACAGTGAACAAAGTGCTAGTAATTTAATAAAAGCTCCCATGCTCTATTCCACCCAAATTAAAAGCTGCAGTTACTAGCTTTTCTCTCTCTCCCCCCCTCTGTGATTGATTATCTGATAACGGTCTGTACTTATTGAATATTTCTGTGCCTTAGCACATCCTCTTTCCCTTCACATCTCCTGCAGCAATAACAGTCTGCTAGAAGAATCCCTACGTGAAACATGAAAGCCCATCCACAAAGAATAGCCCGAACAAAACAACAGGATGCTTGTTTTAAGTGTACTTGAGCAGGATTAATATCCGATTCAAGAGGCTATAATTCCATGGAAGGGCTTTCAATGATGTGAAACACAAGCAAAGCTTTAACTCAGATCATAATTACAGCACTAAACACTCACCAAGCAATTAGCTGTAACAAACCTACTGTTAAATAGGGAAGCATCAACGCACGTTACCCTTGTTTTACGGGAGAGAAACTTTAGGCAAAGTAACTTAACCCAAGCCACGGAGGAAGTCTCACAGGAGAGCAAGAATTCAATCAGCCTTTTTCCTGGGTTCAGCAAATACGTACATAACGTAAGACAATGTGACCTTGCATTGAAGTATTTCAATTTTATTTCCCTTACTGAATTAAAAGAAGAAACCTCATGAAGAAGAAGAAACATCATGACAGTCTTGGCTAACTGCCTTCCTCTGCTTTAACATCACGATTCCTCTTCACACTCTACAGAGAATAAACCAACTGTCACGAAGCACAGACTTTAACTTATAAATACACATTTCCTTTTTCCTTAACGTGATATGGTCACAGGCTGGAAGGATCCTTAGTAGTTGCAAGCCCAGCATTTAACGTACAAAGATGTCACAATTGTGTCACACTTGGAGAGTGAGATGTTTCAGGAGTTATCCCAGGGGCTGCCCAGAAGGAACTTTTGCAATAGGATTATCTCCATCTCTTTCTGAAGGAGACGCAGGCTGAGAGGAGATTTCCCTAAGTACGTCTTTAATGCCCAGATTTGCAAAATATCAGGGTTGCATAGCATCACCTCAAATAATCCAGAGGCTGCCCGGCATCTTTTAAATGCCTTGCCCTTCCCGTGACTGTCTGCCAAGAGACAGCGGCGTCTGCCAGCTGCCCTGTGGAGTGCCACGGCACGCAGAAATCCGGCTAGCTGAAACACTGCCGAGGGATATCACCTCCAGCGTGAAGTGGTTTCCCTAGCAAATTGCTAAGGATGTGCCTATGTTGGGGATCACATCATTCAGCTTCATTTTACTGCAGGTGGAAATAAACTCACCTGGGCTCATACAGGGATCATAAAGCTGGAACAGGGGGGTGTATAAATGCAGTTGAATCCAGAAATGCGGTTGGAGAGACCCAGCAGGGCTAGGGGAAAAAACTTCCCCAATGAAAAAAAAAGACCTACAGCCCCCAGGAAATCCTTTCTAATGAACGTATCACAGAAACCAGGGCTGAAGAACGGCTTGGGTGGTGAGAGCTTGTCTGGTTTTCATCCCCCTCTATCAGTCAAACTAATAAAAGACATCATCTCTCCCCACAAGCCTAGCAGGGCCCAAGAGACACTGCAAAAGGCACTCCTTTGAGTGAAAGGCTGATATCCACAATGCTCGCAGCTGTGGGTCTGCATTTCAAATCAAATCACAGACAGAGGATTTCTCCCTCCCTGTTTCCAAGTCCTACATTCAAAATCTCCAGCGCTACTGTATGCAGCTTGAGACTTAGTGCTCCAGCACTGCCTGACAGCCCCCTCCAAGCGATCGGTGCTCCCCACAGGCAGCCACATGCCCCGGCACGCCAGAGCGGTGGGCAGCAAGAAAGAGAAGACACCGCCGGGGCTGGGGAGTTTCCTACACATCGTCATCCCAGCGTTATAAAACACGTGGACCTGTAGCCATGGCTGGCCACACCGCTTAGCAGCTGGCTCCTCTGCATGGTGGAATTGCTTGGGACACAGGCAGATCTAACCTGCTTGGGAGAGCCCTTGGTTTTGTTTTGTTTTGCCTCTTCGGCTAATAAAGTGCTTCCAGAAACCAAGTGCGAGTTTCCAGCCTCAAACTCATTCCTAGGGAGCTGGGCAGTGGGAGGGAGCTTACTGGGATGATAAAACTCGCCGTTCCCTTAAAAATCAGAAACATCTGCTGCAGCCAGGACTGACTCACTGGCCAGCTTCCGAGCAGGTTAGCCAGGGCGGCTCTCGTCAATGGACCCGCTGTAGCAGCTTTTCAAGGAACGGATGGGAAAATCGATCAGTCAACCAAAAGGAAAAGGGAACAAACCCCTTATTTTCACAAAGTCGCACAGACAGCTTTGCTCCCTTCAAACAACCCCATTCTGCTGGCGCCCTGCTTTGGCTGCCCGCTCAGGCTTGGTTCAGTCAGTTACGACCTCCGCTGACTCCAGGGGTGAGCCCTTCTCCCACCGCTGGTCCGATGGGGAGGGATTGTATTAACCCAGAGTTTCCATCAGCTGCTATCCCCAGAGCCGGGAGGAGGACGCTGAGGTCCAACAATGGGGTGGGCTCAGCAAGCCTTTTGCTTACACACTGAAAGACACTCAAAGGAAATAGGCAATTTGTTTATGAGCCAAGATTTCTGCTCAAGACTTGTATCAACACTTCCATGAATTCAGATTTCGAGCAACTCTTTGTTACTCAGCCTGAGATTATCAAAATATCAACACCCTGACAACCTGCTGGTGTCAAAAGTGGATGTCTCAAAGTCTTTGGACTCAATGTGAAGATAGGCTTACAGTTCTGATCTTTGATCTCCAGTATAAAATAGGACCAATAAAATATTATAGGGATTTATGGCTGACCTCTCACTCGAGCTGCTTCACACCTAAAATAACACTATAAGATGTGCCAAAAAAGAGGAAACTGTTTAGGTTTTCTTGGTTCTTAAAACCTGATACACTCTTATTTCAAAAACTTTTGACTTTTATTAAATAGACTGCTAGCAATTACACAATAACTCCCCTTCTGGATACATGGTTCAGGAAAATTAAATATGTGGCTTTATTTAACTTCTTTGGGAGGATTAGCATGGTGCTAACCTCTAGCAGAATCACAGCTGTCTTAGGAAACAGTTCCATCAAAGGAAAGCATATTTTCTACAAGAGTCATGCTACCATCTTGTTTCAGAGAGCCTGGCTGCTTTCCTTTGCCCATCCCCTCTCTCCTTTTCATCTCTTGCAATTAAAATATTGACCATTTCATCATCCAACCTAGTTTTCACTCTTAAAACATTTTCTGCAGGGCAGAAATGTGGGTAAAACAGTAATCCTGACTGCTGGGCCAAGGCAGTTGAAGAGCAATTGAAGATTATGGGCAATAGATAATTTATGTCGGCATCACACATGACTAACTGGTAGTGCTGGGGGGGAAAAGCGCTTTGAAAGAAAATTCAATTACCTTTTGAATTCAACTAGATTTTAATAAAAAATGTCTCCCCTTTCTATGTAAAAATTTTCCTTCTCCCCTTAAAAAAAATTCACATGCCTTCAAACCACAGTATTTTGACTTGGAAATACTGCCACAACATCTTCCTAGACTACAGCTTTGCTGCCCTGCAGTGACATCCCCCATGGCCAGCCCACATCTCCCATAGTGAGCTACAGCCGTTGAGTCATCCATCAGAGGGGGAAGCAGAGCATGGCAGAAGCCAAGCGCTTATCACTGGGGAGACTGTAGGATTGGGAAGACTCTGGTGCCAGAACTGCCGTTTCCATGAGATACGTATTGCTTCCCATTCCTGGAGAACAGCAAGTCACTGGTAACCTGGTCCCGCACTGCAGCACCTGTGTGCTGTTGGCCCCGCTACCACCAGCCCAGCTGGGTCACTTCTGCATTGCTATCGTGGCTATTCCACAGAACCCATACCCACAGAGACGTAAAACCCAGCGATTCGCTGAGACCCCCTGAAGCTGTGCCTTGCCATTTCTACCCAAGGAAAGTTACGGAACAGCTACAAAAGGTTAACAGCTTGATATCAAACCACTAATTTTATTTCAATAGCGTAAAATAAATCATTTAATCATCTGGAAAGTGTGGAGAGGACACAGTAAGCTACTGGAACAAGCATCATTAGAAGATCCTCCCCAGAGAGTAACCCTGGGCACATCCAGGAAGGGAAGGGAAGAATCACTCCTAATCCTAAGTAGCAAGTAGGATATGTTTATTTATTATACAAAAGATACTCTGTCATCCCGGAAAGGGCTGCGGAGACAAGGACTTCAGCCTGACTGAATGGGAGTGTGGGGACAGGCAGAATAATCTGTTTCTATGAGATTGTCTCAACACTTTTCTTCATGAAGCTGATGCCTACAGCTGACACAGGATGCTAACAGCCAAGCTTCCCGGCTTCCCTGCACACACAGCGCCGGCAGTATCTGATGAGCTAGGAAAAGTTTCTGCACATTCAACCGAAAATGAGACAGGCACAGACAAAACCTGGATGTTTGCTTTCTGATAACGTTAAACTTGAACCTGTTCATTTTTAAAGCTTACAAGTCAACTTTAAACTTGAGTTTAACATTTGATTCTGTTACACCAAAATCCGTACAACTTCAAATATCTTTTCATTGCATGATGAAAGAACACCATTTCTGCAGTATTTGGGATACCCAGACAGAAGAGTGTGAACCTTTTGTTGTATCTCAAGATGTGAGATTGCACAGAGTGTTTTACACCCTACTCTGCTACATGTCCACTTGTGGGCAGGATTAGTTATTATTACTGCACCGAAGGTAAAGCTCTCCACCACCACATCCGCAAATTTCAAGCCCGCAAAAGCAAAGCAGATGAGCCAGCTCGGGTCTGCCAGGCTTATCTCAGGTCAGCACGGTGCAAATGCAGCTGGGCAGCTCTGGGTCCTGAACTACCTCCAGATCCGCAGAGTCCCCTTCACACGGAGCTGCTCCTGGGCTGGCAAGCCCCGGCACACCCGGGTCTCTGCCCACAGATACAGGGTCACGAACTGCTGCTTCACCCTCTACTCTCTTTGTAATCTCCGAGGTACTCAGCTATGTTAGCTCTTGTGTTTACATCAGTTTGCTCATTTTTGTAGGTTTGCTGCAATAGCAGCCAGGTGTCGATTGCGGGCATCTGAAAATGAACCTCTAAAATGAATTTATGGTAAATGGAAGACACAGTTGTCAGAAGGACAAAGGAAAAGTTGTCCTTACCTTTTGCACCAGATAGACACTCGTTGCTCTTTCGCTCGCTACTTTATCCAGTGCTGTTTCTTCCAGTACAAAGTAGCTTACATCCGCGATGTGAACACCCACTTCGAAGTTCCCTGAAATTGCACAAGCAAGTCAGCAGGCTGCAGGTAGAAATGAAGGATTTTAGGGGACTGGGGAAGAATTAACGAATTGCATCCAGAAGTCAGTTTTGCAAGAAGAAGGAAAAAAAAATTAACAATTTTATGATCTCTGCATTTTCTGCTGGGTCACTTCTGGCACAGCAATTATCTGTGATGGGTAAGTCCTGTGAACTATCCCAGGGCCAGGGTTAGGGAGACAGCAAGGAGAAGGACAAGTAAGTGACAACATGCATTTTTCAAAAATTTTTCCCTGATAGGTCTTCGTGATTCCGTGTATAGATTCCTTTGACTCATTCCTTATAACTGCTGACATATTTAACTCTGACCCCTCTCCCCGCTCTACCAGTGCTACCGTAAACTTTTAGCCTTATGCCTAGACCTCATAAAAATGATACTTCTTTCCACCTCTTCCATCTGAGATGAAAACCCTGGTATCTCAGGACACTACCAAATTCACAGCCACCGCGGCTACAACATAGGAGCGAATCCTCAAGCACAGCGGTGGATATGCAAAAAACCTTAAAAAACATGTGGATAAGTCTTTCCAACTAGGAGCTTGTAATAGTGAGCCCCGTCTTCATCCCTTTGCCGTGAGACAACAGTAAGCAAGAAATACAGGATCCCACCTTACCACCACACAGGCAATGCAGGACACCATTTCCCAGGCATGGAGCAGCCCGTCACACACGCTTCTGGGTTCTTAGACCTGCACTTGTTTCCACTTCACCCTGGTTGAGCGCAAATTGCTGCTGGTGACCTGGGAAGTCTTCAACGACTTCGGATCAGGCTATGTAGAATCACAGCTTTCCACAAGCAGAATATTCCCACTGTTATCCTCCCTTCCCTTCAGATTAGGCTTTTCGTCCTTTAATTAGACTCCAGTCTAGAAGTGCCTTAACTCAAAAGTTAGGCTAGAGAGGAGTACTACTGAGATTTATCATGAGGTTTTGGCAATAATTTGGATTTGGAAGTAATTAGTACCTTGGTCCAAGAAATTCTGGTTTGCTAATCCTCAAAGAAGCCCATTGACCTTTGTTTTCTCTGGAAGGACTAGGCTAGATTTAAGGTGCTTATTTGTAGAATAGTTCTAAGTGCAGCGGGTTCCTAATTATAACATTTGGTTCTTTAGAGGAATTCACTAACTTCTTGGTATCTATAAATATTTTTTCTTTCCTTATTTTTTTAAAAAAGAGAACGTAATAAGATACCACGCTGGTGACAATCCTGTTTGTTTATACACCTTGCAAAGAATGTTATCAAAGCCTTTCTCTAGAGTGTCACGTTTTTGAAGGATAAATGGTTCATAGCTGCTGTCATTATACAGTACATCTGCCCATGTGCCCTTCTGATGGGTACCGGTGCTAGATTTCAGCAGAGTGGGAATGGAAACATATGCAGGCGAGGAGGAAGCGTGAGAAGGTTCAAGCTCATATTAGGAGAGCCGCTCAGCCCACTGTGCCCCCAGCTGGGAGCTCAGATAAGTGAGCACCAACCCATCCTGTGCGACTGTTTGAATTCGTAACAATTTTAACTTAACTTTATTAAGCCATGTTTGCGCAGCACTGTGAGTACGGAAAGCGTTATCTTGCTTTTTGCGCTGCTTTTGTACACTCAACGGAGCACAGATGTGAAGGCAGCAGAAAAGCACATGGAAGATGGGAGCGCCGGGGTTTCGATTTGTCCACATAACCTATAGTCACTGGAAGGTCCTGCAGAGAGTAAATACGATGGCAGCAGGGGGAGAGGGCAATAATCCCATCGCACACCAAGGGACAAATTCCACCACTCGTTAGGAAGCTGGGAGAAAATACTGCAGATTAAATGGTTCACCTCAGAAAGCTGCCTACAGCTGTGTTGTGATATTATCACATGCCTTGAAAGCCGCTCGACATGGATTAGGCATCCAAGCCTGAAACTACTTAGACAGTAAGTCTTAGACCAACAGTTCAACCAAAAGGTTTAATATTACACGCACTCGAAGCCAACACACTCAGAAGGTAAAAAAATATTGAATACTTTGAAGTCAATATTGTAATGTATTGACCCTGCAGGCAAATATTGACGAAAGGAAAAGGAGAGGGGGTCATTACATCATGCCTTTAATCGTGCTTTAATTCAATATGTGCACTGTTACATACATGAACTTTTTGTCCTCGGTAGAAAATCGACAAACCAAGAAAGATCTCATTGCATGAGATAATAAAACATGGAG
This sequence comes from Himantopus leucocephalus, assembly GCA_003993805.1. Taxonomy (NCBI): domain Eukaryota; kingdom Metazoa; phylum Chordata; class Aves; order Charadriiformes; family Recurvirostridae; genus Himantopus; species Himantopus leucocephalus. Next base: position 18,266,825 of record RSEF01000009.1, read on the forward strand.
TTAGCCAACGAAAACACATTGAGCGGAGTTAAATTTCATTCAGGTTTCCCACCAGAGCTTCTAAAAGCCGGGGTCAGCATGAGCCCCCTGCTTTTGAACTTTTAATGGAAATTCTATCTAAATATTTTCTTACATACATTGACATAATGCAAACTGGCAGCTCTTGGGTTTGTCTTGCTCAAGTATGAATCACCCTATCTCCCTCACCCCCAAAAAATTCAGACCAAGAGAACTTGAAGACACAGCACAACGATCAACCAATCTGATTTCTCTCAAATCACTGCCTTTGAATGTGTTAGACAAAATACCAGCCTAAGCCTGCACAGAAATACCTGCCTGCTGCTCTCTCCTGGTTTATTTGCTAATTAAAATGAAAGAGCTTTGTGGATAGAGAAATACTATTCACTAGGATTCTCTTCCAGGTCCACAAACAGTTTTTCTAGTCTCATTAATTTTTTATGACAAAGTCACAAAAGGAACATTTCACATTGTAAGTCTTGTGTTATTTCCCAAGGAAAAAAGAAAATGCGGCCTGAATGAAAGGAAGAGAGTTAAACCAGCAGTCATCGATCGAAAAAGTCTTGTCAGAGAGAAAGAAAAGGGGGAAAGAGGGACACCACATGGACCACACACCACAGACTGCTACACATGGTCTACTCCACCTTCATTTTGATGAAGAAATCTACTTTTCCAGCAAATAGAGGCTTCAAGTCTTGGCATGTAGCTCTCCATCGTGATAGACTTTATAGCCTAAATTTCTTACAGAAGCGAGTACTTTGCAAACCACAGGCTTGCTTCACCCCCAATTTAAAATCCTCCTACAGTGAAGCTAAAGCTGCACAACAACCCCTAAAGCTAGGTATACGCTACCAGTTTAAGGACATATTTTTTAAAACAAGGAATTTACATAAGAATGTACAGGAGATTAAGCCAGACACTTCATATGCTGATACCAAAGTAAGAGCTGAAGGGAGCATCTATTGCAATAAAAATTGCTGAAGGCATTTGGATGGCTTCTTTCACTCAGAATCTCTGGGTTTTTTTCATTTAAAATCATTTCATCTGAAAGTGGGTGCAAAATTGTCATCCCATTCAAACTCCACCACTACAAAGCTGCTACATGGGAAACATTTAGCAACAGGGAATGCAGTTTAGAACCAAGCAACGCATGTTTTATTAACCAGCTGTACCCTATTAGCCCCTCTCTGCAAATACAGAGACACGGCAACAGAGATGGATGGGAGACAGGAGTGTTATTCGGAATTCCACTATGGCATTGCAAAACCCAGTAATGAGGCTCCTTGCAAAGAGGAGCTCTCTTCCCAAGGTCTGCAAGCAGAAACAGGGATAGGGCTGGGCACTCGGCCACCAAAGCTCCTCTTGGGCCAATGCTCTGTGCAAGAGGGATACGATTTGTTGCTACCTTACTGCAAACAATACGGTTTGACGCCTTTGGGGCACTGCACACAGAGAAGACAATTTCCCTTATTGTCTGCTAGAATGGCAGAACATAATGGACCTGTACTTCTCCAAGTTTCTAGAAGCCTGGATCTCCTCTTGAAGCTCACCAAGTGAGAGAACTATGAGAGGCAGGTCTCCCCCAGCACGATGCTGCACCAGGTACACAGTGGTTTTAGAGAAGGTTCGGCTCCTTGAGCTCAGAATCTGGTCTGTTTTAACCCACTCCAAACCCTTGTGTGTATAACACTGACATGATGCTAAAATCAAAGCAGAATTGGTGGCACCTCACAGGAGAACAAAGAACAAGCTGTTCTTTTTTTTTTTTTCACTGATGATCTCATTCTCTACGACAAAACAGTTCAAAGAACTTTTTTGTTTCTTTATTGAGGAAAATTATAAACAAAAAGGGATTAGCAAGAAAGAGCTGGAAGAGAAGGAAAAGGCCCTTTCAGCCTGTAAATGCTCCATAAAAACTGCCAACCCAGCAAGTCGTATCAAGTATTTGCCCTAGGAATTAGAAAGTTGAGTTGAGTGTATCTGAACAGTATGCAAGGGAACACACTGGCAGCAAATCCCTCTTCTCTGTCTTTAGCAACCCCAGTCAGTCCTGGCACAAATGCAGAGAGACAGACCAAGCAAGTTCATTTCATACCTTAGCATGTGTGAATTTTAGAGCCGCGCAACTTAAAAACGCAACTCTTCAAGGATAAAATAGCAGAAGGTAACTCTCTAGCATGCATACACACTCCCCTTTATTTCCATCTCACCTTCAAGCATCATCATTTTCAGCAGAGAAGACAAACACTACCAAGAGTGTTAAGTTAACTTAAAATCTAATATGAGGCTTTTTATATTAACCACTATTTCTCACACTGTCTTCACCCCCTCAGTTAGGGAGATACAGAAGAGTTCAAAGCAGATTGCAAAGTGTATTCTTTAGACAGAAAACAGCGAACTACCTACCTGCTGCCAGCAATACAAGGTAGTTGGCCGTTCCCTGGCTAGACCAAACTCTTGGAGCAAATAATTACAGCTCTTTCCCGTTCCCCTGCCCCGGGGGTACCATGCTGCTGCTCTTATCTGAAAAGCAGTATTTAGCACCTTGCAAAAGTATGAAAAACTTGCATAAAGAGAGACAAATGAGGCCTTTAGCCTACATGCACGTTTTGTTGCTATTAGCAGCGCTACAGTAGAGCATGGGTCTTCATCAAGGCTGAGGTTCTCACGTGTGATCCTGGGCAAACGAGCAAGGACAGTGTCTACAACGAAGGGTCTCAGTTACAGAAGGGCCAGCCAGAGGGGCTGCAGACAGTAACAGGGGTGGACACAAAACAAATATAAGTTGCACCGAGGCAGAGGGTGGCACTGAGACTTGGGAAAGCTGCTGGAAGTAGCTAGAGGCCATCACAGATCTTTAACGCATGCCTTTAAATGAAGGACCTGATCCAAACCCAAACATTTCTGTTTCTTTTTGGCACGTGTATGTACACCCATGGTTCAAGTGTTACAGAAGTGTCCCTCTTGGAACAGAGAGAGAAAAGAGAATGATTGAGTGGGAGAAAAGAGCAAGTGGGAAAACAAAAAAAAAAAGCAAGATGGAGAAGAGTTTGATATAAAAATAAAAGTGGAACCATGGAAAGCGCAAGTTATTTTTCTGCTCTGGAGCCTGAAGACAAAGGTGGGTGGCTTTAATTCTCAGCTGAGGTTACTTTTCCATGCAGGAAGCCAAGCTATTGTTCAGAAAATCAGACAGTGTGTTTTATTTTACTTATTTTAAAACAACAAGGAAAGTGCTTAAATTTTACTTGTGTGCCCTAGGGCCATTTTGCTTTTTGAAAGTGCAGCGCAACTGAGCATAAATCCATTAACTTGTTTACCAAGAAACCAAATTTTTTTAAATTATCACATGATGGTCCTTTAGCCAACCGAAATGCAACTAATTACAACTTTCTTTAAGCAAGTAATAGCTTTTTCCTTCTCTAAAGGTCTCTTCCTTGACGTAACCTCATGAAAAGACTCTGGCAAAAGGAGTCAGAATCCTGTATCTCAAGAGAGCCGGACAAGTCCCCGGGGCACAGAGCAGCAACTTTTCCATCCAAGCATAAATACGACGTTAGTAAATGTTGCAACAACTTAAAAACAGGAAAAACTTTCTGCCCAAACAAACAATAAGCACCTCTAAAGGGTAACAATCCACAAAATACTATATACTACCAGGCATTACCTCTAGGAGATTTCCCTATCCAAGCCCCTCTGCCACTAGTTTGCATGAGAAATGTCCCACAGAAACAGCCCCCATCACCCACCGGCCACAGAGAGACTTTGAGACCATCAGGAACAGCCTGGCCAAGGTTTCAAGGTATTCAAACTCTTCTCTGAAACACGCTTAGTCACTTCTTTCTGGGTTTGTAGCACCTGGAGAGGCAGTCAAGGTCAGGCCCCTGACTTCCACAGGGCGAAGAAAGAGGGAGCCGGCACATGCAGCACGTCAGCGCGGCCACTTCGAGTGCCTGCATCAAACCGGGAACAGCAAAAGGGCTGGGTGGGTCCCGGCTTTTGCTTTGCTTCTTAAATCACAATTAAAACCATTGCTTCCTTTCAACCTTTTAACTCTTTAGCCTTTACAGATCACATTTACATCCTTTCCTTCAGGAGCTGGGCTGATGTAGAGACAATAAAAGCTGTGACTTTTATTTAACTGCACAAACTCGGGAGCTGGGAGATGGACTGAATCCTCAACGTTAGCAGAACCGAGACCGGCCCCAGTTATTCCAAAGTGAGAAACAGGGTGAGATCACAGGGTAAGGGGAAAAAAATAAAAATAAAAACATCTTCAAATGTTAACTCTTCCCATACTGAAAGTCATGGCACTTCCTGGATTTCTGGAAGTATCTGAGGAACCATTGATGGGAACGGTGATGTTGCAAAGTCATGCTTTCAGCGATCCCGAGAGAACCAGGAAATAGTCAGAGCATTTCATAAAAATAAAGCATAACAGGTTTTCTGTTATTTTCTTTTTTTCTTCTTTAGGTTAAAAGGTCAATGTGGGACATCAATCAGTCTAAAATCCAGAATAACTCCTACCTGCTTTGTACTGACTTTTAAAGCACTGTTTTACTCGGGTCTCAACTACTCTGACCTTTGGCCATTTTGTCTCTGACATCAACTGAATGTTGTGGAGACAACTACGATTTTACAAACCATTTTGGGATTGGCTCCAGGTAAGGTACAAAACAAAACTCATGTGTTCATTAAGTGCAATGAAGGACAAGTGAAGATGAAAAGCAGAAGAACATACTAGGAAAGGAACCCTTCCTACATAGAATGCTTTCCAGAATTTTCCATGAGCCATCAGCAATACTTTAAATAGTTTCAGAATTATGAGGAGACTTTATCTATTACTAAATTAAATGCTGGGAGCAGGTCTTCCATGTGAATTGCATACAGTTTTTGCCTGTAGCAGCTAATAAATTCAGCCATGTCCTAAAACCACTTAATAGAAATTAAAAGCTACCTTTTATACCTCAAAACAAAGCCAGGACAGCTCTATAATGTGGCACTTCACGCGTCCTGCATTACAGAGCCCTGAGGTTTATACACAAACCAGCACAAGCCAAATCAGTTAAGCACTGTTTCAAATACTTTGGCTAAGGTTAGTGTTTAAAGCCCTTGCGAGGAAGGCACTCCCCCCCACGCTGCCCGGCTCTGAAGGGCATGCTCAGAGATGGCTTTTGGTCAGCACGAGGCATTCCCAGGCTCTCAGGAGAGCAGGAAGGTCGATCCTCCCATGGGAAGACAGGGTAGGTCTTCCTGCTGGCAGTGTTCTCCCAACTTCCAGCTCCCATGAGCTGGAAACATCTAAGCTGATGATCAATCAGAAGTCAGGTCTGCAGACCTCACAGATTATATGGCGTTAACGAGGCAGAGAAACACAATGCAAGAGTGTCCTGTCCTGTGGGTTGCCCATGAACCCAGGTCATTTCTTCATCACCTTTTGACAGGAGACGCTGCCATCCAGAATGCACCCAATGCCTACACCGTTCCTGAAAACTACCTTCAAACCTGATGTAATAATTCCAGAGGAGAGTGAAATAGCTCTTCTGTGCAAGTGATACCACCGCACCATTAAGTTGGATACTTACACAAGGAAGGAATTCTCCTGAGGGAAAAACACTAAATACTCAGGAGGGCAGAATTTACACAGCATGTACAAGATAAAACATTTAATTGCAGACTGAAGGACACGGGGAATGATACCCAACAGAATAAGTACACTGCATAAAGATTTGTTCAGACTGATGAGCAAGAAACAAGCAGGAAAATACAGATGAAAGCAGGGTACAAGTATTTTAATAGTAGAAGTCAGGCCAGAGCACAGGACAGTTGGGACAGACAGTATAATGATGGAAAGTGAAGAGAATATGTCATTTCTTTGATACATCAAATGTGTCCAGCACTGGCAGACTGAGACCAGACATGATGGTTCCTTATGCAGTGATGCCTATGTCCCACCTTCTGCCCACGCAGGTTTTCTCCCCATTCCTATGCTGGTACCTGTTTACACTGCAGAAGGTCACGGGTAAGCTGGTTTCCTCTGTGCCTGCACAAGTGCGCAGTCTTTGTGAGGTGCCAAAACAGCAAGTTCCACTTAGGGGGTTTATAAATTGTATTGATTTCTTTGCAAGATTCAAGTGTAATGAGCAAAATGAAGAGGAGTTACAAACCTCAAATACATCAGATTTATCTACTGAATGCCAGTACTTGCCATATGGTCATCCCTGGGAGAACCTCCAGATGACTACTTGCAACTTAGACCCAAGATGAATCTTTGCTACTCAGAGTCTATCCCAAGCACTTGACAGGCGAATCTTCAACCCTTGACCAAGACGAGATGTCAAGCAGGACACCTACGCGATGACTGTGCTGCTGTGAACTCAGATTCCCTGCTCAGAAAGCACGCCTTGCTGGTACGGAGAAGTATCCAAAGGAGACTCCTTGCAGTCTCTTAACAGTGAGGTTTCCAGCCAACATGATGAAGGTAAAAGGACAATTTCTGGTGTTTACATTATGAATTGTTTTTATCACTATTCCATGACCCATTCAAGATGCTAACTATCAGGAAATCAGTAGTCTTTGAATTTAAAGAGATGGGAAGTGGCACCCAGCAGCTTTCAAGATGAATTACAATAATTTTGGGTGTAGGATGTCATCCTGTTCCTGAAATGAAGGCTTAGAGTGGGGAGGGACCAGCCTCTCTCTACTGCTAGGTCAGTCCCTTTTGTGATATCTCTACTGAACACAGTAATCCAAGGCTGAGCAAGTGTTCCCAGGCATTCAAAGAGGCCTTGGGAGGCCAAACACATATAAAGTACTTCCACTGAACAGCCTTGACATTTCAACTTCTTTGAGAACAGAAGACAGCCACTGAGTTTTCACTTTTAGCTATCCAACTTTTTTGTTTATTTTTGGAAAGATTTCCAAAATATTTCCATCTGCACCTGGTTTTATTCTTTCTATGTAACTAGCATAATATTCAACAATCAAGAAATACTGTTGTGAATTGCACTGAAAGATGTTTTTCCTGTTCAGCTGGGTTCTGAAACCCCTGCATTGCAATAAATTAAAAGTTAAAACAATAGCCTAGTGATTCTGAGGGATCCTGCCACTTAAGAAAATTGATAATAAAGAATATATAGAACAGTAACTTCTTTGCTGCCTGCATGCAACAGAGCATATGACTGAAGTTAACCATGTGGGAATTTATTCCTAGCTATTTGTACCCTTTTAAAATTTATCTTCCTCACATATCTTCTGATTATTATCTGCTAAATTTACTGAAAAATCCTGTTTTCTCTAGCTCTGTCTGGTCATCACCTATCATTTGCGGTTCTTCTCTAAAGACTCTCCTGGTCCCCAAGGTCCTTTTTAGTGAACAGAAATCCTAAACAAAGTGCTTTTAGATTTCTTTGTACAGGAATTTCTAGACCGTCTCCCCATTACCCAGCTCCTTAATGGCATCTGTGGTTTTTTTTTCTTCAATATACAATCGGACACTATTGTTTCCACAGTGGCTGTATCCACAACATCCGTTGGGACACAAAATCCTGCGCCTCTAAATCTTTGGGGAATTGTCCCAGGTCCTGAATTTATGAACTGAAATGGTCCGGAAGGCGACTTCACCCAGAGCATCTCTCCTCCCTGCAGGAAAGTAAATTCACTTTTATGAGTAATTCTACTGGTATTTGCACATCTGTTTGCATGTTCTGCAGCCATGGTCTTCATTAGATTAGTCCTTCACAGACAATCTACATTTTATTTTGTTTCAATCCTGTGTCTTTTTCCCCTACAGCTTTCTTTGTGTACTGTCAAAAAAATAAGCTTTTGGGATAAGGATGGAATCTTTATAAAATATTTGTAATTGATACAAAGAACCCGTGCAATAAATATGAATTGCCAATAATAAATTCTGCCCATTTTTGCTTAACCAAGCTTTTAACCAATCTTCTTACACATAGTTTTCAAATATATGCAAAAAATGTTTTAACAAATTCTGTTCCAGCAATCAATGCTCCAAGCAAATCCAAACTTTCTTAATCTCCACCCCAATACCTTATCACCCAGTTTAATGCGCTTGTCTGGGGATTAGGCTCAGTCTATTTCCCTTTCAACCACCATCAGTTTGGAGCAAGCTGCCCTATTTCCACTCAAGCTGAGGGGAGCCCTACATCGTCAAGTTGTCTCACTGATTTCAAGAGAGATGTTCGGTGGAGGAAAGGTGACGCAATCCAGCCCTCTGATTCCATTCAACCCAGCACTAGGAAATTGGAAGTGATGTGCGTTTCCGCACACAACCCCATGTTACTTTAAAAGAAGAGGCAAAATATACTGTACATGCTGCAGTTCCCCAGCGTTACACGGGATTACATTATGGGACACAGCAGGGATCTGGATTTGGCACAGACTTGAGTGTATTTTGCATATTTCAAAGAATCTGCAACCACAAGCCCTCGATAGAAAGACTATGTACCTGTTTCTAATCACTGCAATACGTCTTTTTCGCTTTCCTAGTGACACAACAAAAACCCACCAGACTAATCAGCGGGTAACAGGAGAGCTGAGCTAATTATGTCTGATACCAAAGGAAAAACTGGCCAAATGTTATGCACAATCCCACTCCTTGTAGGTCTTCTTTATTTTTCCCCGTATCTGACTCCTGCAATAAATTTAAGTAAATTGCAGTTTATGGTCATTTTACATTTGACTCATATATCAATGTGGTGTTTCTGTCATGTTTTCTCTAAGCTGAGTCTGGTACCTGTTCATCTTAAACATCTTACAAAGAAAGAAGCATTGTAATTTCATAATGTAACTTTTGATTCAACGCTACTTCATTCTTCAGTGTTTATCTTCAGCAAGTCAGCCCAACATGCCTCTAATTACAAACTCTTCCTATACTCTGTGCTGCAGGAACCAAATGGATTAGCTGAAAGGTTCTGTACCATGTGTTGCCAGAGCAAATTTCACCCTACAGTCCTTAAGTGGCCAGAGGGACACAGCTGAATAGAAGATGGAATATTTATGTCTTCAAAAGCAAAACTTTGCAAAATTAAAAGAACCCAAATGTCTGCAACCTACATCAGGAAAGAACAAGGATGGAAGGAGAGGAAGAGCAGGCAGTCACCTGAGATAGCAGAGAACATCTCAGGGCTACCAGTGCTCTACAGGTGTTTTTCAGGCACACGGTGCTGGAGCTCACACACCAGGGATGTCAACTAAGGTGTCCATGAGGTCTAAGAAAAGCCACCCCAGTATCCATAGGCCTGCAGTAGACAAGGGATAATTTTACCAGCATTTGGCAAAACATCATTTGATTTTACCAAAATGTGTGAAATAGGCTCCTTGAACAGAGATGTAAGTCCTTATTCTCTGCAGATCCGNGCTCCTTGAACAGAGATGTAAGTCCTTATTCTCTGCAGATCCGTTTCCAAAAACTGTAGCCCACAGTGGATTGACTGGTGTCCGCTAAGGAGAGCGGTTATGCTGCACTCTTCTCAGATTTGGGTCACTAAGAGATGCTCTCTTCTTCGCTTATACACCATTTTCATGACACTTATAGAGACACAATGTGTTTGAGGTTTTTATCCCAGTTCCCCTACATGCATTTGATTTCTATTCACCAACAGGGTGAACAGATTTAAAGGGAATGGAAAAACAGGGAGCAGCACACTGCAGAAGACTCCTTTGCTTATGTCATCACATAAATACTAAGAAGATTCAATGAATGTATCTATATATGACCTCGCTCCAAAATGCAGACAACCAATGTCACTAAGGACATAAAAACCAGGGCAAACAACATGTAGAACGTTTCTATTCTGCAGTACAACAATTCCTCCTAGAATAAGATTTAAATTACTTAAACTTGAATTACTTTTTGAAAGATTGTAGGGATACAAGAATGAAAGAACAGTGAGAACCCATGTTAGTCATCAATAAACACACAAAAAGACGTACAGAAGCTCTTTCAGTATGGGCCAAAGTACTGCTTTGAAATCAGCATCAATAGATCTGCACACGGGTAAGACGACCCCTCAGAAACGCACCCCAATCATTTCTGCTGCAACCTTTCCCATCACAGCCTGACATTTCACTAGACAGAATTGTTTGCCTTGAGATTTGTCAAATTTCATTTCTGCTCCTACCAGTAAGCAGCCTTCAAACACAACTGCATCAGTTGTGCACATTACCAGAAATGCAAACACAACTTGCAGATAATTCCCAGAAGAGGTTTGGCAAGTGTGGGAAACTTGCCTGGCCGCACTGGGACACGCAGGTCACCTGTTGTGCTCTTACATGATGACATCAGAATAAATCTTTCAATGGCCGCACCCTGGGTGAAAACATTCAGGCTTGAAAGTGGTACGGTTCTTTTCTGCAAATGTCTGCGACATCCATACGATCAGAGAACGGCTCCGTTGTACGCTCCTGGCTGCAGTAACTTGCTAGAAGACGTGCAGAAAGGATCACAAAAGAGTATTGACTGAAATGAACTTGCTTAAAACCTCAAGCTACCCTGAAACAGCTCTACAAAGGCTGTAGAAACTAGGTGCAGTCCAAATCCATCTTTTACTCCAAGATTATGCTGAGTCATCTAAATGGAGTACAGTTCGTTCATACTTTTGAAGCTGTTACATAAATAACCCTATTTCCCTTCTTTATTGGAGCTGATCTCTTTTAAAATATACACTCACAAATGCGAACAGCAAGCTTACCTCCCTACTGCTATCATTAAACAATAACGAGGAGCACGACTGTTAATCAAAAGCAGACTCCAATATAAAATCCTCTCAAAACCAGACTGGCCCACTTAAGACATATATCCCTGAAAAGTTTCCAACTGCTGCAATATCCTACTGCGAGCTCCATTAAAAATACAGCTATTCCCACAACCATTCCATGCTTCCTTTGCTAGTGACACTTAGCTACCAGGTAGTTCTTCATGTGGATTATTTCTGCAAAAAAGTCCTTTCCATCTTTTACTCAGTAAGTAGCATGGGCGAGTCCTCCATCCAGTGACCGGAACAGATAAGGTGAGACTTTTTAAAACAAAGAGACACTGAGACTTTTTAAAACAAAGCAAAGGTGCAAAAACAGTCCCTTATCTCTCTGCTTGTTGCCTAAGATCCTTGAAGTCAAAGAAAACCCCTCAGTCTTGAATAAATTAGCAACAAATGCTTGAGGACAAAGACAATTTCATTCTTCAAAATCTTCTGAAATGCACTGATTTAGTTGTCCGACAGAAGAAGTGCAGGTAATGACTCGATTCTTTTTTCTTGTAGTTATTACGGGTGCTATACACCAACAGAGTGAGACAGTTTCTGAATTGGGTTCTGCATTCTCTGTTGATATTTGGAGATCTCCTGACATCATGAGGATGCCAGATATGTGGTTTGCTCATGTTGGGGTTTTTTGGTGGTGTTTTTTTTTTTAAAGTGTTTTACATATGGGCAAAAAAGATGGAAAAAATAATAATTTTTTGTAACCACGTTTACATTTGGAATAAAAGCCGTGTTAACTCTTAACACAACTTTGCCCTCATGAGAGATGCAGCCTTGCCAGCTCTGGATAAGCTCTTAACCTCTAAAACAACTCTTTGTCATAATAATTGCAGCTAGCATAGCAACTTTTAAAGCCAAAAATCCTCAGGCTACCTCCAAAACATATCAAGAGGCTCTATTAAGCACAAGATTGAGGTTCCCATAGGGGCTCTCCTTAACACCGAAGAGTCGGGAATGGCCGTAGCTTTGCAAGCAAGTGAACACAAAGAAGTGGACCCAAAGGACTCTCGGCACTGGTTTCGGACCTTTCTAAATTTTCCAATTCCTGAAAAATTTTAAGTACAGATATCTTAAAATTTCACATACGCTGATGGATTTATAGCCCTGCTTTTTTCCGTCACGTTTCATGGACCTATAATAGTAATCCACGTAGTGCTACAGTAGTCAGTGGACCACAGGATGAAAAATCATTGAGAAAGGCTATCAGCTCAGAGTGGCCAAAAAGGTAACAAATCCAGAGAGATTCAGTCTGCACGCAAGAAAACGTCCCAGGTACTTGTAATACACAATGGATCTGGAAGTCTCCTGCCGACTGCAAATGACATGCCTGAGGACTGAAGTCGCCAATGCTGGAAGCTGAAGAGTCTTCTCAGGTGGGTTGAGTCCAGTCTGTCCAGGCTGATGGTAATGAACTAGCTCTAGATGCCAATTCCCCATCAGGATGTAAAATAAGGACTGCAGTGAAGACTGCACATGTCTGGTAATATAAATACATGCATTTCTGTTACTTTCTCCTGCTAAGAACAGAGACTATGTGATGCTCATACCCTGGTCAAGGATCTAGCACCTTGTCTCTTGGACAACAATCTCTGCAGCTGTATTTCTGAGGTCACACCTTAGAAAGGGGCACAGGATATAGCTTATATTGCCCACTGCACGTGAAGCAGATATCCCTTACAGAAGGCTCACAAAATAATGTTTTGATTGGTTTCTTCAGATCAGGAAGTATTTGAAAAGTTTAACCTTTGGAATTTAGCATTTCAATACTGACCCATAGTTGTCAGAAGAAAAGGTTCATGAAATGCTGGATCAAGTTTGTGCCTCAAACAGCAGCACATTGGGAGGATAATCATAGAATGGTTTAGGTTGGAAGGGCTGTTGAAGATCATCTAGTTCCAACCCCCCTGCCAC